>CM061135.1:143292677-143892677 GCA_030789695.1 Scilla litardierei
CCGAGGAGATAGCGGCCCAATAGAGACTCCTGGACGAAGAGGTGGAGGCCGCGCAGCGGCAGAGGCGTGACGAAGAAGCGACTGCAGACAAAAAACGCTAAGACGAAGCGACAGAGGCCGCTCAACAAGCTCGCCTTGACGAGGAAGCCGCTCGTCCTCAGCTCCGCTTCATCGTAGCGGAGCGAGAGAGGCTCCGGAGGGAGAATCAGGAGAATCGGGAGATCCCAGAGGTGTCGACTTCGGGCCGGTGATACAGGAATGCCCGCAGTCTGCCCTCAGCCGGATCTCCGCCGCACGGAAGGAGTCATCCAAGACAACCTCCTCCCTCCCCGGAGCGTGACGACTGTCGACAACCAAGGCGGGACCGAAGCCGAACCCTAGAGAGACGGAGGGAGCGCATCACCGAGCGCCCCGCTTACCCAGAGGAGGCCACGCCACTGGCACGATGTATAACCTTGGCCCCAAGACCCGCGAGGTTCAAGGCCCCCCCACCTAGTGACCCCCTCACGCACATGCAGCAGTACCGAGGGGCGATGGAGATGCAGGACGTGGACGACACATTCCTTTGCCGGGGTTTCCAGCAAATTTTACAGGACTCGGCCCTAGAGTGGTACCACGGCTTGCCTGCGAGGTCCATCGAGAACTTTGGCGAGCTATCTGACAAATTCTGCCAACAGTTCCGAGCTGGGCGTACCGGGAAGAAGCCAACGGACTACCACTTCACGATCGTCCAGAATGAATGGGAGACGATCGGGAGGTACTTGCGCCACTTCCAGGATGAGAAGGTGGGAGTGGTGGTCTGCGGTGACGAGGTGGTCATGATGGCCTTCAAGGCGGGACTGACGAACCGAAGCCTCCACATGTCCTTGCTCCGAGACCCGCCTGCCGACTACGATGTGCTAGTCGCTCAGGCAGAAAGGTACACGCTGAGCGAGGAGGCTCTCGGCGCAAAGAAGAAGGTCACCCGGGCCGGTGCGTCCCACGGCGAGCCACGGTCCCATCCCAGACCGAGGCAATAAGACAGGCCCCGGGGCCGCGATCAGCTGTCCCAGCCAAGACGCGACCCTGAGGGGCGTCGTCCGTAAGATCGCCTGTGCCCAATGCGAGAATTCGCCCCCGCCAGAGAGCCCGGCGGGCGATCCCGAGGTTGGAGGGACCCTTGTGGGACCAATACACGCAGCTCAACGCCCCAATGATAGAGGTGTTAGCCGCGACGACAAGGGCCGGGCTACTACCGGATGATTGAACGGGAGGACGCGCACGGGGAACGCCTTCTACTCCCAAGCGTAGGAGTGTCAATGCAATAATAAATAACCATTGAATACCGGGTCGGATCACAGGGACAAGTCGTTCTATATTCACAAAATTGATCGATAAAGAAAGGAAATAGCATGAAACAACCACCTAGCTAACGGTGGGAAAATGTGGGAAAACGTGTGACGAAACTAAAATTCTAGCCTATGCACTGATGGTGGAGAGCCGAATCAACAAGTAACGAGGAGGACTCGTGTGGCGTGTATGTGAGTGAGGTCATGGGCATGGGGATTCATCTCAAATATAACTCAATTGTTTTCCCGGCTAAGGGACGAACAATCGGTGGATGTGGCATTTCATCGAACATGTGGGGTGCAATAAAAGTCGTGTATGAAACAACGAGAAATAGTTTGAGCAAAGAAGACCGGGTCGACTACGATAGTTCCTCTCTATGGATTACCCGCTAGGGTTCCATCAACAACCAACATCTCAAAGTTTCATCCACCAATTTAGAAAATAGAAACATGCTAAAGAAGAAATCACAACCCAAGCAACAACGATCACAAAACACAATCACACAAGAGAGATCTAGATATTCATGATGAAAAAAAAGACATCTATATCTCTAGAGAAAATCATCCAATACAATACAAGTAACTAAACCAAAATTACACAAGAGTTAAGAAAGAGTTCACCAATGCATCACTCAAAGATGAAATCCTCATACTCAAGTGCTCCTCCAAGCTCCAAAGCTTCCTCAAGCTCCGCCCATGGCCTCCAAGCCCTAGCTTTGGCTTCGGGGAAGAAGAAAAAACCCCCAGAAATGCTGCTTGGCCTAAGAACAGCTCCAAAAACAAATTACTTTCCCAATTTCGCACCCAGGTCGACTTAACAAATCATGCGGGTCGGGTCAAGGGCTCACCGACCCGCCCGCATGCAATTTTGCGCTCGCCTGGTGTTATTTCGGCGGAGCGGGCCGGCCGCTGGGCCGGCCCGCATCCGTGTTTTTTTATTTTAATTTTTTTTAAATTTCGCTGCGGCCCGCTCCAAGAGCGGGCCGCTGCATTTGATTTTTTTTATTTTTTTAAAACTAAGTAGCGGCGGCCTCAAAGGCCGGATCGGTGCCACGTGGCGCCGTGGGATCGCGCCACGTGGCGCCCCAATAAAACCCTTTTTCCTGGGGTTTAAACCCTATTTCTCCTCCAATAATCCACCAAAAATACCTAGAAGGCCCAGAAAAATCCCAGAAAATTCTGGAAAATACTCAAGACTCCTATGAGTACCTGAAAATAGGAGAAGGAGAATTAGTCCATTTGATGATAAAATAAATATAATGGCTATTATAACACAATATTGACTTCCAATAATCTTATAAAATATTTCAATGCTCAAATAATTTCCAAAAAATGGTGATATGATCACAATAATAGCAGAAGCATATGAAAAATAGTAGGATGCCAATAAGGACGATAAAAATCGTATTCTGTGCAAAGAATGAGGATAAGCTCTAAAAAAACATGAAGTGAAAATATACCTAAAAAGAACAAGATTAAGTATAATTCTTAGCACAAAATGGGGGTAGTTAGAGGGTATAAATATACACTTTTCACTCCGAATCACACCCCCAACTAGATTTTTGCTAGTCCCTAGCAAAATATGTGATAAATTCGGATTAAAGTGAAAACATGCACCAAACTCACAATATCTTCATGGCATACCCCAAATGATATTTCCAAATGATTTCAAAGCCAATATACCCAATGTATGAAAGTAAACAACAAATGACATTCTCATCAATCCAATTCAAAGAAAAGTGAAGTAATAAGACCGTATCACATTCATTAGGATATATCGCAAATGACAAAGTTTCTAATTTTCATGGAAATGGTCAAAACAAAAGAAATTCTTCTAAGTGGTGGGAGATGAGATTGCATCACTCATGTTGCTTATTCTTTCATTTATTCATTTTTTATTTTTCTTTTCTTTTTTTGTATTCTTTTTTATGTTTATGTTTTGCATTCACGCGATAACGCTATGAAATGCAAACACCGCCCCCTTTGCATACACGCGATAACGCTATATAGGCACAGGGATGGAATGATCCCCTAAATCTCATCTTTGGCGTCCTCCCCAATGTTTCATGGGGCACCGGCTACTCGACTTGATTAGAAAGAAACATTCACTTATATTAACTCTCTTTCTCATTCCAAACATGAATTATCAACTCATCCACTCACTCCTTAAGAGGAAAACAAACATAACCAAATGGCCACACCCAATCCAATTAAAAACTAAGCCAGTCATCCCAACATGAAATTATTTACACCAAACTTTTCCCAAATTATTTTAAAGAGATATCACGACGTATAAAGTAGCTTCATACATGGCATATTAGCATTTGACTCCAAAATTGGAAAAGAAATGAAAACGTGCCAATCAAACATCGAAGAAGTTGATACCAAAATAATAATCCGAAGAAATTACATGGCATTAAGCATGTAGGGATTACCGCAAAGCAAACGGCGTATGGACAAGGAGGCTAAATATGATATGCAATGAAGTTTATGGGATGAGGGCAAAATGGAGGTATCGCACACACAAAAAATTCTGAGCTAACATCAAAATCATAACAATCCTAAAGATTCTAACACTCTCCCCCAACTTAACATAAACATTGTCCTCAATGTTGGGAGAGTATTAGATCTTGGCAAAAAAATCCTAGCAAAGAAAAGAAAAGCATACAAAAGCAAACATACAAAAGCAAACTAACTAACTTTTGATTTTATTTATTTACACTACGTAAAGGAAAGAATACACCTTAGCAAATGGCAGATCCAAAATTTCCATCGAAGGTGGCAATTGTTCCAACGCTCCGTTTGTTTCTTCCGCCAATGCTCCTCGGCCAAACGTGGCAATGGCGGCCACGTACACAACCCCAAGCATCTCCTCAAAGTGTGTACCTATATAAGGAAGGAGACGGGTTGTGTAAGACAGAGATGTGGACATATTCCCAAAAAAATACATCCACACATAATCATCAATATAAAATACGGAATGAGAAGTATGATGAATGTGTGAGAAAACTCCCAGGATGGTTGAATATGATGTGGTTTGAAGCACATCCCCGTGGCATTCAATATCAATCGGGGAAGGAAGTGCTATCTCCATAGAAACTACCGAAGGAGATGGAAGCTCGGGATCTATGATAGCATGTGGTATAGATTCATCCTCGCTTGCCTCTTCTTCGAGCTCATCAATACAAGAACAATCCTCATCGCCCACTTTGCTTCCAAGTGTGCGCGCGATCGGCTCCTCTATCTCCACCATGTCAATAACCAATTCTTCAACAACTAATTGACATGGCCCAGCAGAAATAGGAGATGCCGTCGTGATAATTTCATCCACCGGCTCAACCAACTCCTCCATGCCAATACTTGGTTCCTCAACTACTACTTGGCATGGGGCACTCAATTCTTCAACCACCGGTGGGGTGAGATCCATAAGAACTTCTTCATTCGAGGCTTGGTGGACCAAAACTTCATGGCTTGGCTCATTTGGAGTCGCAACCAATGTGCCTTATAGGACTCCAAATAACGCCAAGCCGCATTCTCATCCATGTCCAAAAAGTGGCCGTTGTCCAACAAATCCACAAAATCCTGCGTCTCCGGAAGCAGACCCTCCAAGAAGAATCCAAGAAGACGTTGATTCGGGATATAAATTGCATATTTTCCCCCCTATTTCTGGGCATTTTATGTGTATATCATGTTTATTTTGGCGTTGATACGTGTGTTTTCGTGATATCTTGGATTATTAACGCATAATCTCTTTTTATACATAAAATGTGTTTTTATGGACTAATTTTTGCTTCCCCTATTTTTCAGGTACTCCTGGAATTTTTCTAGATTTTCTGGAATTTTTCCAGAATTTTCTGGAGCTAGGAGCTATTTTTGGGGATTTAATTGGAGCAAGAAAGAGTTTCTGGAAATAAAAAAAAGCCCTGTGGCCGGCCCGCTGGCC
Organism: Scilla litardierei; assembly: GCA_030789695.1. NCBI lineage: Eukaryota > Viridiplantae > Streptophyta > Magnoliopsida > Asparagales > Asparagaceae > Scilla > Scilla litardierei. The sequence goes on from CM061135.1 coordinate 143,297,949, forward strand.
GGCCCACGTCTGCAGCCGCCGTTATTTTAAAAAAAAAATAAAAAAAAAGTTTTCGCGGGCCGGCCGGCCCGCTGCATTCGCAAATTAAAAAAATTTAATTTAAAAAAAACGGCTGCGGAGCGGGCCGGCCCAGCGCCAGCCCGCCTCGCTGTTAACGTGAAGCGGGGGCGGGGGGCACGCGAGTAGCGCGTGACCCCCCCCGATTTGTTTTTTTGCTGCGCCCGCCGTTGGGCGCTTGGGCGTAAGCGGGCCGGGTCTTCGACCCGGCCCGATATTTTGTAAACGCGCGCGCTTATGATGAGCGGGCGGCGGTTTGAAATGAAGACCCGACCCGCAATGCACATTAAGCCTGGGGGTGCGAAAATTGAAAAGGGTTCGGCCTGTTCTTCGTTTTGAGCTGTGTTTTGGTGTTTTTTTGAGGTTACTGTTTTTGTGCGTTTTTAGGGTTTAGAGGGGATTCTTCTTCCCCAAAGGATAGGGAGGAGCTTGAAGGCCATTGGAAGGTGGATAAGCTTGGAGGAGATGCCCAAGTGATAGGGAAGCCTCATTTCTTGAGAGATTGGTGATCTCTTCCCTCTCTTCTTGTGTAATTTTTGCATTTCTCTTTTGTATTGAATATTGGATGAATTTGTTTATAAATCTCATCTTATTTCGTATGATGGAGTAGTGTGATTGCTTGTGTGGTTGTGTTGATTGATTTTTGTTGTTGGGTTGAGAATTGTATCCCTAGCACATTTTCACTTTCTAATTTGTGGATGAAGCTTTGAGTATGTTTGTTTATTGGAACCCTAAGGGGAAATCCAAGAAGAGGATAATCCTAGCGGACCCTCTCTAATGTGCTTAATTGATTATTACTCATATGAGCTTCCTTCATTACTTATTGCACCCCACACGTTCGATGAAATGCCGTATTTTCCGATTGAGCTTCCTTAGCCGGGAGATCAATTGAGTTATATTTGGGATGAATTCCCACGCCCACGACCTCTTTCACACACACCACATGAGCCCTCTTCGTTGCTTGCCGATTCGGCTCTCCACCCTTAGTGCGTAGGTTAGATTTTAGTTTTTACCACTTTTCTTCCACACTTCCACCCAACGTTAATTGAGGTTGTTGTTTCACACTTTATGTTTCTTTATCGATCAATTTTGTGAATATAGAACGACTTGTCCCTGTGATCCGACCCGGTACTCACCGGTTATTTTTATATTGCAATTGACACTCCTACGCTTGGGAGTGGAAGGCGTGCACTTGCGCGTGTTCCGAGTCAACCAGACTCACCCTGTCAAATCCATTATGTTGACAACCGTACACTGTTGGATCCTGTGGATGGCAAACAACACTAGAAGGGGGGGTTGAATAGTGTTGTATAAAGATAAAAACTTTTTCGTTCTTTAATCAATCAACACAAAAACAAATCCTTCTAATGTTGCATAAGAAACCAAGTAGAGCGATCTACGCTTGGTTCTTAATCAACAATAAAATTTAAAGTGCACAGCGAATATTCACAGCAGGTAGTCGACTCCTTATGAACAGTAGTCGACTCCCAGAGTATATGTTAGAACAAATAAGATTATAGATGTAAATCTCAGCGTATAGAAATAGGATTGATATTTGCTGTAGATAGAATAAATGCAAAGATAATCAAACACAGAGAATGCAAGCGCAAAGACAAGGATTTTTATCCTGGTTCCCCGCAACCCGGGTACGTCCAGTCCCCGACCAATCCGGTACGAGATTTCCACTATCTGCCTTGGCAAATACAAGCACCTAACTTCACTCGTTAGGATTTCCAACGACCTAGCCTTGACCAGGATTTCCGAACTCAACACCTAGACTTGTCTAGGGTTATACCCTTGCCTCACAAACCGATGACTTTCCAACTGGCAACAACTAGACTTGTCTAGTGTTCCAACAATCAACACAATAGGAGATTTGTTCAATACTCTACAATAAATGATAGAGATTGAAAATACACCCGATTCTATAGCCAATCAAAAGATAGACAATTGTGTAGTGGCTTAATAGAATGATAGTCTAGATCACACAAAGATACGAGATAAGTTCTTTGTGATCTAGAGCTTTTTCAAAAATCCTTCAAATAGAATTAAAGAGAAATAATAGAGAGGATTTTGAAAAACAACTTAGCCAAAATAATAATATGATCTTCAAAAGAATTGGAAAAAATATTGCAAGATCAAAAACTGAAATTAAAATTGGCTAGAGAAGAAATTAGAGAGCTTTGATTCACGAAGAGCTTTTACGAATTTTGATTTTTCAATCTTGTATTTTTCACAAAAGAATTAAGCTCTATTTATAGGGAAAAACTGAGATTTGAATTTCAAATTCGGTTTGACTTTTGTCCCAAAAATTTCGGAGTAAATTGCTCAAAAGATTTTAAAATTCAAATTCAAAACGTCTGAAAATTTCCAGCAGGTAGTCGACTCCCTCTATAGGTAGTCGACTCCCAGAGGAGTCTAGGAAATTTTCATCTCTGAGAAGTAGTCGACTCCCTACTTTTGGTAGTCGACTCCCAGAGGAGTTTTTCCTGTTGTTCTAGTCAAAAGTGTAGTTAACTCCAGGGTGCGTGGAGTTTCACTACGAGAATTATGAAGTGACTAGAAAAGCTCTTTAAAAACTATTTTTGAAGATAGTTAAAACATTTGTTTTGAAATCATTTGTGTGTGTGTTGTCTATTTGATATGGCTTTGACAAATATCCTAAAAGACACGACACACTCACACTAGACTCTGAACATGTCTTCGGCAGTTTAGTCAACTTGATGAAGTGAAGATGAGCTTCTCTTTGAGCTTCTTGCTTTGTTTGAGCTTGAGCTTCATCACTTGAGTTTAGCCATGTTCGTCTTTGTCGTGGAGCGTTGATGCGTGCTTCTTGGAGTATTAGTAGAGCTTCACGAAATCTGTATACTTAAAGTGTAGTGTAGTTAGTACACTAAGCATTCATTTGGTGTGCTCATCATCAAAATTACTTAGGGGTGGAATTCAATTTCCATCACTCTCCCCCTTTTTGATGATGACACCCAAATGCAAAATTTGAGAAAATACATGAATATGAATAATATTTTCAAGTATACCATGAATATGAATAATATGTTCAAGTATACTTACTCCCCCTGCTTTGATGCGGTTCTCCCCCTGCATCGAAGCTATTAGAAATACAATTCACATTTTTGCATTATATAAATTTTTCTCCCCCTTGTCATCAACAAAAAGTAAAACAGTAATTTCTACGGTTCATTAAAAATAAGAGGAATTCAATTCCATATGCCTACAATGGAGATGTTAGTTCATAGAACAACCAAGTTTGGCATAGCAGATAACTTCATAGAAGCTAGCATCACACAATAAGAGTTATTACAAACCATAGTTTAAGAGAACATTGTTTTTGAAAAAGAGAACCATTGTTTTGAAATAGAAGTGCATGAAGCTAAGGGTGACCGCTGTTCTTTTTCAGTTCCTTGATCTCTTCAAGGATCATAACAAGCGTCTCATCAGTCATCTTCTTGCTTTGCACTACGATTTCCTTGAGGTCATCCACCTTTTGATTGAGATCTTCAAATCCTTTCTCCTGTGAGATTTTCAATTTTCCAATCTTTTTCAGGAGCATCTCCTGAAGTTCAAGGATGTAAGCAGGAACTTCTTCTTCTTCCTCGCCGCTTCCTTTTTCTTCTTCATCACTTTCTTCATCAGAATCTGAAATTACAACCTTCTTACCTCGCCTTGAGGATGATGATCCTCCTTCGGTAGCGATTTGCTCTTCAGGGACGTTCTCATCAAGGTCATGATGGAGATTCATTCTCCCAAGAGCATGAACATCAAAGACACGAGCAGGTTCTAGAATGGTTGTTTCATGATCGAAAGGCACGTTAAAGCTAATGAATAGAATGGTCAGATAGTGCCCATGAGAAAGAGTGGAGGAAGGTCTGTCAGATGAAGCTGAAAGTAGGATGGAATCCATGATGACTTTAGCCCAATTCACACGAATGTTACCAAGAATGGCATAGATGCATTTAGCTTGTTTTTCAGAAAGGATAGCATGACTTCCAGATTTTTGAGTAATGTTATACGACAGAATATTAGCTAAGATTCTCGCCGGATAGCGAAGATGGCTACAAGGAAGTTTGGTCTGAAAGTGTTTGCCAGGCAGATACATTCTCTCTAGGATATTCTCGTCAGTCATCTCAATTTTATCGAGGATCATACCGGAGTATGGGATTCCTAGGGCTTCACCTAGGGATTTTACAGTTATTGCAAGTTTGGTATCCAGAACCTTAGTAATGAAACGATTTTTTACGAGATCATAATCCATGTTTGCATAAAAGAGATGAACAAGCCTAGGATAACACATATACACATTTTCTGAGGAGAACAAATTTGCTAAGTTTTGGAAATCTAGCAGACTGTCAATACCGTAATTGATAACATCATTGAGTTTGACAAATCTTTCATGCAAGATTGGTTTCTTAGACACTTTAACAAAATGTTCATAGGTAGTTGATTTGAAGAGATAGGGTAGAATGATTTCTTTCTCAGAATCAACATTAGCAGTAGCAATTTTTCTCTTCTTAGGGAAAGCTCCTTTGAAAGGCATCTAGATAGAGTAAAAACAACAAAAAAAATATTTTTACACTACTAGATAACCAAGAGAAATGAAATAATAAAGTTCATGAAAGTAAAACAATTTTTACCTTGGGTAAATTTGAAGGAAGATGAAAAAGAAATTGCTCCAAAAAGTCCAAGCCTCAAGATGAAAACCCAAGAGAGGAGAGGGGAAAAGGAGGTAGTCGGCTACCTCTAGGGTTTTCTTGGGGTTTTGTTTGAAGAGGTGAAGAGATGAGGAGAAATAGGAGCCATTAGATCTAGATTTGGGTGGCTAGGATGGGTTTTAGACTTAGTGGGTAAGTTGTCTTAACAGATCTTGACCCAACCACTCAAATAGAACCCAATAGGAGTTAGTTAAAAAAAAGAGCAACCCAGATTTTACGCACTAGTAGTCGACTCCCTCCTGAGGTAGTCGACTCCCTACTGGGTTGAGTCGTTTTCTCATCCCGGAGAAGGTTTGGTCCAGGATGAACGAGCTCTTTTAACAAAAATATTTTAAGCAATAAAACACAATCATACATACAAATTTAACTTATTTTAACCCATTAAAAATAATTAAAAAATAAATGAAAGCTTTTGTTCTGATTCAGCCGTTTTGACTACCTGAATTTTCTTCATTGTTTTTCTCCCTTTTTAGAGCACCTGAAAAATAATCGTTTTATGGTACTCTTTGGTTTTGAGTCCGAGGAGTTAGTCTTTAGGAAACCAAACCCAATACGGTTTAGTTCCTTCATGAACAATATACTTATAATTTTTATTAAAATGAATCTGTTGAACAAAGTTAGTAGCGTACCTTTCTTTTTGCTGATCAGATAATCTTTTTGGTACCCAGATGCTTAAAACATTATCATTAGTATGATGCATCCTAGTGTGCTTAACCCGTTTCTTGGTATGATGAGAATCATGGCCAAGTCCGGTTTTGCTAGATGACAATTTTTGATTATCTATTATATTATCTAGCTTCCCTTTTCCTTTATTGAAATTCTCAATAATTTTCATCGTAGCGTCGTATTTATTTTTGACGGTTACGAGAAGATTATTCAGACTTTCAACCTTTTCATTTACTAGCAAAATATCCTTTTGTAAAAGATCATTTTTCTCTTTAAGAAGACTATTTTCTTTAATAACTTCTTCTTTTTCTTTAGTCTCTCTTTTAGCAATTCTAAGTGTTTTTCTATGTTCTTTAATGAGCTTTTCATGCATTTTGCATAGCTCTTTATATGCTCCCCTATAGTCCAAGTCTTCATCATCGCTTGACGATGACTCATTGTCGCTAGATGAATCATGATGCGAGCTTACCTTGGAGGATGTAGATGCCATGAAACACATGTGTGCTGTCTCTCTTCTTTCATCATTATCTTCGTCTGAGGATTCGTCGGATGAAGAATCGTCGCTCTGATCGAAGGCTGCATAGGCTTCTTTCTTTGGTCGTCTAAACTTGCTTCTTGTATTGGTTCGTCTTTCATTATTCTCTTTGTTCTTCCCACGATCTCTGGAATCACGGTTGTTTCTTTCCAATGGACAATCTCTCTTGACATGTCCTGGTTTATTGCAACCAAAACAGATAATACCGTTAGTGGGTCTAAAAGATCGTTTTCCATACTTACTTGTGATGAACTCTTTAAAGTTCTTTGAGATGAACGCGATGTGATCTTCTTTGTCCGTGTAATCGGAATCTTCTTCTTGAGCTTTGAATGCAAGATTTTTCTTCTTTGGTTTTTCTTCGATCTTCTTGTCTTCTTCAAGTTCGATCTCATATGCCATGAGATTTCCCATCAGTTCTTCGATGGTGAGATCCTTCACATTGTGAGCTTCTCGAATGGCCGTGGTCTTTCCCTTCCATTCGGGTCGGAGTGATCTTAGTATCATCATTACCTGTTCATACTTGGAAAGTTTCTTTCCTAGTCCTGCAAGCTCATTTGTAATGTTAGTAAAACGAGTATTCACATCGGTGATACTCTCTCCTTCTTCCATTTTAAAAGTTTCGAATTTTGAATGTAATACATTTATACGAGATTCTTTTACCTTTTCTGTACCTTCGTGACTTACCTGAAGAATATGCCAAATTTGATGTGCTGTCTCACATTGGGAGACTCGATTGAACTCATTTCCTGTAACAGCGCAAAACAAGGCATTCATTGCTTTTGCATTGAGATTAGCTCTCTTCTTATCATCGATGGACCATTTTCCAAACTCAACGTCGGTGGGTGCGATATACGGGACTTTGGTGATAGTCCATGCTTCAATGTCCAATGACTCTAGATGAGTCTTCATTCGGATTTTCCAGCTGGCGTAGTTGGTTCCGTTGAATAGAGGTGGTCGCATAGTGTTCAGTCCTTCGGAGTGAAAAGAAGTTGACGCCATCACTATTTGTAGCCTCGCTCTGATACCACGTGTTGGATCCTGTGGATGGCAAACAACACTAGAAGGGGGGGTTGAATAGTGTTGTATAAAGATAAAAACTTTTTCGTTCTTTAATCAATCAACACAAAAACAAATCCTTCTAATGTTGCATAAGAAACCAAGTAGAGCGATCTACGCTTGGTTCTTAATCAACAATATAATTTAAAGTGCACAGCGAATATTCACAGCAGGTAGTCGACTCCTTATGAACAGTAGTCGACTCCCAGAGTATATGTTAGAACAAATAAGATTATAGATGTAAATCTCAGCGTATAGAAATAGGATTGATATTTGCTGTAGATAGAATAAATGCAAAGATAATCAAACACAGAGAATGCAAGCGCAAAGACAAGGATTTTTATCCTGGTTCCCCGCAACCCGGGTACGTCCAGTCCCCGACCAATCCGGTACGAGATTTCCACTATCTGCCTTGGCAAATACAAGCACCTAACTTCACTCGTTAGGATTTCCAACGACCTAGCCTTGACCAGGATTTCCGAACTCAACACCTAGACTTGTCTAGGGTTATACCCTTGCCTCACAAACCGAGGACTTTCCAACTGGCAACAACTAGACTTGTCTAGTGTTCCAACAATCAACACAATAGGAGATTTGTTCAATACTCTACAATAAATGATAGAGATTGAAAATACACCCGATTCTATAGCCAATCAAAAGATAGACAATTGTGTAGTGGCTTAATAGAATGATAGTCTAGATCACACAAAGATACGAGATAAGTTCTTTGTGATCTAGAGCTTTTTCAAAAATCCTTCAAATAGAATTAAAGAGAAATAATAGAGAGGATTTTGAAAAACAACTTAGCCAAAATAATAATATGATCTTCAAAAGAATTGGAAAAAATATTGCAAGATCAAAAACTGAAATTAAAATTGGCTAGAGAAGAAATTAGAGAGCTTTGATTCACGAAGAGCTTTTACGAATTTTGATTTTTCAATCTTGTATTTTTCACAAAAGAATTAAGCTCTATTTATAGGGAAAAACTGAGATTTGAATTTCAAATTCGGTTTGACTTTTGTCCCAAAAATTTCGGAGTAAATTGCTCAAAAGATTTTAAAATTCAAATTCAAAACGTCTGAAAATTTCCAGCAGGTAGTCGACTCCCTCTATAGGTAGTCGACTCCCAGAGGAGTCTAGGAAATTTTCATCTCTGAGAAGTAGTCGACTCCCTACTTTTGGTAGTCGACTCCCAGAGGAGTTTTTCCTGTTGTTCTAGTCAAAAGTGTAGTTAACTCCAGGGTGCGTGGAGTTTCACTACGAGAATTATGAAGTGACTAGAAAAGCTCTTTAAAAACTATTTTTGAAGATAGTTAAAACATTTGTTTTGAAATCATTTGTGTGTGTGTGTTGTCTATTTGATATGGCTTTGACAAATATCCTAAAAGACATGACACACTCACACTAGACTCTGAACATGTCTTCGGCAGTTTAGTCAACTTGATGAAGTGAAGATGAGCTTCTCTTTGAGCTTCTTGCTTTGTTTGATCTTGAGCTTCATCACTTGAGTTTAGCCATGTTCGTCTTTGTCGTGGAGCGTTGATGCGTGCTTCTTGGAGTATTAGTAGAGCTTCACGAAATCTGTATACTTAAAGTGTAGTGTAGTTAGTACACTAAGCATTCATTTGGTGTGCTCATCATCAAAATTACTTAGGGGTGGAATTCAATTTCCATCATACACTAACTCTGAAAACACGTCCAAGCCTGAAAAAATGTCTCACCGATGCGCTGAGCAAAGTTCACCATTCTTCCTTGCCATGTTTTGGTCCTGTAAGATGGAAAAAACTTCATACAAAATTTTTGCTTTAGTACATGCCAAGATGGACTAAGATGATGGATATAAAATTTAAACCAATTTAATGCAATACCATCCAACGAATAGGGAAAGAATTTAAGATAAAACTTTTCACCACACGTGTTCCCATCAAAATGAAGCTTGCAAGCACTCTCAATCTTCTTAATATGTAGGTAAGGGCTCTCCGCATCCTTTCCAAGGAATCTCGGTAGGGATTTGGTCACCCGCATGTCAAACCCAAGAGAGTTTGAAGTACTTGCCATATATGAAAAAACAAAAACAAACAATCAAAAAGACTCAAAGGGCGTAAAATAAATAAGGATGAATAATAAGTGAAAGATGAAGAATCAAAAAGACTCACACTAAGAGATAGTAGTATCACACTAAAACTTTCAAAATCAATCAAAAAATGCTAGTAGTAGAAACCGTTGTCCCCGGTAACGGCGCCAATTGGTTGAACGGGAGGACGCGCACGTGGCACGCCTTCCACTCCCAAGCGTAGGAGTTTCAAAGCATAATAAGTAACCGATGAGTACCGGGTCGGATCATAGGGACAAGTCATTCTATATTCACAAAATTGATAGATAAAGAAAGGAAATAGCATGAAACAACCACCTCACTAACGGTGGAAAAATGTGGGAAAACGTGTGATGAAACTAAAATTCTAGCCTACGCACTAATGGTGGAGATCCGAGTCGGTAAGCAACGAGGAGGACTCGTGTGGCGTGCATGTGAGTGAGGTCGTGGGCGTGGGGATTCATCTCAAATATAACTCAATTGTTTTCCTGACTAAGGGACGAACAATCGGTGGATGTGGCATTTCATCAAACATTTGGGCTGCAATAAAAGTAGTGTATGAAACAACGAGAAATACTTTTAGCAAAGAAGAGAGGGTCGACTACGATAGCTCCTCTCTATGGATTACCCACTAGGGTTCCATCAACAACCAACATCTCAAAGTTTCATCCACCAATTTAGAAGATAGAAACATGCTAGAGACGAAATCACAACCCAAGCAACAACAATCACAAAACACAATCACACATGAGAGATCTAGCTATTCATGATGAAAAAGAAGACATCTATATCCCTAGAGATAATCATCCAATACAATACAAGTAGCTAAACCAAAATTGCACAAGAGTTAAGAAAGAGTTCACCAATGTGTCACTGAAAGATGGAATCCTCATACTCAAGGCTCCTCCAAGCTCCAAGCTCCCTCAAGCTCTCCCCATGGCCTCCAAGCCCTAGCTTTGGCTTTGGGGAAGAAGAAAAACCCCCCAAAAATGCTGCTTGGCCGAAGAACAGCTTCAAAAACGAATTGCTTTCCCAATTTCGCATCCAGGTCGACTTAACAAATCATGCGGGTCGGGTCAAGGGCTCCCCGACCCCCTTGACCCGACCCCATACAATTTTGCGTGCACCTGGTGTTATTTTGGCAGAGCGGGCCGGCCATCTGTATTTTTTTATTTTAATTTTTTTTAAATTTCGCTGCGGCCCGCTCCAAGAGCGGGCCGCTGCATTTGATTTTTTTTATTTTTTAAAAAACCTAAGCATCAGCGGCCTCAAAGGCTGGATCGGCGCCACGTGGCACCGTGGGATCGCGCCACGTGGCGCCCCCAATAAAACCATTTTCCAGTTTTTAAACCCTATTTCTCCTCCAATAATCCACCAAAAATACCTAGAAGTCCCAGAAAAATCCTAGAAAATTCTGGAAAATCCTCAAGACTCCTAGGAGTATCTGAAAAATAGGAGATGGATAAATTAGTCCATTTGATTATAAAATAAATATAATGGCTATTATAACACAATATTGACTTCCAAGAATCTTGTAAAATATTCCAATGCTCAAATAATTTCCAAAAAATGGCAATATGATCACAATAATAGTAGATGCATATGAAAAATAGTAGGAAGCAATAAGAATGATAAAAACCGTATTCTGTGCAAAGAACGAGAATAAGCTCTAAAAACATGAAGTGAAAATATACCCAAAAAAGCAAGATTAAGTAAAATTCTTAGCACAAAATGGGGGTAGTTAGAGGGTATAAATATACACTTTTCACTCCGAATCACCGGACCCACCTAGAGAGTTGATGTCGGACCCGGCGAGGAGGGATCTCCAGAAGTATTGTCGGTACCACCGGGATCACGGTCATGATACCGACAATCGCTTCACCCTGAAGAGGAGATCGAGTGACTGATCCAAGCGGGTCACCTTGGGGGCTTCGTCGAGTGCAGGAGGCCGATCCGAGAAGAGAGAGCTCCGCGAGGAGCGCGAAGGCCGGACCCACCCCCAAGCAACGAGCGGGAAGGGCTTTCCCCGCCAAGGGCGGTCATGCGTATAGATGTGATATGTGGCGGACCATCCTCAGGGGGTGCGTTGTCAACGGGCTAGAAGATGTACGCACGACAGGTGATGGCGGTGGACCTGGGCGGCGATGCAAAGCGGAGAAGGGTGGCTCGACCTCCCATTACTTTCACTTATGACGACCTGGAGGGAGTTGAGCTACCGCATGACGACGCCATCGTCATCGAAGCCCAAATCGGGACGACAATCATCAGCCGCCTCCTGATCGACACCGGAAGCTCCTGCGACATTCTGTTCATGTCGACGGTTGAGAAGATGGGGCTAAAGCAGGCAGACTTAAGGCCTTGCACGAGACCCTTCGTCGGCTTCACCGGCCACTCGATTCCCTTTACCGGGGTGATCACCTTGCCGGTGTCGCTTGGGGATGAGCCGAGGGTCGTCACGCATATGACGCAGTTCGTTGTCGTCGACATTGCGTCGGCGTACAACGGATCATAGGGCGACCTTACATGACGACCATTGAAGCGCTCCCCAGCCTGCTGCACCAGATGGTTAAATTCCAGACCTCGCGAGGGGTGGGGCTAGTGCGCGAGAGCCAGAAGCTACCCCGGAGCTGCTACGTGGGGTCGACCAAACACAAAGGCCCGGAGCAGGCCTTATCGGTCGACCTCCTCAACGAGAGAGAGTATCATTGCGACCAGCGACCGACTCCTGCAGAGGAGGTCGAAGAAGTACCCGTGACCGCAGAGGAGGGCAAGACTGTCTCTATCGGCACGAAGCTCCCGGCCTCTCTGAGGGCGGACCTCATCAACCTCCTCAGAGAGAACGTGGACGTATTCGCATGGTCGCCCTCGGACATGCCTGGAGTTGATCCCGCGGTGATCTCCCACAAGCTGAATGCAGATCCGGAATCTCGAACGGTTTGGCAAAAGAAGAGGAGTGCTGGTGGAGAGAAGATGAGGGCGGCCGGCGAAGAAGTAGAGCGGCTTCTCCAAGCCCAGTTCATCCGGCCGGTGAGATACCCGGAGTGGCTGGCAAACATCGTCTTGGTGGAGAAGGCCAACGGGAAGTGGTGCATGTGCGTCGACTTCACGGATCTCAATAAGGTGTGCCCGAAGGATAGCTTCCCGCTACCGAGGATCGACCACCTAGTCGACCAGGCGTCCTGCTATGAGTTGCTGAGCTTTATGGACGCATTCTCGGGCTACAACCAGATCCCGATGGCAAAGGAGGATGAGGAGAAGACGTCCTTCATTATCGACAAGGGCACCTTCTGCTACACGAAGATGCTGTTCGGATTGAAGAACACCGGGGCAACCTACCAGCGGATGGTAGACAAGATTTTCAGCTCACAGGTCGGGCGGAATCTGGAAGTTTACATCGACGACATGCTGGTGAAGAGCAAGATGGCCCCGGACCACCTCGCCGACCTTTGGAAGACGTTCCAGAAGGTGCGCCGATATAATCTAAGGCGGAACCTGGCAAAGAGCATCTTCGGCGTGCAATCGGGGAAACTCCTTGGCTTCATGATAACGAAGCGAGGAATTGAAGCGAACCCCGACAAGGTGTCGGCCCTCGTCAATATGGCAGAGCCTTGGACCATCCGAGACTTGCAGCAGCTGAACGACAGGATCACTGCGCTGGGAAGGTTCATGTCGAAGTCCGCGGAGAGATTGCTCCCTTTCTTCAGAGTCTTGCGGAAGGCCCTCGGCGCAGCCAAAATTGATAGGAAAATGATCCAGTGGGATGACGCCTACGCCCAGGCATTCGCGGAGCTGAGGGCTTACCTGCAGAGCCCACCGCTTCTTGCAAAGCCCGAGGAGAGAGAACAGCTGGGGTTGTACCTAGCCACCAATGAAAAGGCCGTCAGCTCAGTTTTGATCAAGGAAGAGAAGGGTGTGCAACGATCGGTCTACTATACGAGCCGGGTGCTCCGAGATGCGGAGACCCATTATAACCCATAGAGAAGGTCACCTACTGTCTCATCACGATGGCGAGGAAGCTCTGACCATACTTTCAGGCTCACACCATCGCCGTCCACACCAACATGCCCCTCAAGAAGAACCTGAAGAGGTTAGAACGGTCGGGAAGAATGCTCAACTGGAGCGTCGAGCTCAGAGAGTTTGATATAGTATACAAATCCCGGACGGTGATCAAGGGCCAGGCACTGGCGGACTTCGTGGTAGAGTGCACTATGGAAGACCTTCCAGCTGAACCGCCGGGCGATTTGCCGACGGTTGCGTCTTAAAGAGCGATGGGAGTAGCTGGACCCTCGAGGCCCGTCCAAGAAGAAGTGGGCAGATTATGGACCATTCACGTTGACGGATCGGCCACTGGGTCCAGGACGTGAGCAGGCATCGTCATCCAAACTCCCGACGGATGCCTGCTGGAGTACGCCCTACGCTTTAACTTCCCGGCAACCAATAATGTCGTGGAGTACGAGGCCGCGGTCAATGGGTTGAAGCTTTGCTGAGCTATGGGGGCTATGAACGTGCTGTTGCTGAGCGACTCGCGGCTCGTCGTCCAACAGGTCCAGGGGAGCTTTGAGGCCCAGGAAGAGGTGATGAAGCGTTATCTCAAGCGCACCCAGGCTGAGCCCCGGAAATTCAAGAAAGCGGAGGTCCAGCACCTACCTCACTCCAACAACCTCCGGGCCGACGCCTTGTCAAAGTTGGCCTCTTCCTCCCCAGCCGAGACTGGGAAGGCCATCTACGTCGAGAACCTGCCGACGCCCACCATTGAAGAAGAGGAATTAATGTATGTCAGCCTGACGACGACGTGAATAAGCCCAATAATGAAATACTTGGAGACGAGGGGCCCTACCCGAGGAGCGGCTGCAAGCCAAGAAGGTCGAGAAGTTGGCCTTGTCGTTCGTGCTCTTCGATGGAGTGTTGTGATACGGGTTGAATATTGCTTATTTAACCCCTCATCTAGTAATATTTTGTGCTTATATGATGCTAAATTGGTCTCTAATACGTTCGTATTTTGTATACCATTATTTATTAAAGATATCACTTGATTTGTCACAAAATATGAATTCTATTGAGTATTTCTGTCTTTTTATATTTTTCATGGCTTGGTCTAGATCTCACAATTCCAACGACTATTTATTTGTATTTTTCTGAGATCTGTGCTAATTACTGTGTATTTTTGAATGCAGAATACCAATAAAATAAAGAAATACGCACGAATCTTGGTGCATTACGTGGTAGCCATCTAGCGGCTCCCGCTCAAATCCGATGGCTGCGGTAAAAGGGCGACGCGGCACATTAATCGCCGTTGGATCTCGATCCAACGGCCCCCATCGTCACCAAACACAGTGAAAGAGCGGCTACGTGGCTTAATGTGAGCCGCTCATCCATCATTCGACGGTTCATAATTCCCCCGCATTTGAACTCGGAGAGCGGGCGACGTGGCTTCTCCGCAGCAGTCCGATTGTGATCCAACGGATCATTTTCACCCCGCAGTAACGAAGTAAGGGGCGGTTCTGATGACACGCGTCACCATCCGGTCGACGCATGCTCGAATCGAACGGTCGACGACATCCCCGACGCGATCTCGGATCGAAGAGCGAAGGAGAGTCTGCCGTGCCACGCGACGCGTTCACATCTAATCCCGTTGAGATCGGACGGTGTACATTTGAGGCGACTGAGAGAAGCGGGTTTGGGCTTGATTTAGGACGGGTTTTGAACCCGTTAACCCTATTAAACTCGCAATGTGTGTATTTAAGGTATTCTAGGGGTTTTGCTTCGTATTCTTGGCGTATTTGGGCAATTTTGGAGGCGATTTTTGCAGAATTTTCCTGAGATTCCAGAGAGCAACCTGAGGGAATTTTCAGAGGGCTTTGAGAGGAAGAAAGAGAGCTTTCTTAGGCTAAAAGAGGGTGTATTTGGTGATATCTCTTGAACTTAATTGTGTATTTTCAATTCTAGTTACTTTTATTGATTAGAACCATGCTTAATATGATGAAATCCTTGATTATTTTTAGTATGTGTGGCTAAATTATTATTGTGCATGGTATGGTGTAGTTAGGGGATATGATTTGTATTTACTTGGTTGAATTGTCACGCTAAAATTGTTAACGTTCATAAAGTTATAGTCTTTAGTTTAAAATCTCCTCTTCATCTTTCACAAGAACATGATTGAGTTGATGATCACCTCACGAGGGTGAGTTTTGATCTCCGCAAAAGGAGTTTCATACCTTATATTTAAAGGATTATAACTTTAGCAACGATCGTATTCAATATTGTGCTTTAACCCCCACAACGGTATTTTCCGATGAATTTCTCTCAACAAGAGGTTTCATTGAGTTATCTTTAATCAACCAAGTTAATACAAATCATGGACCCTAAGGAACCCATATCATGTGCATACTTCTCATAGATATTTTTTATAAACTAAACTTTATTTGCTCGTATTGTTCACAAATTAAAAACCACGATCAAATCCCACTCAAACCATCATCATCAAAAGTGGTTGGTCTCTTTACATTGAATTTCTATTTGATTTAAGCTTTGTGGTTGCAACAGATTTTCTCCCGAGGATTCGACATCTGGACTCCCAGATCTATATTACTTGCACGGACTCTTTCGCTCGAGAGAAGCACATTTTTTGGGCTAAGCAAGTTTTTGGCGCCGTTGCCGGGGAGAACGGTTTGTTACCACCGTTTATTTCATTCAGAGGACCTTCGGTGAGATCTTTCCACTTTACTGTACATAAATTTTTGCTTATTATTAAAAAAATTTGTGCATAAATTTTTGTTTATTATTATAAAAAATGGAGTATATGAATTTCTATTGCACAAACGATTGGTATGATGCAGAGTATAATGCTGCACACAAACATAGGATGGAGAAGCTCAAGATCGTTAGTTTTAATCAAACTGATTGTGAAACTTTCTTTCAGGCCTGGTGGAGGTTCACAAATATAGTATCGAGCTATCTGCAGCATGGGTACACAAAGAAAGAGCTTATGGAATCCTTCCTAGATGGACTAGGACCATAGCTGCAGGAATTTTTGGGAGTCATGACGCCGACAGAGGCGTGGAAATACATGGAGTCTTTACAAGAGAATGAAGAAATCATGAAAGAGACTTCCGAGCACGATTCAACGGAACCTTCATGCCTTGATCAAGGGGAGCAAAGCGTAGACGTACCTTTGCAATCCTTGAAAGAGGAAGTTTATTTACTCATTCAGACACAGGAGGCCACATCCCATCAATTCCAGGAGAACTTCCTTGCTCGGAGTCGGCAGATTCAGAAATCCATTGAAAATCTTAATTTGATTGCCACTTGCTTAGAAGAAAATAATTCTTTTGAAATTCAACTTCAAGAATCTGATATAAGTTCATCTTCTATTGCAGGTACATCGAGCGAGCCATGTCACGATGAAGGTACAAATCAGAACATTAACATGGCTGGAAGCGTGTGCAAGAGAGAGGACGAGCTAGCAATTTTGGATGAATCGGAGGAGGAAATAGCGAGGGAAATGTGTTCAGAGATTATCGCTATGGAGCCCGAACCATTCCCTCCCCCAGTTTTTTCCCAAAATCATTTACCCCTCTCCCCAATGACTAAGCATCATACCGAGAGTAGTGCATATCTTTCAGGGAGTAGTCGTCAACTTGCTTTAATTTATTTCAACTATTTTGATGACTACATTTGGAATATTTTTGTTGAAAGGAATTTTAAACTAATTTGGACTAACATAACTCATCTCTTGTAGGACATTGGTAAACAAGTTATAGAGATGCTTGGAGTTGTGTTGCTGGGGTCCAATTTAGCCAATGGAGGAAGGACACTTGCCGAGGAACGCAATGAGCAAATTGAACAACTTCCTCCACCATTAAAGATCCGTGATCCGCCATTTGACCACGGTGTGTTCTTTCCAATAGTGCAGATTTTTATATGCTTTTTAGGACGCTTGCTTGAATAAACTCGTACCCCTTTCGACATTGAGGACAATGTCCATCTTTAGTTGGGGGGTGTGTATGAGACCTTAGGATTTTTTTGATTTTTTTCAAAAACAAGGAAAAGAAAAGATTAAATCACCATTCTCATCTTTTAAAACTCCTTCTTATACCACAATTGCGGATGATTATGCGTTATTTGAGTTCAAAAAATTGTTTATGGCTTGAGTTAAATTATTTTCTTTCAAGGAATTACTCGTTAATATGCTATTCATGAAAACTTTCAATTGCCATGATTAATATCTCGAAATAGTTTCAATTTATTTCATGCATGCTATGGTGATGAAAAAGCTTAAGTATACACGATTCATTAGAATAGTCTTCAAGTTGAAGAGGAATTTGGCCATCGTAACTAATGTTTATGTTCATATTTATGGGTGTTGAGTTGCTTACAAAGGAAAAAAGAGCCAAATGCAGCCAAATGCGTCCATTGCCCACCCTCAATGCAATGGAATGGCAGAGGCAGCGAACAAATGCATATTGGCCCTCCTGAAGAAGAAGGTCGACGATGCTCTCGGATCTTGGGTGGACAAGCTGCCGGGCATCCTCTGGTCATGCTGGTGTTTGGGTCGGAAGTGGTCGTTCCCGTGGAGGTTGGAGAGGAAACTCGTCGGCTTCGGTACTTCGACGAAGACATCAATGTGGATGGCCTCGGCCTTGAGCTCGTCGACGAAGTTAGAGATCGAGCTCTGACAAACCTCGTCCGTCACAGCCAAAGGATGGCCTGACACTTCGACTACCGGGTCAAGAAGCAGAGCTTTAGGATCGGTGACTTCGTCCTCAGGGACGCCACCTTCAAACCAGAGACCGCTCGTTGAGGGAAGCTGGCAGCAAAATGGGAGGGGCCTTACGAAATCATCGACGTCATCGGTCCAGCCACATATATCCTGGCAACCCTGGATGGAGGCGAGCAATCTCCCCTGTGGAATGCAGAATACCTACTGAAATACTATCAATGATTGTGAGTTTTTAATAAAATACTCTTTTTCCTGTACATTTTCAAATGTTGTCGTCTCCACTTGAAAAATTTCAGTTCCGCGCCGACACTCTCAAAGACTCCGGGGCAAGCTTACGGAGCTTCGCCACCCAAACTGGAGAAAAAGGGCATGGGCCGATCTACGGCTCCCTCCCCCCCAAAATAAAGACTCCGGGGCAGGATCCGTCATCGCCACCAAAACCGGAGAGCCAAATACGAGGTAGGCGACAGCCCAATACCCGTCTGCCTATAGTGGCTGCGGGGAGGCGACGGCCCAATACCCACCCTCTCAAAGACTCTGGGACAAGCTTACGCAGCTTCGCCACCCAAACTGGAGAAAAAGGGCACGAGTCGAGCTACGGCTCCCTCCCCTCCTCAAATGAAGACTTCGGGGCATGATCCGTCCTCGCCACCCAAACCAGAGAGCCAAATGCGGGGTAGGCGACGACCCAATACCTGTCCGACTATAGAGGTTGCGGGGAGACGACGGCCCAATACCCGCCCTCTCAAAGACTCCAGGGAAAGCTTACGGAGCTTGGCCACCCAAACTGGAGAAAAAGGGCATGGGCCGAGTTACGGCTCCCCCCCTCAAATGAAGACTCTGGGGCAGGATCCGTCCTCGCCACCCAAACTGGAGAGCCAAATGCGGGGTAGGCGACGGCCCAATACCCGTCCGACTATAGAGGTAGCGGGGAGGCGATGACCCAATACCCACCCTCTCAAAGACTCCGAGGCAAGCTTACGGAGCTTCACCATCCAAACTGGAGAAAAAGGGCATGGGCCGAGCTACGGCTCCCTCCCCACCTCAAATGAAGACTTCGGGGCAGGATCCGTCCTCGCCACCCAAACCGGAGAGCCAAATGCAGGGTAGGCGATGGCCCAATACCCGTCCGACTATAGAGGTTACGGGGAGGCGACGGCCCAATACCCACACTCTCAAAGACTCCGGGACAAGCTTACAGAGCTTTGCCACCCAAACTGGAGAAAAAGGGCATGAGCCGAGCTACGGCCCCCTCCCCCCTTAAATGAAGACTCCGGGGCAGGATCCGTCCTCGCCACCCAAACTGAAGAGCCAAATGCGGGGTAAGCGACGGCTCAATACCCGCCATCTCAAAGACTCCGGGGCAAGCTTACGGAGCTTCGCCACCCAAACTGGAGAAAAAGGGCATGGGCCGAGCTACGGCTCCCTCCCTCCTCAAATGAAGACTCCAGGGTAGGATCCGTCCTTGCCACCCAAACTGGAGAGCCAAATGCGGGGTAGGCAACGGCCCAATACCCATCCGACTATAGAGGTTACAGGGAGGCGACGGCCCAATACCCGCTCTCTCAAAGACTCCGGGGCAAGCTTACGGAGCTTCGCCACCTACACTGGAGAAAAAGGGCATGGGCCGAGCTACGGCTCCCTATCCCCCTCAAATGAAGACTCCAGAGCAAGATCCGTCCTCGTCACCCAAACCGGAGAGCCAAATGTGGGGTAGGCGACGGCTTAATACCCGTCCGACTATAGAGATTGCGGGGAGGCGACGGCCCAATTCCTGCCCTCTCAAAGACTCTGGGGCAATCTTACGGAGTTTTGCCACCCAAACTGGAGAAAAAGGGCATGGGCCGAGCTGCGGCTCCCTTCCCCCTCAAATGAAGACTCCGGGGCAGGATCCATCCTCGCCACTCAAACCGAAGAGCCAAATGCAGGGTAGGCGACGGCCCAATACCCGTCCGACTATAGAGGTTACGGGAGGCGACGACCCAATACCCACCCTCTCAAAGACTCCAGGGCAAACTTACGGAGCTTCGCTATCCAAACTGGAGAAAAAGGGTATGGGCCAAGCTACGGCTCCCTCCCCCCTCAAATGAAGACTTCAGGGCAGGATCCGTCCTCGTCACCCAAACTGGAGAGGCAAATGTGGGGCAGGCGACGGCCCAATACGCGTACGACTATAGAGGTTGCAGGGAGGAGACTGTCCAATACCCGCCATCTCAAAGACTCCGGGGCAAGCTTACAGAGCTTCACCATCCACACTGGAGAAAAAGGGCATGGGCCGAGCTACGGCTCCCTCCCCCTCAAATGAAGACTCCGGGGCAGGATCTGTCATCGCCACCCAAACCAAAGAGCCAAATGCAGGGTAGGCGACGACCCAATAACCGTCTGACTATGGAGATTGCGGGGAGGCGACGGCCCAATACCCGCCCTCTCAAAGACTCCGGGGCAAGCTTACAGAGCTTCGCCACCCAAACTGGGGAAAAAAGGCATGGGCCGAGCTACGGCTCCCTCCCCCTGAAATGAAGACTCAGGGACAGGATCCGTCCTCACCACCCAAACTGGAGAGCCAAATGCGGGGTAGGCAATGACTCAATACCCGTCCGACTATAGAGGTTGCAGGGAGGTGACGGCCCAATACCCGCCTTCTCAAAGACTCCGGGGCAAGCTTACGGAGCTTCGCCACCCAAACTGGAGAAAAGGGCATGGGCCGAGCTACGGCTCCCTCCCCCCTCAAATGAAGACTCCAGGGCAGGATTCGTCCTTGCCACCCAAACCGGAGAGCCAAATGCAGGGTAGGCGACGGCCCAATACCCGTCCGACTATAGAGGTTGTGGGGAGGCGACGGCCCAATACCCGCCCTCTCAAAGACTCCGGGGAAAGCTTACAGAGCTTCGCCATCCAAACTGGAGAAAAAGGTCATGGGCCAAGCTACGGCTCCCTCCCCCCTCAAATGAAGACTCCGGGGCAGGATCCGTCCTCGCCACCTAAACCGGAGAGCCAAATGCAGGGTAGGCGACGACCCAATACCCGTCCGACTATAGAGGCTACAGTGAGGTGACGGCCCAATACCCGCCCTCTTAAAGCATCCGGGGCAAGCTTACAGAGCTTCGCCACCCAAACCAGAGAAGGGCACGGGCTGAGCTACGCGCTCACGCCCCCTTCATTGAAGACTCCGGGGCGAGCTTACACAGCTTCACCACCCAAACCGAAGAAGGGCACGGGCCGAGCTACACGCTCATGCCCCCCTCCATTGAAGACTCCAGGGCGAGCTTACACGGCTTTGCCACCCAAATCAGAGAAGGGCACGGGCCGAGCTACGCGCTCACGCCCCCCTCCATTGAAGACTCCGGGGCGAGCTTGTGCAGCTTCGCCACCCAAACCGAAGAAGGGCACGGGCCGAGATACGCGCTCACGCCCCCCTCCATTGAAGATTCCGGGGCGAGCTTAAGCAGCTTTGCCACCCAAAGCGGAGAAGGGAACGGGCCAAGCTATGCACTCGCTTTCCCCCCTCCATTGAAGCTCCGGGGCGAGCTTACACAACTTCGCCACCCAAACCGGAGAAGGGCACGGGCCAAGCTACGCGCTTCCGCCCCCCGTCCATTGAAGACTCCGGGGCTAGCTTACATAGCTTCGCCATCCAAACCGGAGAAGGGCACAGGCCGAGCTACGCGCTCACGTCCCCCCTCTATTTAAGACTCCAATGCGAGCTTACACAGCTTCGCCACCCAAATCGGAGAAGGGCACATGCTGAGCTACACGCTCACGCCCCCTCCATTGAAGACTCCGGTGTGAGCTTACGCAGCTTTGCCATCGAAACCGGAGAAGGGCACGGGCTGAGCTACGCACTCGCTTTCCCCCCTCAAACGAAGACTCCGGGGCAAGCTTACGAAGCTTCGCCACCTAAACCAAAGAAAGGCACGGGTATCCATACCGGGGCAGGCCTCACGCAGGGCTAAAACCTTCGGTCATTACACGGTCCCGATAAAGTAAACCCTGGATGCGACTTGTCGTAACAAAAGGACACTCAGGAAGCCCATCATTAATGACAACGCGCCCCCCCGAGAAGTGCAGGCTTGACGCTTCTCGTCTGACACTGCCTGGCAAAAGTGGGTTCGAATGACTTGACCCTGACAAGCCAGCTCAAGGTGCCAGCTCATCGCATCAGCCTATCAAAAGCTATCGGCTCTCGCCATCTATAAATACTCCCCTCATTCCCTTGAAGGCAAGAAAAAAAGAATGGGAGAGTGAGTAAGCCTTATCCGCCTCCTATGAAGGTTGAAAGGGAGCGAGATACCCACATAATCGATCTCTCCTCACAAACCCGGGGCGTTAGGGTCGGTTGCCTTTAGACACTCCCCCCCTTCTCAAAAGGAGTCCCCCAGGGGCCTGATTGTTGGTTATGCCCTCGGTCGACAGTGGGCCACGCCTTCCCGACGAGCTATTCCTCTTACACACGGATCTCCGATGGGCTATTCCTCTTACTGACTGGACTAAAATGTTGCAGTTTAAATTCCCAAGCATAGGAAGTCGGTCAAGTAGTAAACCTGGTGAGTCCAGGGTCGTATTCCACAGGGACAAACTATTCTACAAATTTTACAATCTAAAACTTGCTTGGAAATGATAATGAAGTATGAACCACCCTTTGAAGGTGAATTTTTGGTTGGGTTTTTGATTTTAGAAAAAACGGGTACGAAAAATAACGTGAAAGGTGATACGGTAAAAGTGTGAGTGTGTTGTGTTTTCGTTAGTGTTGTAGTGTATAATGGTAATCTTTCTTCATGGATGACTCAATCCCGCATCCATGCCAAGGTATGGGGATCGGAAGATTTATCTTTAAAAGAACGGTAAATTTTTAGCAAAATTTCATTAACGTTGAATCTGTCGTTTTTCTGAACAATAACGTATAACTAGATGAACCTCGCGGTTCATCGCCCTCCTTGGGCCCCTCTACGGGTTTGTGCATGTAAACGATGCCTCGCGGCATGTCATCCTAAGTGGATTCCTCACAGATAATGCGAAGTTAGCGAAAACCGACATTTTCAACGTTTTTAGATTATTACAGTTGCTATGAAGAAATTAAAACATGAAACCCATCAATACTAACTATTACACAACACAATCACATGAATTTTAGCTAGCCATGGTAATAAAAACGACGATTTTCATTAATACAAACATCGTTTAATACAAACTTCAATACAAAACTAATTATAACATAGAAAAGTGGAAGGAAATCACCCAAAACGATGCCAAAACGATGCCCAAACTTCTCCAAACTTCTCCCAAAGCTGCTCCAACTCCTCTTGAATTTGGGGGAGAAGCCCCCAAAACTTGTTTCACTCAATTTGGAGCATGGATGATCAAGTTATGAGCCAAAACCCGCTATTTATAGGAAATTTAGGCTTATTGGGCTTGTGGGTCTGCTGGCTGCAGACCCGCAGCCCAGTCAAAGGGTCAGCCTGGGTTGGCGGGCGCCGCCCGCGTGGTAAACGCGGGCGGGCGCCCGCCTGTTTTGAACAGGCGGGTTTGACCCGCCTGTTTAACAGGCGGGCTTGACCCGCCTGTAACAGGCGGGTCTGGGCCTGCCTGCTACAGGCGGGCCCGCTTGTAACAGTATTTTATTTAATTTTTTTTATTTTTTTCTGTTTTCTTCTTTTCCAATAGATTTACTGGGCCTTTTTAATCTCCAAAAATTGCTCCGATCTCCAAAAAATATGGAAAAATAGCCGTTGGATTCGGAAAATTGCAAGCTTTACCTGAAAAATAAAATGAAGACAAAATTAGGTCATAAAATGGTATTTTGCGTATAAATAAGCGATATACTCTAATTTTAAATGATATTTCAATAATACACGTATTAGTGACCAAATAGACATTAAATATACGCAAAATACAATCAAATGATGGACAAATAAACGCAATATTATTCCTGAATCACTTACACGAGGGTCGGCCCGCCTTCCACTCCTCGACTACCCTTGGACAACTTGCGACAGGAAACTTAGGGGACCTACGGCGGACCACTCCTCCCTTCCAGCACCCACTCCACGACGACCTCCACCAACGGGGAAAGCGTCGCCGTACGCGGCGACGCTCCAAATCACTGGTTAGGGGGCCACCCTCCCAAATCACCATACTGGCATACCAGCCTCCACCGGTCCGCCCTCCAACAGCCCGCCTTCCACTCCTCGACCTCCCGTGGAGGCTACACCACCATGACGCCTCTTGCTCCTCCTCTCCCAGGGTTTTCCTTCGAGTCGGAGATTCCCAGAAGAGATCAAGCAACCCATCATCATCGAGGAGGTGAAAGAGGACGCAACGAGTACCTGTAGAGCAGGAAGGCCACGCCGGAAACCGAAGTTCGCTCATCCTGACCAGCCTACAACAGAGAAGAACAACCCGCTTGTCCGCCTACAGAGGCTGTCACGTTCATCCAAACGCTGTCAAGTGTCTTGTAAAAGTCAATGAAAAGACCCTCACAAGCGAGTTGCCAAATTTCATCTGCGTGAAAACTAACTTGTCTATGATCTCCGTCGAACTTCGGAGTGAGCTTACGGAGCTCTGCCACCCAAACTGGAGAAGGGGTATGGGCCGAGCTATGTGCTCACCTAACCCCCACACGTGCAACTCGATACCTCTTACTCTAACTATAGTTTTACTTAAATTATGCAAAGAAAATTGAATCACCAGACAATAAAAATTTTCGTCCATTCATCATTGTTGAAAAAATTATACAACTCACAGCGGGGGCCGACCTCACAAAATGAGGCCTTCCTCAGGTCGACCCCATCGCTCGCCCGAAACAAACAACAAAGGGGTGTGCAAGACTACTCCGTGGTCACCGCCACTCTGGGCACCGTACCTTGCGTCGGTCTTCGGGGAGTCGCCCTCGATATCGACGAACGCGCCTTCACCGCCATCTATTTCCCACTCCTCGTCGGAGGCACCCGCTAGCTGGTCAAAATCTACCTCGATCGAAGGGCAGATCATCCCCGCCCTTTCCTTAACCCGGCAAAGGCAGGCCTCCCAGCCCTCAGCCCGGCCATCCTCCAGGCCTTCTGCTCGGCCTTTTTCCAGGCCGTCGTGCATCATCTGTGAGAGGGTGGGGAGGACGGTTGACTCTTGATATCCCCAAAATTCTTCGGTCTTCAAGGCCAGCTCATCCTTCCCGGCATTTACCTGCATCGCCAGGTCTACCGCCAGCGCTTTCTCCCACCCCAGCGTGCCCTCCAGCTTCGCTATGTGATCAGCCGTGGAGGCGGCCTTCGTCTCACGGTCTACCAGGAGCGCCTCCAGGCGTTGGACCTCCAACATCAGTTTGTCGTATTTGTCCCTCTCCTGTGCCAGCTCCTCACCGGCGTTCTTACGGAGCCCAACAAGCTCGGCCGTCATCTTGGCGATGGCGGTCTCGGCCTTGATCAAAACAGGCGTATGGCCCCTAGCGACGACCATCATAGCTGTGGCCTGCACGACAAAACAGAACGGGTTAGACTATTCCTTGGCAAAGATACATCTAATATACCTGATCTGGTTCGGACCACCAACCTGCACGTTGTGCCTCACAGCAGAAGCGCACAGCCTCTCTTGACCGACGACGGCCAAGCTCTCCTTATCACGGGGCAGTTGGCAGTTCTCGGCCAACCTCGCAGCTGTCCCGGCTCGTCAAATATCGACTCGCCGGCCCCAACTCGATAGGGCATCGCATGGAGGGCCTCCTACGGGAGACCCTCAATCTCGGCCCTCTTGGCCTTGAAGGTGACGAGCGAGGCTTCACAGCTGGGGTGGCCAGGCCTCTCCGGGGTGAACAGCTGGCAGCCATAGGGCCAACAGACCCCTCCCGACGACTGGGAACCTGGGCCCGACCTACTGGAGCCCTCGCCAGCAGTGGCAACCTTCAGGCTTGGCTAATGGGCTTCGGGATCCCTTACCCCGGAATCAGTCCGCCCTTCGCCCCCTGCCCTCAAGATGATAACGGGGGCGGTGGCATCCCGTGCGGCCCTCCCTTCGGTCCGACGGGTATCCCTCTCCTTCCGAGGATCAGGAGCTGATGACTTCGCGGCTAGCTTCGCCCTCTTCGGCCCCCCGGGCGCCTGCTCCTTCCTAGCGGTCTCCCCCCCCCCTTGTCTCCTCGTGCGGCCTCTTCTTGTCGGCCTTCCTCGCCTGTTGGACCGCCTGCTCCGCAGCCAGCCTCTTCAGCTCCTCGAACGAGACGCTTATTGTCCGACCTGTAGAAGGATGAAAGCTTAGAGTGAGCGCATTAGAGACGACAATCACTGAGCTCGCGTTACCTTCAGGCCATATATGCCGAATTATCATATCCTTATCGGCGAGCATGCCGTATTCCCGGCCCTCCTCGAGGATCACCATCAGGGTTCTGGCCCGCTCCTCCTCCTCATCACTCAGGTGGACTCCCCTCTTCGCCTCGGGGTTCAGAGCGCCCCAGTTCGATCTGAGCACCACGTCAGCAGGCATCGAACTAACACAAACTGCTCACTCCACCCTTTAATCTTGCCAGGCAAGCCTCAGATGAGGGCATGGCTTTTCTTTGCGGACACGTAATAGTATGACCTCAGCTTCTTCAGCGCGAAGAAATGACGGAAGAGGGACAGGGATGGGAAGACGTGGTTGCTTACACAGAGAACCAAAAAGCCGACGATAGCGCTGATGGAGTTCGACATCAGCTGGAACAACGGCAGCTCCAAGAAATTCAGAATCTCGAGCACCAAAGGATGAAGGGGGAAGTGCAGCCCCTGCTGAAAGTAAGCAAAGTACACCTCGACCTCATAGTCCCGAGCGAAGCACACCCTCTCAGTCGTGATGGGCAGGCAGACTGCATAAGGCGGCCTAATGTACCTAGAGCGGATGTCAGATATGATGGACATCTTTGTCACCGACACCACGCTCAAGATCTCGTCGGGGACATCTCCAGCCTCGACGATCGTAACAATGACCGGGGTGGCGGGCTTCGACGTCATCGCTACGGGCCACTTCCCCTTCCGCGGATCCCTTTGATCTTTCGGGGGTGAGCTCACTGATTGCTCAACACCTGTAATCCGACTCCGACTCCCCGATGACCTCTCCTCTGTGCTCGACACCGGATCCACGTCGGAACTTTCCACCTCCACCTGGCTCGGAACCCACTTCCCCACCTCCTCCGACATCGCCGAATCGTAAGAAGACGTCGACGAAGATATCGCGAAAGAAAAGATTTAATACATGTACGATCGTGGTTGCTAGGGTGACGGTGCTGCGACGGCGGCCTGATCTTCGATGGTGACTTCAATGATAACGGTACAATCTCCAGCGATCGCAAATGCCTAGAAAATTTCAAAAGTGAGAAACCCTCACTCGTCTCCACCCAGACCTATTTATAAGGCACTCCGAACGATCTCGACCGCAGATGTCCCGCCACGTGTCGAAAATCTCCGCCTCCTGACGCTTTGATATGCGCCTTCTGACATTTCGATCCGCGCCTTCTGACGCTTCGACTGATGGCCGCAGTCACATCCACCACGCGTCACCCTCGGAGCGGTCGAGGCGATTTGATTTCACCCGCCTCCGATTCGAAATGATTGCATCGAATCGCGAAGCGTGCTTTTCAAAAAAGATACTCCCGCCTCTTTCCTCACTCAGACCAAGGACTGGCCCCACCACCATTAATGCGGCCCGAGAAACAAGGCGACCAACAGACGAGGCCGAATTGCCACACCGACCACGGGCGAGCACATCTGGGTGCAATACCTCGACTCGCACCACCATGTCTACCTCCCTGGTCGCCTGAAGCTCGCTCTCATGCTCAAATCGGACACACCATGTCTCAACATCTTACTCCCCCGACTCAACGCTCGTCGGCAGAAGAATGTTGGGGGCATTCATACCCTTGCAAGAACACCATCCGCACAACTGACAAGGAGAACAAGGAGTAAGGGAAACTAAAAATATATATTCCATTTATTCAACCTTAAGAATACAATACGACATCAGGCTCGGCCAATAACCAGCCTTACAAAATTACAAAATTCCCCTACGACTAAGAGTTCCTCGACTGTGCCGCCTCACCCTCAGCCGCCGCACCCGGGAGCCGGCATCTCCGCTAACCAAGCCTTCATATTCTCCATCCCTTGGAGGACGCCCGCCTCCCTCACCTCTTGCATCAACGTGATGAGCTCCTCGTCCTGGTAGCGGCGGACGGTGGCTTCAATCATGCCCCGGTCGGCCTTCCCCTTCTCCTCCAGCTGCTTCTTGAGGACATCATTCTCCTTCTTCTCCGCCTCGATCGTCTTCCTCAGCTCGGCTATCTTTTGGTGCTGGATATCGATCACCCTCTTCTTACCGGCTATTTCCTCGGCGTGCCTCATCAGGAGGTCATCCCTCTTACCCTCTTCCTCCCGAAGCTGACGCGCAAGCGCGGCCTGCTCCGTCTCGAGCATGGCCTGCCTCGCCGCGAAGTATTCAGCCCGCGCCTTCTGAACGTCACGGACCGTCGTGACCTGCCCCAGCTCCGCATCCTTTTCTTGCAGCTTCTACCTTGTCTCATTAAGATCGGCCCTCGCCTGCTCGAGAGCAGCCTGTAGTGCCATGTGAAGCTACTGCACATGTACTAGAGGGGGGGTGAATAGTACTTTAAAATAATCAAGATAGTTATTCCTAATTATTGTGCAAGAAACAAACGACAATGCGGAATAAACAACAATCAACAAGAATGGACAAACGCAAACAAATGCATGTAACGGGTTCGGATCCACCCAAGTCTCCCCGACTTGTTCCCGGTGATCCTACGTCCCAACCACCCGGATCCCCTCCGGATACTTGAGTTAGAAACCCTAACTCAAGATTTAGCACTATGAAATTCTTGTGAAAAACCTTCACAAGACCAAATCATACAAATGACATGTGACTCCCACAAACCGGGATCACACCCTCTCTCACAACCGAGAGACACAATTGCAATATCAATTGAAATGAAATATGAAACACTTACCACAAAATCCTATGCATTGAGTATAACTTACCAAATTAGGGCAAAGATGGATTTTGAGGAGAGAATGTCACCAAATCGAATCTCCACCAATAAGATCAGCGATCGAAGGCTAGGATGGAGGATGGTGACTTTGGATCAAGCTCTTTGCTTGGAAGGCTCACAATGGAGAGAATCTCTCTTGAGGAATATGGCTCAAGGAGTTGAGGGAGAGATTCTTGTGAGGAAGAGAAAGCTTTAGAATGGAGTTGAATAGCTTCTCTTTGATATCTCTAAACCTCTAGAATGGCAGCCTTGAATATCCTTGAAGAACCCCTCCAAGTATATATAGGATAGAGAGAGAGAGAGAGAGAGAAGAAATCGAGTCAATAAAGGCTCCAACGGCTCTATTCTGAAGCAGACTAGTCGGTCTAAGAAGGATCACTGACCGACTAGATTGGCAACTAGTCGGTCGGTGATTCTTCATGAACCGACTAACAGCTCGACATCCAAAAGAGAAAGTTCCAGGCAACATGAACTAGTCGGTCTAAGAAGACTTGCCAACCGACTAGTTTCACAACTAGTCGGTCGGTGAGTGTTCTTTGACCGACTAAGAGAGAAATGCACTAGGCAGGATTCAAGTTACACTAGTCGGTCTAAGAACAAATTCCAATCGACTAGTTTCACAACTAGTCGGTCGATGAATGTTCTTGGACCGACTAACTGTAAACAGTAACTCAGGCTGAAATCAGGCAATGATAACTAGTCGGTCTGAGAAGGATTCCTAACCGACTAGATAGTCATCTAGTCGGTCGGTGAACCTTCTTTGACCGACTAATTGATCAACAGGGCCTGGGCTGAAATGAGCAAGGCATTCTAGTCGGTTCAAGAGGAATTGCCGACCGACTAGATCGTCATCTAGTCGGTTGGTTCTTCTACTTGAACCAACTAACATGCACTAGAAGCCGAGGGAAGAAGCGATAAGCTTCGGGAAAGTTTCTAATGGCTTCTATGATAGTCCTAGCTCTAAGATATGAGCAAATGAAGATTATAAAGTAAGTCCTACTCAAGGCTTAACATTCTAATCTATGAAGCTAGAAGACAATAAAAAATACATGACGAACCGTCTTCGAAGCTTCAATCTTCATTCTTCTTGACTTCAATATTGCTCCTAGAGCTTCAACGAAGCTTCAGGCACATGATCACGCGTATTGAGAAGTCTTGAGAAGTCGCTTTGGATGTACGTATTCTTTTGGCGACGATCTCCATAACTACGCTCACAAACAGTTAGTACACGATATTTATGTTTGCTCATCATCCAAAACCAAATCCGGGAAAACAATACTCAACATTCTCCTCCTTTTTGGTGATGACAAACCAACATAAATAATAATCAATAATGATGATTCAATAGAAATTTACTTACTCCCCCTGCATTGATGACACGTTAGTCTCGTATTCAATAATATTCATACGCATCAAGCAGATGAGGAAGATATGAAATATGAACCAATTATTGACATATAGGATCTAAATCCATTTTTATATCTTCACTCCCCCTGAATCTAACATATAAAATTAGATTCATGGTAAATTGCTTTGAATAATCAATTAGCACATTGTCATTATTAATTCTCTCCCCCTTTGGCATTAGCAAAAAGAGCGGGAGGAGAACAACGACAAATACAATGGCTAACAATAAAAGCACGGGAGTCGAAGAATACGACCACGGTCCAAATGACACCAAAGTAAAATACCAAATGTAAAATACCGAAGAAAATCAAAGCGTGCCAACTTGACCATAGTCGAAAATCGAAAAACGAAACCATCAAGCCATAGGCGAAAATCGAAATACGAAATCATCAAGCCATAGGCGAAAATCGAAATACGAAATCATCAAGCCATAGGCGAAAATCGAAATACGAAATCATCAAACCATAGGCGAAAATCGAAAACTCCAAAACTCAAATTAATTTCACTTATTGAGTTATGGAACATACTCTCCAATATCAACATTCTTAGTTAAATAGAGTGCATGGAAAACAATTCTATGTTTCCATAGAAAGAATTTCTATTTAACCAAGTTATTATCGTCGAGCGACGAAATCAAACATCAGAGACAAAAATCCAATGTGAGAACCAAATGTAGCAAAATGATGCCAAAAGTAACATGCAAAAGTGTTATGCCAAACATAGATAGAACATCATAAATCTATGGCATACACAATTCTAGCATACTAATTGAAACAAAATGATACCAATGTAAATATTCTAACAATGTATGCATTCAACCTACATGGATACCAAATATATGTCAAATGTAAGAAGATACTTACAACATTAAGCTCCCCCCTACTTTGGTGCATCACTTAAGCACCAGCAACTCCATTTGAATGAAAAACTTTGCAAATCAATGAGTTGGTAGGGTTGGTATCCCATGATGGATTGAACCTAGAAAGTATCATTTTGGTATCCAAAAATCTTTTTGGATCCTATGGGTTAGGCAACAAATTTAACATATTAAATGTAACCCATAACCTAACTACATTCAAATTCAAACAAACATGCACATCCACGATAAATATGCAAAAATAAAAAAATAAACCAATTCTTACCGCAATTGCGTTGGTACCCATAAAATGAAATTAGACTTATGGTACCAAGCAATGAAGGGTTAATGAAGACTACCTCTTCGGAAACCAAGTCCACGAGGACCGTGATTTCCCAACATAGTCATCATTCAAAATAATATCATTAATAAACGATTTCACATACATATTCTTAGCATGCATGCTTGTGTTCTTCGGACCCCAAATAGTGTATGTCTTGGGAGTCCTAATTCTATTGGGAGCATGCATACGTTGTTGATGTCTATGTGATGCATGTCGTGGATAAGCATATGGCATATGATGCAATGGTGCATGATGATAATTATTCATATGAGAATGTGAATGAACATTTGCATGTGGTGGAACACGTGCATGAGTGTGTCTCACATGGTGTGCACGTGCTCGTGGATGCGGAGCATAAAAATCATCATATGTGCTAACATGTGGAGTAGGATGTGTGTTCCTACGTGGCATGGCATACATGAAAGCATGACCCTTCTTAGGAGGTCCACCCAAAGTGGGCTTCTTTCCAAATGGGGGTGTGTACCTAGCGGAAGCACCATTGGTAGGAGAACTACCAATGAAGTGTTTATTCTCACTAGTAGAAGCTTCGGAAGATGGCCTAACAAAGGTCGTGGCCGATTTGGATGAGTCTCTCATCTTACACCCCAAGCCAATATGGTGATTGGCCGGATGTAAGTCATTTAGGATATTATCCAAATGGCCCTTACCTTTATTGAATTCATGAATTCGGCCCAATGTGCACTCATATTTCTCGGTGAGAGAATGCATCGAAGCATCCAAGGTGAACACTTGCGATGTGAGTGCGCAAACACGTGATTTGAGATTTTTATTCTCAATACTCAAAGTTGAGTTTTGAGACGTCAAATCCGCTATCACATGTTCATCCGAATCCTCGACATGAACATGCTCAAGTTGAGATTTGAGATATACAATCTCATTTCTCAAATCTTCAACAACGGTGTCGTTGTTGACGATGATAGGCTTATGCAAGGTTTTAAGACTATCTAACACATTTTTAGTCTCAATAAATCTACTAGCCAATTTAGAAAACTTATACCAAAGTTGTTCGTTGGCTAATTTAAGTTCATCCACGGTTACCTCTTTGCCTTCATCCTCGCTTTCATCGCTTTCATCGGAGGAAGTCTCTTGAACACGTTCTTCTCTTCCCATGAAGCACATGTGTGCTTTCTCCACCTTCTCATCATCCGACTCTCCACTTGAGGAGTCCTCGTCGGAGTCGGTGAAAGTGCCGACAAGTCCTTTCTTGTGCTTTCTCGACTTGTCGTATTTGGATGCCTTCCACTTCTCCTTGTGTTTGTTGAGAGGACAATCCGGCTTGATGTGTCCTGGCTTGTTGTATTTATAACACACGGGAGTAGAAGCATTAGTAGAACCAAACTTAGATAGATTCTTAAACTTACCTTTTCGGAAACATCGGTCGAACTTCTTTGCCAAATCGGCCAAAGTTTCCATGTCCAACTCGTCTTCCGATTCTTCATCATCGGTAGATGGAGCGGCCTTGTAAGCAATTGCCTTTTTCTTTGGCTCGTCTTGCTTCAAGTACACCTTCATTTTTTCCTTCATCCTTATCTTGCTTTCCTTGCGTATCTCATAAGAAATCAAGGTACCCATTAGTTGAACGACGGTATATTTACTCATATCGTTACCTTCCTCGATGGCGAAGGTACGCTTTTCCCAACAAGAAGAAAGTCCATCGATGATCTTTGAGACTTTCTCCTTTTGGGTGTAGATCTTCCCAAGAGCTTCCAATTCGTTAGAAATATCCACGAAGAGAGAATAGTAGTCCTTCATAGTTTCACCCTGTTCCATGTGAAACAACTCAAATTCTTTGTTAGCGACAACGAGTTTAGAATCTTTTACCGTACTCGTTCCTTCGTGCAAGATGAGGAGGGAGTTCCATATTTGATATGCACTCTTACATGTGCATATCTTATTGAAGTCCTCGGGCTCCAATGCACATTGCAAGGCGTTCATTGCCTTGGCATTGCTTACCTCTGCGGCGACCTCCGCGGGAGTCCACTTCGCAAAATCTTCTTTGGCGGGCTCGACATACTCCGTCAACGTGGCCCTCCATAATGAAGCACTCCGGAGGAAAGTTTCCATTCGGCATTTCCAGTACCCGTAATTGGTACCATTGAAGGAGTGAGGCTTAGTTGAGGATTGCCCTTCCAAAACTGAAGAAGCTCCGTGACGATCCTTGAAGACGTTGTAGTCGTTGTTTGTCATAGCTTTAACCTTGGCTCTGATACCAATTGTAGTGCCCTGTGAAGCTACTGCACATGTACTAGAGGGGGGGGGGGGTGAATACTACTTTAAAATAATCAAGATAGTTATTCCTAATTATTGTGCAAGAAACAAATGACAATGCGGAATAAACAACAATCAACAAGAATGGACAAACGCAAACAAATGCATGTAACAGGTTCGGATCCACCCAAGTCTTCCCGACTTGTTCCCGGTGATTCTACGTCCCAACCACACGGATCCCCTGACCGGCGCCCCGTTTACGGTTTGGACGCGGTGTCGTTTTACCGCAAGTGCACGGTTAGTGTAGGGTGCGGGTTTATCGAACTCAGGGAGGTGGATGGCTTGAATGGCTACTAGCCTCGCCTAGGTTGTGTGCTAGCTACGCGGATAATGTGGGTGGAAGTGTAGAAATAAAAGAAAGAAATGAAAAAGACACGAAAGGAATCCCCGCTAACACAGGCTAAAGTATTCATGACACTTGACATTTGACTTGACCCAGGGTGAGACATTGCCCCAAAAGGTGGTACCTAGCGTCCATGGCCCGATATTCCGGTCAGTGCCAAGTACGCTAGGCCTACCCGGTTCCGGACGGTGGGCATTCCCATGTCCATTAACACCTTCCGCAACCGGGAGCATTAAGGCCACAATGATAACTCCCAACACTTCGTCCAAGCCGTTCCCACGCGCGAGGACTCAATGTCTACACTAGGGGTGTGAGCTGCGGCTAGGGAGTCAACCGCCAAGTTTATTCCCCCTTGGCCCGACGGTCAGAGGCGGTCTTTCTCTCGCCAATGACAACGAAACACCCCCGCGTAACCCTAATGGCCAAATAGGTCAAATGTGATTTCTAGCAATACATCGAAGCCGATCTTGACTGGACAAGCACCGGACCCCAACCCCCAACACAACTAGTGTGTTGCCGTACGAATTGGACTCAGATTGCTAGAAATCCCCATTGACACATTTCATCGAACACATGCCATGCAATCAAGTCAAATGTAGTTTTCCAAGCATCAATCCTACCCTAACCCGTATTAGGGTTCATCAACACTACTCCATGGTGGGAAACATAAAAACAAGCAAAACAAATGACATACAAACATCCATCATGAAGCAAAATGAACACAATACAAAACAATAGAAAATAGGAGGAAGAAATACTTATCTTGAGTTTGAATCTTCAATCCAATACAAGATTTATTAACCAAAAGACCTAATCTAAACTAACCTAGGCCTCACAAGAGAAGGGGACAAAAAGCCCTAAAAACTGAAGAAGAACTCCCTAAAGTCGTGCCTAAACTTCAATTTAAAAGCCCCCTCAAAACCCTTAACAGTTCGGGTCCGAAACCCACTCAAAACTGTCAAAACAGGCCCACCCGATCGGGTGGAAACTCACCCGGTCGGGTGGAATAAACAGAGAGCTCAAATCCGCAGAAAGTGATCTCACCCGGTCGGGTGATAACTCACCCGATTGGGTGAAATGAAAATTCAGACTGCTGCCAATTTCAGCACACAGCTGCACTCAGAAAATTCCAGAAAAATGTAGAAAAATCGGATTTGGGCATGCGACCTATCGTTGGAAAGCTAACGACGATGCCGATGCTAAAAAAATAAGAGATCACCCAAAATTCCTCTGGAATGATAGCAGATCTTCAATAAATGAGTAGCAGCACGCAAAAGGTGAAGGAAAGGCCACCCGATCGGTTGAAACATCAACCGATCGGGTGAGCTGCTTGTCGCTTTGGCCATCGGGCTTCAAATACATCAACCGGTTGCTGAGGAGAGCAGGTGGCTTGACCGGGTCGTCGTTTGTTGATTTTCAGCTTCAGATGAACCGATCGGGTGAAGGTCACCCGATCGGTTGGAATTCAGCTCCAAATTCCCGAGAACTCTGTTGGGATGAACCGGTCGACGAACCGGTCGGTTAACTTTGCACTTCGCTCCAGCTTCAGTCCGGGTCGTGCACGCGTGCATCACCCGATCGGTTGGAAATGACCAACCGATCGGGTGAGGGGCTGAAAGATGCAATCTTCGTCGTTTGACCCCCTGGATCACGCGTGACTCCTCCCGTTGCTCTGGGGACTCATGATATCGTCGTTTTATGTCCCCTAAGCCAGTAAAATCCTGCAAAATACGAAAAACACGGAAAAGTGAAAGAAAACAAGAAAACACGAGAAAACGAATATAAGACGGCGGTAAAATACAGAAAAATACGGAAGAAAACGTGCGCAAATATATGAAATATAAACGCACGTCATCCCCTCCGGATACTTGAGTTAGAAACCCTAACTCAAGATTTAGCACTATGAAATTCTTGTGAAAAACCTTCACAAGACCAAATCATACAAATGACATGTGACTCCCACAAACCGGGATCACACCCTCTCTCACAACCGAGAGACACAATTGCAATATCAATTGAAATGAAATATGAAACACTTACCACAAAATCCTATGCATTGAGTATAACTTACCAAATTAGGGCAAAGATGGATTTTGAGGAGAGAATGTCACCAAATCGAATCTCCACCAATAAGATCAGCGATCGAAGGCTAGGATGGAGGATGGTGACTTTGGATCAAGCTCTTTGCTTGGAAGGCTCACAATGGAGAGAATCTCTCTTGAGGAATATGGCTCAAGGAGTTGAGGGAGAGATTCTTGTGAGGAAGAGAAAGCTTTAGAATGGAGTTGAATAGCTTCTCTTTGATATCTCTAAACCTCTAGAATGGCAGCCTTGAATATCCTTGAAGAACCCCTCCAAGTATATATAGGATAGGGGAGAGAGAGAGAGAGAGAAGAAATCGAGTCAATAAAGGCTCCAACGGCTCTATTCTGAAGCAGACTAGTCGGTCTAAGAAGGATCACTGACTGACTAGATTGGCAACTAGTCGGTCGGTGATTCTTCATGAACCGACTAACAGCTCGACATCCAAAATAGAAAGTTCCAGGCAACATGAACTAGTCAGTTTAAGAAGACTTGCCAACCGACTAGTTTCACAACTAGTCGGTCGGTGAGTGTTCTTTGATCGACTAAGAGAGAAATGCACTAGGCAGGATTCAAGTTACACTAGTCGGTCTAAGAACAAATTCCAACCGACTAGTTTCACAACTAGTCGGTCGATGAATGTTCTTGGACCGACTAACTGTAAACAGTAACTCAGGCTGAAATCAGGCAATGATAACTAGTCGGTCTGAGAAGGATTCCTAACCGACTAGATCGTCATCTAGTCGGTCGGTGAACCTTCTTTGACCGACTAATTGATCAACAGGGCCTGGGCTGAAATGAGCAAGGCATTCTAGTCGGTTCAAGAGGAATTGCTGACCGACTAGATCGTCATCTAGTCGGTTGGTTCTTCTACTTGAACTAACTAACATGCACTAGAAGCCGAGGGAAGAAGCGATAAGCTTCGGGAAAGTTTCTAATGGCTTCTATGATAGTCCTAGCTCTAAGATATGAGCGAAATGAAGATTATAAAGTAAGTCCTACTCAAGGCTTAACATTCTAATCTATGAAGCTAGAAGACAATAAAAAATACATGACGAACCGTCTTCGAAGCTTCAATCTTCAATCTTCTTGACTTCAATATTGCTCCTAGAGCTTCAACGAAGCTTCAGGCATATGATCACGCGTATTGAGAAGTCTTGAGACGTCGCTTTGGATGTACGTATTCTTTTGGCGACGATCTCCATAACTGCGCTCACAAACAGTTAGTACACGATGTTTATGTTTGCTCTTCATCCAAAATCAAATCCGGGGAATCAATACTCAACACAGCCTTTGTTGTGGCCACCGGGGTGTGGCGCTGCAGGGCCGCCATAGCCGCCATAGCCTACAAAAGGATCCGACACAGTCAGACGTGAGCGAGAAGACTTAAAGGGTGAAGTGAGGAATTCGACCTACCTGCATAGTGTGCCATATCGCGTAGTCGCACAACCGCTCTGAGCCTACATTGGTCAAGGACTCACGATCCTGCGGCAACATGCAATACTCTGCCAGACGGGCCGCCACCCCAGCATCCTCGAACACCGTCTCTTCCCTGCATACCCGGTAGGTCGGTCGATGAAGAACCTCGCTTGGCAGAGCCTCGGCCTCAGCCTTTGTCAACTTGAAGTGGACAAGCGCTCCCTCACAACTCGGGTGCGCCTTTCTTTCCATCTCCCACATCGGAATCCCGTATGGCTACTTCTGGATGGGGGGTCCCTTGCGAGGCTTATCCGCGGTCGGGATCCGCGTAGCAGCCGAGACGACCATTCCTAGGTTGGACAATCCCTCCGGCACACCCCCGCTAGCTCGTTGGAGGGAGCATCGATTCGGACATCCGTCACACGTTTATGTGTATATCATATTAATTTTGGCGTTGATACGTGCGTTTTCGTGATATCATGGATTATTAACGCCTAATCTCTTTTTATACATAAAATACGATTTCTATGGACTAATATTAGCTCATCTTATTTTTCAGGTACTCCTGGGAATTTTCCAGATTTTCTGGAATTTTTTCAGGATTTTTTGGAGCTTGGGGCTATTTTTGGTGAATTATTGGAGCTATGGGGAAATTTCTGGAAATTATTAAATCGAAAAAAAACAAAAAAGGCTTATTGGGCCTTGCGGCCCGCGGGCCGCTCACAAGCGGGACACTGCTGTTTCGTATAAGAAAGAAAAAAAGTGTTTACCCAGCGAGCCGGCCCGCCTGGCCGGCCCGCTAGGCTGTCATCCCCCGCTCTCACGAGCGGGGTGGGAACGAAAAGCGCTAGGCGCTTATTTTGCGGAATGAAACACGGGCCCCGATTTATTTTTTGAAGCAGCAGCCCCCATATTTCGAGGCGCTGGGCGCCCTCATTTGCGAAAAGATTGCTGGGGGCCCGATTTCTTTTAGGTGAATGAAAAAAAATGCAAAATAGAGGAGGGGCTGCTTTTAATTGCTCTCTGTTTTTTTGGACAAAAGTTGTTTTTTTTGGCTCTAAGTTTTTTTGAGCAGTTTTTTAGGTTTGTTCTTGGTTATTCTTGGCTCTCCAAAGGAAAACATTTTTTCCTAG
The DNA here is from genome assembly GCA_030789695.1 of Scilla litardierei. Lineage (NCBI taxonomy): Eukaryota > Viridiplantae > Streptophyta > Magnoliopsida > Asparagales > Asparagaceae > Scilla > Scilla litardierei. The sequence goes on from CM061135.1 coordinate 143,336,693, forward strand.
GGCTTGGGAGAGCTTGGAGAAGGGGTGAAGCTCAAGAGAGAAGATCAAAGAGGAAACTTGGGATCTTCTCACAAGGGGGTTTCTTTGCCTTTAAGCTTATATTTTTCCTTTCTCTTGTTGATCTTTGCTACTTGTAAAAACAATTGGAGGTTGATTTTGAAATCAAAGATGTTGGCTTTGTTTATCATGAGTGGCTAATCATATTGTGTGTGTTTATGGTGGATGGATGTATGTTGGGCTTACAAATTTCATTTCTAGCTTGATTTTAACCTCTTCTATGTGGATGAAACATTGAGTTAGGGTTGTCTATTGGAACCCTAGTGGGAAATCCAAAGAGAGGCTCATCCTAGTGGACCCTCTCTATTGTGCTAATTGTTGATTTTTTTCTCATATGTTTCATTCATTACTTTTCGCACCCAATGTGTTCGATGAAATGCCAAATTATCCGATCGCTCTCTCCTTAGTCGGATGAGAGATCGTAGTGATTTGAAATGAATTTATAAGCCCGACTACACCATGAAACCATGAACACTCACACTTCTCATCTTTGCTTGCTTTCTCAATTTTTATTTGTTTGCATGCTTAACGGTAGTTTGTTCTAAAAATTACCTCAACCAATCCTCACCCCCAAAGGATGGTATTTCTCACACCGCTTAAGCTAATTGTGACCACTGTTGATTGTAAGCAAGTTGTCCCCGTGTTTGACCTAGGATCACTAGGATTATTACTACTTGGCGACCTCTTACACTTGGAAGTTAGCATGCCATCTTTTGTCCACGCCAAGTTTTTGGCGCCGTTGCCGGGGACAATGGTTTTACCATCGACAATTACATTACTTTTAGCTTTGCTTTGTGACTATATCATCTTTTCGTACATATTCGTATATAATTTTTACTTTGTTTGTTTTCGTTTTCTTTGCATACCATCGATTGCTTGGTTAGTTTATGTGGCTTCGAACACCTCGAACACATAGATTAACACGCACACACGTCATGGAGGAAGACAACATGAACAACGACAATAGTAGTAACCATGACACTAATTCTCAAGCCGAAATCCCTAGATCTTTGAGGGATCTTTTGAGACCCACGAGGTCTAGCTCGGCTTCATGCTTTGTGTTACCTACAGATGCGAACTCCTTTAATTTTAAACCCGGGGTAATTCAACTCCTACCCACTTTCCATGGGTTGGAGAGGGAAAACCCGTATCTTCACATAAAGGAATTTGAAGATGTATGGTCCACATGTTTTGATGGGAAACAAGCGTCGACATGATATACTTGAAATTATTTCCGTTTTCTCTCAAAGATAAAGCCAAGAATTGGCTTAATGATTTACCACCACGCTCAATTATTTCATGGTTGCAATTTCAAGCCGAGTTTCTAAAGAAATTTTTTCCATTGCACAGGACATAGGGATTGAAGAAGCAAATCATGAGCTTTGCACAACGCAACAATGAGACATTCTACCAAACTTGGGAGAGGCTAAAGGAACTTCTACTTTCATGTCCACACCACGGATTCGAGAAATGCCGTGTCATTGGATTCTTCTATGAAGGACTCTTACCGACATCAAAGCAATTTTTGGAGACAATGTTGGTAGGCCCAAAAAGGTTGCTTCTCTCAAGCGCAAGAGTCCATACAAGTAATATAATCTGGGAGTCCAGATGTCGAATCCTCGGGAGGAAATCTGTTGCAACCACAGCTCAAATCAAATAGAAATCCGACGAAAAGAAACTAACCACTTCAACAATGATGACGGTGATGGTGATGTGAACACGTGAACAATATAGACAAAGAAAATACGTGTATGAAAATATCTATAAAAAGTATGCACATGGTATGGGTTCGTTAGGATCAATAATTTGTATTAATTTGGTTAATGAATATAACTCAATGAATTCTCTTTTTGAGAGAAATTCACCGGAAAATACCCTTTTGGGGGTTCAAGCACAATATGAATAAGATCGTCGCTAAAGTTATAATACGATATGAAACTCTCTTTTGGAGAGATCAAAAATACGATATGAAACTCCCTTTTGGGGAGATCAAAACTCACCCTTGTGGGGCGATCATCAACTCAATCACTTCTTTTGGAAGATGAAAAAGATGATTTACGAATAAAGACTACAACTTTATCAACGTTTAACGATTTAGCACAAGGAATACAACCAAATAAACACGCATCATATCCCCTAACTACGCCATACCATGCACAATAAGAAATTAGCTACTCATGGTGCAAGAATAATGAAGTTTCATAGCAAAATACATCAATCTAATAGCAAAATACAATAGAAAAGCACCAAATACGGGGTTTAAGTTTAGAAATTTATCACCAAATCTTCCAATATGGACACCAAAACTCTCTGGAAATAAGAAAATAGCCTCTGGAATTTTACAGAATTTGTCCCTGGCGAAATACGGCTCCTAGAGCCTCCAATACGCCCAAAATACGCCAGTCCACCCCCAAAAACCCTAGAATACGCTTAAATAATAGCATTGCGGGTTTAAGAGCCTTATTGGGTTCAAATCCGCACCCAATAGCCATTAAAACCAAACCCGTTACCGCATCAATTCTCGGCCGTTGGATAATTGCGGGATCAGCTGTGGACGCGACGCGTGGGCTTTAAAAATCGTGCGAAGCCCGCTGCGTTTTCGAATTCGGGATGGAATTGATCTGAGCCGTCAGATCGCGATCGTTCGGTGTGGAAGGTGCCGCGTCGCCCGCTCTCCGAGTTCAAATGCGGGGTTATGTGTGACCGTCGGATCTTCGATCAATGTTCGATATTGAGCCACGTCGCCCGCTCTCCGAGATCGATTTTGTGACGAGTCTCCGCCGTTGGATCAAGATCCAACGGCCCTCAATACGCCACGTCGCCCGCCTATCGGAGCTGCTGCAGATGCCGTTCGATCACGATCGAACAGACATGAAGCCGCCTGCTTCTTCGATCAGATCTCTTCGTTCTCGTCCGTTCGATCGAAATCGAACGTCGCACCATACGCCACGTCGTTGGATCAGCAGGAGCCGTCGGATGGAAGATCAACGGCTGCGGTGATGCCACGTGACCGTGGAGATTCGTGCGGTCGCCGTATTCTCGTATTTGTAGAGTATTTCTTGCGTATTTCCCCATTTCAAAAATTCACAGTAATTAGCACAGATCTCAGAAAAATACAAATAAATAGTCGTTGGAATCGTGAGATCGAGACCAAGCTAGTAAAAATATAAAAAGTGCAGAAATACTTCATTAATTGCTATTTTGTGCTCAAATAATGTGTTTTCTCTAATAAATGTTGGTGTAGAAAATACGAATGTATTAGAGAACAATATAGCATCATACGAGCACAAAATAGGGCTAAATGGGGGGTTAAATATGTAATATTGAACCCGAATCAAATGTGCAATGGGGAATTTTTTTAATAAGGAGCCGGATGATGCATGGGATTATTTGGAGATGGTGGCGGAGAATGCACATACATGGGACACAACTTCAGAGTTCGATAGAGGCGACTCCTCTTCATCACAACCAACTTGTGGTGGCTTACATACTTTGAGGACCGATGATGCTATGGAAGCCTGGTTAGAAGCTATGCAAAAGAAGATCCAAGTGATGAAGTTGAGGGCGGTGAAGAGTGTAGCCATGGAGAAAAGTTGTGCTATTTGCGAGGCTACGGGACATGATACCTCAAATTGCCCCACCATTCCCACATTGAAGGAGGTTTTGAGAGAACCTAATGCGGAGGCGAATCAAGTGTTTGGACAAAATTTCAACTCCAACATGTATAACCAAAGTTGTAAGAATCATCCCAACTTGAGTTGGAGGCCTCAACAACCGCAACATCAAGGACCTACACAACAATCTCATCAACCGTAAAAGGCGCCCCCTTTCAATAGCAATTACCAAGGAGGTGGTTTCCAAAGGAAAAGAGAGGAAGGAAGTGAGACCCAAATGAACTCCATGAACGAGACGTTGCAACAACTCATCCAAGTGCAACAAGCCCAAAGCCAATAATTCCAACAATTTCAACAACTCCAACAAACTCAAAATCAACAAATGGCGGAGCATTTGGCAAAGTTGACCGCAAGTATAGAGAAGAGGAAGCTTCCATCCCAACCATTGTCCAACCCTAATATGAACTCTTCTTCATCGGCTGAGGTTCAATGAAGCAATGTCAAGCGGTGAAGACATTGAGAAGTGGAAATTTTTTTGAAAATGTGGAGCCACCTAAAGATCCACAAGTGGAGGAAGTGGGAGAGAAGGAACAAATACCGGACTTGGTGCTAGAGGAGGAGCAAAGTGAAGGCACATCAAAGAATAATCCATCCAAGGAGCCCGAGCCTTATTCCACTCCGGTACCTTTCCCTCAAAGGCTCTCCCTGCCATCCAAGGACAAGTATCAAGCAGAAATCAGGGAGATTTTTCAACGATGTCAAATTAATATTCCTTTACTTGATGCAATTAATCAAATTCCCACATATGCTAAGTTTCTTAAGGATTTGTGCACGGTGAAGAGGAATTTGAATGTGAAGAAAAAAGCTTTCTTAACGGAGCAAGTGAGCTCCATTGTGCAACACAACACTCCCCAAAAATATAGAGACCCGGGATCCCCTACAATTGAATGCACCATAGGCACAAAGAAGATAGGTCAAGCACTTTTGGATCTGGGGTTGAGTGTTAACATATTGCCTTACCCGGTCTTTCTTCAACTAGGATTGGGTGAACTAAAAAGCACGCCGGTTGTTTTACAACTGTCGGATAGGAGTGTGAAGATTCCACTGGGTTGTGTGGAGGATGTGCTTGTCCAAGTGGACAAATTTTATTACCCCGTTGACTTCATTGTACTTGACATTCAAGGACCCACATCGGGGAATCCCACCTCGATAATCCTAGGAAGACCATTTTTGGCCACTTGCAATGCATTGATTAATTGTAGGAGTGGCCAATTAAAAATTTCTTTTGGCAACATGACTCTTGAACATAATATTTTCAATGCATGCAAATTGCCACCACGAGAGGGGGAATATGATGAAGTTAACATGGTTGACTTTTTGGCTTCAGAACCTATAGACTTATGTGTTGAAGATCATTTTGGTTTCGAATTTGATAAAGCTTTAGATTTTCTTGACTCTTTTTGTTAGCATATTGATGAATCTTTTCTTGTGCAGGAGACACATGCGGAACCAAGCACCAAATGAGTTCTGAGATTCGAGACATTGCCTACGGACTCCCCACCTCAATTGCCCTCATCTTCGGAGCATCCCAAATTGGATTTAAAGCCTCTTCTGGAATATTTGAAGTATGCCTACCTTGGAGAGGGTGAGACATTCCCGGTGGTAATAAATTCTAACCTTACACCTAAGCAAGAACACGATTTGTTGGATGTGTTGAGAACACACAAAAAGGCTATAGGTTGGACACTAGCGGATATCACGGGAATTATCCCTTTAGTGTGCTCACATCACATTTATTTGGAAGAGGATTCAAAACCCTCGAGAGAGTTGCAACATCGGCTTAACCCAATGTTGAAGAAGGTTGTAAAAAATGAACTTGTAAAATTGTTGGATGCGGGTATCATTTACCCGATTTCGGATATTAGATGGGTGAGTCCCATCCAAATTGTGCCCAAAAAGTCCGGAATCACCGTCATTAGGGATAAAAATGATGAGTTGATCCCTACGCGAACCACCACCGGTTGGCGTATTGATTTGGGTTCAATATTACATATTTAACCCCCCATTTAGCCCTATTTTGTGCTCATGTGGTGCTATATTGTTCTCTAATATATTCGTATTTTGTACACTATCATTTATTAGAGAAAACACCTTATTTGAGCACAAAACAGGAATTAATGGAGTATTTCTGCACTTTTTATATTTTTCATAGCTTGGTCTCGATCTCACGATTCCAACGACTATTTATTTTTATTTTTCTGAGATTTGTGCTAATTACAATGAATTTTTGAATGCAGAATACCAATTAAAGGGGGAAATACGCAAGGAAATACGCGAAATACGGTCGCCAGCCAATCAGACATTGACACGTGGCGCAATCTCGTCAATCCGCGCTAAATCGAATGGTCTGCGTTTATCGGCGCGTGGAAAATCAACGGCCGTTGGATCTCGATCCAACCTCCCGCATTCACGAACAAACGCAGCTCAGCAAGTGCCACGTGGCATGATCTTACGCACCTGCCGCTGAATCCAACGGTTTAGATGAATTTCGATTCGAAATTCAAAATCCAACTGAGGCGGTCGACGTGGCGATGTGGTGATCGTTCGATCACGATCGAACGGATGCGGATGATCTCAATGGAGCGGGCGACGCGGCTCATTTCTAGCCGTTGGATCGAGATCCAACGGCCGTCAGTGACGCAAATCGCAGCAGCGGAGCGCACGATCTTGGAGCCACGTGGCGACATCGGGTCCGTAGGAATCCGATCGGACGGCGCAGGTCAAATACGAATTCGAATTCGCGAGCGGCGACGCGGCCAAGCGGGAGCCGTCGATCCTTCATCCGACGGCAGCGATCAAACCCCGAAGTCGAGTCGGATGCGAGCAGCGGAGCGGGCGCGCACAGATCTTGAGGGACACGTGGCAGCGTGCGGTTTAATCCTGCATGCATCGAACGGCCAGGATTTGAGGCGGCTGTTGGGTTTGGGTTTTACGCAATCGGGTGCGGGTTTTAGACCCGTTAGCCACAGTAAACCCGCAATGCCTCTATATAAGGTATTCCTAGGGTTTTTGGGCGTATTCTTGGCAACGGCACCAAAAACTTGGTAGGCTCCGAAACAGGTGCTTCTCTCAAGCGCAAGAGTCCGTACAAGTAATATAATCTGGGAGTCCAGATGTCGAATCCTCGGGAGGAAATCTGTTGCAACCACAGCTCAAATCAAATAGAAATCTGACGAAAAGAAACTAACGATTTGGGTTCAATATTACATATTTAACCCCCCATTTAGCCCTATTTTGTGCTCATGTGATGCTATATTGTTCTGTAATATATTCGTATTTTGTACACTATCATTTATTAGAGAAAACACCTTATTTGAGCACAAAATAGGAATTAATGGAGTATTTCTGCACTTTTTATATTTTCCATAGCTTGGTCTCGATCTCACGATTCCAAAGACTATTTATTTGTATTTTTCTGAGATCTGTGCTAATTACTATGAATTTTTGAATGCAGAATACCAATTAAATGGGGAAATACGCAAGGAAATATGAGAAATACGGTCGCCAGCCAATCAGACATTGACACGTGGCGCAATCTCGTCAATCCGCGCTAAATCGAATGGTCTGCGTTTATCGGCGCGTGTAAAATCAACGGCCGTTGGATCTCGATCCAACGGCCCGCATTCACGAACAAACGCAGCTCAGCAAGTGCCACGTGGCATGATCTTACGCGCCTGCCGCTGAATCCAACGGTGTAGATGAATTTCGATTCGAAATTCAAAATCCAACTGAGGCGGTCGACGTGGCGATGTGGTGATCGTTCGATCACGATCGAACGGATGCGGATGATCTCAATGGAGCGGACGACGCGGCTCATTTCTAGCCGTTGGATCGAGATACAACGGCCGTCAGTGACGCAAATCACAGCAGCGGAGCGCATGATCTTGGAGCCACGTGGCGACATCGGGACCGTAGGAATCCGATCGGACGGCGTAGGTCAAATACGAATTCGAATTCGCGAGCGGCGACGCGGCCAAGCGGGAGCCGTCGATCCTTCATCCGACGACAGCGATCAAACCCCGAAGTCGAGTCGGATGCGAGCAGCAGAGCGGGCGCGCACGGATCTTGAGGGACACGTGGCAGCGTGTGGTTTAATCCCGCATGCATCGAACGGCCAGGATTTGAGGCGGCTGTTGGGTTTGGGTTTTACGCAATCGGGTGCGGGTTTTAGACCCGTTGGCCACAGTAAACCCGCAATGCCTCTATATAAGGTATTCCTAGGGGTTTTGGGCGTATTCTTGGCAACGGCACCAAAAACTTGGTAGGCTCCAAAACAGGTGCTTCTCTCAAGCGCAAGAGTCCGTACAAGTAATATAATCTGGGAGTCCAGATGTCGAATCCTCAGGAGGAAATCTGTTGCAACCACAGCTCAAATCAAATAGAAATCCGACGAAAAGAAACTAACGATTTGGGTTCAATATTACATATTTAACCCCCCATTTAGCCCTATTTTGTGCTCATGTGATGCTATATTGTTCTCTAATATATTCGTATTTTGTACACTATCATTTATTAGAGAAAACACCTTATTTGAGTACAAAACAGGAATTAATGGAGTATTTCTGCACTTTTTATATTTTTCATAGCTTGGTCTCGATATCACGATTCCAACGACTATTTATTTGTATTTTTCTGAGATCTGTACTAATTACTATGAATTTTTGAATGCATAATACCAATTAAAGGGGGAAATACGCAAGGAAATACGAGAAATACGGTCGCCAGCCAATCAGACATTGACACGTGGCGCAATCTTGTCAATCCGCACTAAATCGAATGGTCTGCGTTTATCGGCGCGTGGAAAATCAACGGCCGTTGGATCTCGATCCAACGGCCCGCATTCACGAACAAACGCAGCTCAGCAAGTGCCACGTGGCATGATCTTACGCGCCTGCCGCTGAATCCAACGGTGTAGATGAATTTCGATTCGAAATTCAAAATCCAACTGAGGCGGTCGACGTGGCGATGTGGTGATCGTTCGATCACGATCGAACGGATGCGGATGATCTCAATGGAGCGGACGACGCTGTTGGATATGGAAGACGTTTGTACACCCTTGTGGGGGATGTACGAGGGAATACGGACCTCGAACGTCGCGCACACGAAGTCATGTGCAAAGGGAATCTGTTCCCTTGCGGAGAGGATCTCTGTATGAGCGGGAAAGTCGCATTATATATGCATAAGTGCATGCGACATATGGCTAATAAAGGGGGAATATCTTAAGCTTATGTTGTACCATGCATATGGTACAACTTAAGCTTATAATGTGCCATGTATCATGGTACACCTTAATTAAGTTGTTCCAAAGGAACAACTTACCCTAAAATAACTACCTTGGGGGCTATAAATAAGACCCAAGGGTAGCCATTTTCCTTACACATTTTGCATGAAATTCATGCATGCATCTTCTTCATAGCGAAGCTCTGCAGAAATATTTCCTCTCCCTCCATCCAAGTTCTTAATCTAAAATAGAGATTTAGATTGTGGGATTAGTAGCCTTACTCCGTTCGTGAGTAGACTCGATCCGTCGTGGCGAATCCGAAGGCGAAGTTCGTAGACTACCGTGCCGCGTACGCAAGCGTAAGTCTAAACTTCATGTTATCGATCCTAACTCTGTTTTGTACAGGATCCTTCATTGGTATCAGAGCCATATGGGTTCGCCCCGGTCAAACCATCGCCCCGTCGAAACTACGAACGAGTCGTTGTCTTTTTCACGAATGGGTCTCTTACTATTACGGATATAGCAGGAACGCTTCGTGACGAAGAGAACGCAGCGGTTGTTCTTTTCACGTTAGGGTCTCCTATCATTATGGATATGGTAGGAACTCTCCGTGACGGGAAGAACCGACCGTTCACGTAGTAAGTTATTCATTTTTGGCACACGGCCATTAGAAAATAACTAAATTCTCGACGAACGGGTGCTTCATCGACGAACGTGTGCTTCATCGAGGAAGATGATGGAAGTTATTTCCATCGGGTAAGAGGAAAATTTGGTGCATGTGCACCATGGCCAAATGGGCCATGAAGGCCATGCACCCCCTCTCCTCATGCGGAGGGGGTTGGCTACGGCCAATAACCACCGGCGACCACCCCATCAAGGGGGAGGAGAAAGTGCGGCAACCCCATTCAAAGGGGGTGGCCGGCCATGGCCAAAGGGGCCATGGCCGGCCAACGCCGAAAGGCCTTGACCATGGCCGGCCATGGCCAGGCCGGCAGTGGCCGGCCAAGGCCGGGCCGGCAGTGGCCGGCCTTGGCCAAGGGCCTGCCGGCCAGGCCGGCCCTGGCAGTGGCCAGGGCCGGCCAGGCCGGCCCTGGCAGTGGCCAGGGCCGGCCCTGGCCGGCCTGCCGGCCCTGGCAGAGGCCAGGGCCGGAGCCCTGGCCACTGCCAGGGCCAGGCCGGCCCTGGCAGAGGCCAGGGCCGGAGCCCTGGCCACTGCCAGGGCCAGGCCGGCCCTGGCAGAGGCCAGGGCCGGCGCCCTGGCCTCAGGCCAGGGCCTGGCCGAGGCCAGGGCAGGAGCCCTGGCCCCGGCCAGCGGCCAGGCCGCCCTGGCAAGAGGCCAGGGCAGCGCCCTGGCCTCAGGCCAGGGCCTGGCTGAGGCCAGGGCAGGAGCCCTGGCCCCGGCCAGTGGCCTGGTCGGCCGGCCCTGGCAGAGGCCAGGGCCTGGCCGGCCCTGGCCGAGGGGGGCAGGCCCCCTGGCCGGCCAAGGCAGAGGCCCTGGCCGGCCATTGGCCAAGCCCCGGCCAGGGCAGAGGCCCTGGCCGGGAGAAGTTGCAGTTCGAATATTGGTCGACCAATTTTGTGTTTTTGGTCGACCAATCCGACAGATGGTCTGGGTCGATTGCAAACTTGCCAAATGACCCATACGGGGTGACAAAAGGCATTGGTCAAACTCGAATGTGTCGATTAGCCCATACGGGGCTAACCACAGTGCCGACTAGTTCATACGGGACTAACGTTTGAATGAAGTTTTTAACTTGGGCTCTACTCCTTGAAGATTAGCCATAGTGCTCTACTTCATGCGAGATTAGCCAAGTCATTGTGCTCTACTCTTCGGAGATTAGCCAATGTACTTATGAAATTGTGCTCTACTCCTTGAAGATTAGCCGTAATGCTCTACTTCATGCGAGATTAGCCATGTCATTGTGCTCTACTCTACGGAGATTAGCCAATGAACTTATGACGTTGTGCTCTACTCTACGGAGATTAGCCAATGTATTTTATATTCGTTTTGAAAAATACGTTTTCAAAAACGCTTTTCCGCTGCTAAGTACTATAAGAGTACTAACATTTGATAAAGTGAGGGAAAATATTGAAAGTTACTCTAGATGGTGATTGGAAACATAGTGACCTTTCCGATTCTAGAGTAACATCTTCAATATTTTTCGAAAGTAACTTATCAAATACTTATTTTCCGCTGCTAGTACTATAAGAGTACTATAGTTTGATAAGTGATGGGGGAATATTGAAAGTTGTTCTAGATGGTGATTGGAATCATAGAGACCTTTTCGATTCTAGAACAACACCTTCAATATTTTTCGAAAGTAACTTATCAAATATAATATAATTCCAAGTGGGATTTGAATTTTAGAACTATCCAAATGGGATATTCTATTATCATTTCAAGTGGGAGTTATATTTTAAGAATTTTTTATGCAATGTTTTTGATCGAACCTTCGGTTTTGTGTCTTTTGCAGCATTTTAAAAGTAAAATGTCTTCCGCTTCAAAGAATATCGTCGCTGAGTTAAACAAAGGTGAAAAACTCAACGGCGATAATTACAAACTTTGGTCCATTAAGATACAATACGTTTTAGAGGAGCAAGAAGTGCTCGAAACTCTAAAGAACGTAATGATTGAACCCGAGTTGGGCACTACGGCCCAACACCGAAGAGACAAGGAAGCTTTTGATGCTTGGTCTCGGAAGAATAAGATAGCGCGCATTACGTTATTAAGCAGTATGGCTGATGACATAATGTGCATCTTCCGAGAACATGACCTAGCTATGGACATATGGTCCAAGCTAGAGGAGAAGTTCGGTGGCACATCGGTGTCCAAACTTCGCGCCTTAACTATAAAGTTCGATACATATAAGAAACGTCCAGATCATTCCATAGGGAAACATCTGCGACATATGGCGAACCTTATCTCGGAGTTAAAGGACGCATGTCATGTGCTCACAGATGAGCAACAAATCCAAGCAGTCATACGTTCCCTACCAAATGGGTGGGATCAGATGAAGATGCATCTCACTCATAATGAGAGCATCAAGACCTTCAACGATGTTTCCAAGCACCTCGAATTAGAGGAAGAGCGGCTTGCGGCTGCCAAGCCAGGTGCAGAAGTGCACATGGTTGCTAGTTCCTCACACGGGGGAAAGAAACGTAAAGATCGTTCGAAGTCTTCTAATGAACGTAATAAGAAACCTGAGTCTACCAAGGAACCCAAACATAAGGGTGGACACAAGAAATGGCACAAGAAGAAAGACTTGAAAAGAATCAAGTGCTTCAAGTGCAACAAGCTCGGTCACTATGCTCGTTCGTGTACGAGTGGAAGTGACGAGGTAACTTGTAATACTAGTTACATATGTGTTTCTAGTTCACTATTTCTTGTGGAATCTAATCCATTTTGGGATAATTGATTCAGGTGCCACCGACCACATAGCAAAGGACAGACGGTCCTTCGTGGAGTATCACTGGATACTCAAGGAATGAAGTGGATCAATGTAGGAAACAACACACGTGTTGAAGTGAAAGGCGTTGGGACTCGCAAGCTTGTCTTGGACAACGGCCGCACTATCCTACTTCATGATGTTCTCTTCATTCCATATATTCAAAGGAATATTAAAATTGTGGTCAATTTATTGGGTCTTGGTTAATGGTTGGTTCCTTCATGTTTGTAATATGGACCTATTTTTGTAATAATTCCTTTATTGGTTCTGGGTTATGTATTTAAAGGATTCATTGTAATAAGTACAATGTATGATTTCTCATTTCCTTATGACAAATTCTTTGACTAATGAGTCTAATATAATTTGTTGGCAATCAAGGCTTGGTCATATTGGACCAACGCGTATGGATAGACTTGCCAAACGTGGCCTTCTATCCAATGTTTCAAAGGTTGAAATGTCGACCTGCGAACATTGCCTTGAAAGGAAATCTTGTCGCAAGCCGTTTGGAACCGGCACAAGGGCCAAGGTTCCATTACCGCTTATCCATTCGGACATATATGGTCCGATGAATGTCAAGACAAGACGCGGGAAGTCCTATTTCATCACTTTTAATTGATGATTTCACCCGATTCGGTAATATCTATTTGATATACCACAAAAGTGAAAGCACTAAACCTGCTTTAAAAACTATATGAGTTTAGTGGAGAATCAATTAGATCGCAAGATTAAGGTCATGCGAACCGATAGGGGCGGTGAATATCAATCAACAAGTTTAAAGGAACTTTGTGATGAAAAAGGCATAGTACATCAAGTAACTATGCCTTATACTCCTCAACAAATTGGTGTTGCAGAAAGGAGGTATAGGACTTTAATGAAAAATGGTCTGTTCAATGATGGCGCAAGCTAACTTGCCAATCACCTTCTGGGGTGATGCATTATTGACAACCGTTTTCATTTTAAACCGCGTACCCTCGAAATCAGTTAGCTCCACTCCTTATGAGTTGTGGAACCAAAGGTCTCCTAACTTAAACATTTTACCTTGAGTTTGTGCATTCAACGCACATATTTCCTCCCATAAGTATGGCAAACTTGGGCCATGGGGAAGGAAATGTATCTTTAAACGATACGCATTAAACTCCAAAGGTTATGTTTTTGTTAGTCAGGAAGACAATGGTGTGCTAATTGAGTTTGAGTCGAGGGATGTCACTTTCTTGGAAAACGAGTTTCCAAGACAGGGCGAGATAAGTCAGGACTTATCTCTATTTGAGATTTGTGATCAAGAAGGATTACCTCATTCGAGTGGGAGAATTCTTGGTGAAAACGAAAATACTTTTCAACCTTCACCAATGGATTATACGAATGACGATTATCCTATTCCATACGGGAATAATGATCCAAGTGGGAGCAATTCTAACAACATTTCAAGTGGGAGTGATATTAGAATTGATCTAAATTCGAGTCAACAAGGACTTGAAGAATCTCAAATATGCCACATCATGCCCTGCAAAAGACAAATGGATGGAAGCGATGAAGAAGGAATTGAAATCCATAAAAGTTAACCAAGTCTGGGACTTAGTTAACTCACCCAGAGGACATAGAGCAATTGGGAACAAATGGGTTCTCGAGATCAAGCATAAGGCTGATGGCTCTATAGATAGATATAAAGCTCGCCTTGTCGCGAAAGGTTTTACGCAACAGGAAGGGATAGACTACAAAGAAAAACTTCTCACCTGTTGTGCGTTTTACCTTGATTCGCAATGGTAGCTTGCTTATACCTCGAATTACATCAGATGGATGTAAAGACTGCCTTTCTCAATGGAGAATTGGACGAGGAGATCTATATGGAACAACCAACAGGGTTTGTAAAAGAAGGAAACAAACATAAGGTTTGTAAACTTCGTAAGTCCATATATGGTCTTAAATAATCCTCGAGGCAATGGTATATACGATTTCAAGAAGTTGTCTTATCAAATGGATTTTTTCCATGCTTGATGAAGATAACTGAGTATATATCAAGAGGATTAAAAGCAAGTATATTATCATGTATCTATATGTAGATAACATTTTAATAGCCAGAAATGACAAGGGCTTTGTAATGAGTATCAAGGCTTGGCTTTCATCAGTATTTGAGATGAAAGGCATAGGAAAAGCCGCATATATCCTTGGAATTAAGATTTCAAGGAATCGTTCGAAGAAACTTCTTTCTCTTTCACAGGAGACTTATATAAAGAAGGTCCTAGAACGATTTAATATGCAGGACTGCAAGTCCATTGATATTCATATAAGCATATGCGATAACTTATATCTGGAATCGTGTCCAAAGAACCAAAAGGAAAAGGAAATTATGGAAAAAGTTCCATATTCCAGTGCAGTTGATAGTCTTATGTACACTATGGTGTGTACGAGACCGGACATCTGTTTTGCCGTTGGAAATGGTAAGCTGTTACCAATCCAACCCAGGGCAAGAACACTGGAAAGCGGTTAAGAGGATAATGCAGTATCTTAAAGGAACTGCAGATTTGTAAAAGACTATGATAAAACCAAGAAGGTAGACATAAGGTACATATCTACGCATGAGACGATAGAGGATCAGCTTACAAAAGCGATCCCCAGAAATGTGTTTTATAAACACTTATCATCTCAAGGATTGCGTATGGGCTGAGTTGTACCAAATATATATTCCCATGTCTAAGAAATGATCAAAATTAATAAAAGAATAAGTTCTTTTTCCAACATTGCATATGAATTTCTTAAGAAATGTTTGTGTACATTTTTGAAATCTCAGCTGAATTGTGTGTATGTCGGACAGATTAAGGTTGGCTCTCTCACATGAGCAACCGCCTTATCTTATCAGATGGATAAGATAGAGATGAGACTAGTTTAAAGTCAAAATCATTAGACGAATGATTTAGAGTCATGACTTTAACAAGATAGTCGAATGAAAGATCTGCATCATATGGATGCTTACAAAAGATCTGAGATCTGTATCACAAGGATAAAAAGATCTCATTGGATTTTATAATCCTATCTGTCTTATGCAGGATGAGAGTCCGGGAATATTTCCTGAGTAGTAAGGGGACTCAAAAGATAGGCACTATGGTGTCTGATCTTTCATCCGTACAACATCATTAAGACATACTCTCCCTGGGAAAGGAGTGATGTTGTAATACGTGTTCATACCACGTATGCATTTCGACCACTGAGTTAGTAGCAATAGTGTTTGCTATTATGTGAGACTCAAAGGCCATATGGGTCTTAACTCTTACCCTCAAGGACTCCAATTGGTTCCTTTAGATTTGACGAGATGATCGCTATCTTAGCGTGTTACTAATGGGCTATGGTAATTCGGCTCGGCGGGGCACGTTAGAAAAGCGAATCAAGTCAAGATCAAAAGGTTCGCAAGAAGAGGAAGATTGATTTCATATTCGCATTTGGACTTTAATGATTCAAAGCTGGCCAGCCAATTGTAATCCAGATGGGATTTCAATTGTTGAATATAAAGTACAAGAAAATGTGAAGAAATAATCTAGGGTAAAGCATGCGTTGAACTACTCAACTTTGCACCTTCGAGGTCGTTGTGTATCTCTAACAAGTGCACAACAACAGACTCTACGCGCATGACGGTCGCACGGTCTATTTCTCGGTATGATAGATGAAAGAACTAAGGGAAAGACGTTCTCTTACAATCCCCTCAAGTGTGAGTGGGAGATGTTGGATATGGAAGACGTTTGTACACCCTTGTGGGGGATGTACGAGGGAATACGGACCTCGAACGTCGCGCACACGAAGTCATGTGCAAAGGGAATCTGTTCCCTTGCGGAGAGGATCTCTGTATGAGCGGGAAAGTCACATTATATATGCATAAGTGCATGCGACATATGGCTAATAAAGGGGGAATATCTTAAGCTTATGTTGTACCATGCATATGGTACAACTTAAGCTTATAATGTGCCATGTATCATGGTACACCTTAATTAAGTTGTTCCAAAGGAACAACTTACCCTAAAATAACTACCTTGGGGGCTATAAATAAGACCCAAGGGTAGCCATTTTCCTTACACATTTTGCATGAAATTCATGCATGCATCTTCTTCATAGCGAAGCTCTGCAGAAATATTTCCTCTCCCTCCATCCAAGTTCTTAATCTAAAATAGAGATTTAGATTGTGGGATTAGTAGCCTTACTCCGTTCGTGAGTAGACTCGATCCGTCGTGGCGAATCCGAAGGCGAAGTTCGTAGACTACCGTGCCGCGTACGCAAGCGTAAGTCTAAACTTCATGTTATCGATCCTAACTCTGTTTTGTACAGGATCCTTCAGACGCAGCTCATTTCTAGCCGTTGGATCGAGATCCAACGGCCGTCAGTGACGCAAATTGCAGCAGCGGAGCGCACGATCTTGGAGCCACATGGCGACATCGGGTCCGTAGGAATCCGATCGGACGGCGCAGGTCAAATACGAATTCGAATTCGTGAGCGGCGACGCGGCCAAGCGGGAGCCGTCGATCCTTCATCCGACGGCAGTGATCAAACCCCGAAGTCGAGTCGGATGCGAGCAGCGGAGCGGGCGCGCATGGATCTTGAGGGACACGTGGCAGCGTGCGGTTTAATCCCGCACACAGCGAACAGCCAGGATTTGAGGCGGCTGTTGGGTTTGGGTTTTACGCAACCGGGTGCGGGTTTTAGACCCGTTAGCCACAGTAAACCCGCAATGCCTCTATATTAGGTATTCCTAGGGTTTTTGGGCGTATTCTTGGCAACGGCACCAAAAACTTGGTAGGCTCCGAAACAGGTGCTTCTCTCAAGCGCAAGAGTCCGTACAAGTAATATAATCTGGGAGTCCAGATGTCGAATCCTCGGGAGGAAATCTGTTGCAACCACAGCTCAAATCAAATAGAAATCCGACGAAAAGAAACTAACGATTTGGGTTCAATATTACATATTTAACCCCCCATTTAGCCCTATTTTTTGCTCATGTGATGCTATATTGTTCTCTAATATATTCGTATTTTGTACACTATCATTTATTAGAGAAAACACCTTATTTGAGAACAAAACAGGAATTAATGGAGTATTTCTGCACTTTTTATATTTTTCATAGCTTGGTCTCGATCTCACGATTCCAACGACTATTTATTTGTATTTTTCTGAGATCTGTGCTAATTACTATGAATTTTTGAATGCAGAATACCAATTAACGGGGGGAAATACGCAAGGAAATACGAGAAATACGGTCGCCAGCCAATCAGACATTGACACGTGGCGCAATCTCGTCAATCCGCGCTAAATCGAATGGTCTGCATTTATCGGTGCGTGGAAAATCAACGGCCGTTGGATCTCGATCCAACGGCCTGCATTCACGAACAAACGCAGCTCAGCAAGTGCCACGTGGCATGATCTTACGCGCCTACCGCTGAATCCAACGGTGTAGATGAAGTTCGATTCGAAATTCAAAATCCAACTGAGGTGGTCGACGTGGCGATGTGGTGATCGTTCGATCACGATCGAACGGATGCGGATGATCTCAATGGAGCGGACGACGCGGCTCATTTCTAGCCGTTGGATCGAGATCCAACGGCCGTCAATGACGCAAATCGCAGCAGCAGAGCGCACGATCTTGGAGCCACGTGGCGACATCGGGACCGTAGGAATCCGATCGGACGGCGCAGGTCAAATACGAATTCGAATTCGTGAGCGGCGACGCGGCCAAGCGGGAGCCGTCGATCCTTCATCCGACGGCAGCGATCAAACCTCGAAGTTGAGTCGGATGCGAGCAGTGGATCGGGCGCGCACAGATCTTGAGGGACACGTGGTAGCGTGCGGTTTAATCCCGTACGCATCGAACGGCCAGGATTTGAGGCGGCTGTTGGGTTTGGGTTTTACGCAATCGAGTGCGGGTTTTAGACCCATTAGCCACAGTAAACCCGCAATGCCTCTATATAAGGTATTCCTAGGGTTTTTGGGCGTATTCTTGGCAACGGCGCCAAAAACTTGGTAGGCTCCGAAACAGGTGCTTCTCTCAAGCGCAAGAGTCCGAACAAGTAATATAATCTGGGAGTCCAGATGTCAAATCCTCGGGAGGAAATCTGTTGCAACCACAGCTCAAATCAAATAGAAATCCGACGAAAAGAAACTAACCATCGTCACCATCATTATTGAAGTGGTTAGTTTCTTTTCGTCAGATTTCTATTTGATTTGAGCTGTGGTTGCAACAGATTTCCTCCCGAGGATTCGACATCTGGACTCCAAGATTATATTACTTGTTCGGACTCTTGCGCTTGAGAGAAGCACCTGTTTCGGAGCCTACCAAGTTTTTGAGGTTGAAGAGGAATGTGGCCATGGTTATTAATGTTTATGTTCGAAAATATGGGTGTTGAGTTGCTTACAAAGAAAAAAGAAAAGAAAAGAAGAAAAGAAAAATGAATGAATAAGTATGTCAAAAAAAATAACTTGGTTGGCTCGAGTAGTACAGTCCGAGGGGTCCTTTTTGGCCTAATGCCCTATTATCGTCTGATTTGGGAGCCATTGACCGGAAACTCACTCATTTGATGGAGCGATCCAAGTTATACATCTTTCTGCGAATGTTGCTTGATGCGCGTTACGCAGAACTAATAAAAGAAAAGAAGTGGCGAATAAACTAAGCAACCTCAATGCCCATGACTTGAACGATCTTTGTGAGATGCCAATTCCTTGGAAACAAGAAAACTAGAGAAAAACGACGTGTTATACTTTCGCTTGCGCAAAACAATGCTTGCATGTTATTTATTCAAATTAAATTAGAGAAAATATCATGTGATTGATTTTGTTCATGGATGATGTATATTGATAGTCTAGATCATGTTGGAAAGCGCATTATTGAGCCATGCCATAAGCAATTGATGGAATTTATCGTTTTATTAATCATCCGTATTAATCGCTCTTTTTGCTAGAGACTAGCAAATCGCTAGTTGGGGGGTGTGATTTGGGTTCAATATTACATATTTAACCCCCATTTAGCCCTATTTTGTGCTCATGTGATGCTATATTGTTCTCTAATATATTCGTATTTTGTACACTATCATTTATTAGAGAAAACACCTTATTTGAGTACAAAACAGGAATTAATGGAGTATTTCTGCACTTTTTATATTTTTCATAGCTTGGTCTCGATCTCACGATTCCAACGACTATTTATTTGTATTTTTCTGAGATCTGTGCTAATTACTATGAATTTTTGAATGCAGAATACCAATTAAAGGGGGAAATACGCAAGGAAATACGAGAAATACGGTCGCCAGCCAATCAGACATTGACACGTGGCACAATCTCGTCAATCCGCGCTAAATCGAATGGCTGCGTTTATCGGCGCGTGGAAAATCAACGGCCGTTGGATCTCGATCCAACGTCCCGCATTCACGAACAAACGCAGCTCAGCAAGTGCCACGTGGTATGATCTTACGCGCCTGCCGCTGAATCCAACGGTGTAGATGAATTTCGATTCGAAATTCAAAATCCAACTGAGGCGGTCGACGTGGCGATGTGGTGATCGTTCGATCACGATCGAACGGATGCGGATGATCTCAATGGAGCGGGCGACGCGGCTCATTTCTAGCCGTTGGATCGAGATCCAACGGTCGTCAGTGATGCAAATCGCAGCAGCGGAGCGCACGATCTTGGAGCCACGTGGCGACATCGGGACCGTAGGAATCCGATCGGACGTCGCAGGTCAAATACGAATTCGAATTCGCGAGCGGCGACGTGACCAAGCGGGAGCCGTCGATCCTTCATCCGACGGCAGCGATCAAACCCCAAAGTCGAGTCGGATGCGAGCAGCGGAGCGGGCGCGCATGGATCTTGAGGGACACGTGGCAGTGTGCGGTTTAATCCCGCACGCATCGAACGGCCAGGATTTGAGGCGGCTGTTGCGTTTGGGTTTTACGCAATCGGGTGCGGGTTTTAGACCTGTTAGCCACAGTAAACCCGCAATGCCTCTATATAAGGTATTCCTAGGGGTTTTGGGCGTATTCTTGGCAACGGTGCCAAAAACTTGGTAGGCTCCGAAACAGGTGCTTCTCTCAAGCGCAAGAGTCCGTACAAGTAGTATAATCTGGGAGTCCAGATGTCGAATCCTCTGGAGGAAATCTGTTGCAACCACAGCTCAAATCAAATAGAAATCCGATGAAAAGAAACTAACCATCGTCACCATCATTATTGAAGTGGTTAGTTTCTTTTCATCGGATTTCTATTTGATTTGAGCCGTGGTTGCAACAAATTTCCTCCCGAGGATTCGACATCTGGACTCCCAGATTATATTACTTGTACGGACTCTTGCGCTTGAGAGAAGCACTTGTTTCGGAGCCTACCACGTATGTGTGTAGATTATCGGAAGCTTAATGCCATGACCCGCAAGGACCATTTTCCTTTGCCATTCCTTGACCAAATTGTAGAGAGAGTTGCGGGCCATGAAATTTATTGTTTTTTGGATGGGTATTCGGGCTACTACCAAGTAGAAATTGCCCTGGAGGACCAAGAGAAAACCACTTTCACTTGTCCCTTCAGCACATTTGCCTTTCGTAGGACGCCCTTCGGTTTGTGCAATGCACCCGTCATAGTTCAACGATGTGTTCTAAGTATTTTTAGTGGTATAGTTGAAATTGTGGAGATTTTCATGGATGACTTTTCGGTTTTTGGAATCTCATTTGAAAGTTGTTTGTCTAATCTTTCTTTGGTTTTGAGTAGATGCATTGAGAAGAACCTCCTCCTAAATTGGGAGAAATGCCACTTCATGGCTACGGAGGGGATGGTTCTTGGACATAAAGTCTCAAAGCAAGGAATGGAGGTAGACCGAGCTAAAGTGGAGATGATTGAAAAGCTACCGACTCCAAAAACCGTGAAGGATTGCGATCATTTCTTGGTTATGCGGGGTTCTATCGTCGTTTCATCAAGGACTTTAGTGCCATCTCCCAACCCCTTTGCCATTTACTAACTCTTGATGCTGAATTTATTTGGACACGTGAGTGTCAATCTTCATTTGAATTATTGAAATGTTCATTGACTACTTCTCCCATTTTGCAGGTGCCGGATTGGAGCCTCCCATTCGAGATTATGTGTGATGCAAGCGATTTTGCCATGGGAGTCGTGCTTGGTGGTAGGCCCAAAATAGTGCTTCTCTCAAGCGAAAGAGTCCGTACAAGTAATATAATCTGGGAGTCCAGATGTCGAATCCTCAGGAGAAAATCTGTTGCAACCACAGCTTAAATCAAATAGAAATCCAACGAAAAGAAGCTAACCACTTATGGTGACGATGATTTTAATGGGTTTGATCATGGTGAACAATGCGAACAAAGAAAAGTCGTGTATGAAAATATCGATGAAAAGTATGCACATGGTATGGGTTCATTAGGGTCCATGAGTCGTATTAATTTGGTTGACGAATATAACACAATGAATTCTCTTTTTGAGAGCAATTCACCGGAAAATACCCAATATAACTCAATGAATTCTCCTTTTGGGAGTAATTCATCGGAAAATACCCTTTTGGGGTTTCAAGCACAAAATTCAATAAGATCGTTGCTAAAGTTTTAGTCTTTTAAATACGATATGAAAGTCCCTTTTGGGGAAATCAAAACTCACCCTTGTGGGGTGATCATCTACTCTAACACGTTCTTTTGGAAAATGAAGAGAAGATTTAATAACAAAGACTATAACTTTATCAACGTTAACAATTTAGCACAACGAATATTCAACCAAACTAACACAAATCATATCCCCTAACTACACCATACCATGCACAATAAGAATTTAGCTACTCATGGTGCAAGAAAAATCAAGTTTCATAGCAAAATACATCATTCTAATAGCAAAATACAATAGAAAAGCACCAAATACGGGGTATAAGTTTAAGAATTTATCACCAAATCTTCAATATAGACACCAAAACTCTCTGGAAATAAGAAGAATAGCCTCTGGAATTTTACAGAATTTTTCAGAGGAGAAATACGGCTCCTAGAGCCCCCAATACGCCCAAAATACGCTCAAAACCCTAGAAATACCTTAAATAATAGGCATTGCGGGTTTAATGAGCTTAACGGGTTCAAAACCCGCACCTGATTGCTTGAAACCCAAACCCACGAGCGCCTCAAATCTCAACCGTCCGATGCGTGCGGGATTAAACCGCACGCTGCCACGTGTCCATTAAGATCCGCGCCCGCCCGCTCCGCACTCGAGTTCGAATCGAACTCGCTGTCAATTTTCGACCGTTGGATCAAACATGGGCGGTCGAGATTACGCCGTGTCGTCGCTTGGATTCGCTCGCTTGCGAGCTGTTGGATCTTCGAACAGTGGATGAGATCGGGCCACGTCTCCGTGAGGAACTCCAGCTCTTCGCCGCTGAGTCGGGCTGACAGCAGCCGTTCGATCTTCGATCAACGCTTGATAACGAGCCACGTCGCCTTCCTTTTCTCTTTGTTAATGGCCGTTCGATGTAGATCTTGCGGTCATCAAAGCGCCACGTGTCCAAATGAAAACTCCTAGCTCACTTATTTGATCTCGCGTGTGGGTCGTTGGATCAAGATCCAACGGCCGCTAAATGGCCGCGTCGCCCCTTGTGTCCTTGTCGTCGGATTGAGCGGGAACGGTCAGATTTATGCCACGGGTCGTGTGCTGATTGGTCGACGTCCGTATTTTTCGTATTTTGAGCGTATTTCTCCATTTTATTGGTATTCTGCATTAAAAAATACACAGTAATTAGTACAGATCTCAAAAAAATACAAATAAATAGTCGTTGGAATCGTGAGATCGAGACCAAGCCATGAAAAATATAAAAAGTGCAGAAATACTCAGTTAATTGCTGTTTTTTTCTCAAATAAGGTGATTTCTCTAATAAATGATGGTGTACAAAATACGAATGTATTAGAGATCCATTTAGCATCATATGAGCACAAAATAGGGCTAAATGGGGGGTTAAACATGTAATATTCAACCCGAATCACACCCCCCAACTAGCGATTTGCTAGTCTCTAGCAAAAAAAGCGATGAATACGGATGATTAATAAAACAATAAATTCTATCAATCGCTTATGGCATGGCTCAATAATGCACTTTCCAACATGATCTAGAATATCAATATACACAGTTCATGAATAAGATCAATCACAAGATATTTTCTCTAATTTAATTTGAATAAATAACATGCAAGCATCGTTTTGCACAAGCGAAAGTATAACACGAATTATACTTAAGCTTTTTCATCACATTAGCATGCATGAAATAAATTCAAACTATTTCAAGATATTAATCATGGCAATTGAAAATTTTCATGAATAGCATATTAACGGTGATTACATGAAGGAAAAATAATTAACTCAAGCCATAAAAAAATTAGAACTCAATTAATGCATAATCATTCGTATTTGTGGCATATGAAGGAGATTTAAATGATGAGACATGGTGATTTATTATTCTCAAAAAAAAATCCTAAGGTCTCATACACACCCCCCAACTAAAGATGGACATTGTCCTCAATGTCGAAAGGGTCACGAGTTTATTCAAGCAAGCATCCTAGAAAGCATTTGAAAACTACACTACTGGAAAGAACACACCGTGATCAAATGGCGGATCCCGAATCTTTAATTGTGGAGGAAGTTGTTCAATTTGCTCCTTGTGCTCCTCGGCGAGTAAATTTCATCCAATGACTAAACTGGATCCCAGCAACGTAACTCCCAGCGTCTCTATAAGATGTTCTCTGGTATCCTGCAAGAGATGAGTCACGTCAATCCATTTTAGTCTACGATTCTTATTAATAAAATAATTCCAAATGTAGTCATCAAAATAGTTGAAATAAATTAAAGCAAGTTGACGACTACTCCCTGAAAGATATGCACTACTCTCGGTATGATGCTCAGTCATTGGGGAGAAGGGTAAATGATTTTGGGAAAAAAACTGGAGGAGGGCATTGTTCTGACTTCATGGCGATAATCTCAAAACCCTTGTCCCTAGCTGTCTCCTCCTCTCGTTCATCCAAAATTGCTAGCTCGTCCTCTCTTTTGCACACACTGCCTGCCATGTAGATATTTATATTCGTGTCCTCAACGTGACATGGCTTGCTCGATTTTCCTGCAATAGAAGATAAAATCGTATTAGATTCTTAAAGTTGAATTTCAAAAGAATTATTTTCTTCTAAGCAAGTGGCAATCAAATTATGATTTTCAATGGATTTCTGAATCTGCCGACTCCGAGCAAGGAAATTCTCTTGGAATTGATGGGATGTGGTCTCCTGTGTCTGAATAATCAAGTAAACTTCCTCTTTCAAGGATTGCAAAGGTACGTCTATGCTTTGCTCTCCTTGATTGAGGCACGAAGGCTCCGTTGAATCGCATTCTGAAGTCTCTTCCATGGTTTCTTCATTTTCTTGCAGAGACTCCATGTATTTCCATGCCTCTGTCGGCGTCATGACTCCCAAGAATTCTTGCAGTTGGGGTTGCAGTCCATCTAGGAAGGACTCCATAAGCTCTTCATTTGTGTACCCATGCTGCGGATAGCTCGATATTATGTCTGTGAACCTCCTCCAGGCCTGAAAGAAAGTTTCACAATCAGTCTGATTAAAATTAACAATCTTGAGCTTCTCCATCCTATGTTTGTGTGCATTAGCGTACTCTGCATCATACAAATTGTTTGTGCAATAGAAATTCATATACTCCATTTTTTACAAAAATAAACAAAAATTTATGTACAATAAAGTGGAAAGATCTCACCGAAGGTCCTCTAAATGAAATAAACTGTGATAACAAACCATTCCTCCCCGGCAACGGCGCCAAAAACTTGGTAGGCCCAAAATAGTGCTTCTCTCAAGCGCGAGAGTCCGTACAAGTAATATAATCTGGGAGTCCAGATGTCGAATCCTCAGGAGAAAATCTGTTGCAACCACAGCTTAAATCAAATAGAAATCCAATGAAAAGAAGCTAACCACTTATGGTGACGATGATTTTAATGGGTTTGATCGTGGTGAACAATGCGAACAAAGAATAGTCGTGTATGAAAATATCGATAAAAAGTATGCACATGGTATGGGTTCATTAGGGTCCATGAGTCGTATTAATTTGGTTGACGAATATAACACAATGAATTCTCTTTTTGAGAGCAATTCACCGGATTATACCCAATATAACTCAATGAATTCTCCTTTTGGGAGTAATTCATCGGAAAATACCCTTTTGGGGGTTCAAGCACAAAATTCAATAAGATCGTTGCTAAAGTTTTAGTCTTTTAAATACGATATGAAAGTCCCTTTTGGGGAAATCAAAACTCACCCTTGTGGGGTGATCATCTACTCTAACACGTTCTTTTGGAAAATGAAGAGAAGATTTAATAACAAAGACTATAACTTTATCAACGTTAACAATTTA
Organism: Scilla litardierei; assembly: GCA_030789695.1. Lineage (NCBI taxonomy): Eukaryota > Viridiplantae > Streptophyta > Magnoliopsida > Asparagales > Asparagaceae > Scilla > Scilla litardierei. The sequence goes on from CM061135.1 coordinate 143,362,470, forward strand.
GCACAACGAATATTCAACCAAACTAACACAAATCATATCCCCTAACTACACCATACCATGCACAATAAGAATTTAGCTACTCATGGTGCAAGAAAAATCAAGTTTCATAGCAAAATACATCATTCTAATAGCAAAATACAATAGAAAAGCACCAAATACGGGGTATAAGTTTAAGAATTTATCACCAAATCTTCAATATAGACACCAAAACTCTCTGGAAATAAGAAGAATAGCCTCTGGAATTTTACAGAATTTTTCAGAGGAGAAATACGGCTCCTAGAGCCCCCAATACGCCCAAAATACGCTCAAAACCCTAGAAATACCTTAAATAATAGGCATTGCGGGTTTAATGAGCTTAACGGGTTCAAAACCCGCACCTGATTGCTTGAAACCCAAACCCACGAGCGCCTCAAATCTCAACCGTCCGATGCGTGCGGGATTAAACCGCACGCTGCCACGTGTCCATTAAGATCCGCGCCCGCCCGCTCCGCACTCGAGTTCGAATCGAACTCGCTGTCAATTTTCGACCGTTGGATCAAACATGGGCGGTCGAGATTACGCCGTGTCGTCGCTTGGATTCGCTCGCTTGCGAGCTGTTGGATCTTCGAACAGTGGATGAGATCGGGCCACGTCTCCGTGAGGAACTCCAGCTCTTCGCCGCTGAGTCGGGCTGACAGCAGCCGTTCGATCTTCGATCAACGCTTGATAACGAGCCACGTCGCCTTCCTTTTCTCTTTGTTAATGGCCGTTCGATGTAGATCTTGCGGCCATCAAAGCGCCACGTGTCCAAATGAAAACTCCTAGCTTACTTATTTGATCTCGCGTGTGGGTCGTTGGATCAAGATCCAACGGCCGCTAAATGGCCGCGTCGCCCCTTGTGTCCTTGTCGTCGGATTGAGCGGGAACGGTCAGATTTATGCCACGGGTCGTGTGCTGATTGGTCGACGTCCGTATTTTTCGTATTTTGAGCGTATTTCTCCATTTTATTGGTATTCTGCATTAAAAAATACACAGTAATTAGTACAGATCTCAAAAAAATACAAATAAATAGTCGTTGGAATCGTGAGATCGAGACCAAGCCATGAAAAATATAAAAAGTGTAGAAATACTCAGTTAATTGCTGTTTTTTGCTCAAATAAGGTGATTTCTCTAATAAATGATGGTGTACAAAATACGAATGTATTAGAGATCCATTTAGCATCATATGAGTACAAAATAGGGCTAAATGGGGGGTTAAATATGTAATATTCAACCCGAATCACTTGGACAAAAGAGGGAGAAAGTACCATGTGTAATTTACTACGCGAGCAAAACCCTCAATGAAGCTCAAAAGAACTGCACGACAACGGAGAAAGAATTGCTCGCTGTAGTGTTTGCTTTGGAGAAATTTAGAAGCTATATCTTGGGGTCACCCATTCTCATTTTTACGGATCATGCGTCCCTAAAGTATTTGCTTTCAAAGAAAGACGCCAAACCAAGGCTTATTAGATGGATATTGCTTTTGCAGGAATTCCACGTCGTGATCAAGGATAAGAAGGGCGTGGAAAACTTGGTGGCGGATCATTTGTCACGGCTTACTTTCGGAAACGAGCCCGCCACCGCACCAATTCATGATGCATTTCCGGATGAGCAACTTTTTGCCGTGTCTTCCTTGCCGTGGTACGCCGAAAGTGCAAACTACTTGGTTTCCGGTAAGGTTCCTCACTTTTGGTCGATTCGAGACATAAGGAGATTTAAACATGAGGTAAAATCATTCTTTTTCGATGATCCATATCGTATAAATATTGTTCCGACCAAATTGTTAGAAAGTGTGTGCCAAATGACGAGTTTGCTAGTGTATTACATTTTTGTCATTGTGGTGCATGTGGGGGACACTTTTCCGCACATAAAACGGTGGAAAAAATTTTACAATGTGGATTTTATTGGCCCACCATGTTTAAGGACACATACCCATATTGTAAATCTTGTGTGCTATGTCAAAAGTTAGGTGGAATAACAAAAAGAAACATGATGCCCTTAAACCCGATCTTAGAAATTGAAATTTTTGATTGTTGGGGCATAGATTTTATGGGGCCATTCCCCATTTCATTTAGGTACACATATATCTTGGTGGCCTTTGATTATGTATCCAAATGGGTAGAGGCCATTGCATGTAGGAACAATGAGGGTGCTACCGTGCTAAAATTTCTCAAAGAAAATATTTTTGCACGTTTTGGAGTTCCTAAAGCTATTATTAGCGATGGTGGCTCTCATTTTTGTAACAAACCATTCTCTAACTTGATGAAGAGGTTTGGGGTCACACACAAAATTTCCACACCTTACCACCCCCAAACCAATGGCCAAGCGGAATTGGCTAATAAAGAAATCAAAAACATCCTATAAAAAATGGTGAATCCTACACGCAAGGATTGGAGTGTCCGATTGCCGGAAACACTTTGGGCATATCGGACCGCTTACAAAACAATTTTAGGAATGCTGCCATATAGGATTGTTTATGGAAAGCATTGCCATTTGCCTGTGGAATTAGAGCACAAATCATTGTGGGCAATAAAACAATTTAATTCCATTTGTGACTCATCCAACAATTTTCGTAAATTGCAGATTTGTGAATTGGAGGAGTTGCGGCGGGATGCATACGACAATGCCAAAATAGCCAAGGAGCTCATGAAATTTGAGCATGTCAAGATGATTTTGAGGAGGGAATTTTTTTCGGGCCAAAGCGTGCTATTATACAACTCCCGGCTTCATCTCTTTCCGGAAAAATTGAGATCTAGATGGTCCGGGCCTTCTTAGTGAAACATGTCTACAATCATGGAGCGATGACCTTGGTGAACAAAAAATATGGGAGCGAGTTCAAGGTCAATGGACAACGTTTGAAGCCTTACTTTGATTCGTGGGCTAAGGAGCGGAACACCGAGGAACTTGCGGACCCGCCTTCGGGCGGCGACTAAATAGGTGTGTTTGTTCCAAGTTTTGCTTCTACTACTCTTTCATCCATTGAGGACAATGCATATATTTAGTTGGGGGGAGGGTTGTAGGTTGTTTTAGGCTGTTTAGGATGTTTAGTGGTTGTTTTGTACAATTTTTGTGTGTGTGGAGATTATCTTGCGAGCTTAACATCGACTATCCTTACTCATTTGCTAGCTTTGTGCTTGACATGCTACATCTTCATGCATACATTTGGATTTAAATCCTATTTTGGTATCAACTCATGGATATTTGATTGGCGTGTTTTAACTTCTTTTCCGATCTGGATTCAAATGCTAATATACCATGAATGAGACTATTTGATATGTCGTGATGCTCTATTTGAAACAATTTGGGAAAAGTTTGGTGTAAGAAATTTCATGATGGGATGAATGATGTAGTCTTTGATTGGATAGGAGATGGCCAATTTGTTATGCTTTGTTTTTCTTCTAAGGAATGGATGGATGAATTGCTTGTTTGTGTTGGAATGAGAGAAAGCGAGCTATAATATAAGTGAATTGTCTTTCTAATCAAATTGAGTAGCCGGTGCCCCACGAAACATTGGGAAGGACGCCAAAGATGAGATTTAGAAATCATTCCATCTTTTTGCCTATATTGTGTTATCGCGTGTATGCAAAAAATAATAATAATATAATAGAAAAGAAAAGGTGCATCGTTCCTCTAGTCTTGTCAAGTAGTCGGTGCCCCACGAAACATTGGGGAGGACACGAAAGAGAAGATTCAGGGGAGTGCACAAAAACATAAAAAAAGTAGAAAAGAAAAGAAAAAGAAAAAGAGTATGAATAATTGAGTGAATAACCAACATGAATATTGCAATCTCATCCCCCACAACTTAGAAGAAATTTCTTTTGTATTGGCCATTTCCTTGAAGATTGGTATTCATGACATCGTGATATTTCCCGACATATGTGATACGGTGCTTATTGCCTTACTTTTCTTTGAATTGGATTGAGGAGAGTGTCATTTATTATTTACTTTCATATATTGGTTATATTGACTTTGAATTCAATTGGAAATAACATTTGGGGTATGCCATGAGAATATTGTGAGTTTGGTGCATGTTTTCGTTTTAATCCGAATGTATCAATTGATTTGCTAGGGACTAGCAAATAACTAGTTGGGTGGTGTGATTCGGGGTATAAATTACTTATTTTCCCCCCATTTCTGGGTATTTATGTGTATATCATATTAATTTTGGCATTGATATGTACGTTTTCGTGATATCATGGATTATTAACGCCTAATCTCTTTTTATACAAAAATACGATTTCTATGGACCAATATTAGGAAATCTTATTTTTCAGGTACTCCTGGGAATTTTCCAGATTTTCTGGAATTTTTCCAGGATTTTTTGAAGCTTGGGGCTATTTTTGGTGAATTAGAGGAGCTATGGGGAAATTTCTGGGAATTATTAAATCGAAAAAACAAAAAAAGGCTTATTGGGCCTTGCGGCCCGCAGCCCGCTCACAAGCGGGCCGCAGCTGTTTCGTATAAGAAAGAAAAAAAGTGTTTACCTTGCGGGCCGGCCCGCCTGGCTGTCATCCCCCGCTCTCACGAGCGGGGTGGGAACGAAAAGCGCTGGGCGCTTATTTTGCGGAATGAAACGCGGGCCCCGATTTATTTTTTGAAGCGGCCGCCCCCATATTTCGAGGCGCTGGGCGTCCTCATTTGCGAAAAAAATGCTGGGGGGGCCTGATTTCTTTTGGGTGAATGAAAAAATGCAAAATAGAGCAGGGGGGCTGCTTTTAATTGTTCTCTGTTTTTTTGGACAGAAGTTGTTTTTTTGGCTCTAAGTTTTTTTGAGCAGTTTTTTATCTTTGTTCTTGGTTATTCTTGGCTCTCCAAAGGAAAACATTTTTTTTCTAGGTCGTGGGAGATCTTGGAGAAGGGGTGAAGCTCAAGAGAGAAGATCAAAGAGGAAACTTGGGATCTTCTCACAGGGGGGTTTCTTTGCCTTCAAGCTTATATTTTTCCTTTCTCTTGTTGATCTTTGCTACTTGTAAAAACAATTGGATATTGATTTTGAAATCAAAGATGTTGGCTTTATTTATCATGAGTGGCTAATCATATTGTGTGTGTTTATGGTGGATGGATGTATGTTGGGCTTATATATTTCATTTCTAGCTTGATTTTAACCTCTTCTATGTGGATGAAACATTGAGTTAGGTCTGTCTATTGGAACCCCAGTGGGAAATCCAAAGAGAGGCTCATCCTAGTGGACCCTCTCTATTGTGCTAATTGTTGATTTTTTCTCATATGTTTCATTCATTACTTTTCGCACCCTAGGTGTTCGATGAAATGCCAAATTATCCGATCACTTTCTCCTTAGTCGGATGAGAGATCGTAGTGATTTGAAATGAATTTATAAGTCCGACTACACCATGAAACCATGAACACTCACACTTCTCATCTTTGCTTGCTTTCCCACATTTTTATTTGTTTGCATGCTTAACGGTAGTTTGTTCTAAAAATTACCTCAACCAATCCTCACCCCCAAAGGGTGGTATTTCTCACACCGCTTAAGCTAATTGTGACCGTTGTTGATTGTAAACAAGTTGTCCCCGTGTTCGACCCTAGGCTCACTAGGATTATTACTACTTGGCGACCTCCTACACTTGGGAGTTAGTGTGCAATCTTTTGTCCACGCCATCGCCTCCTGTTCGCCCCCTCCACAGCCGGGGTCTCGACACTTCGTTTTTGGGCCACCACCTTCGCGGACCCCTCCTCGTCCATCGCCTTCTTACCCTTATCCCGAGGGTCGGTCTTCTATGCAACCGACGCACCAGCCGCCCTCAGCACTTCCTCCCGCGAGAGCATCGTATCTTCACCTGCGAAGGAAAGAAAGATTAGGGTAAGCCTACCTACGAGCTCGCCAGAGTCAAAGTACCTTGGGGCCAGAAATCCTGGTCGAGTCGATCATCCTGTATCAATCTCGCCAGTTGGCGGTCCACCGCTGGTAGTTCCGCCAAAATTTGAGCAGTCGCCAAGTTTTCGCCCGTCGGTGCCAACTTCTCATTCACTAAAGGGTTTAAAACCCCCAGTTCGACATCAACACCACGTCGGCTGGCATCGTGACGAAGAAAAACTCTCCATCAACTCCCCCACATCGGCCGACACCCCGACAATTAGTTCTCGTCCCTTCCTCGCATAGACACGGTAGTACATCCCCCTCCTCCTTCCTACAAAGAAATGCTGGAACAGCACCAGGGAAGGGCTCAAGGAGCCGGCGAGGCACAGGACGACGAATCCGACCAGCAAACTGAAGGAGCAGGGCGCCAGCGCGAAGCTCGGTAGCTCCATGAAGTTCAAAAGATGGAGAAGGTGAAGATGGACCGGGAAGCGGAGCCCTAATTCGAGGGACCGAGTGTAAACCCCGACTTCGTTATCACCAGACCAGCATACCCTCTCCTTGGGCCCGGGGAGCCGCACTTCACAGGGTGGACGGGCGAACCGCACCTGAATCTCCCTAACGTTAACCTTGTCCAACCTACATCGGACGGCCTTAATCGTCATCGGCACGTCTATTCGCCACATCCTCCACCTCTGCGGCCTTTGCATCCAGTGCAGCCTTTCCTCTTCCACTGACTCTTCCTCTACTGCCCCGCTACCACCTCCGAATTCAAAACGAGAAGCCATCAATCGAGAAGATTGAGAAGCTACATAGTAGAGCAGCCGAGCTAAGGAGACGACCGGAAGTGGATCTCTGACAAGGGCAATGGCAGTACCATCGGTGAGTGATGAACGGAAGCTGGAAAGCGCGAAGGAAAGTTGAAATCGGGAGAAACTTTCGATCGATCCTCTTCTTCCCGTACTTATAGCAAGCTGCAGGCCATCCCGACCGTTGATGCGCCACCACGCGGTGCCCATCTGAGCTCCACTGATGCCTCGACTGGCGTGACAGTCGCTTCAGCCACGCGTCACATGTGCAATATCAGAGATGCTTCAATTTCCCCTGCCCTTTCAAATCGTAATAATGGCTAGCGGGGCGGGTATTCCAAGACCACCACCGCCTTCGAGCACGAAACGAAACCCAAGCTGCCTTTGTCGAGAAGGGGAGAGACGGTGTGTCATCCGAGCCGACCCGGGCTTTTGCCTCGACCCCGAATGACGAGGGAAATTGTTACAATCTAAAGATCGTGATAGTCCGACCTACCATCCAAACCCGCCGGATACCCGGCCGGCTCGCCCCTCCTTCACGAAGGCCACCTAGACCAACGGCAGGGCGCTCTTCGCCCCAACTTCGTAGGCCGCTCACTTGTTCTCCATGTCCGCTAGGCGCCCGTCGACCCTAAAGTCCAACACAACTAGGGGAAGGGTGCACTCCGCCTCGGCTAGTGGGAAGAGCGCACTCCGCCTCGACTAGTGGGAAGGGCGCACTCCGCCACTATCCCTGCCGGTTGTGTGCCCGTTCCCCTCCGAGATCGCCGGGCGTAGCTCGCCAGGCGTACGATCGGATCGCTCATCGCCAATCAGGAGCGACCTAGCGACTCATCTGTGGCCTCGCTCCTCAAACACACTCCAACGACTCTTTGGCACATCGGACACGACAAACAACCTAGTACAAGGACGTACTGACACTTCCGCCGCTCGACAACCTGATAAAGTACCCTCTGGCCGTTGCGCCCCCTGACTCATGGTGCTTTCGACTTTGACACCCTGATAAAAAGCACCCCGGCCACTGCGCCGTCTGATAAAAGCGTGGCTGACACGCCAGATCCTGACATCCTCGTCCTAAGCTTCTGCTGACAGGTGGGCCAGCTCAGCACGGCGAGTCAGCACGCTAGGTCAGCCTCACCTAACTGCCTCCATCAGGTATAAATACCCCTTCACCTCCATCGGAGAAGGGGGTTGGCAAATTAACTCTGAATCTCATTACTCACACACAAGAGCAAAGGTCTTCCATATCTTTGTTCTTCCACAACTGATAGCTCGTCACGTAAGGTCGACTCACTCTTAGTCCGACCTGCGTGCTTAGACCCCGCTTTAAGTCCTAATACTAACTTAGGTATCGGAGAGGCTGAGTGTTGGACCCCAACCCGGCCTTTCTGACAAGCTGCTCTTTGTGCAGGCGAGCTCGTCTTCACAGGTCGCGCTCAACTCCTATCTCCGGAAGTGCGAACGTGGGGCAGAGTCCTCGCAGAATCGGTCCCGTGGTTGGCCTTCGTAATGCACCCAGCCTCGTCACTACCCGATTACTTGTCAAATAGCCTACCCTAACCACATCCTAATCATAACCACCGTGCCCTGAGTTCTACTTAATATAAATTCATTGTACACGAGTTTTACACCACAACATATCTATTTTGGGGCTGGTCGGAACCATCCCAAGATAGTAGAGATCCTAGCTAGGGTCTTTGACATTCTTAGGATACGTTATTAAATAGTTTAATAATTCGTTTTTCCGCTGTTGTTTTAATTCTTTCGTCCGTCCGACGTAGGACGGGCGTAGAATTATGCCCTAAAGGTCCTTCAAAACCCATCAGAGCTAATCTAGGTCCTCGATCCCTACACCAATCTCCACTATTCATGTCTCCAACGGAAGTTGGGCGTGGATTAAAGCCTTCCTAGCATTGATCTGAATCATATCCACGAAAGTGGTGTGGAGGAGGATATTATATCATCATAGAAGTAGGGGGTATGTGATAACATAATGGTCTAACCTACTTAGCATCAAAGAAGTGTGGGTAGGAGACGCCCTTAGGTAAGACAAAATCGACCTATCTCATGATTTCATTAACCGATCAACCTGAATTAATCTTATCTTAATTTCAATAGCGGTGATACCTGGCTCTAGAGCTCTTCCATTTATGATATTTCCACTTAGCATTCATATCTTCATCATGATCTATCCGCGTAGCTAATATACTTTGAAATAAACCAATACTCAAACTTGCCTCCAACTGGACGACCAGTTAGCGCTACAACTACACCATATGCTTGCGGTATAAATTTTAAACACTCATGCAATAGCAACAAAGTCCATGGGCAGATAAACGAAGTCATACTCAAAGAGAGGCGATCCTTCAGTCGCAGCCCTGCTGTTCTACCCAGCGTAGTGTTAATTCCACAAAGTAATCAACAAATCTAGACTACAATAAAAAACAAGATCAAAATTAGATTATTGTGCATGCATTAAATAAGAAGAAATATTGATTAAAGACTAGAATGAGAAACCAATCAAAAACGGAGCTTGTTGTGTATGTTCTTAGTCATAACGGTTGTACGAATCATAAAGCTACAACAACAACTACTGACACTAAGTACACCCTCCCTCAAGCTGAGTGTTGAGATTCGGACCACAGCTTGGATGTAGTAGTGTGAATTAGTCACAATATCTCCACCACATTCTTATTGCTACCCAAGGAGGAGACAAGTCAAAAATTTTGCTTGTTGTTTGCATTAAGTAAAAAGGTTGGCTTTGGCAAAATTACTCAATGCGCACAACATGTAAAAGTAACATGCAAACCTTTTGCTTGTTGTGCACACGAGTAATTTTTCCCAAATTGGAACAAAACCACTGAAAACACATTGGAACTTAAACCACAACCCCCATGGCCCCTCAGCTAAGCCATTCTGATCAGGTCCTCCATCGCCGCTACTGCCAGCTCGATCACCATTGGCTTATCGACCTCGATAGTCTACCTCGACACCGACCTCACGAGCTCCCCGGCCCCAAACATCTCCGGCCCAAACCCTCCTCTGACTCCAAGATCCAACAGGATGTGCGATGCAATTGTGGATGAGAGGAGGGGGGTAGGATATCGCCATTAGCTTTCCGACATACTTTACTGCAATCCCCGATAGGACCAATATCCTATCGATCTTCCCCCCGAAAGCAAGGAAACATAAAATTAGAAAAGAACCATCATATATGGGTTGACAATGGGGTCATTTAAGAAAAATATAAGAACGGTGTTAATTAATTGTATGTATACTTCTTCTCGAAGACGTGCATTTTCGATGCGGATGCAGTGCTCATCGAAGGACATATCTTCAAGGGCGGCGGAGCCACCATAGTTGTGGTATGAGGCGGTGTTGAGGGCTTCTTTGTAGCGAAGGTACTCAGACCGGAGTTTCTCATTCTTGGCCCTCAGCTGAGCGTTCTCATGCCTCACATGTGATGGTCACTGCGGTTGTGGTTTCAGTTTCGATGTAGGCAAAATTACTCGTGTGTACAACCGGCAAAAGTTTTGCCAGTTGTGTGTGCCCAGTAAAAAATGTTGGCTTTGCGCAAAATGACTCAGTGCACACAATAAGCAAAAGTTTTGCCTGTTGTATGCGCTGAGTAATTTTACTTTTGCATGTTGTTTGCGCTGAGTAATTTTGACCAGAGAAAAATGTTTTACTCAGCGTGCACAACTCACAAAAATTATGCCCATTGTACGCCGTTTGTATAACTGTTGTGCGCAGTGAGTAAAAAGCGACGTGGAGAACAAAATTACTCAGCGAGCACAACAGACAAAAGTTTTGCCTGATGTGCGCAGGTAGAATTTTTGCCCGTTGTGCACGATGAGTAATTTTGGTTATTCGTTTTTTACTCACCGCATACAAACATTCAATATGTGCGTAGTGAGTAATTTTCGGGTGAGTAATTTTTGCCTGTTCTGTATGGTCTGTTGTGTACGGTGAGTAATTTTCGGGGGTTTCAAAAAGTCATTTTCGTTGTTAATTTCAAAAAATGGCTGTGCACAGAGCAATTCGATATGTGCGCTTTGCAACTCCCAGTTAATTTCAAAAAATGGTTGTGCACAGAGCAATTCGATATGTGCGCTTAGCAACTCCCATTTTCTTCGAGAATTGCTACATGCACCCCGATCCATAGGGGTGCATGTAATAATTAAGTACCAAAATGAGAAATTCTACCACATCCCCCAATCATTTATGATCTCCAACCTTTATTTTTTTTCTTTTTTTTGTCCACAATCATTGCATACACCCCTATGGATAGGGGTGTATATAGTCTTGCTCTTTTCTTTTCATATTAGGGCCTGTTTCTTTTGTGAGAAAGTCACGTGGAAACCCCATTTGGGTAACTATTCACGCGTCAATTCAGCACTATTCACTCACTTTCCGCTCTCGCTTTCCTCTGGCCTGTTTCTTTGGGCGACGCCTCGGCGATTTCGTCGACCCGCCTCTTCGCCGACGTGGAGGCCTTGCTTTCTCGGTCTGAAATCCCCGCAAAATGCGGCGATTTCGCTGATTCTCCTCGTCGCCGGGCCCACATGGTCAGAAACTCCATCTCCTCACCTTCCTTCGCGCGGTTTTCAGTTGGGGGCGGAAAAAACCCTAGATTTCTGAACGCCTTTTCCAGAGGCGTTGCATGCGGCCATTGCTGAGCTCAAGCTTCCGGGCTTTGATTTCCTGATAGGCGCTGAAGGAGGGGGTGTGCCTAGCTTGTTGGGTTCGTCGGTGAAGCTCAGAGCAAAACCCTACCTCGGTCGTCAGGATCTCTCTCTAATTTTGGGAATTTATCACTGAGGTATAATATTCATCCCTCTATAAATTTTATAGGTGATGTGCTGATTCTAGGGTTTAAATGGCATATGAGGGGGGTGCTGTGCTGATTCTAGGGTTTGCTGGGCATGGAGGCTTGCGGCAATTTCTGAGAATCTTGGCTTTTTGTTTGTTGTTGGTTGTTGGTTTGTTGTTGGGATTCCGTAGAAAATTGCTGCAATTTCAGATTGCGGCTATTGGTTTGCTTGCGGCTATTGGTTTGCTTGCTGATGTTGGTTTGCTTGCGGATATTTCATATAATCTTGGGACGCAATTTTCCGATTGCGGCTACTGTGTACAATTTATTATATATGTGACTGCAGAAAATTGTGCAATCTAAAATGTGCCCAATGATGGAAAAAAATTGATGAATGAAAGACGGGAATTATGATTACAGACAGACACGTAGGAAGGCTTGCTACGATGGTTCGCTTTAAGCCCCATGATGTCGTTAACAATGTTGGGCCATTTTAAAATTAGGGTTTGTATCATTTTAAAATCAAATGTGAATGTGATGATTTGATATGTGATGTCCACGGAGACGTGTTTAAATTTTTTTGTGTTCATGGCTCATCAATGCAATTTGGGATTTAATTACGCTATTACAGGGTCATTTAAACAGATAAGAGGATTTTATTCCATGAAGGTTTTAGGGATATTGATTTTGTTATTGTTGGCTCATTTTATAACATGGTTGGAACATTCATCCAAGATTAGGGAAGAGGATTTGGGATTTTATGTCCATGGTTACCTGTTTATGATTTTTTACTTCATGTCAACTTGTTGAATTTGGGGGTTTTTTGATGCTATCATAGGGTGTGTGTCGCATATTATAGGACCTCGGCGCCGTGGTGGTTTTTGGGATTTTGATGTTGGTAATTTCGGATCGTTTTATACTATGTTAGGAGCATGGTTACTGCATTTTGTTTTTTTTGTGAAAGGGAACTTGTAGAATTTTTTGGGCTTGGCTCATTGTTTCGTTTATGGGGTGAAAAGGAATGAGCAACGGCAAAGCAACCACGTGTATCCCTATGAGTACACAGTAAATCTGAGGGCAAAACATTTTGATATGCACAATTTTCTGTGAAATGTGTTCCTCATTTGTAGCATGGTAGGTATATAATTAACTTTAAATATATGTGTTATTCAATTAAGGGTGACATGGATACACAAGGAGACCATTCGGGTTGTGATATATGTACCGCCGCCGCAGCTGCAATAACGTTTGTCGTACTAGCCTTACAATTGCACAATTCCGCTAGACCCGACCCTATACCCAGAGAGCCCTCAGCTATGCGGGATCTGCATAGGAAATCCCACATGCGGAGAATTTTGTGGGGGTCGGAAAGTAGTTGTTTGCACTACCTACGAATGCGCAGACATGCTTTCATGAATCTTGCAGCATTAATGCGACAGCGTGATCTTCTCAAGGACACTATTCATGTATCCGTAGAGGAGCAGGTGGCCATGTTCCTTCATATGGTCGGGCACAAGTCAAAGAATAGAGTAATGCAAGTGGATTTCATAAGGGGAGGGGGGACAGTGAGCCGTTATTTTAACAAAGTGATGGCGGGACTGTGTGCACTTAGGGATATGTTCGTGAAGCAAGCTCCGAATGAGACGCCGCCGGAGATACTTAATAATCCAAATTGGTTCCCATATTTTAAGGTACGTGTGAGCATATGTATATGTGGCAGTATAATAAGGATCGCTTTTGGTTCTGCACAGTGTTCACCTTTAATATGTTGTAGGACTGCATCGGGCTCATTGATGGGACGCACATAGACGCCATGCTACCAGCAAGGCTCGTACCCCGGTTTAGAGGGCGAAAGGGGGTGACGCAGAATGTGCTTGCAGCTGTTACCCCAAACAAAAGATTCACATACGTACTGGCCGGGTGGGAAGGATCCGCAAATGATTTTACGGTCCTGAAAGATGCATTGTCTTTACCCCCCCCCCACTGGGGCTGCGAGTGTATGAAGGTAATATATTAAAATTAACATATAACTAAGTTTTACGTATCTCAGATAGCGTCTGAACAGAAAACTGGTTGCCTTTGTATGCATGTAGGTAAATATTACCTTTGCGATGCTGGATATACGACAATGCCAGGATTCATATCGCCGTACAGGGGAGTTAGATACCATTTGAAGGACCATACTGATAGGGTTCCTCGAAATCGACGAGAGCTATTCAACTTGCGCCATTCTACATTAAGATCAAAGATCGAGTCCACTTTTGGTATCCTAAAGAACAAGTTTAAAATATTGACATCCAAACCTCACTACCCATTCAAGAGCCAGGTCGCTACCGTACTATCGTGCACTGTTTTGCATAATTACATCCAGATTGCAGATCCTTATGACCCCCAAATATATGAAGAGGGGGATGGGGTGGAGGAGGAAGTAGAGGGTATCGATGAGAGATATGACGATGTTATTGATCTATCCCAGCAGGGGACCGTTCGTGAACAAACCGAACAACGGGATCAGTGGAAAATGCTCAGGGAGAAGATAGCTTGGGATATGTGGGTGGACTACTGTAACATAAATAATAACGGGGACACGGTAGAGCATGGCCTATGAGGGGGTCGTTCTATTTGCCTAGTCTGAACATTGTGTCATTGTTATTTATGTAATGCATGATGTTCGGTGTGTTTAGGATGACAATATTTTCATACTTTGGCTGATCATTTTAATCATTTAAATTTCTGTAGTATCTCTGCAATTTCGTTATCATGTCAATGATGTTTACTTACAACTTATGCGTTTTAATAACAATGAAATTGATGATGTAGGGATGGAAGGATCTAAAAAATCAGGGCATGGGGGCGAGCCCTCCCCGGATGGGAGTGATCCAATGCATAATTTATATGATAATCTATATGGGACACAACGCGGAGATGCGGAGAGGAGGGTGGAACCCCTTCTGAACCGTCCAATTCCCATGCGGGTTCCACCTAACCCCTACCAAATGCTTGGATACCAATCTGGTGGGCATGGACTGCCATATCAACCTTATGGGAATTACACATTGCCAATGCAAATGCCCTTGTCTCCACCAATGCAAATGTCCATGTCTCCTCCAATGCAAATGCCCATGTCTCCTCCATTGCAAATGCCCATGACTATGCCCTCACCTAGTGTCCATGGGTATATGCATATGCTACAAGGGGGAGAAATACCAAATTTCAGACCCACCTCCTCGCACATTGCATGCGCGATGCCCTCGCCAAAAAGTGGAAATGAAAGAACGCCCGGCAGCGACTCCTCGAGGAAGTCGAGCCGACGTAGTGATGATGCAGATGGGTCTGTATCAAGTCCAAGCAAAAAGCTGAAGCAGCCTGCCTCGTCTTCACAACATAACAAAATATGGAAGCCCGAGCACGATGCCACCCTGATTCCATTGCTAGCAGACCTTGCACGGCAGGGCCTTAAGGTCGATAAGACCTTTAAAGGGGCCGCCTTCAATGCCGCGGCAGCTGCAATCAATAAATCTCATGGGACGTCCTTCACAAGTGGTAATGTGAGAAACCACATGAAATCATTGAAGACGCGTCTCAAGGATGTGTACGATTGCATGGAAATTAGCGGGGCGGGCTGGGATGTTGATAATAAGATTATTCAGCTGGAGCCAGAAATTTATGACACGTGGGCGGCGGTAAATACTTCTACCTTCTACATAGGCTAGGTGCTAGTACATAGGCTAGGTGCTAGTACATAAATTATAGATATGAATTGTATATTCATATATGCTTTGTTAATCGTTCAGGCAAACCCTCGCAAGCGTGCATATGTGAACCATCCACTGCCATGGTTTGATGATCTCGTTGTCATCATCGGGGATGACGCAGCACGTGGGGATATGTCCTGTTCCTTGTACGATAGCTTTGCAGGCCCATTCTCTGGAGGGGAAGGTGAGCCCGTCACGCCGGATCCGACACATATACGTACTCCACCCCACCATGTCCCTGAGGACATACCCACACAGGCTTCGACAGGAGAGTGTCCATATGGGGGGCCAAGAAATGCTACCCCCCCATCGCTGGGGAAGAAGAAACAGCGGCGTCGCGCTGTGAGGGAAGACCCTGATGTAATGCGGGATATTGCCTGCAACGTGAAAGAGGTCGCTGAGGCTATTAGGAGTGCACACTCCCAGCCCCACTGGACTGAAACTCTTGCACATAGTGTGTACGCGTTTACGGAGTACCCTCACCACGTCCTGTTGAAGTTGTATAAAGATCTTAGCATGAATGAGCTGGCGGGTCGTCAATTTTTGGCCGTGCCACAGCAGAGTCGAAAGCTTATACTTGAAGATTTAGTGGCAGAAATGAAAAGTGACTTGCGGGACGCTGGTTATGACAGCGGAGATGGCTTCGGATAGATATGAGATTGGGTGGATTATAAGGTATGGTGGTTGAGTGGGGAGTAGAGGTCGTTGGTGTTGGGTATGTTTTGTATGGGTACGTATGAAACATATTGGCATGTCGCATTGATGTTTTTTTTGGCGTGTCTACTAGATGTTTTTTGTGTGTGAATGTGATACATGTGGCGAAGGGTAATGTGTGCAGGGTATGTGGCATGTCTCCATAATGCAGGTTGTCTTGATATGAAACATATTTGCAATGCTGTATGGTTCAAGATTTTGGTTAATGTATCACTTTTGATGATTTGGCTGCATGGTACATATTTTGCTATATTTTATCCATGTTGTTTTTTGTTGTTATGTGATACATATGGGCAGGGCCTACTGGTGCAGGTTTTGGGCCATGTCTACATGTTGCAGTCTGTGATAGTATGAAACATAAGTGGATGGCTCCTATTATCAGTTTTGGTTTATGGGTCCTTGTAGATGTTTCCATGTAAGCCCAATGATGACGATATGTACATGATCCCTGTGTCCATGGGATATGAAAAAGCTAGGTGGATATAGGCTGGATGGTTCCCCTATCTCTCCGTGTGTGTTATGTGATGGAGCAACAGATTATGACCACCATGATTTATTGCTATCTAAATTTTCTTCCTGAGGGCGATAAAAACACATCTGTTTCTCATTGTTCACAGCAGCACCAATGTGCAATGCCCCCAAAAAAATTAAACTGGGTATAAAAACACATATGTTTCAGCCCTATGATGACTAACATATAATGATCACGTTGTCCCTCGGTTACGAAGAAAAAGTTGTATTAGGTGTGAAGGTTCATTCAAAATGAGCAACCGCCTAATACATACTGAATGCTTAAAAACATGTTACCCTGAGGGCTTAGAAACATATGTGAATTTTACCCAGTTTTGTTCTCTTTAGGGGCATTGCACATTAGAGCTGCTGTGAACACTGAGATATGTATGCGGTGCTGTTGGGGGCTATGCACACTGGTGCTGTTGGTAAAGCGAGAGAGGAAAGTGAGTGAATAGTGATGAATCGACGCGTGAATAGTGACCCAAATACACTGAGAAACAGATGTGTTTTTATACCCAGTTTAAAGTTTTTGTGGGCTTTGCACATTGGTGCTGCAGTGAACATTGAGAAACTTATGTGGTGTTTTCCCTGTTTCTATTTTTTGTGGGCAAGATTCACAGTGGTGCTGCAGTGAACAATGAGAAACAAATGTGTTTTTATACCCAGGTTAATTTTTTTGGGGGGCAATGCACATTGGTGCAGCTGGGAACAATGAGACACATATGTGTTTATATACCCAGGTTATTTTGTTTGGGGGGTGCTGTGCAGATGGGAACAATTCAATAGATATGTGTTTTTATTCCCAGTTTAATTTTTTTGGGTCCAATGCACAGTGGTGCTGCAGTGAACATTGAGCAACAGCTGTGTTTTTTTTCCCAGTTTACTTTTGTTGGGGGCTTTGCACTTTGGTGCTGCAGTTAACATTGAGAAACAAATGTGTTTTTGTACCCAGTTCAAATTTTTTTGGGGGCTTTGCACATTGGTGCTGCAGTTAACATTGAGAAACAAATGTGTTTTTTGTCCCAGTTTTAATTTTTTGGGGGCTTTGCACATTGGTGCAGCTGGGAAAAATGAGACACATATGTGTTTTTATACCCAGTTTAATTTTTTTGGGTGCAATGCACATTGGTGCTGCAGGGAACATTGAGAAACAGATGTGTTTTTTTACCCAGTTTACTTTTGTTGGGTGCTTTGCACATTGGTGCTGCAGTGAACATTGAGAATCAAATGTGTTTTTGTACCCAGTTTAATTTTTTTTGGGGGCTTTGCACATTGGTGCAGCTGGGAACAATGAGACACATATGTGTTTTTAAACCCAGTTTAATTTTTTTTGTGTGCAATGCACAATGGTGCTGCAGTGAACATTGAGAAACAGATGTGTTTTTTTACCCAGTTTACTTTTGTTGGGGGCTTTGCACATTGGTGATGCAGTGAACATTGAGAATCAAATGTGTTTTTGTACCCAGTTTAAATTTTTTTGGGGGCTTTGCACATTGGTGCTGCTGGGAACAATGAGACACATATGTGTTTTTATACCCAGTTTAAATTTTTGGGGTTCTATGCACATTGTTGCTGCAGTGAACATTGAGAAACAGTTGTGTTTGTATACCCAGTATAAATTTTTTGTGGGGCTTTGCACATTGGTGCTGCATTCATCATTGATGCTGCATTCACATTGGTCTTTGGTCAAATGCTGCATTAACTTATGTCATTTAAATTTTTTTGGGGGCTTTGCACATTGTTGCTGCATTCACCATTGAGAAACATATGTGTTTTTAAACCCAGTCGAAATTTTTTGGGGGCTTTGCACATTGGTGCTGCAGTGATCAATGAGAAACAAATGTGTTTGTATACCCAGTTTAAATTTTTTTGGGGGCTTTGCACATTGGTGCTGCAGTGAAAAATGAGACACATATGTGTATTTATACCCAGTTTAAATTTTTTGGGGGGCTTTGCAAAGTGGTTCTGCAGTGAACAGTGAGAAACTAATGTGGTTGGTTCCCAGTTTCTATTTTTTTGGGTGCTATGCACTTTGGTGCAGCTGGGAACAATGAGAAAAATATGTGTTTTTATTCCCAGTTTACTTTTTTTGTGGCAATGCACATTGGTGCAGCTGTGAACAATGAGACACATAGGTGTTTTTATACCCAGTTTAATTTTTATGGGTGCTTTGCACAGTGGTGCTGCAGGGAACATAGAGAAACTTGTGTGTTTTTGCCCATTTTCTTTTTTTGTGGCTTTTCCCATTGGTGCTTCTGTGAATATTGAGCAACATATGTGTTTTCATACCCAGTTTAATTTTTTCCTGGTGCATAGCTCAGTTGCTGATCCTAGCCCAATGATGAAGATAATTAGCTGATCCCCTTGTCCCTCGGGTATGAAAAAATAGGTGGTTATAGCCTGGATGGTTCCATTACCAATGAGGGGGAGAGAGATGTGATGGAGCAACTGCTTATGTCCACCAGGATTTATAGAAAAATTACCTTTCTTCCTGAGGGCTTATGTATAAAACACAGACATCTACATTGAGCCATGACACAAAAACTGACTTTATGAGCCATTCACATATGTTTCCGCCTGCTGATGATGAAGATATATATACATTTCAATTTGTCTCGATGTTACGATATTTCCTTTTATCTTTTACTTCTGAATTAAGCCAGGTGATGTAATCTTCCGCGGGGTTGTCATTGTCTTTAGGTACGCTGCTTCCCCCATTTTTCATGTCATTGTTATATCTCTTTAAATCATTATTCACGCTAATAATTGTTATTTCTTGCAAGGTTAAAATGAGCACCGGTTCCAGCTCTTCTATTCAATCCAGACCCAGATTTCCTGCAGGCGGGGAGTTGGCGGCTGATGATGATGACTCCAAGATTTGCTACTGTCGGCTCAAGGTTGTCAGGCGGACATCATGGACCCGTAAAAATCCAGGCAGGCGCTTTTGGAGCTGTCCATCCCGCGTGAATGGATGCAACTTCTACGAATGGAAGGATCCACCACACTCCGACTGGTCAACCTATGTGATACTTCAGTTGCTGGATGAGATTGAAAGAGGCCCCACCAATGCTCCTTCTTCCACATCGTTCTCGGATCGGCGGCTTTTAGAGATAGAGGGTCGGTTGGCCTCGCTCGTGGGGCGATTTGAGCGGACAACGGTGCGAATGGACACCGTGAAGTGGGTTTTGTTTACGCTCCTAGGGTTGATGTTAGTTGTGTTATTGTTGATTATACACAAGCGCGGTTGATGATGGGTTGGTTACAATGTTACTCTTTATAACTGGTTGTTTGTTCTGCACAATGAGAATGTAATATGTTTACTATAAGTATTTTGTATATTTCTGATGTTCATGGGTTATGTTACATACGATAGTGATTTCGGTTGTATGCTTTCGCTGCAACTCTTTTGTACTTTTTACAATTTCTGACTGGTGGAAATGCAATGGACTACCCCATTAGGGTGCTTATAAACTAATTACTGCCATCGTTTGTATTTAATTCACCATTAATGAAATTAATTAATTCTTTTTTTATTTAAATTCGGTAATTTAATATTTATTTTTGCTACATTCGATATAATTATGCGTATTTAGTAGATATTTACTTAATAGTTAATAGTTAGTTAATTAATAGTTATTAGTTTAATTTAATAGAAGAGTTTCTACTTGGGAGATACATAGGGGGTTATTCTCACCTCATAACACCATAACCAACTACCAACAATCCTCATCCAACTTTCCCAAACACACAATTTACCAAAGAAACACAAAACTTTACTATGGGCCCCACATACAAATCCCAAAACAACTTTCCCACCCACTTTCCTTCCAAAGAAACACAAAACTCTATTTCTCTCTCCTCAGGAATCCACCATGGATTTACTATTCACAACGGTAAATCCCAAACAACTTTCAACCAAAGAAACAAGCCCTTACTGAATCCAGAACTCTAATGTCCACCGATTAGGGGCTCAATTTCCGATCATGACGTCCAACAACACCCCTACAAACCATAGCCAGCTCCGGACGATCGCCAGCACCCCGCTTGGAAACCCAAACTTCTCCTCACCGCCGGCGACCCATCTCTCTCACCTCCGCCCCCCTCATCAAACTCAGTCCTCATCCCCTTCACCGTTTCAGAACTTGTTCCAGTCTCCATCCCAATTCTCTCTCCAGTCCCAGTCCCAATCCCAATCCGCTATCCCTTCGTCTCTAAACCCTAAGCGCCCCCCTCAGAAACCCCTGGCTCGCCCTCAGCCCTCTCAATCCCCAGCCGCCCCTTCTTTCAAGTCCGCCGAGCTAACCCCCGCTGCCTGTCGGAAGAAGCGAAAGCTCCCCGATAAGCAAATCCCCGTTCGGGTCGCCGCCCTGCTGCCTGAATCCGCCCTCTACACCCAATTGCTCGAATTCGAGGCCCGAGTCGATGCGGCCTTAGCGAGGAAGAAAATCAACATACAGGAGTCACTGAAAAACCCTGCATCGCTGCAGAGAACGCTGAGGATTTACGTGTTCAACACGTTTGCAGATCAAGGGAGGATAGTTCCGGAGACAAAAAATGCAGAACCGCCCTCTTGGTCGCTGAAGATCATTGGTAGGATTCTAGAGGACGGGGTGGGTAATGATCCTGCCAGTGCGGTGCCCAAACCAAATCCGACGTATCCAAAGTTCTCGTCTTTCTTCAAGAGGGTCACCATTACGTTGGACCCTGCGCTTTATCCGGATAACGCCACCATAATTTGGGAGAATTCGAGGTCTCCGGCACCGTTGGAGGGGTTCGAGATTAAGAGGAAGGGCGATAAGGAGTTTAATGTGGGTATAAGGCTGGATATGAATTACAATCCGGAGAAGTACAAATTATCTTCGGCTCTGATGGAGCTTCTTGGGATCGAGGTTGATACTAGGGCTAGAATTATAGCTGGGATTTGGCACTATGTGAAGGCCAAGAAGTTGCAGAACCCAAGTGACCCGACTTATTTTGCATGTGATCCTCCATTGAAGAAGGTGTTTGGAGAAGATACGGTGAAGTTCTCGATGGTTTCGCAAAAGATCTCGCAGCATTTGTCGCTGCCACAGCCGATAATGTTGGAGCATAGGATTAGGCTGATGGGGAATGGGGCCGCGGGAAATGCCTGCTACGATGTGTTGGTTGATGTCCCTTTTCCATTGCAGAAGGAGATGGCGGCGTTTCTTTCTAATACTGAGAAGCACCAGGATATTGAGGCTTGTGATGAGGCGATATGCGCTTCACTTAAGAAGATTCATGAGCACAGGAGGAGGAGGGCATTCTTTCTTGGGTTCAGTCAGTCGCATGTGGAGTTTATAAATGCGCTGATTGCTTCTCAGAGTAGGGATCTGAAACTTGTCGCGGGAGAAGCGAGTCGGAATGTTGAGAAGGAACATCGTTCTGATTTCTACAACCAACCATGGTACATCTCAACCTCTATAAATTTTTAGTTGATCTTTTTTCACGTAAGTACTTAGTTTCTCTTTTTGTTCAACTATATATTATTTGCACACACCCATTGTAATAATGAATTATCCGTTGATGGAAATATATAGGGTTGAGGATGCTGTCATACATTACCTAAATCGCAAACCATCTGGTGGCGCGGAAGCTCCTGGCAGCACATGAATAAGAGATAAGAGAGAAGTTGTTCAGTTAGAAGAAGCCACAATGTTAGCTCAAGCTAACTTCCAAAGTGTTCAATTAATTACATGTCTACTTTGAGGGGTTCCGTATATTCTTCACCCTTTTGCATCCAAGATAAGGTGAATTGATTATCCACTGGTTTTGATATTATATTCATAAGAACTTTCATATTTGAGATATACTCAATGAAAGTGTTATGCTATCTGCATTTTCCAATAATTTTACATTCTGTTTGCTTGCAGTTGTGTTCTTTAGTTTCTTGATTTGTTTTAACTGGAATTGCCTTGATGTTCGAGGTCAATTCTGAAACCCTTTCTTATCACCGCTTACCTTAAGTAAGATGCTAATAGGCCATGTACCAATATTTTTTTTAATGAAATATGGTTTATGCAATGTAACAATTATGAGATGAAACAATACTAATAAAACATTGTTAGATAACTTGTATATTACTATTTACTGTTGTATTATAGAATTACCTTATGATACATACAAAATCTATGCTTTCGTATTTTCTTAAATTATTTTGTCTACATATTTACTAACTTTGGAGTCATGTTACAATGTGAATTTAAGAGGGCCATCAGATATCAGTTTTCGTGGTTGATTCATGCTTCATTTTCTTTTGGGTCAATCCACTTTTTTGTCCTGCTCATCTTCCCTATCATTAACCGGTTCATATCAATATTCATTAGTAAGTTCCTATTCAAGTTGTTAGACACCTGCATCATCTGGATAATCTGGACCCATTTACATTCCTAGTCATTAGCCAGTTCATATTCAAGTTGTTAGACACATGTAGTGTCTGGCAGAACTTTCAAAGAAAAACTATTCATTGATTGAAAAAAGTGCATGTAAATTTTCAAACTAATAGCTCAGTACTTCTAAAAGAAGGGAGG
Source organism: Scilla litardierei (assembly GCA_030789695.1). Taxonomy (NCBI): domain Eukaryota; kingdom Viridiplantae; phylum Streptophyta; class Magnoliopsida; order Asparagales; family Asparagaceae; genus Scilla; species Scilla litardierei. The sequence goes on from CM061135.1 coordinate 143,385,458, forward strand.
GTATGGTGTTAAAGTGCTTATGAGGTTTGTGTTATGAAATTTTTTTGCACTGGAAGTGGAAGCTGGTTGTAGAAATAAGCCATTTATGAACTCCTATTGGCTAATTTACAGTGTGCTCCACAATATACGTCTGCTAACTGGATCTGGAAAAGACAAAAGAATAGGGAAAAACATGTAAGATGTGAAGGAATGCAAAGAGACAAATTTGGAAGAACCTAGTTAAAATTCATATCTTCGCGACAGTTCTGTCCATTGCAGTCTACATGCTAGTGAAGCTCAGTGGGTCGTTCACTTTTACCCCCCAATTTTGGATGCCTGCTTCATGAGCTTTCTTTTCATCTCATCTCTTTATGCTGCAGGTTAGCTTTGACATTTAGAAGGAGATAATCTAGTCTTACTTCTGAGTTGTGGTTGCTTTAGGTTCATTCTATTTGGTGACATCCTTAAATGTGACTAAGTCTGAGTTGATGCTAATTTTTTAGATGAAGCTCATGTTTTGCTATGTACATGTACCATTCAAGACTTCAGAAACTAACAAATGAGACTCTGCTTGGTCATGAAGGACACCCATAAGTTAAGCCTAGAGGAGGGAGGGGGATGCTTGGTTATGGAATTTGAAAATGTCCTGACTACTTATCAGATTTTGAGTGACGGGGAGAAGCAAGGTTTTGCTGGTTTGCTTTATGAAAAATGAAAGAGCTAATTAAAACTTGATGGATAGTGCCAACTGATGATCGGTGAGGTTGCTTGCCTGATATGTTAAGGTTTTGATACATCCAATGTTTTTTAGGAAGTGAAGGGTGCTCAAATAATGAATGCACCAATTATTTAGAATCAGGAAATTCTTTATCAGCAAGAAATTAAATCCAGAATGAGGAGATAGAAGGGACAAGCAATCTGCACACTTTTGTGGAATGGATGTGACAAAAGGATGCTGTCTTTTAGATGAGAAAATAGAAAATGGTGCTACCTCCATTGGTGAATGCAAGTGAAACATACATAGTCAAGGCATGAATCTACCTAGGAATGGACGGATCAGATCATCCATAGAGTTAGTAGAACATATATTAATGCCGACTCCTTAGATCGGATCAGATCATCCATAGAGTTAGTAGAACATATATTAATGCCGACTCCTTAGATAATTTCCTAAGGAGTCGCCTTAGGAACACTTTTTCCATGTGTGTGTGTACGCACGAATTATCGTTATACCGACTTTATGATAGATTAAACTAGATTACTCATAGTAAGTAGTAACCTCAATGGCATAACCAATAGCTAGGCATGCCCGCATGGACTTGGCAAAAACAACGAAAGAATATAACCATAATATACCTAGCAAATTAACACACGCTCTATGTGAAACTATGTTGTTCGTTTTGATACTTAGAAGACATAAGTTTGTTGAATCTTGACACCTTCAATATCGGCACAAGTCAAAATAGCACGTTTGCTGCAGTGGTTTTAATTAGTTGTTCTGTGTCTTTATTACTATTCATTGGTTTGCTAACAGCTGACACTTTTGAGTGTCTACATTATGTACTATTTACCATCGCAAATGTTTGGCCAACATATAATTTGTTCGTCAAGTTCCAATGATATGATTTTGTTCGTACATCTGGCATCGCATGTTACGCCAATTGGAGGTTGTCTTTATTGGGATTTAGCTAAATGATCCATTAAAAAATATTGGTGCAAGGAAGCTCATCCATCAGAGTACATGAAGAAGCAGGATATCCTAAAGAGTTGAGTATGGTTGATTTAATGCATGTTTGATATCATTGCATTACCATCTAGTTTCATGTTTCTATCTTCCCATCTTTTTTCACGACTGTACCGGTGTCTAGACGAACCACCTAATCACCTATCAAAGGAACCAAGAATGTCAAATGAACTCTAGTGATGCTGATGATCATTCTGAGCATCTCTACCATTTAATCCAAAGCTAAAAGGTTCTTTTGACTTCACAATGAAATATCAAACTTGCATGCATTTAACGAGTCTTTAATAATAGAATTGCAATCGCAGGCTGTTTTTTTGCTGATTTGTTGACACGAGCCAAGAGATTTAGGAGTATATTAAAACCAACGTAACCTAAATCCTAAAATGACTGTCATCTAGAAAGACGGCGGCAGAAATAGTAGTGAAAGGAGGGGGGAAATTGATTTCCGTTGCCTTTTCCTATTGTGACCTAATTATCAGCTTTCTGAAACTTGGTAGGCCCCATTTCTGTGCTATGACATGAGAATGGTGGCATTCGAACATATCATAAACTTTACTACTGCTTCTTGCATGTTAAAACTTTCCCATGATGCACTGCAGACAACGATGGACTCTGGCTCTCAATTTCGACAAAGGGGACATGAACTGCTGAAGGGAAAAGCTCAGGATTAAGTAGTAGTTGTTAGCGCATTTTCATGGGATGTTCATCTAGCCTCAGAAAATGTTTGTATGTTTTGACCTTGCTCCTGAAGTTACCAGGCAGCATAGTCCTGTAGTTGTTCAAGCAATGCTCATTGTTGTAGTCTCCCTCTCTATAGCAATATGTTAGTTTTAATTTTATTGTATCATTTCATTCTTGAATTTGGCAAATGGTGTATTTACCCGTAAATTGGCTTGAGTAATATAGCACGAGATTTCTTGGATTTTGTTTTCTGTTCTTGTTTTCTGTCGAACAAACAAGAGAAATCCTAATTCCTGGACATCATCACAAATCTGATGATGGGCTTGCTAGGATCAGATTTTCAGTAGCCAAATATCCCGAAGCAATCTGATAGCAATTAAACAGACGACATTCTCTTTTCCTTCCTCCTGAGAGGCGTGGGGTCGATGTTAAAAAAAAAAATGACCATTGCTCCTATTTGATATTTGGACACACTGTTTCTGTAAATGCTTATCTCACACACTGTTTCTCTGCATCGAAGAACTATGTATATTGGATTACTGTTAATTCCCGCATAAATTGAAATATGCTGTAAACTTAGTGGCTACGGAACCCGTAGCCCTGTATTTATAGAAGTAGTGTTACATACAATTGGGCCTACAAAAGCCCGTTTATAACACTTCCCCTTATCCATCCATTGTTGTAAGCCGTGTATGAGCACTTCATGGTTCATAGAGCTTATCTGATTATGGGATTATGGATACTTCTGGATCCTAAGTTAAGACTTCTTGCCTCATCAAAACCTTTGTCATGGAAAACCCAGTGGGAAAAACCAGTGGTTAAGGAAAAAGAGTACAAGTCTCTGTAACTTCCCCTTATCGATGGATATCATCAGAGGTGGATACTTCTGGATCCAGGATTGATGTGGTTGCCTCATTAAAACCTTTGGCTATGGAAAACCTAGTGGGAAAAACCAATAGCCAAGGAAAAAAGAGTACAACTCAACATTAACTCCCTATGAAGTGTACAAGCTTTAGGCTTGTAGATCTTTCAACTGTCTCATCCCAATTCCTAATACAAGTTTTCTAAAGATCTGGGACTTTGCGGTGTGTGGGTCGGTCCTGTATCCTGCATCTGCATAACCGACTAAGTCGGAGGATACACCTTTCTTGAAGTATAGTACCAGATCCACAGACCCTTGGAGGTAGCGCAGAAGGTGCTTCACTCCGTTCCAGTGGCGCTTTGAGGGCGCTGAACTGTATCTGGCTATTAGGTTAACTGTGAACGCTATATTGGGACGCGTGCAGTTTGCCAGGTATAGGAGTGCTCCAATTGCACTCAGGTATGGTACTTCGGGGCCCAGTGCTTCCTCACCCCCTTCCAGCGGCTGGAAGGGGTCCGTATTAACATCCAATGATCTGACAACCATTGGTATACTAAGCGGATGACATTTGTCCATAAGGAAGTTTTCAGCAACTTCTTTGTGTATGTGGATTAGTGTAACAGGATTCCTCCGCTTAGGTATTCGATTTGTAAGCCTATGTAGAACTTCGTTTTGCCAAGGACTTTCATCTCAAAAGTCTGTGTGAGACTCTTGGGTATCTCAGCTATCTCTTCAGAAGATCCGATGATGTTTAGGTCGTCTACGTAGACGGCAATAATTACGAATCTTGTTCCCTTTGCTCTTATAAATATGCAAGGGCAGACTTCATTAGTTGTGAATTCTTGTTGCACTAGGAATTCACTGAGTCTGTTATACCACATTCTCCCCGACTGTTTTAGACTATACAATGATCTTTGGAGTTTGACAGAATAGACGTCCCGAGGTCTTTCTGTCATTTTCGTCGGTAGTTTGTATTTGTTCGGAATTCTCATATAGATATTCTTATCTATATTTCCATATAGGTATGCAGTCACAACGTCCATGAGCTGCATATCCAGACCTTCCGTAGTAGTTAGGCTAATAATGAAACAAAAAGTGATCGCATCCATGACCGGGGAATATGTATCATCATAGTCTATTCCTAGTCTTTGAGAAAAGCCTTGTGCAACAAGACGCGCTTTGTAGCGTACGATATCATTATTTTCGTTTCTTTTTCTTACAAATACACATTTATATCCCACGGGTTTAACACCCTTTGGTGTTAGGACTACAGATCCAAAAACTTTGCGCTTCGAGAGTGAGTCCAGCTCTACTCCTATTGCCTCATTCCACTTTGGCCAATCCTCTCTGCGTTTACATTCTGCTAGAAAGCGTGGATCGGTCTCATCGTCGTATTCAGTGACGTGATTGGCAATAAAAAGCGTGAAGTTATCATCGATGATTGTGCTTTTTCTGTCTAGTACCTCTCCAGTACGTACATAGTTTAATGATATTTATCATATATTTTCCTCTTCATGGGTTTTTAGGAGGGGAGAGGTATTTGGGTTGAGGTCAGCATCTTGTGGTGGTATCATTATCATTGCTCCAGGATTTTTTCTCTTTCGAGGGTTTTTATTTTTGGAGCCTGGGGGACGTCCTCTCTTTTGTTAAGGTACGGCCGCTTCTGCTGCAGGTGGATTGCATCCATCTTTGGGTATGTCAATTCTAACTGGCGTGTTTGCAGCAGTGACGTGTGATCTGACAATCTTTTGGTTGTCAGTAAATTTGTCCGGTAAAATGTGAGCTGTATTTTGTATTTGTAGGATCTTCATGATCTCATCTTCACATTGGTTTGTACGCGGATCAAAATGGGATAAAGTTTTGGTGTCCCATGAAATGGTCTTTGAAGCTTCTGGCTTCTCTGTGTTACTGTCTAGTTTGGGAAAGGTGCTTTCGTCAAACTCATAATCTGCTAGACGTGCCTTAAAGGCGTCCCCCCGTTAGGGGCTCCATGTATCTAATGATCGATGGTGAGTCGAATCCAATGTAGATACCCAGTCGACGTTGAGGACTCATCTTGGTCCTCTGCGGTGGTGCTATGGGGACATAGACAGCGCATTCGAATATCCTCAGGTGAGAGATATCCGGTGGGTTCCCATATGCAAGTTGCATCGAAGAATAAGATTGACTCCCTGATGGTCGTAATCTTATTAGCGATGCAGCATGCAAGATGGCATGTCCCCATGCGTTCATCGGCAACTGGTATTGCATCAACAATGGACGAGCAAACCATTGTAGTCTCTTTATAAGAGATTCGGCTAACCCGTTCTGGGTGTGAACATGAGCTACAAGATGTTCAACTTCTATGCTAGTTGCTTGGCAGTAGTCTAGGAAGACTTGTGATGTGAATTCTCCAGTGTTGTCCAGACGTAATTTCTTGATCTGGTTGTCTGGGAAATGTGCCTGCAACTTAATGATTTGTGCCAGTAGCTTTGCAAAGGCTACGTTGAGGGTGGACAGGAGGCATACATACGACCATTTGGAAGATGCGTCAATCAGTACCATGTAGTACCAAAATGGGCCACTTGCGGGGTGAATAGGCCTGCAAATGTTTCCATGTATTCTCTCTAGGAAGCTGGGAGACTCTGAGTCCACTTTAAGTGGAGATGGTCTCGTAATCAATTTCCCTTTGTGACAAAGGGGACAAGGAGATGCACCCTTTCGAAGTAGCTTCGGGCTTTTCGAGTTGATTCCACGGGACTGGGATATGATGCGACGCATCATGTTCCTTCCAGGGTGTCCGAGTCTATTGTGCCAGAGTTGGAATTCTGGTCGATTATCGCACTTCTGGTGCTCAAGTGTGTTTGCTTCCATTGCTCTTATCTTTGTATGGTAGAGACCCGACGGGAGTCCCTCAAAACGCTCGACAATGGTTTTAGCACCGTTTTTATGAGTTGTTACGTACAAGAATTCACTGTTTTGTTTGTTCACCGTCTCTAGGTGGTATCCGTTTAAACGGATATCTTTAAAACTTAACAGATTTTTATGAGAGCTAGTGGAGAAAATAGCATCTTTTATTAGTAGTTGTGATTTGTTGGAGAGCAGAAAGTATGCTTCCCCTAATCCTTCAATTATTCCTGACGGACCGGAAATTGTATTCACGGTTCCATCGTATTTATTTATGCTTTGGAAATTCCAAAAGCAAATATCTTGGAGGATCGTGTGCGTAGAGGCACTGTCCACTAGGCATTTATATTCCATCTAAAATGAGAGAGAAAAATAAACATAATAGTATAAGGCACAAAAGATAACCAAATATCATTCAACGTCTGAAAAATCATTCAACATGCTAGGAAATAAACAACTAGATAGTAAATTGTTTCAATTACAAGGCATCGCAGAAAGTAGATAATGCTTTAGTCGAGCAGGTCATCATTTGAGAAGTCCTCAGCGATGAACCTGATTGGTGCCAGGTCTTCGTGTTCCACCAGGTTTGTCTCGGCTGGCTTCTGGCTAGCTTTGTATAAGTCCTGGAGATGGCATGGAGTCCGACAATTCCTGGACCAGTGTCCAGTCATGCCACACCTGTGGCATTTATCTTCCCAGTTTTTTCTGTGGGCAGATGTTTAGCCGTTGTGTTTTCTCTTCCGTACATTCTTCTTCTTTCCCTCATTGTTGGACTTTGGAGGGGGTCCTCTAGCCTGCTTCTTCATTGCCTTGCCCTTCTGGTGTTTGCCTTTGAAGTTGGTTCTCTTCTTCTGGGAGGAGCTGTGGTGCGATTCAGGCACAGGAGCAGTGCCAGCAGGGCACGAGTTATGGGTGGCCAGAAGGAGGTCTCTATTCTGTTCTGCCATCAGAAGGCATGAGAGAAGCTCCGAGTATTCCGTGAACTTTCGTTCACAATACTGCTGCATAAGTATAACATCCTTCTCGTGGAAGGATGTATACGTCTTCTCTAACATGCGCTCCTCCGTCACTTTCTCACTACACAACTTCAGGCGTGAGGTGATACTGAAAAGTGTCGAGTTGTACTCGGCGATGGACTTAAAGTCCTGGAGACGGAGTTCTCCCATTCATATCGCGCTCGGGGAAGGATAACATCTCTTTGATGTTTGTATCTATCCTCGAGGGCGGTCCATAACTCATAAGAGTCTTCCACCATGAGGTACTCGGCCTTCAGGGTCCGATTGATATGGCATCTGATATAGATAATTGCTTTCACTTTATCTATGTCAGAAACCTTATCGCCTACAGCGATGGCATGGCTCAGTCCCTGTGAGCGCAGATGGAATTTTATATCCAACTGCCAGCTCAGATAATTTTTGACTTTAGCATCCAATACGTCAAAGTCGACGCTCGCAATTTTAGCCATTATCTCTAGCAAATGAGCAATAATTGGATATTTTAAAGTAAAACAAGTAATTATGCATTTCAGACACAGATATTTGTTGTGTGGATCGGCTAATCATCATTTTAAATAAAGTCCATACAGTCCCATAAAATTGAAAATACAACTCGGGAACCCACGTGGGGCCCCTATTCTTCTAGAATAGATCTTCATCTTCGTGGGACGTCCACCGGTCTTGGAATTTATATAAAAATATTCTCACTACAATTTCTCTCAAAAAAATAGAAAAAAAAATGTGAGGGAAATAATGGTGATAGCTAGCCGATCCAAAACCACAACAAATATAAACATACGTCACAGAAAAATGCAGTAAGCATTTTATTACATTGCAGACAATTAAACATCACATGCAATTAATCATCACAGGCATTTTATAATGGAAATGAAATTTTTTTACGTTTAATAGTTATTGGACCACTGGGCAACGTCATACACCGTTAGGTTAGTTAACTAACGGCAGAGCAGTCGCATGATCTTCCTAATTAATCATAATCAGATAATCCAAAAATGCGATGAATTAAAAAGCATGTAATAATTCAGAATTTAACGAAGAAAAACTTAATTAAATCTGAAAAAGAACTTGTTAAAACGAAGTTTTTGGGGAAACAACCCTAGTAGGGTATTCGAGGGCGATCGTTCATGCGGGCCCGTGCGGGCGGAAAAGTTTTGCGCCGTAGGGACCGCCGCTTCGGGCGGCTAGGGTTTTGCCGCGCGCGTCGCCGCTACAGGGGCTAGGGTTTCACGTTTTGCGCGCACGTGGAGGGGGGTTTGCCGCTGCAGCTTCGGGCAGCGGCGGCTGCTACCGCCTTGTAGGGGTTTTGGCGGACCCTCAGAGCTCGGATCTGTGTCCGTCCTAAGTCGGACGGACCACAGAGGCATAAAGCGCAGCGGAAAATAAAAAAACTAACTAGCTAAACAATTTAGCTAGGCCCTGAGGGAGCCAGAACCAAGCCCGATTTATGCCAACTTGGGGTGGATCTTACCACCCCAAGAGGGATCTATCCTACTGCGACGGAATTAAATCTACACTAAAAATTACTTAGAGAACATACCCGGAATCTCGACCCCGGGGCGGGCAAGATGTATCGCACCGTCTTCTGACTCTCCTCGTAGCCGAACCGCCTGGACTCGATCCACCCGAGCCGCCTCATGCCTTCGAACCGATCTGCCCGAGCCGACACCCGCCTCCAAGCCGATCACACACGGTAGAAAGTTTCACTTGAGTAAACCCGCATCATAGACGTCTGGATCCAAATCCAAACCCCCTTCGTAGTCTTGCTATGACTAGTCGGGAGAATATAAAGAAGAGAGAGAGAGAGAATAGTTTAGTCGTAGATCGATCTTGCTCTAAAATCTGGAGCTACTCGATCGAGGACTTGGTGCATTCTTTAATGAAGAGAGTGCACCCCTATTTATATAGGGAGTCGGCACTTCTCTTTTCGTTGTGAGCAATGTGGGACAATAGTCAAATTGAAGAGAAATTAATTAAGCTAATTTTAGCTTAATTGAAGTTTAGAAAGCTTTTCATAAAAGCCAACTGCAACGAATTAATTCTCTTTACGCATTAAACTTTAGACACTAAACAAGCTATCAATCCGAAGGGCTTTGAATGCTTAACGCGTAGGAACGAACGGCGACGAATTTTGACTTCGTTTGACCCCTCAAACAATTGCCCAAAGATGGGCAAAAAATCAATTTTCGTAGCCGTCAAAAGGGGTTTCAAAACCCCCTATTTTCACTTAAGTTGCGGGCGCGCCTGCTAGGCTTAGCGGACGCACCCGCCCAAGGCAAGGAGGGCGGGCGCACCAGCCCGTTTGCCCGCTGTGCAGCGGGCGCTGGCCCGCTGTAACGAGCGGGCTGCTGCAGCGGGCAGAGCCCATTGTGCAGCGGGTCATGCGCCCGTTTGCCCCTTGCGGATGGGCCTGTTACCCCAGTGGGTCTAACCCACTTTGCCTTGGACTATTTTTGCGTCTCTGGGCTCGTTTGAGCTCCGATTTAGACGCGGTTTGAACCTGTGTTTAGACCGGATGATCCTGTCAGCCAGGTAACCCTTTCCGATGTATTTGTTCCTACAAATATTGTCGTAACCAATTTACGACATGTTTAATCTTTATTTGCATCAAATGCAACATTGTCCCTATCGCATCTACAACTTAGTCTCACAACTGGTTTATGAACATGAACTATTCTTTTCATCAAATGAATCTCTCTTATTAATCTTCCTATTACTAAGACACAAACGCTACTCGGTGTGAGACCCTACAGCCTGACCTTACTACAGGTTGGGGCTCGAAACCCCTAGACGACGGTCACCACGAGCAGTAGTTGTCGTCCCTGTTTCAGAATCATAATAACGCGATCGACCCATTGACAAAAGTAACGTTGGGTTTACTTTGGCTGTGTCAGTGATGAATACCGTTAGCTATAGTCCCTTCGTCAAGACTGTGTCCCTGTTGGCCTAGGGTATGGTTTACTGTCAAGCCTATTTAACAACATTGATCACTATACATCGGTCTTAGTTGTATTTACATTGTACTTCTTACAACGTACCCCGGTCGAGGATTAACACAAAGACCGTACTGAGCCTGTGACACTAACTTCCCTTTAACGGAAGAGACGAATCCCATCTTAGTCATCTACTCGCCTCAAGAGCTTCAGGTGCGACCCAACCTAAGATCTTTCAGTAGGCCAAGCCTCGAAGCTAGATCACATGTCTAAGCGGCACTGTTCACTCACAGGTTTGTACAAATGACTTCAGGTCTTAAGGACCAGCTTACCAATTATCACCCTAGAGTTATTATAGACAGTTTAGTTAAAGTTAACCATTTAATAACTCTAACTTGGTCGTTCAGTGAACTCATTCTTCAATGAGCACATGTGTCTCGTCTCCGACTTCACCAAGTCGAATGACTATGAGATTATCATTACCCTAAGGTCAGACAAAGACACAGTGGTCTGTCCGATGTGCCGATATCCAGTTCTCGACTCATCTATGACCACGAACCGTTTAAGACTTAAGTTTCTATACGGTCGCGTACTACTCAAATCGAGATCTTATCTAGATACGTAAGGACCTAACTATAAGTCTATGGATATTATCCAAGTATATGACTCAAACGAATTCATACTTAGTATAAGGGATACCATATATTCAATTAACAAGACGTACGCTTAGGATAAATCGCCTTATGGGCATATATCCTCCTACATCTCCCACTTGCACTTAGGCTATTTATCTCGGTATCTCATACTGTTATAGCATATCAGTCACATTGGTCATCTATGTGACAAACCTATGAGTGGATTTACTAACGAGTATCTATAATGCATTTTAATGGATTTATCATCTCTTGATCACACAAGGTTGATCCTTGAAAAATGATTTGGATCAATTTTCCTTTCGTTGTATAGCTAACAATTAGCTCATACAATCTAGATGTAGGGTCTAACATTTCTATAAGTCAGTCTCAGCTCATTCCAATTTTCTTGTGTCAATATGTCAAGTACATACATGACACCTTAATTCTCTATATATACGATTAAATCAAAACTATTTTGATTCAATGTTTTATATAGATGATTCAAATGAGTTAGAATCCTTTTTACTTAGTCCCGAAAAAAACGGAATTAAGTATATGAGCTAGCTCCCACTGATTTTAAGAATTATCTGGTTAAGTACTTCAATCATATATCTAAATCATATTTAGACTATATATATGATGAGCATAACCAAATGATATGTGCTTAGATGGAACGTACTAGTGTCAGGTTGGGTTTGACGAATGAGTCAAGTCAAGATCGGTTTAAGGAATCTTGACATTGACTTACTCAGTCAAACGTCCTACACTGTACTTTTCCCTTAACAACATTCAATATTAACTCTTTAATTATCAAATGTAGTTTATTAAGAATTAATATTAATATATGTATAATTGTGATTACACACACTTTATACACTCCTGCAACCTATACTTAACTATCGATGGACTATAACATTAAGTCAGCTCCAAAACAATCAAAATTTTCGGAAGCTCTGCGTCATGGTTCGAGAATTTATGCAACCAACTCAGATACACAAAAAATTTAAGCCATTCTCAATCAAATCACAATTTCAACAGAAAGCACATTTGCCGAGACATTTATTCAAAACAACGGATTCATATAATGAATCAAAATTTGTTTATCAAATAAACCTTGAGTGTTAATCACTCAATTATTGTTTTAACTTTAAGGAATGATACATTTTATTCATATAAGGAAATAAGTTTCAGCTCCTTCTTCATGTCTCTCGAAGTCTTTGCACGGTCCCAGCAGCAACGATTGCTCAGATGCTGACCGTCCTTAGAACTTCTTCCAACCTTTGCTTCATATCAGCCACCTGTATACATTACACAGATGTCTTAATATCTCATACTATGTGATAAAGCAATTTTATGGAAATAATTATGCTTTATTGAATTTAATTTGTTGTACATGAGGTAGAGGCATCAGTATGCCCCTTCTTCTTCTCTGCAAGGTAAACCTTGCAGTTTCTCTTCCAGTGGCCCATCTTATGGCAGTGGAAGCACTCAGATTTTGACGGGGCCCCTTTCGTCTTTTTCTTCCCCTTCTTCACCTTGGCAGGTTGTGGGACCTACCTCTTCTTACCCTTGTCTTTCGGCTGGTCTGAAGAAGCAGAGCCAACAACCAATGCAGTCGGTTTCTTCTCTATCTCCTCAAATTGCCTAAGCATGTTGAGGAGACCAGGAAGATCCGTTTCAATACTGTTCATTTTTAATCCAGTAATGAAAGGCTTGAAGGCTGGTGTTAAGGACTTTAGGATAATGTCCACGGGGATCTCATTATCCATGACAAAACCCAACTGGGTGGCATCTTCCACGTACCCGATCATCTTAATGACATGATCTTGTACTGACCATGTCTCCATCTTTGTGCCCCAGAGGTTGCTCGTGGCTTCAAACTTGGCAGCTCTAGACCGCTTGCCGTATAACTCTTGTACATTCAGAAGCATACTTTGAACATCCAAATGTTCATGCTTCCTCTGCAGTTCGTTATTCATCGAAGCCAGAGTAAGGCACCTGGCCTTCTCTGCATCCCTCTGGTATAGCTTATAGCTTCTTTTTCCTCGAAGGTCACATCGTCATCGGGCTTCTCCGGAGCGTCCTCGAACAACACGTATCCAATCCCGGCTAAAGAAAGGACTAACTTAATGTTTCTAAGCCAGTCTTTATAGTTTATTCCATTAAGCACATTCTTCTCTACCATATATCTTAGACCTGAATCCATTCTGCAATTTAGTAGATACTTTAGTCAGTATATGTTTATTGTATAGTTTTCAATGGTTTTTTTAATAAAACTATATTCTCACACTAAATTTATTGAAGCCATAATAATAAACAGTTCTTATTATACAATAACATTTGTGAGAGAGGGATCCGACTACCCTGAGTCTGACAACCTTGAGTGTGTCTCAACAAGTTGTCCGAGTCTGCAGTAGGTAGAGAAACTCATCGTCAATCATATTAAATATGATTCCCTATCGAATTTTACCCCTAGACATTTGTGACCATGAGCGTGCTCATCCAAATCACAATGGCTAACCTAGTCTGACCCTTGTTTTCGTGTCTAGCCTGACTTGCCCCGGGCGCTCGGTGTATGCACGATACGTCGGTTTGGGTCAGGACTTAGACTACATATTTGGTTAGACTTGAACCGGCGCTCGGTGTATACACGACACGACGGTTTGGGTCAAGTCAAGATGTTATCAAGAAATCGGTTTCTATAAGGTTGCCATGTTACAGCTTGAGTGTAGCTCAACAACCGTAACACGGGTCTTCCAGTTGCCAACTCTTAAAACAAGGAGGGCTACGATTTATCTTGAATAAGATTATTATCATATTTGACTTAGGTATAGTCGATGGACTTACACAGTCATGATTCGACTCCTTGCGGTCCAGCAGATGCGGCCAGGGAATTGACTAAGCCAGGACCACTTGGCTCCTCGACTAGCTAGGGTGGTCCAGCAAACTTAGCCAAGCACATTGACCGACATCATGAACCATTGAAGGAGTTTCATCAATTTTGTGTTCATCCACCAACTAAATGGCTTTTAGTTAATACTTGTTAATCCTTATCAACTAGTGGATCCTAAAATTCGAAATTTTATGGATTTGTTTAACAATTTTTATTAGATCTTTATCAACTATAAGGTTCTTATGTTCATCGTGCTACCCCAATCTAATCAGGATTTTAACAAGACAATGACAACATTTTTCAAGATAGTCTTTTTATGATAATCATCATTTAAACAATTTATTGTAATGATTGTCAATCAAAGGGATTATCCTAATCAGGTTTTAGGTTTCGATGTTGCTTTTGTTTATTAAAATGTAGCATGTCACTAGTCATTAAAATTTTATCTTATAAAGTTTTAATCAGTTAATGGCTAACCTAAAGGGTTCATGAATACATTATTCATCATGTCCATTAAAACATAAACCAACTAATTTAATCGCATAAATTAAAGATTCAATGAAAGTGACATACAATGAAAGCATGCAAGTTTAAAATTATCTAGAACATAATTAAACAACTTGCAAATCTAAAATTTAACATTTAATTTAAAGATCTAAAACTTTAAAGCTCGAAGCACTTTTATCACATAAAATTAGGTTTCATAAAATTATCAAATAATTTTAAATTTAAACCTAAGCTTTAAAATTTAACTATACATTTCTAAGATTAAAATATCGCATAAAATAATCTTAAAACTTATATGTAATTAAAAGAAGCAAATTTATAATTCCATCTCATGGGAATAAAATATTTCTTTATTTTACATATACTTTAAAGCAATTTTAAAACATTTTTAAAATCAGTTGAAATTGTTTTTAAAGCTTTCAGATAAAGTTTTTAAGAAATTTCCAACCTTTATGTAACTTAAGAGAATTAAATTTCCAAAATAAAATACGTCCTTGTAGTTACATAAACTTTAAAAAAACTTTTAAATGCTCGCAAAAAATTATTTTATCTCATAGAATAAAATTTTAAAAGCATTTAAACATGGAAGACCTATAAATTTATCGCAAAAAAATTAAAACGTCCCCCCAAAAAAATTTTAGGTTACAAAACAATTTTAAAACACAAAAAAATATGAAACAAATTTTAACACTAAGTTAAAATGTCCGTACGTTCAAAATAAGCAATTTAAAGAATTTAAGATCGTCGCATATATAGATCTACAAACATAACATAGCTCTGATACTACTGTAGGGGTTTTGACGGACACTTAGAGCTCGGATCTGTGTCCGTCCTAAGTCGGACGGACTACAGAGGCATAAAGCGCAGCGGAAAATAAAAAAAACTAACTAGCTAAACGATTTAGCTAGGCCCTGAGGGAGCCAGAACCTACCCCAATCTATGCCAACTTGGGGTGGATCTGACCATCCCAAGAGGGATCTATCCTACTGCGACGGAAGTAAATCTACACTAAAAATTACTTAGAGAACATACCCAAAATCTCGACCCTGGGGCAGACAAGATGTACCGCACTGTCTTCTAACGCTCCTCGTAGCCGAACCGCCTGGACTCGATCCACCCGAGCCGCCTCGCGCCTTCAAACCGATCTGCCCGAGCCGACACCCGCCTCCAAGCCGATCACACGCGGTAGAAAGTTTCACTTGAGTACGTCTTAGACGTCTGGATCCGAATCCAAACCCCCTTCGTAGTCTTGCTAGGACTAGTCGGGAGAATAGGAAGAAGAGAGAGAGAATAGTTTAGTCGTAGATTGAACTTGCTCTAAAATCTGGAGCTATTCGATCGAGGACATGGTGCATTTTTCAATGAAGAGAGTGCACCCCTATTTATATAGGGAGTCGGCTGTTCTCTTTTCATTATGAGCAGTGTGGGACAATAGTCAAATTGAAGAGAAATTAATTAAGCTAATTTTAGCTTAATTGAAGTTTAGAAAGCTTTTCATAAAAGCCAACTTCAACGAATTAATTCTTTTTACTCATTAAAATTTAAACACCAAACAAGCTATCAATCCGAAGGGCTTCGAATGGTGAACGCATAGGAACGAACTGTGACGAATTTTGACTTCGTTTGACCTCTCAAACAATTGCCAAAAGATGGACAAAAAATCAATTTTCGTAGCCGTCAAAAGGGGTTTCAAAAACCCCTATTTTCACTTAAGTTGCGGGCGTGCCCGCTAGGCTTAGCGGACGCGCCAGCCCAAGGCAAGGAGTGCGAGCGCACCAGCCCGCTAGGCGGCGGGCGTGCGCCCGCTGCTGCAGCGGGCCTCGCCCGCTGCTGCAGCGGGCCAACGGGTCGTGCGCCAGTTTGCCCCTTGCGGATGGGCCTGTTACCCCATTGGGTCTAACCCACTTTGCCTTGGACCGTTTTTGCATTTCTGGGCTCGTTTGAGCTCCGATTTGGACGTGGTTTGAACCTGTGTTTAGACCGAGACGATCCCGTCAGCCAGGTAACCCTTTCCATTGTATTTTTTCCTACAAATATTGTCATACCCAATTTACGACACGTTTAATCTTTGTTTGCATCAAATGCAACATTGTCCCTTCAGCACAGCGTACCACCAACAGACTGATGGCCAGTCCGAGTGGACTATTCAGATTCTGGAGGATATGCTGCGAGCTTGTACGCTCGATCTGAAGGGTTCGTGGAAGTACCATCTTCACTTGGTGGAGTTTTCGTATAACAACAACTAACTGGCGAGCATTGGCATGGCGCCGTTTGCTGTCTTATATGGGAGAAAATGTCAATCGTCACTAAGCTGGGATGACATCGGAGATCGTGGGTTGTTGGGTCCAGAGATGATAGTGGAAACTGTGGATGTCGTGAGAGACAACATGGAGAAGCTCAGGATTGCGCAGGACCACTTCAAGCATTGGGCAGATGCGAAGATGAGACCTTTGGAGTTTCAGCCTGGAGATCATGTCTTCCTGAAGATCTCTCCGAACCGCGGAGTCATTCGTTTCGGGAAGAAGTGAAAGCTGAGTCCAAGGTATATTGGACCATTCGATGTGCTGGAGCGTGTGGGAGCAGTGGCCTACCGCCTTGCTCTGCCACCATCTTTGGAGGGAGTTCACGACGTATTCCACGTATCTCAGCTACGTCGATATGTCAGTGATCCATCGCACACTGTTGATTTCTCTGAGATCACGGTCCGTCCGGACCTGACATATGACCAGCAGCCTATGCAGATTTTAGACCGTGGACAGAAGCACTTGAGGAATAAGGTAGTCGACCTGGTGAGAGTGATGTGGCGTCACGGATCACCTGGAGAGTCCACTTGGGAGCGCGAGGAGGAGATGAGAGAGAGTTTCCCATTTTTGTTTTCTGATTAGTGATGTTGTTGATTCCGATGACGGAATCATTCTTTTAGTGGGGTAGAATGTAACAGTCACTTCCGACCGTACGTATTTTAGCACGTATCTTGTTCCGTATGCGTAATTTTTGTATTTGATTATTTATTATGGTTCTCCGTAACTCAGATGCATGCCCAGACCTAATTTTCATAACCCTCTCGGAGGCGCAATCGCTCCGATATATTTCTTGTAATTTTTGGACGTCGAGGGACCAATCTGCGTTAACTCACTATGGATTATTAAAAACATTTTTTTATTATAAACTTTTTTTTAAATCTGAGTGGTTCTGTGCGTTCATTTCTTTCAAACGAATTTGAATTTAATTATTAACCTACCACTAACCCTCTAATAACCCAAAGGACCGGTTGTTCTCTTAAGAGAATCTTTTTTTAAAACTAACTTCTAATGATAAAATCAAATCCCCCTAACCATACACCCTATCTCCCTCCCACGTATCAGCCCACTCCCAATAAAACCTCCCCACATGCTGCAAACATCACTCCCCTCTATTATTTTATAAACCTAGGGCTAGTTCTTTTGTTATCGCAGCCGCCACAAAAAATAATTCTCCCCCGAGCGAAACTTTTCCCTCTTGCCCTCAACTCACCTTCCCCGTTCGACCCTCCTCCATGGCGGCCAGCATCTCTGGCGACATCTCTGCCTGCACACCCGCCCTCAGCCACTTGCCGCCGATAGAGACATCCGGAGGCCGTCTCTTTCCTGCGCACCAAGCATCCCGACGCTGCTGATGTCTGACCGGTGCCGCCCGACGGCCAGGCGTCGCCCCGATCGCCTGTGAACCCCCAGTGCCGCCCCTCGCCGCGCGTCCGCCTACTGCAACCATACAAGTAAGATATCTATACGTTGATTTATATGTAGCCTGCATGTTAACTAGGATGCATATGTACATAAGTATACCAGCATTAATTTAGTATGTTAGTATCAGTTAACTTGTGCACATGCCGTTAGCTCATGGTTAGGGTGTTACAGATCAGTATATTATGTCGACCTATCTCATCGGTAGTTATATTATTAGTTAGTTCATGTATACAAATGTAAATTAGTTATTATTCTTAAGCATTAAGTTAGTTCATTAACTTTTACTGTTAGGTTATATTAGTTGGAGTATATAGTTGTGTAACAGATGTTAGACTTAGAATTAATTTTATAATGTAGGTTAGTTATAATAATAATCTTATTTCATCAGTACATCATGTTATACACAAGTTTAGAAATCTGGATGGTATTCTTACTAATAGGTTAGATTTAATGGTAACGATTAGCTTATCAACACACGCAGAGACAGTTACGCCTTCCGTTCGACCACGTGAACACTAAAGACCAGTGACGAGACGTTCCGGAAATTTGAGTCGTGACGCGATCCGCTACCGTTTCCAGACCCGACGTCGGTTCCATGCACGATCGTTATACAAGGTTAGTCCCCTAACATGTAGTACGAACCCACACCGTAGCTCATCAAAAATCTAATCTAAAATTGGTCTACATGAACTAAAGTTATTTTCTGCATCTTTAAAATGTTGTCCACTGTAGAAAATCGACGAACGAACTGAATTTCTGTGCACTTAGGATAGACGTCGATCTAGGCTGAACAAAACATTAAAAGACGTGACTTTTTGACTATTAGGCTAGTCCCGCCAAATTTAGAAACAAACCGTAATAGGACTGACATATAACGTGATCTGACATTGCCGTTACCCTGTTTCAGAAGGACCATGTCACGCCCCGCTTCCCTAAAATGGAGGCGAGACGTGAAAAGGTCCGCACGAGAGTGGAGCTGTGAAGCCCCAAACCCGATAAGCATCAATAAAACATAAGCAGGTCCCTGTAACCACAAACGGAACAACAATAATAACACAAGGAGAGACAGAAATAAAATCTCATATCTCATAATTTGTCCAACATGAAAATTAAGTTCAACATCCAGAAAAGCAACCAGGCTAAAAGAAAGAGTCTAAAGGCCCAGAACAAGGCCAACAAAAGCAACAACGTAACAAAGTATAGGTGCTACGCACCGACAACAAAACAACAATCTAAACAAAAGGGAAAGCTCAACGAAGACACTAGGACTGGTCCCCAGTGTCCACGTACTCCTCGCCAAACACAGGCTCGGGCTCGGCGTCAGCAAACACCTCGTCCTCAACAATGTACTCAGGCTCGGGATCTAACATGTGTCACCCAAAAGAGTAAAGGGGCACATGTCAGCAAGTCTCAAAGACTTGGGCAAGGAAACTGAAAGTAAGGCAAACTAACAACCTAGCAGTTATAGTATGCATGACATGGCAGTTATAACATGAGTGCACAAGCAAGACATGGTGAAACGATAAGTACAAGAGAACAATTATCGGGACAAGTCAAGAGTAGCCAAGCTACTAACAATCTCAATCTTTTCACTAGTCACGTTTCAAGTTGTTTGTAGATGTTTACGCCTTACAGCTGAACGGTTTGGCATTCACGCTGATTGGCCGCTTAACACTACCCCAGAACCCAGAGTTTACGCCTTACCACTGCAGTTGCTGATCGGGCAGACTCCCAGTTGATTGGCCGCTTAACTCTTACCCCCAATACCCACATGTGAACGAGCCAGGGTCCCTGCACACGAGCTCAGTAAATGAGCCAGGGTTGCCCCGCACAAGAGCTCGCATTCTAGTTCACGACTCATAAGCATTTGGCGTAGGGGTGCACCTAGTCGGAAACAAGTAGTTCAGGCATTGGCTATCAACCAACACATGGCCCGCTTCTGGAACACGAGCCAGGAAACACAAGTATTGTAGCGAAGCTACGCAATCACGGAAACACTTAAAGGATGCAATGACATGACAATTAATTTGCGTACAGTTAATGGAAATTTAAACATGACATGGTAGTTGTGCAACATGATAAATGTCGGATCTAGCTTCGTTGTCAAGCTAGTTCCTAACTTTGCGCCTAGGCGAGTATCATTTCGTCGCCTAGTCTTTTTTATGCCTACAACAAGCAAATGGCCTAAAACATGGCCCAAAACCCTAAGTGGCAAGTTTCACTTGCCTAGCACCGAGGATGACGATCAACGAGGGTTCGTCTCACGGACGCTAATCTACGAGGAAGTCGCTGTTATGGAGAAGCAATCATCAAAACATCATTCATTTCATTAGGGTTTCACAAAAACACAATGGTTATGGAAACATTAAGAGGTCGATTATTACCGTATCGGAAACGGAAGAACAACGCCGAGCAAGCACGGCAACGGAAGAAACGCTCCGGGGAACCTAGGGTTCAGATCTGGAAAGGATGGGGAAAATCTGGAGAAATAGGTTTTGATATGGGTTTTGGGGGTTTGATGAGATTTTGAGAAAGATGAGAGGTAGAATGTGTTAAGTGAGGGTTTGGATGATGGATTTTGGGCTTGGGATGAAGGAATAAGGGTTTGAGGTAGTAGGGGGCTCAATGGGAGAGAAATTAGGTTTAGAGTTGAAGAAGAAGAAGAAGAAAACGTTTGGAGGGGTATTTATAGAGTTTGGTGGCGGCTAGGGCAAAACTAGGGTTTCCTGTACTGTTTAGTCGGTCAAAGAGCAACCACTGACCGACTAGTTTGGGAACTAGTCGGTCGGTTGACCAACGCAGACCGACTAAGTGTAAACAGTAACCCCGGACGAAAACCCGAACTAAGAGTTAGTCGGTTAAAGAACAACTACTGACCGACTAGTTTGACATCTAGTCGGTCGATGAACGTTCTTAGACCGACTAAAAGTGAACAGTACTCGACTGTACAGAAGAACTAAGAATTAGTCGGTCTGAGTACAAAACTTAACCGACTAGTTTAACAACTAGTCGGTCGAAAGATGAACTTAGACCGACAAGAATGAACAGTAACTGGTACCAAAAATAGTTAATGAGTTAGTCGGTTAAAGAAGCATTGCCGACCGACTAGTTTGCAACCTAGTCGGTCAACCAACGTTCTTAGACCGACTAACGATAAACAGTGACTCCTGAGAAATTTACAAAGCCAACTAGTCGGTTCAAGAAGGTTTTCCGACCGACTGGATCGTCATCTAGTCGGTCGGTGCCCCTTCTTACACCGGCTAATGAGCACCAAAAGTTCCAAAATGGAGCGCGAAGCTCCGAGATCGATTCCTAAGACTCCTAGGCTTGATCTAACAATAAGATATGACCGATATGAAGCCCGTCACGAATGACTTACTCCAAAATCGACGATTCTAAGGAAGAAGCGAGAAAACACGACGAAACGATCGAAAATGAAAGTTACGGAGACGATAACCACATAAGGAGAAAATCCACCAAAACATATAATATAATATAATAAATCCAGATACAAGAAAACCAGTCGTTACAGACCATCGCCGACGGGACGCTCTGGACAGACAACGCACTCGCCACCGCATGAAAGTGTACTCACTTGTACTTTCGGCCGTGTTCAGGCCATAGACTCTTAGAACTAATAAAACATAAACAAAGAGAACCGGACGTGAAATGATAGCGTCCGGGACACCCCTTGACAGCTTAGACTTGACGACGAAGTCTAAGCGCAACAACAACAACTGACACCTTAGGGTTTTCCTGTGTGTGCATGCGTGTGGACTCCCTAGAAGAACTTTTCCTTACTTGTCATGTCGTGTCTTGTTATACAGAACCTGCAGGCAATAGGGCACTCACTTGACAGAGTGAGTGATCCCTTGTACAGATACACAGCCTGCGGGCAATAGGGCACTCACTTGACAGAGTGAGTGATCCCTTGTACGGATACACAGCCTACGGGCAATAGGGCACTCACTTGGCAGAGTGAGTGATCCCTTGTACGGATACACAGCCTGCGGGCAATAGGTCACTCACTTGGCAGAGTGAGTGATCCTTTGTATGGATACACAGCCTGCGGGCAATAGGGCACTCACTTGACAGAGTGAGTGATCCCTTGTACGGATACATTGCTTACGGGCAATAGAGCACTCACTTGACAGAGTGAGTGATCCCTTGTACAGACTTGTCTTGTGCACTTGGGTGGGGTGGGGTTTACTGTGCGCACGGGGAGAGGGTCTGATCCCACTCGAACCGTAAGGCGTGAACCCTTCGAGTCACACGTGTCTTGTCGTGTCTTGTTTTGTCTTGTCTCGTCCTGTCTTGACCCGTTTAGGTTAGTCCCGTAGTCGGTAGCACACGCTACGACTACAGCTTGTCGTGTTTACTTTCCCTGCACCGTTTTACTTTCTTTAACTGTCCTGTTATAACCCCAGCATGTTAATCAACCAGTAAACTATTGCTTTAAATTTACCTGACGTACAGTTTCTTTTCTCTTGGGTGCTGTATGTCAGGTGTCGAGCCGGGGTTCGTGGACGAGGCAGACTTACTGGAGTACGCGGAGCCAGAGGATATCGTTCCAGAGTACGTGCCTGAGAAGGACCAGAGCTAGAGGTTCTTCACATTGCCGTTCCAGAGTTTTACTACTTTTTAGTTAGGTGCGTAGCACCGGTTACTTTTCTGTCTAGGTTGGGTGCTTACACCATTAGTTTCTTTCCGCTGTTGTAGCCGTGTTGGCTTTTGTTTAGACTCTCAGTACTTTCTGGATATCTGTTGGAATAAAATGAATGTTTCCTTTTAAGTACTTTTGTTGTTCCGTAATTTTTTGACGGGACCTGTTCCTTCGTCTTGTAGTACCACACATACGCTTAATGGGTCCAAGCCTCACGGCTCTGGCCAAAGCAAGCCTTAGTCACGCTTCGCCTCCGTAGTTTTGGGAAGCGGGGCGTGACAGGTTTTAGTGATGGCCCATGCAGGTCCTTTTCTGCAAAAGTCAGAACATTAAGAGTATTGCTTTCATTTGACATCCAGTACGAGTCTAAGATTGAGTTTTTCTGTCATTAGGATGGTGGGAGGACGCGAAGCCCGAATTGGACCTTTAGCTGACGGGACCATGGATGGCCGAGGTGACGAGTTTCGTTAATTACTGGATGTTATGAGAGAGATGTTAGATGTTCAGTATCGGTTGGTTGATCAGGCACATCAGATTGCCCGTGCTACCCAGGCTCCTCCGACTGCACCACCACTGCCACTGCAAGGGAGCCGATTGGTAGAGCAGTTCAGGCCTGCAGTGGGACCCGTTCGGCCGGTGTCTTTCAAGAGGTCAGGAGCACCTGCACAGTACCAGGACAGGGATCGATGTCATTACTGTGGCAAGCCAGGACATCAGCAAAACACTTGCAGGAAGAAGCTGGGACTGTGTCTGGCATGTGGAGCCGCCACACATGTCGCTAGAGATTGCCCGAGGTATCGCCATGTGGAGGGCGGAGCGCCAGTTCCAGTGTAGAGTACGCCTGCCCCGTTTCAGAGAGGAGCTACTGTCCGTGGACCACCCTTGGCCCCACAGGAGCAGATGTTTCGGCAGGCGGTGTAACTCCGGAGGCCGGCGTACACCATGACAGCCGGCGAGGCTGAAGACTTGGATGGTGTTATTGCAGGTATATTCTTTTAAGATCCAGTCGTTTTATAGCTCAGATTGTTTTGCTTGCATATGTGTGTTGTCCTTGCTAGTTGTTGGGTAGTGGGTTGGCCGTAGTTCTTTTATACCTTCGGCACCATTCTAGTGTCCTTTCACTCGGCCTTGGCCTTGTTCGACTCCGGTGCATCTATGTGCATCTTATCCCGGAGGTTCGCAACAAGGCACTCTATTCCCATCCATACACTTCCTAAGTTTTGGGACATCACCATAGGGAACGGAGTGGTGACGGTGAATCTGGGTTGTCGATCGATCCCCTTGGCAATCAGTGGACATGAACTATTGCAGATTTCTTTGTCCATGATCTGTCGATTTTCGATGTCGTTCTTGGCATCGAATCGCTGGAAGACTTCCACGCTCTGTTGGAATGCCACAGTGAGAAGGTGGTATTCAGGATTCCAAGCCATCTTAAGTTCGAGTTCTCGAAGAATGTAGAGCCGATGATGAAGCTGACGAGTTTCATTGGTTAAAAGCTTGTGAGGAGGCCTTCGGTATCTTGAAGGCGAGGTTGACTTTAGCACCGGTATTGGCGGTACCGGATTGGAGCGGAAGCTTTGAGGTATATTGCGATGCATCGGGGAAGGGCCTTGGATGCGTTCTGCATCAGCATGGCCACGTGGTCGCGTAGGCTTCTCGTCAGTTGAGGACTCATGAGAAGAATTACCCGACACACGATCTGGAGTTGGCAGCGTGATATTTGCACTGAAGATCTAGAGGCACTTCTTGCTGAGTGAGAGCGTGAAGATCTTCACCGATCACAAAATCTTGAAGTACATCTTTACGCAGAAAGAGCTCAACATGCGTCAGAGATGATGGTTGGAGCTTATGGCTGACTACGAGATAGATCTGCAGTATCACCTGGGGAAGGTGAATGTAGTGCCAGATGCTTTGAGTAGACTTCCTACCGCGATGATGCATACTACCGACTGGAGGATACATCAGGAACTGAGAGAGATGGATATTGAGGTCATCCTACCTAGTGTGGTTTTTTCATTCATGAATTAATAGATTCAGTCCACGATCGTGGATCGTATCAAGGTAGCACAGGCAGGAGATCCGAAGCTGCAGAGGATCAGGAGGCAGGTTGAAGCTGGACTTCGGACGGAGTTCGTGATTCATGATGATGTTTCGCTGAGGTATGGCAGTAGGCTCTGCGTACCTGTCGGTGACATTCGAGAGGAGCTGTTAAGCGAGGCTCATAGCTTGCCATATTCGGAGGCACCAAGATGTATAAGGACCTCCGTCTGAATTACTGGTGGATTGGCATGAAGAGGAGTGTGGCACGGAGCGTTGCCAAGTGTTTGATATGCCAACAGGCGAAGGCTGAGCACCATCATACGGCTGGTTTGCTACAACCCCTTCCTATTCCGGAGTGGAAGTGGCAACATATCACGATGGATTTCGTGACTGGTTTACCTCGGAGCCGAAACAGAATGACACAGTCTGGGTGATCGTTGACCGATTGACCAAGTCTGTGCACTTCGTCCCATTCCGAGTGGGACAGTCTACAGAAGTTTTGGCGAGGAAATACTTAGAGGTAAAATTTTATTTTTTACTTCTCTTTATAGTTCCTCTTTGAGTTAGTAGTGATGTAGACCGTGTACGTGCAGGAGGTTGTACGATTACATGGAGTCCCCGTGAGCATCGTGTCTAACAGAGACTCGAGGTTCACATCTCAGTTTGTCACGCCCCGCTTCCCAAAACGGACGGAGGCGAAGCGTGACAAGGCCCGCTTAGGCCAGAGCTGTGAAGCTCGGACCCAATAAGCGTCTGTAGGGGAGGTACCATTTTGAAAGATTCCAGGTTCTTGCATTTATAAAGTTTAGGAACAACAAAAGTACAGAAAGGAAATGGCATTCATTAATATGGAGAAATAATATCCAGCGAGTACAAATCTAAAAGAAGCCTAAGCATGGCAACAACTACCAAAAAGACAAACTAAAAGCAGTAACCTCTGAAAGCGACGACTGAAAAGACCTCAAGGTCTGGTCCATGTCAGGTACGTGCTCTGGGTCGGCGTCCTCGGCTCCTCGTACTCCAGTGAGTCTGCCTCGTCCACGAACTCTGGCTGAACACCTGACGTACGGCACCCAAGAAAAAGGAACTGTACGTCAGGTAAAGTCTACAAGAAGGGTTAGACTTTACTGCAAGTGCACCGAACTTTAAACAACGGTTTACTGGTTGATTAACATGCTGAGGTTATAACAGAGTAACACAACAGGAAGTAACGTAGCAGGAAAGTAAAACGGGACAAGTAGTAGTCGTAGCGTGTGCTACCAACTACAGGGACTAACCTACAGGTGTCAAGACAAGTCGGGACGTGGCGGGACAAGACAGGACAAACAGGACGGGACAAGACAAGACAAGTGTGACACGAAGGGTTCACGCCTTACGGTTCGAGGGGGATCAGACCCTCTTGCCGTGCGCACGCTCAACCCTACCCCAACCCAGGAACTCAGGACAAGAAGTACATGGATCACTTCCGCTAGGGAAGCATCCGAAACGACCGAAGGCTTTTTGTATA
Source organism: Scilla litardierei (assembly GCA_030789695.1). Classification (NCBI taxonomy): domain Eukaryota; kingdom Viridiplantae; phylum Streptophyta; class Magnoliopsida; order Asparagales; family Asparagaceae; genus Scilla; species Scilla litardierei. Next base: position 143,411,526 of record CM061135.1, read on the forward strand.
ACAGGGATCACTTCCGCAAGGAAAGCATCCGAAACGCCCGAAGGCTTTTTGTATAACAGGGATCACTTCCGCAAGGAAAGCATCCGAAACGCCCGAAGGCTTTTTGTATAACAGGGATCACTTCCGCAAGGAAAGCATCCGAAACGCCCGAAGGCTTTTTGTATAACAGGGACAAGACACGACAAGTGTACGGAATTGTTATTCTAGGGTGTCCACACGCACGCACACACAAGATATCCCTACGGTGTCAAAAGTTGTTGTTTGTCGAGCTTAGACTTCGTCGTCAAGTCTAAGTCGTCAGGGGCGTCCCGGACGCTATCATTTCACGTCCGGTTATATACATTCACAGTCTAACAGTTCTAGCAATCTAAGACCAAAGCACGGTCAAAAACGCAAGTGGGTACACTTGCCTGCGATGGCGAGTGTGTCGTCCGTCCGGGGCGTCTCGTCCAGTCGTCGCGTCCGCGGTAGTCCGTCTGAAACAGTCACGGCGACGGTGTCAGGTCGCGATTTCAGAAATTCCTATTAGGTTCCGTTTCTATGTTTTCGGGACTACCTTATTTGTCAAAAGTCACATTTGATGTTTTTGTCAGCCTAGATCGACCACTATCCTATATGCACAGAAAAATTATCCGATGGTCGATTTCTATTGTGAGCAGCGTTTTACTGGTGCGGAAAAGTAAATTTAATTGTAGTTGTCCAGTTTTAGTTAGGTTTTCAGTTTTGCTACGATGTGGGTTTTCGCTATGAGTTAGGGGGAAACCAACCTGAATGATGATTCACCGTGAATCGGGCATCGGGTCTGGAAACGGTGGCGGTGCTCGTGTCCCCGATTGCGGGTAGCGCAGTGGAGGTCGTCTCGGGATCGCCTCAGGATTGTAACGGCTGCGGGTAGCGCAGCCGAGATGTCACGGCTACTGGTACGGTATCGAGATCGCTTCGGTTACGGGTCCCAGCAACGAAACATCCACGGCAACAGTAACAGGGATGAGTCGCGACGTCAGGAAGCCACGGAATCTGTGGCAAGCATGGGGCTGACGTGAGTGGAGCAAAGGAATGGGCGGCTGTCAACAGGAAGATCTGCGAGCGGTGTCCGCTGTTCGTGTGGAGGAGGCCGGCAGTTTGCCGTGAAGGTTGTCGTTGCGCGTACAAGGGCTACGCGTGCCGCGGCCAGATCTGCGAGGGCCACCGACGGAATGCCAGCTTGTGAAGAGTGGCGGCGGACTGGGGCCGTGAGAGAGGGGAGCGGCCGCGGAGAGAGAGCAGTCGAGGCGCTGAGGATGCGCAACAGTGGCAGAGAGCGACGAGGGCAAGGCGGCTACGCGTGCTCGGAGGTCGAGCTGTGCGGACGGCGCTTTGCCGTTGGTCTCCGGCGCGAGAGAGGGAGCTGGCGACCGCGAGAGAGGGGGCCGCGGCCTGCCCTGTTCGGCGGCGGCGGAAGGCGGAAGGCGGCGTCAAAAGAGCGCGGCAGCGGCACGGGGAGGCTGCAGCGACGCGGGGGCGTCGCTGCGGGGCGGAGCACGGCGGAGGAGTTGAGGGCGAGGGGGAATCGTAAGAGGGAGATCGGGGTGAGGGAGCTCCGATGGTCAATCGCGGCGGGGGCACTGTCAGGCGGCGCGGGGGGGCATGAGGGCGGCACTACGGCATACGGCGCCCTGCCCTTGGTCGCCGGTGCGAGAGGGGGGAGGCTGCTCGGAGAAGATCGGAAGTAGGGGCCGCCGGCGGTCTGCGGCCTGCACGCGGTTGAGGGGATCTCGGAGGCGCTGCGCGCTGATGAAGGCGGCGCTCCGAATCGGGGCTGTGTGGCGGGGATCGGTGGCCGCAGGAACGCAGCAGGGCGGTGGAAAATGGCCGGGGGCACGCGCTGCTTGGGAAAAGAGCGGCACGGGGAGAGGCGGCCGCGAGATTGCGAGGGGAGGCCGCGGGGGAAACTCGCCGGCGCCGGAGTCGGATCACCGCCGTGGGAGAAGAAGATCGGAGGGAGAGAGAGAATTTTGGGGGTTTTGTGTTTTAGGGGAGAATGTCGGCGGCTCAGCACTTAGGGTTAGGGTTAGTAGCTAGGGTTAGGGATTTAAGTTATTATTAATAGGGTATAGGTTGATAAGTAGCCCTAGGTTTATAGAAAGGAGAAAGATATTTTGTTAGGGGGGTACAATTTAGGGGGTATGTCTAGGGAACCATAGATGATAAGATTTGGAAGGATATTTAAGAAAATAATTTGGGTTTTAAACAGATTTGGTATCAATTTTCGAAATTTGAATCTGATTGGGGAAAAACCGACGGTCGAGGTTATTCCGGGTGATATCTCGCAATCCGGGTGTCAGAAAAATAATCCGAAAATACCGGGGTGATCATGGAGACGAGACACACAGATCTACAGAGCCCGATCATGCGTAACACCTACCAAAAATTTACGTAAAATTGGGAATGGCGTTTTGAGTCAAATGACTAAAACGCCCCTATCGTTCAAGGTCGTTTTGCGAGCAAACGAGCCGTGAAAGACGTTCCCAAAAATTACTATAAAATTCAACACCCCCAAACGATCGCATCGGCATATCACATCGCAAATGCCGGAGCTCAGAAAAGTCAAATAAAATACGTGCACGATAAAGCACGTGCACGCAAAAAATACGAACGGTCGGAAAGCGGCCGTTACATTCTACCCACCTTAGAAATGATTCCATCCTCGGAATCACTCATACTAATACTATTTATAAAATCTATAAATACTTAAGCTTACAACTCCCATCTCTCACGCCAGGATCTCCAATCTCATAACTTCAATATCGTCCCTCAAATATTCCATTATAATCCTTCTTTACACAGGACAATGCCACGACTAAACTCACCTCCTAATACTTAGCTATAAGATCATCCCTACAGTTCAACTTCCCAAGTCCAAGTTCTCATAAAAGGGATAACAATCATCATCTCATACCATACCACTCCACTAAACATCATTGCTCAAAAACAATCTTTTAAACTCTCGATCTCTTCCCAATATTAATCAATCTTCAAAAAAAAGATTCTAGTCAACCACCAATCCAAGACGAAAAACTTTGTCTATCTTATAACACCTTTCATAAATCAATGATCGTCGTGTCCTTAATGCATTCCTTATCGTATCTTCCCATAAATTTATCAGCCAAGTAATTTAACTATCAGAATCACATCTCATCCTACCCACTATAACTAATCCCAACCAATATTAAGTCTGACTACCTAAACATCCAATTATCTCAATGCGTCGTGTTACTCCCAATGTCTTCTCACGTCAACTCAACAATCAAGTCTCGATGCTAATAAAATCTCTACTCAATCTTATGATCACTCTAACTCCTACCATGCTCTGTAGCCATCCTATCTACCACCCGTCTAAGCCTCAAGTCTGATAAGTTCTCATCTTCAAGCATATAATCTCGTTCGACCAGAATTCTCCATCGAGTCCGCCACACTTCGGTTTTATAAATAAGTCTTGGTCAACCCGTTCTTTTCATCCGGAAGAAATCTGTTCCAATATCCTATTATTCCAAAATCGGTCAATCATTGCTATAACAAATCTCATCTCTCCCTGAGCCTATCCGCAACCAAATCCTACAATAATAATGGCTAGTCCCAAAACTATAACAACCAAAACATAACATTTCTAAATGGAGAGAGAGAGAGAAGAGAAAGGAAAACTTAAAACCAGTGACACATTTTTAAAACATTTGGAAAAACGTGTGGATTCGTGGTAATGGATGAGGGAGGATAATTGATCTGTGATCTTGTGAGCTAATTTCAAAAAACTTTAAAGGGTTGGTTTAAAAGAAAAACAAAGTCTTGATACAATCACACGCAGTCAAAGATAAGCTATTCTATAATCGCGAAAAACTACGTCTAAGGAAATTGTCTGCCATGACCTTATTCATATACGTATGAATACCGTCTTTCAGACAATTTCAATCATATCATGGTTAACACCGAGTACACATTCAAGACAAAAAGGCAATCATCGGGATCCTAAATAACACACTCATACAGGTCTATGCACTCTACCTATGCTCATGCATCACGACAACATCACCTACCAAAAGGGCCCACTCCTAAACCGGAAATAACACAGACAACTCCAAGGACTAATATCTACGCAAAATAAAGGAAACAGAAACCAAAAGTGTAACGAAATAAAAAGGACGAGTTCAAGTAAGGCGGGGCAAGGAGATAATTGGTTGGATGGAGCAAAAACATTCCCCAAAATAATTAAAAAGATGAAAGGCGAACTACGTGTAAATTAGGATATCATATAATTTTATACTTATAAAAATAAGTAGTAAAAGCGAGTAGATGGTAAAAATTATTACCATTCGGAAAAAGAGTTAGATGACGGAAACAAAAACAGGGCGAGGTAGCGGTTGTTTTGCAGATGAGAATAGGTTTATACCAAGATTTTCAAAATATGAGCACGATGAACATAGGGCTGTTTATACATATACGAGAAGAAATTTAAAGTTCTCTTTGGTTTAGAAAATATTTTTAAAAAGTACGTACGGTAAAGAGTTAAAAAATAAATTTCGTAGTTTAGAAAAGTAATATATATATATATATGATTAAAGAATTTGGTAATACGGTTTAAAACTGAAATACGAAAGATACCGATTTGAAAATAGGCACGAGATAGTAAAATAGTTTTACGACCAATGAGGTTTTAAAATCAGTGAAAGAATTTTAACTCAACCGAAAACAATTTTTTTATAATATAGGGTTTTTTTTAAGAATTTAAGCTAAGCGAAAATCTTAATACGGAATTTCGAAATTACTTTCAGGGGAAGCAGAATAGGCCAAGGAAGGGATTCGGAGGATCAACGATAATCGTCTGAAACGATCACGTGAATCGGAAGAAAGGAAAATGATCGCATGTTAGTTACACATAGGATAAGATGCAAGGGGGCTACGATGGGACCCTACGATTGATAACACAGAAGTGTAATGATCAGAGAGACGCTAGAAGTCAGAGGTCCTAATTATCGGGTCGCCTAAGATCAGGAGAGCTCGGCACTAAGATTTCCTAATGAGCTAGACTGTAACCACGATCTAATGGGAAGGTTCCTAAGAGAATCCAGGTTAGTCCTGCTGGGCCCGAAGTCGATGGACCCGAGCGAACGACTAAAAGAAGGGCTCTAGAAATCTAATTTGGTCGGAGCTAGGGAGGGAGAGGCTACTAGAATATCCTAAGACGGGTACGGCTAAATCTTAACTAAGGTGTCTGACTATCCACTGGGACGTCTACCTAAGTCTTCCTACCATCTAAGAATGGATAAACCTAAGTTAGACTTATACGTGGATATTAAATGAACGCGGTACTTTTATTGTTCCGAACTTTTGCAAGACCTGCATGTGCCACCACTAAAACCTGTCACGCCCCGCTTCCCAAAACAGACGGCGGCGAAGCGTGACAAGGCCCGCTTAGGCCAGAGCTGTGAAGCTCGGACCCAATAAGCGTCTGTAGGGGAGGTACCATTTTGAAAGATTCCAGGTTCTTGCATTTATAAAGTTTAGGAACAACAAAAGTACAGAAAGGAAATGGCATTCATTAATATGGAGAAATAATATCCAGCGAGTACAAATCTAAAAGAAGCCTAAGCATGGCAACAACTACCAAAAAGACAAACTAAAAGCAGTAACCTCTGAAAGCGACGACTGAAAAGACCTCAAGGTCTGGTCCATGTCAGGTACGTGCTCTGGGTCGGCGTCCTCGGCTCCTCGTACTCCAGTGAGTCTGCCTCGTCCACGAACTCTGGCTGAACACCTGACGTACAGCACCCAAGAAAAAGGAACTGTACGTCAGGTAAAGTCTACAAGAAGGGTTAGACTTTACTGCAAGTGCACCGAACTTTAAACAACGGTTTACTGGTTGATTAACATGCTGAGGTTATAACAGGGTAATACAACAGGAAGTAACGTAGCAGGAAAGTAAAACGGGACAAGTAGTAGTCGTAGCGTGTACTACCAACTACGGGGACTAACCTACAGGTGTCAAGACAAGTCGGGACGTGGCGGGACAAGACAGGACAAACAGGACGGGACAAGACAAGACAAGTGTGACACGAAGGGTTCACGCCTTACGGTTCGAGGGGGATCAGACCCTCTTGCCATGCGCACGCTCAACCCTACCCCAACCCAGGAACTCAGGACAAGAAGTACAGGGATCACTTCCGCTAGGGAAGCATCCGAAACGACCGAAGGCTTTTTGTATAACAGGGATCACTTCCGCAAGGAAAGCATCCGAAACGCCCGAAGGCTTTTTGTATAACAGGGATCACTTCCGCAAGGAAAGCATCCGAAACGCCCGAAGGCTTTTTGTATAACAGGGATCACTTCCGCAAGGAAAGCATCTGAAACGCCCGAAGGCTTTTTGTATAACAGGGATCACTTCCGCAAGGAAAGCATCCGAAACGCCCGAAGGCTTTTTGTATAACAGGGATCACTTCCGCAAGGAAAGCATCCGAAACGCCCGAAGGCTTTTTGTATAACAGGGACAAGACACGACAAGTGTACGGAATTGTTATTCTAGGGTGTTCACACGCACGCACACACAAGATAGCCCTACGGTGTCAAAAGTTGTTGTTTGTCGAGCTTAGACTTCGTCGTCAAGTCTAAGTCGTCAGGGGCGTCCCGGACGCTATCATTTCACGTCCGGTTCTATACATTCACAGTCTAACAGTTCTAGCAATCTAAGACCAAAGCACGGTCAAAAACGCAAGTGGGTACACTTGCCTGCGATGGCGAGTGTGTCGTCCGTCCGGGGCGTCTCGTCCAGTCGTCGCGTCCGCGGTAGTCCGTCTGAAACAGTCACGGCGACGGTGTCAGGTCGCAATTTCAGAAATTCCTATTAGGTTTCGTTTCTATGTTTTCGGAACTACCCTATTTGTCAAAAGTCACATTTGATGTTTTTGTCAGCCTAGATCGACCACTATCCTATATGCACAGAAAAATTGTCCGATGGTCGATTTCTATTGTGAGCAGCGTTTTACTGGTGCGGAAAAGTAAATTTAATTGTAGTTGTCCAGTTTTAGTTAGGTTTTCAGTTTTGCTACGGTATGGGTTTTCGCTATGAGTTAGGGGGAAACCAACCTGAATGATGATTCACCGTGAATCGGGCGTCAGGTCTGGAAACGGTGGCGGTGCTCGTGTCCCCGATTGCGGGTAGCGCAGTGGAGGTCGTCTCGGGATCGCCTCAGGATTGTAACGGCTGCGGGTAGCGCAGCGGAGATGTCACGGCTACTGGTACGGTGTCGAGATCGCTTCGGTTACGGGTCCCGGCAACGAAACATCCACGGCAACAGTAACAGGGACGAGTCGCGACGTCAGGAAGCCACGGAATCTGTGGCAAGCATGGGGCTGACGTGAGTGGAGCAAAGGAATGGGTGGCTGTCAACAGGAAGATCTGCGAGCGGTGTCCGCTGTTCGTGTAGAGGAGGCCGGCAGTTTGCCGTGAAGGTTGCCGTTGCGCGTACAAGGGCTACACGTGCCGCGGCCAGATCTGCGAGGGCCACCGACGGAATGCCAGCTTGTGAAGAGTGGCGGCGGACTGGGGCCGTGAGAGAGGGGAGCGGCCGCGGAGAGAGAGCAGTCGAGGCGCTGAGGATGCGCGGCAGTGGCGGAGAGTGACGAGGGCAAGGCGGCTACGCGTGCTCGGAGGTCGAGCTGTGCGGACGGCGCTTTGCCGTTGGTCTCCGGCGCGAGAGAGGGAGCTGGCGGCCGCGAGAGAGGGGGCCGCGGCCTGCGCTGTTCGGCGGCGGCGGAAGGCGGAAGGCGACGTCGAAAGAGCGCAGCAGCGGCACGGGGAGGCTGCAGTGACGCGGGGGCGTCGCTGCGGGGCGGAGCACGGCGGAGGAGTTGAGGGCGAGGGGGAATCGGAAGAGGGAGATCGGGGTGAGGGAGCTCCGATGGTCAATCGCGGCGGGGGCACTGTCAGGCGGCCGGGGGGGGCGTGAGGGCGGCACTACGGCATACGGCGCCCTGCCGTTGGTCGCCGGTGCGAGAGGGGGAGGCTGCTCGGAGAAGATCGGAAGTAGGGGCCGCCGGCGGTCTACGGCCTGCACGCGGTTGAGGGGATCTCGGAGGCGCTGCGCGCTGATGAAGGCGGCGCTCCGAATCGGGGCTGTGTGGCGGGGATCGGTGGCCGCAGGAACGCAGCAGGGCGGCGAAAAACGGCCGGGGGCACGCGCTGCTTGGGAAAAGAGCGGCACGGGGAGAGGCGGCCGCGAGATTGCGAGGGGAGGCCGCGGGGGAAACTCGCCGGCGCCGGAGTCGGATCACCGCCGTGGGAGAAGAAGATCGGAGGGAGAGAGAGAATTTTGGGGGTTTTGTGTTTTAGGGGAGAATGTCGGCGGCTCAGCACTTAGGGTTAGGGTTAGTAGCTAGGGTTAGGGATTTAAGTTATTATTAATAGGGTATAGGTTGATAAGTAGCCCTAGGTTTATAGAAAGGAGAAAGATATTTTGTTAGGGGGGTACAATTTAGGGGGTATGTCTAGGGAACCATAGATGATAAGATTTGGAAGGATATTTAAGAAAATAATTTGGGTTTTAAACAGATTTGGTATCAATTTTCGAAATTTGAATCTGATTGGGGAAAAACCGACGGTCGAGGTTATTCCGGGTGATATCTCGCAATCCGGGTGTCAGAAAAATAATCCGAAAATACCGGGGCGATCATGGAGACGAGACACACAGATCTACGGAGCCCGATCGTGCGTAACACCTACCAAAAATTTACGTAAAATTGGGAATGGCGTTTTGAGTCAAATGACTAAAACGCCCCTATCGTTCAAGGTCGTTTTGCGAGCAAACGAGCCGTGAAAGACGTTCCCAAAAATTACTATAAAATTCAACACCCCCAAATGATCGCATCGGCATATCGCATCGCAAATGCCGGAGCTCAGAAAAGTCAAATAAAATACGTGCACGATAAAGCACGTGCACGCAGAAAATACGAACGGTCGGAAAGCGGACGTTACACAGTTCTGGAGAAGTCTGTAGGAGAATTTGGGTACGAGTCTGAGTTTCAGCACGGCGTACCACTTGCAGACTGATGGCCAGTCCGAGAGGACTATTCAGATTCTGGAGGATGTGTTGCGAGCTTGTACGCTCGATCTGAAGGGTTCGTGGGAGGACCATCTTCACTTGGTGGAGTTTTCATATAACAAAAGCTACCATGCAAGCATTGGCATGGCGCCGTTTGCTATTTTATATGGGAGAAAATGTCGATCGCCACTAAGCTGGGATGACATCGAAGATCGTGAGCTGTTGGGTCCAGAGATGATAGTGGAAGCTATGGATGTTGTGAGAGACTTCAGGGAGAAGCTCAGGATTGCGCAGGACCGCTTCAAGCATTGAGCAGAAGCGAAGAGGAGACCTTTGGAGTTTCAGCCTGGAGATCACGTCTTCCTGAAGATCTCTCTGAATCGCGGAGTCATTCGTTTCGGGAAGAAGGGAAAGCTGAGTCCAAGGTATATTGGACCATTCGATGTGCTGGAGCGTGTGGGAGCAGTGGCCTACCGCCTTGCTCTGCCACCATCTTTGGAGGGAGTTCACGACGTATTCCACGTATCTCAGCTACGCCGGTACGTCAGTGATCCATCGCACACTGTTGATTTCTCTGAGATCACGATCCGTCCGGACCTGACATATGACCAGGAGCCTGTGCAGATTTTGGACCGTCGACAGAAGCACTTGAGGAATAAGGTAGTCGACCTGGTGAGAGTGATGTGGCGTCACGGATCACCTGGAGAGTCCACTTGGGAGCGCGAGGAGGACATGAGAGAGCGTTTTCCATTTTTGTTTTCTGATTAGTGATGTTGTTGATTCCGAGGACGGAATCATTCTTTTAGTGGGATAGAATGTAACAATCACTTCCAACCGTACGTATTTTAGCACGTATCTTGTTCTGTATGCGTAATTTTTGTATTTGATTATTTTTTATGGTTCTCCATAGCTCAGATGTAACGACTGGTTTTTCAAGTATTTGGATTATCTATATTATATATATGTTTTGGTGGATTTTCTCCTTATATGTGGTTTCCGTCTCCGTAGCTTTCGTTTTCGTTCATTTCGTTGTGATTTTCTAGCTTCTTCCTTAGATCGTTGAGTTTTGGAGTAAGTCGCTCATGACGAACTTCAAATCGCTCATATTTTAGAGTTAGAGTGATCCTAGAAGCCGTAGGAATCTTCCTATAACTTCACGCTTCAATTCGGCACTTTTAGTGCACTTTAGTTGGTTCAAGAAGGGGAACCAACCGACTAGATTGAGATCTAGTCGGTCGGCAACTCTTCTCAAACCGACTAGTTCATTGAATCAATTGTACAGGAGTTACTGTTTACTCTTAGTCGGTCTAAGAACAACCACCGACCGACTAGATGTGAAACTAGTCGGTCAGAACTTGCTCTCAGACCGACTAGTTTCTTTGATAAATTTCACCTAAGTTACTGTTTATCGTTAGTCGGTCCAAAAACGTTTTTCGACTGACTATGTTGTAAACTAGTTGGTCAGCCATTGTTCTTTAACCGACTAATTTATGGACCATTTCGATGACCTGAGTTACTGTTTGATTTTAGTCGGTCAAAGTTGGTTGACCAACCGACTAGTTCTCAAACTAGTCGGTCAACAACCCTTCTTTGACCGACTAATCGCTGTCGTAAACCTAGGGTTTGCCCAGCCGCCGACGTTTCCTATTTAAACCCCCCAAACGTTTTTCTTTCTTCTTTCATTTTCTCCTGAGCCTCCTTCTTCCACAAATCATCATCCATCTTCCCCTAGCCTTCCTCCTTCATCAAGAGCCCCTCTCCCTCTCCATTTAGGCTGGCCACCATGCTCTAGGTCACCCCTAAACCCCCCAAAAACCCCAAAATCTCATTTCTCCAGATTTTCTCCCCATTTCCAGATCTGAACCGTAGGTTCCCGGATCGTTCTTCCGTCACCATGCTTGCTCGGCATCGTTCTTCCGCTAACGATTCGGTAATAACTCGATCCTATAATGTTCTCTTAACCCATTTGTGTTTTTGTAAAACCCTAATGAAAATGGATGTTGTTTTGATGATTGTTTCTCCATAACAGCGACTTCCCCGTAGATTAGCGTCCGTGAGACGAACCTTCGTGATCGTCATCCTCGGTGCTAGGCAAGTGAAACTTGCCACTTATGGTTTTAGGCCATGTTCTAGGCCATTTCCTTGTTTAAGCGTAAAAGAGACTAGGCAGTGAAAGGATAGCTGCCTAGACGCCATTGATCTAGCTTGACAACGAAGCTGGATCCGTCACCTTCATCATGCCTGCATGTCATGTTTAATTTCAATTAACGGTACGCGAATATCTGTTCATGTCATTGCATACTTGCTTGTTCATCGTGTTTGTGTAGCACATGCTACTTTAAAATGTAAGCTGCGGCGAGTAGAATTTTGACTCCTACATCGTGACTTGAGGCTAGGTGCACCCCTATGCCAAATACACTTCCTGGCTCGTGATCCAGAAGCGAGCATAGTGTGTTGCTAATCCCAACGCTCGATACACGAGGAGGGGTAGGGTTAAACGGTCGCTTGAGCTTAGGAGTTGGCCCGATCAGCCACTCTAGCCAAAAGACGAAAACTCTGAGCACAAAGTGAAAATCGTGATAAGTGATTCGTGATAAGTGAAAATCGTGATAAGTGAAAGTCGTGATAAGTGACTCGTGAATTAGTGATTTGGTAGCTTTTGCTACATCGTGCGTGCTTGTCCCTTCTTGTCCTTTTTAACTGTTGCATCATACTTAAATGTCATGTCATTGCATCCTACTTGAACTGTTAGGTTGTTAGTTTACTTTCAGTTTCCTTGCCCAAGTCATTTAGACTTGCTGACATGTGCCTCTCTCTCTTTTGGGTGACACATGTTAGATCCTGAGCCAGAGTTCGTTGGTGAGGACGTGGTGTTTGCTGACGTCGAGTCAGGACCCGCGTTTGCTGAGGAGGAGTACGTGGACACCGGGGACCAGTCTTAGTGTCTTTGTTGAGCTTTCCCTTTTATTTTAGACTGTTTTTGTTGTCGGTGTGTGGCACCAATACTCTGTTTATGTTTGTCCTTGTTGGCCTTGTTCTGGGCCTTTAGACTCTTTCTTTTAGCATGGTGGCTTTTCTGGATGTTGAACTTAATTTTAAATGTTGGACAATTCTGAGATTTGAGATTTTATTTCTGTCTCTCTTGTGTTATTATCTTTGTTTTGTTCGTGGTTACAGGGACCTGCATTTAATTTATTGACGCTTATCAGGCGTGTGGCTTCACAGCTCCACGTCTGTGCGGACCTTCTCACGTCTCACCTCCATTTTAGGGAAGTGGGGCGTGACAGGTTTTGTTGGTGGCCCATGCAGGTCCCTCTTCTGTAACTGCGAATATCGGAACAACGATAATAATATTAGAATGTCCAATAAACTAAGTTCGACATCCGAGTCATAAGCTATGAGTCTAATTGTTTCGTTTTCTGTGTCATTAGATGGCAGGAAGGCGATTTACCCGTGGTGGTGAAAGCGCACCCCCTCATGACGAGGAGCCTGAGCGGGAGCCCACCAATGGGGAGATGATGCGGATGATGCTTCTGATGATGCAGGTGCAACAGGGCGTGCTCCTGTAAGTCTAGAATGCTCCAGGTGCTCGAGCTGCTTGGGCAATCCAGGATGCCCCTCGCTCCGAGCCGGGAGCGAAGAAATTTCGGGAGCTGGGTCCTGCATATTTTGATGGGTCTGAGGGTCCTCTAGCTGCCGATGAGTGGATTCGGAACATTGAGGATAATTTGAAGATGGTGAAGATCAGCCCGGCTGGATGGGTTGATCTGGCGAGGAGACAACTCAAGGATAATGCTCGGAACTGGTGGGATGTGGAAGAGAAGATGCTGGTGGAGCCGATAGCTTGGGCTACCTTTAAGTCCAGGTTCGATGAGGAGTTCTTTCCGAAGGCTGCCAGGAAGGAGATGCTGCAGCGCTTTATTAAACTGAAGCAGGGGAGCTCGTCGGTGGACCAGTACCACCAAGAGTTCACTAGGCTGAGTCGGTTCGCACCGAAGATGGTGCATGATGCTGATGAGAGGGCTCAGAGGTTCCTGCATGGACTTGCTTTGGAGCTTCAGAGTTTTGTGTCTTCCTCTGATCTGGACTCTTACCAGAAGGTTCTGGTAGCTGCGAGGAGGCATGAGCTGAACCTGAGCCAGAGGAGAGGACATGTTGCTGGAGCTGGGAAGAGGCCTATGGAGCAGGCCAGGGCGGTGGTTAGGCCTGGTTTCAGGCCCAACCAGCCAGCTCAGTTCAAGAGGCCATGTGGGCCTGTTCTGAAGACTTGCAATCATTGTGGCAAGCCGGGTCATGTGAAGGACCAGTGCCGGAGGCTCTTGGGTCAGTGTTTGGGCTGTGGTGATGCTTCACATTCTCTGAAGGATTGTCCGAGTATCAAGCAGCCTTGGAGGGCACCTGTTGCAGCACAGCCGTTGCAGCAGAGAGCGTTTGTTCCTGCTGGACGTGGAGTAGCTCTTGTTCCACAGAGGCAGGCCTTTCAGCAGGCTTTTCCGCCGAGGAGGCATGATTTTCTGATGACCGCTGTGGAGAGCGAGGCTGTGGATGAGGTTATCGCAGGTAACTCTCAATCTAGCTGTTACTTTTCTAGCTAGTTTTGATTGTTAGATTATGTTTGGTTGCTTGCATATGATTGTTTGCTAGACTAGGGCTTGATTGTTAGACTGTTTGTAGGTGTGGTTTTGGTGTGCACATTTCCTGCACGAGTCCTCTTTGACTCGGGTGCATCGATGTGCATTTTGGAGCGGCGCTTCATGGAGAAGCATTCCTTGTCGACGTCCCCTCTTCCGAAGAGTTGGAATATCGTCACGGGGAATGGCGTGGTCTCGGTGCATCTTGGTTGCAATTCTTGCTCGTTGGTGGTCTATGGACATGAGCTTTACGCTGATTTCATTGTCCACGACATCATCAACTATGTTGCGGTCCTTGGGATAGATTGGCTTGCAAGCTTCTATACTACGATCGACTGTCGGAGGAAGAAGGTGGTGTTCGAGATTCCCGGACATCCAGTATTCGAGTTCAGCCGGAGTAGCAGTTCGCTCGGTCCGGTCAGGTTTCGAGCCAGGCCGATGGAGATTGTGGCTATGCAGATGGAGCTGGAGAGGCCATCGGTTGTGCGGGACTTTGATGACATCTTCCCCGAGGAGATGTCTGGGATGTCACCTGATCGAGCTCTCGAATTTTCGATTGATCTTATTCCGGGAGCGCAGCCGATTTTGAAGGCGCCATATCGTCTGGCACTCGCTGAGTTGGAGGAATTACGGAAGCAGCTGGATGAGCTTTTACAGAAGGGCTATGTCAATCCTAGTGTGTCTCCGTGGGGAGCACCGGTGCTGCTGGTGAAGAAGAAGGATGGTTCGCGTCGCATGTGCGTAGACTATCGGGAACTGAATACGGTGACCATCAAGAATAAATACCCGTTGCCTCGTATCGATGATATTTTTGATCAGCTTGGAGGTTCGAGGGTGTTTTCGAAGTTGGATCTGAGGAGTGGTTATCATCAGCTGAAGGTGAAGAAGGAAGATGTTCCGAAGACAGTGTTCAGGACAAAGTATGGACACTACGAGTTTGTGGTTATGCCTTTCGGTGTAACCAATGCGCCCGCAGTTTTCATGAATCTGATGAATCTGGTCTTCTATGACTTTTTAGATAAGTTTGTCGTTATCTTTATTGACGATATTCTGATCTATTCTAAGTCGGAGGAAGAGCATGCCTCGCACTTGAGGACGGTATTGGAGATTTTGAGGAAGCATTGTTTGTAAGCTAAGTTTTCGAAGTGTGAGTTTTGGCTGGACAGGGTTGCTTTTCTCAGGCATATGGTGACTGGAGATGGTATTTCAGTGGATCCCGAGAAGATCAAGGCTATTCGGGAGTGGCCTGTTCCGTAGTCAGTATTTGAGATCCGGAGTTTCCTTGGGCTTGCTGGTTACTATCGGCGCTTCATTAAGGACTTTTCCCGTATTGCTGAGCCGATGACCAGATTGACACGGAAGGATGTGCCTTTTGTTTGGTCGGGTGATTGTGTTAATGCTTTTGGTGTTTAGAGGGAGAGATTGACGACTGCCCCTATTCTTGTTGTGCCTGATCGTAGTGGAGGATTTGAGATCTTTTGCGATGCTTCTGGCAAGGGTCTCGGTTGTGTGTTGCATCAGCACGGGCATGTTGTGGCATATGCTTCACGTCAGCTCAAGACTCATGAGAAGAATTACCCGACGCATGATTTGGAGTTGGCTGTCGTCGTGTTTGTGCTCAAGATTTGGAGGCACTTCCTGCTGAGTGAGAAAGTGAAGATCTTCACCGATCACAAAAGCTTGAAGTATATTTTTACTCAGAAGGAGCTCAACATGCGACATCGTCGATGGTTGGAGCTCATGGCAGATTATGAGATTGATTTGCAGTATCACCCTGGCAAGGTGAATGTGGTTCCTGATGCGCTGAGTAGGCTTCTAGCGGTGATGATTTTGACCTCGCAGTGGAGATTGCGGTAAGATTTTTACGAGTCTGGATTTGAGATTGTTCTTCCTGGGGAGGCTTCTTCGTTGATGAGTATGCAGATTCAGTCGTCGATTGTGGATCGGATCAAGGCTGGCCAGGCTGAGGATCCGAAGCTGGTGAAGATTCAGGAGCAGGTGGAAGTCGGTCTGCGGACTGACTTTTTGGTTCATGAGGATGGCTCGCTAAGGTTTGGAGCTAGGTTTTGTGTGCCAGCTGGGGATATTAGAGAGGAGTTGATGGTGGAGGCACACAGTTCACCGTATTCTGTGCATCCTGGTGGCACCAAGATGTACAAGGATCTTCGTCTGATTTTTTGGTGGCATGGTATGAAGAGGAGTTTGGCTCGGAGTGTAGCCAAGTGTTTGGTTTGCCAGTAAGTGAAGGCGGAGCATCAGCGTACGGCAGGGTTGCTACAACCGCTTCCGATTCCGGAGTGGAAATGGCAACACATCACCATGGATTTCGTGACTGGACTACCTCGGAGTCCGAAGCAGAATGACGCGATTTGGGCGATCATAGATCAATTGACCAAATCCGCGTACTTTATTCCATTCCGAGTGGGACAGTCCACTGAGGCGCTAGCGAGGAGATACATGGAGGTAAATTCTTTTACTCTCTGTTTCTATTTCCTTTTCCTAGTTCAAATAGTGATGTAACGTGAATCGTGCAGGAGGTCGTACGATTTCACGGAGTCCCCGTGAGTATCGTGTCGGACAGATACACGAGGTTCACATCTCAGTTCTGGCAGAGTTTGCAGAAGAGTTTGGGTACGCGTCTGAGTTTTAGCACGGCGTACCATCTGCAGACGGATGGCCAGTCCGAGAGGACGATTCAGATCTTGGAGGACATGCTGAGGGCGTACATGTTGGATTTCAAGGGTACATGGGAGGACCATCTACATCTAGTAGAGTTTTCCTACAACAACAGCTTCCAGGCGAGTATTGGCATGGCGCCTTTCGCCGCGCTATATGGGAGGAAATGTCGATCGCCATTGAGTTGGGATGACGTTGGTGATCGGGAGCTGTTGGGACCTGATATGATTGTGGAGGCCGTGGATGTTTTCAGGAACATTCAGGAGAGGTTGAGGATTGCTCAGGACCGTTTTAAGCATTGGGCGGATGCTAAACGTCGTCCTTTGGAGTTTCAGCCAGGCGACCATGTGTTCTTGAAGATTTCCCCGAATCGTGGTGTGATTTGCTTTGGGAAGCGAGGGAAGTTGAGCCCGCGATACATTGGACTGTTTGACATTCTGGAGAAAGTTGGCGAGGTAGCCTACCGCTTAGCCTTGCCGCCATCTTTGGAAGGGGTTCATAATGTTTTCCATGTGTCGCAGCTTCGTCAGTACATTAGCGATCCATCTCATGCTGTGGATTTCTTGGAGATTACCGTTCGCCCTGATATGACGTATGACCAGCAGCCAGTGCAGATTCTGGACAGGCGTCAGAAGTCACTCCGAAACAAGGTTGTCAATCTTGTGAGGGTGATGTGGCGACACGGCTCGCCAGGAGAGTCTACTTGGAAGAACGAGGATGAGATGCGAGAGCGCTACCCACTTTTATTCCCGGACACGTGAGTGTTGGGAAATTCCGAGGACGGAATTTTTCTTAAGTTGGGGAGGATGTAACGACTGGTTTTTCATGTATTTAGATTATCTATATTATATATATGTTTTGGTGGATTTTCTCCTTATATGTGGTTTCCGTCTCCGTAGCTTTCGTTTTCGTTCATTTCGTTGTGATTTTCTAGCTTCTTCCTTAGATCGTTGAGTTTTGGAGTAAGTCGCTCATGACGAACTTCAAATCGCTCATATTTTAGAGTTAGAGTGATCCTAGAAGCCGTAGGAATCTTCCTAGAACTTCGCGCTTCAATTCGGCACTTTTAGTGCACTTTAGTTGGTTCAAGAAGGGGAACCAACCGACTAGATTGAGATCTAGTCGGTCGGCAACTCTTCTCAAACCAACTAGTTCATTGAATCAATTGTACAGGAGTTACTGTTTACTCTTAGTCGGTCTAAGAACAACCAGCGACCGACTAGATGTGAAACTAGTCGGTCAGAACTTGCTCTCAGACTGACTAGTTCCTTTGATAAATTTCACCTAAGTTACTGTTTATCGTTAGTCGGTCCAAGAACGTTTTTCGACCGACTAGGTTGCAAACTAGTCAGTCAGCCATTGTTCTTTAACCAACTAATTCATTGACCATTTCGATGACCTGAGTTACTGTTTGATTTTAGTCGGTCATAGTTGGTCGACCGACCGACTAGTTCTCAAACTAGTCGATCAACAACCCTTCTTTGACCGACTAATCGCTGTCGTAAACCTAGGGTTTGCCCAGCCGCCGACGTTTCCTATTTAAACCCCCCAAACATTTTTCTTTCTTCTTTCATTTTCTTTTGAGCCTCCTTCTTCCCCAAATCATCATCCATCTTCCCCTAGCCTTCCTCCTTCATCAAGAGCCCCTCTCCCTCTCCATTTAGGCCGGCCACCATACTCTAGGTCACCCCCAAAACCCCCAAAATCTCATTTCTCCAGATTTTCTCCCCATTTCTAGATCTGAACCGTAGGTTCCCGGATCGTTCTTCCGTCACCGTGCTTGCTCGACTTCGTTCTTCCGCTAACGATTCGGTAATAACTCGATCCTATAATGTTCTCTTAACCCATTTGTGTTTTTGTAAAACCCTAATGAAAATGGATGTTGTTTTGATGATTGTTTCTCCATAACAGCGACTTCCCCGTAGATTAGCGTCCGTGAGACGAACCTTCGTGATCGTCATCCTCGGTGCTAGGCAAGTGAAACTTGCCACTTATGGTTTTAGGCCATGTTCTAGGCCATTTCCTTGTTTTAGCATAAAAGAGACTAGGCAGTGAAAGGATAGCTGCCTAGACGCCCTTGATCTAGCTTGACAACGAAGCTGGATCCGTCACCTTCATCATGCTTGCATGTCATGTTTAATTTCAATTAACGGTACGCGAATATCTGTTCATGTCATTACATACTTGCTTGTTCATCGTGTTTGTGTAGCACACGCTACTTTAAAATGTAAGCTGCGACGAGTAAGATTTTGACTCCTACATCGTGACTTGAGGCTAGGTGCATCCCTATGCCAAATACACTTCCTGGCTCGTGATCCAGAAGCGAGCATAGTGTGTTGCTAATCCCAACGCTCGATACACGTCGAGGGGTCGGGTTAAACGGTCGCTTGAGCTTAGGAGTTGGCCCGATCAGCCACTCTAGCCAAAAGACGGAAACTCTGAGCACAAAGTGAAAATCGTGATAAGTGATCCGTGATAAGTGAAAATCATGATAAGTGACTCGTGAATTAGTGATTTGGTAGCTTTTGCTACATCGTGCGTGCTTGTCCCTTCTTGTCCTTTTTAACTGTTGCATCATACTTAAATGTCATGTCATTGCATCCTACTTGAACTGTTAGGTTGTTAGTTTACTTTCAGTTTCCTTGCCCAAGTCTTTTAGACTTGCTGACATGTGTCCCTCTCTCTTTTGGGTGACACATGTTAGATCCTGAGCCAGAGTTCGTTGGTGAGGACGTGGTGTTTGCTGACGTCGATTCAGGACCCGCGTTTGCTGAGGAGGAGTACGTGGACACCGGGGACCAGTCTTAGTGTCTTCGTTGAGCTTTCCCTTTTATTTTAGACTGTTTTTGTTGCCGGTGCGTGGCACCAATACTCTGTTTATGTTTGTCCTTGTTGGCCTTGTTCTGGGCCTTTAGACTCTTTCTTTTAGCCTTGTGGCTTTTCTAGATGTTGAACTTAATTTTAAATGTTGGACAATTCTGATATTTGAGATTTTATTTCTGTCTCTCTTGTGTTATTATCTTTGTTCTGTTCGTTTTTACAGGGACCTGCATTTAATTTATTGACGCTTATCAGGCGTGTGGCTTCACAGCTCCACGTCTGTGCGGACCTTCTCACGTCTCGCCTCCATTTTAGGGAAGCGGGGCGTGACATCAGATGCACGTCCGAACCTAATTTTCATAACCTTCTCGGAGGCGCGATCGCTCCGGTATATTTCTTGTAATTTTTGGACGTCGAGGGACCAATCTGCGTTAACGCACTATGCATTATTAAAAACATTTTTTTATTATAATTTTTTTTTATTCTGAGTGGTTCTATGAGGTTCATTTCTTTCAAACGAATTTGAATTTAATTATTAACCTACCACTAACCCTCTAATAACCCAAAGGACCGGTTGTTCTCTTAAGAGAATCTTTTTTTAAAACTAACTTCTAATGATAAAATCAAATCCCCCTAACCGTACACCCTATCTCCCTCCCACGTATCAGCCCACTCCCAATAAAACCTCCTCACGTGCTACAAACATCTCTCCCCTCTATTATTTTATAAACCTAGGGCTAGTTTTTTTTATTATCGCAGCCGCCACAAAAAATAATTCTCCCCCGAGCGAAACTTTTCCCTCTCGCCCTCAACTCACCTTCCCCGTTCGACCCTCCTCCACGGCAGCCAGCATCTCTGGCGACATCTCTGCCTGCGCACCCGCCCTCGGCCACTTGTCGCCGACAGAGACAGCCGGAGGCCGTCTCTTTCCCGCGCACCAAGCAGCCCGACGCTGCTGCTGTCTGACCGGTGCCGCCCACGGCCAGGCGTCGCCTCGATCGCCTGTGAACCCCCAGTGCCTCCCCTCGCCGCTCGTCCGCCTACTGCAACCATACAAGTAAGATATCTATACGTTGATTTATATGTAGCCTGCATGTCAACTAGGATGCATATGTCAACATGAACTAAAGTTATTTTCTGCATAACATGTAGTACGAACCCACACCGTAGCTCATCAAAAACCTAATCTAAAATTGGTCAACATGAACTAAAGTTATTTTCTGCATATTTAAAACGTTGTCCACCGTAGAAAATCGACGAACGAACTGAATTTCTGTGCACTTAGGATAGACGTCGATTTAGGCTGAACAAAACATTAAAAGACGTGACTTTTTGACTGTTAGGGTAGTCCCGCCAAATTTAGAAACAAACCGTAATAGGACTGACGAAAAACGCGATCTGACATTGCCGTTACCCTGTTTCAGACGAACCATCGCCGACGCGATGCTTCGACGGGACGCTCCAGACTGACGAAGCATTCGCCACCGTAGGGAAGTGTACTCACTTGTACTTTCGGCCGTGTTCAGGCCATAGACTCTTAGAAGTGGTAAAACATAAACAAAGAGAACCGGACGTGAAATGATAACGTCCGGGACACCCCTTGACAGCTTAGACTTGACGACAAAGTCTAAGCGCAACAACAACAACTGGCACCTTATGGTTTTCATGTGTGTGCGTGCGTGTGGACCCCCTAGAAGAACTTTTCCTTACTTGTCATGTCGTGTCTTGTTATACACAACCTGCGGGCAATAGGACACTCACTTGACAGAGTGAGTGATCCCTTGTACGGATACACAGCCTGCGGGCAATAGGGCACTCACTTGACAGAGTGAGTGATCCCTTGTACGGATACACAGCCTGCGGGCAATAGTGCACTCACTTGGCAGAGTGAGTGATCCCTTGTACGGATACACAGCCTGCGGGCAATAGGGCACTCACTTGGCAGAGTGAGTGATCCCTTGTACAGATACACAGCTTGCAGGCAATAGGGCACTCACTTAACAGAGTGAGTGATCCCTTGTACTGACTTATCTTGTGCACTTCGGTGGGGTGGGGCTGAGCGTGCGCACGGGGAGAGGGTCTGATCACCCTCGAACCGTAAGGCATGAACCCTTCGAGTCACACTTGTCTTGTCTTGTCTTGTATTGTATTGTTTCGTCTTGTCTCGTCCTGTCTTGACCCGTTTAGGTTAGTCCCGTAGTCGGTAGCACACGCTACGACTACAGCTTGTCGTGTTTACTTTCCCTGCACCATTTTACTTTCTTTAACTGTCATGTTATAACCCCAGCATGTTAATCAACCAGTAAACTGTTGCTTTAAATTACAGTACACTTGCAGTAGAGTCTAACATTTCTGTGTAGACTTTACCTGACGTACAGTTCCTTTTCTCTTGGGTGATGTACGTCAGGTGTCGAGCCGGGGTTCGTGGACGAGACAGACTTACCGGAGTAAGCGGAGCCAGAGGAAGTCGTTCCAGAGTACGTGCCTGAGGAGGACCAGAGCTAGAGGTTCTTCACGTTGCCGTTCCAGAGTTTTACTACTTTTTTTAGGTGCATAGCACCTGTTACTTTTCTGTCTAGGTTGGGTGCTTACACCATTAGTTTCTTTCAGCTGTTGTAGCCGTGTTGGCTTTTGTTTAGACTCTCAGTACTTTCTGGATATCTGTTGGAATAAAATGAATGTTTCCTTTTCAGCACTTTTGTTGTTTTGTACTTTTCTGTAGGGACCTGTTTCTTCGTCTTGGAGTACCACACAGACGCTTATTGGATCCGAGCCTCACGGCTCCGGCCTAAGCGGGCCTTAGTCACGCTTCGCCTCCGTAGTTTTGGGAAGCGGGGCGTGACAAAGACAAAGACACAGTGCTCTGTCTGATGTGCCGATATCCAGTTTTTGACTCATCTATGACCACGAACCGTTTAAGACTTAAGTTTCTATACGGTCGCTTACTACTCATAATCGAGAGCTTATCTGGATACATAAGGACCTAACTATAAGTCTATGGACATTATCCAAGTATATGATTGAAACGAATTCATACTTAGTGTAATGGATACCATATATTCAATTAACAAGACGTACGCTTAGGATAGATCGCCTTATGGGCATATATCCTCCTACACGCCTGAGGCAATAGCGGTGTCTACCGCCCGAGGGCGACAACGCCTGCTGCCGCCGGAGGCGGCAGTCGCACGCCGCCGCTTCAGGCGGCAGGAAGATCGCGAGGGGGAGGGTTTTCCCGTGCACGGCTGCTGGCCGCGCGGCGATGAAAAAAATCCCACTAGGGTTTGAAAAACTTTGGGAAAGAAGATGATAAAAACATGATTTTTATTAGAAAAAATCTATTTTAGTCTTCAAAACGGCGTTTTTCATCGTAAAAATTTGATTTTTATTGATAAAAACGTCGATTTTTCATTAAAGGATTGATTTAGCATGCAGATCTGAGATAAAAATCCGATCTATACTAATCAAAACATCGATCCAAACATTTAGATCTAATCATATGCTCATAAAAATTTAGATCTAGGGAATAAAAATTACCTCTAGATCTTACCCGTCGGATCTAGCGACGTTCGGTGAAGGAAGCCCGTTCGCGTCGCGTTCGTCCGTCGGCAGAAGTTCGGCTCAGCTTCAAGCGTGCTGATAACGTGTTGTAAACGTAGTGGCTACGGAACCCGTAGCCCTATATTTATAGAAGTAGGGTTACATAATGGGTGGATACCCAATACACTGTAACGGCCAGTATTTTTAGACGAGTTTTCGAACGTGCGTACCGGTATTTTTCTTTCTGTCGTTCTGATAATATTTTTAGTCCGTACGTTCTCTGTTGCGTATCAACGCGAGCGCGTCTCCAATTTCGTTTTTACGTGTCATCATTAATTGACTATCAAGTTTAACAAATCACTTTAACGTAATTATCCTAATAATTACACATTGCTAATTACTTTACTTATCTTACTAATTGCTTCAAGTATTTTATTTTACTAATCACATTTTACTTATTTACCTCAATCCATTAACCTCCTATCTTAACTCATCATTCATGTTTAAATTTTAAAAACACACAGGTTGGAGAATGTAATACGTCTTGGAGGCAGATACATCCCCATAAAAGGAGATTAGTCAACAAAGATGATTAATTCTCATTTTTTAAATCAAACACACACGTTTCGTTCGGCAGATTCATTTCTTTTCTCTTTCAAATCAAACACACACATGTCTCTCTTTTAGTCAAAAGTTTTCATTAACTCTGTCTAATCAAGAGAACCTAATCTTTGACAAAAGAGAAAAGCTTGTCCCCCTGCTATCTCTTCTTAAGGCAACATGCAACGTTTCTCTTCCCTACAACCTGAAACTCATCATCTCCAGTAAATCTCTTCTGCAAAATCCCCCACCAAAATCAGTTTCCCAAAACAAAATTTCTCCCAAATCAACCCATCAAACAACTTCATCTCCACCAAGTTCTCATCAACCAGCAAACAAATCAGCCCCCAAAATCAATTCCCAAACACAACCCAAACTGATTCTTTTGAAAACAGAAATAAAAAACATTGAGGGATAATTTCAGATTCAAAAGCAATCACAAAATCAACAAAACCTCTACAAAAACCCACTACAGATCTGATCTTCTCCTCCTCCTCTTGGCCGACTACCCCGTCACCCTCGCCATCAGCCCACAGCGGTGCGCCGCCACTGGAACCGCCGTCGTCGCTGACTGCGAGTTGTGCACCGCCGCCGCCGATCTCCAGGAGCGCACCGTCGCTGCTGATCACTCGCGCGCCGCCTGGGAGCGCCGGAGATCGCCCACCGCCGGCCGTGCTATCCTCTCCCCTCATGTGCGTGAGCCATTCCCTTCTCCCATGAGTGTGTGAGTCTTCCACCTGTTGCAAACGTTGAAAACAAAAAGAAAGAAAGAACAAAAGAATAAGGGCATGTTCTTTTGTTGGAAAGTATAAAGTGGGAAAGTTGAGAAGTGTGGAATCTAATGAGAGAGAAATTTGGTGGAGTGTGTTCTTTTGTTGGAAAGTGTGGTTGGATTGTGGGGTTGGAAAGTTGAGGTGGGGTCCACTCCGTGTACTGTGTTCTTTTGGTTGAAGAAAGTTGGAGGTGGAAAGTGGTGTGTGGTCCACTCAAATATAATTTGTTCTATTTAAACCTAAACAAATACTTAAATCTATATTAATTATTTATTTATTATACTTAAATGAGTACCTTTTTAGTAAAATCATGTGATTATTTAGGGGGCCCACCATTTTGTTTGGCTGCGTTGGAACGAAATCAAAAAAGCAAACGCAGCGCAGCGATTGGCACGAAGAGAGCAGGGTCCCACTTACTTGTGGGATTCTTTTGTATTCCACGGTTTTTACGGCGACAACAAAAATCAGGCCAGATTCCTAAAAGCCGAGGCCACATCAGCTTCCCCCCACCACGGTCTGAGATGCAAAAGAACAAGCAAACAAAACCCAATCAAGGATTCCACTAAACTGTAGATGAATAGTGCATAAACAGTAAAAATTTGAACTTTCTCTCCCAACTTTTTGACAAAAGAACAGGCCCTAAGGGCCTGTTCTTTTGTTGGAAAGTATAAAGTGGGAAAGTTGAGAAGTGTGGAATCTGATGAGAGAGAAATTTGGTGTAGTGTGTTCTTTTGTTGGAAAGTGGGGTTGAAAAGTTTAGGTGGGGTCCACTCCGTGTAGTGTGTTCTTTTGGTTGAAGAAAGTTGGAGGTGGAAAGTGGTGTGGGATCCACTCAAATATAATTTGTTCTATTTAAACCTACACAAATAATTAAATCTAAATTAATTATTTATTTATTATACTTAAATGAGTACCTTTTTAGTAAAATCATGTGATTATTTAGGGGGCCCACCATTTTGTTTGGCAGAGTTGGAACGAAATAAAAAAAAGCAAACGCAGCGCAGCGATTGGCACGGAGAGAGTATGGTCCCACTTGCTTGTGGGATTCTTTTGTATTCCACGGTTTTTACGGCGGCAACAAAAATCAGGCCAGATTCCTAAAAGCCGAGGCCACATCAGCTTCCCCCCCTCCACGTTCTGAGATGCAAAAGAACAAGTAAACAAAACCCAATCAAGGATTTGCATAAACAGTAAAAATTTGAACTTTCTCTCCCAACTTTTTGACAAAAGAACATGCCCTAAAGAGAAAGGTAGTAACAACAAGTAGGAGAAATAAAGAGAGTGTTAAAAGTAATAATGTTAGAGGAGTAAGTGGCAGCCTGTGTTAATAAATAAGGGAAGAGTATGTGTCAGAATTTGTTGATAAAATAAGATATTAGTGTTGTAAACTTGGTGGCTACGGAATCCGTAGCCCTGTATTTATAGTAATATGGTTACATAATGGGTGGATACCCAATAACAAGTTGGGCCTCCAAAAGCGCGTTTATAACACTTCCCCTTATCCATCCATTGTTGTAAGCCGTAATGAACGCTTCAGGATTCATAGAGCTTATCTGATCATGGGTCTATAGATACTTCTGGATTCCAAGTTAAAGAGCTCTTGCCTCGTTAAAACCTTTGCCATGGAAAAACCAGTGGGAAAAACCAGTGGCTAAGGTAAAAGAGTACAAGTCTCTATAACTTCCCCTGATCGATGGATAACATCGGGGGTGGATACTTCTGGATCCAGAGTTGATGTGGTTGCCTCGTTAAAACCTTTGGCTATGGAAAACCTAGTGGGAAAAACCAATAGCCAAGGAAAAAGAGTACAGCCCGACATTAACTCCCCCTGAAACGTACAAGCTTCAGGCTTGTAAATCTCTCAACTGTCTCATCCCAATTTCTAGTACAAGTTTTCTAAAGGTACTGCGAGGTAAAGCTTTAGTAAATAGATCTGACAGGTTGTTGCAAGACTGGATCTACTGGATGTCGATCTAGTTGTCTACTTGTTGTTCATGCGTCCAGAAGAGCTTGGGGGAAATGTGCTTCGTCCTGTCACCTTTGATGTAGCCACCTCGTAGTTGAGCGATGCAGGCAGCATTGTCTTCGTACATGGTGGTTGGTCCAAGATCTCCCGTCTTCAGGCCGGTAGTCTTGAGGATGTGGTGGATGACTGATTGAAGCCAAAAGCATTCTCTGCTAGCTTCGTGGATCGCTATGAGCTCGGAGTGGTTGGATGAGGTTGCTGTCGAGGTCTGCTTCACAGATCTCCATGAGATGGTCGCAGTGTTCTAAAAATCGGCCTGGGCGGCCGCCTAGGCGGCGCCTAGGCGCTAGGCGGCCAGTAAACGCCCCGATTATGGCCTGGGCGGTCAATTTGGGCGTTTTTGGGATTAATCGGCCGCCTAAGCGTTCTGGGCGGTGTCTGGGCGCTCTGGGCGGTTCCTGGGCGGTTCCTAGGCGGTTTCTGGGCGGTTTCTGGGCGTTTTTTGGTAAATGGCTTAATTGCACAAGAGTGTCTTTTAAATTTTATTTTGTTGCACACAAATACTCTACAGTAGGTAAACTGGATTTGATTTAGTATGTATTAAATATTTGATGTATCTTAAATAATATATATATATTTATATTTATATATAAACATAAATATATTATATAAAAATAAATAAAATAATTAAAAACTGCAAATCCGCCTAGGCCGATTAATCCCCGATTAATCCCCGATTAATGCTCTGGGCGCTAGGCGCTAGCAATCCGAACGCCTAGCGCCTAGCGTTTTTTACAACCTTGGATGGTCGTCCCACCGTATGTGAACACGAAATCGGTCTGGGACTTTGCGGTGTGTGGGTCGGTTCTGTATCCTACATCTGCATAACCGACTAAGTCGGAGGATACACCTTTCTTGAAGTATAGTCCCAGGTCCACAGACCCTTGGAGGTAGCGCAGAAGGTGCTTCACTCCATTCCAGTGGCGCCTTGAGGGCGCTGAACTGTATTTGGCTAGTAGGCTAACTGCGAACGCTATATCGGGACGTGTGCAGTTTGCCAGGTATAGGAGTGCTCCAATTGCACTTAGGTAGGGTACTTCAGGACCCAGTGCTTCCTCCCCCTCTTCCAGCGGTCGGAAGGGGTCTGTATTAAAATCCAATGATCTGACGACCATTGATATGCTAAGCGGATGGCATTTGTCCATAAGGAAGTTTTTCAGCAACTTCTTTGTGTATGTCGATTGGTGTAACATGATTCCTACGCTCAAGTGTTCATTTGTAAGCCTAGGCAGAACTTCGTTTTGCCAAGGTCTTTCGTCTCAAAAGTCTATGTGAGACTTTTGGATAACTCACCTATCTCTTCAGGAGATCCGACGATGTTTAGGTCGTCTACGTAGACGGCAATGATTATGAATCATGTTCCCTTGCGCATATAAAGATGCAAGGGCAGACTTCATTTGTTGTGAATCCTTGTTGCACAAGGAATTCACTGAGTCTGTTATACCACATTCTACCTGACTGTTTTAGACCATACAATGATCTTTGGAGTTTGACAGAATAGACGTCCCGAGGTCTTTCTGTCATTTTTGTCGGTAGTTTATATCCGTCTGGGATTCTCATATAGATATCCTTATCTATACTTCCATATAGGTATGCAGTCACAACGTCCATGAGCTGCATATCCAGGCCTTCCTTTGTAGATAGGCCAATAATGAAACAGAAAGTGATCGCATCCATGACCGGGGAATAGGTATCGTCATAGTCTATTCCTAGTCTTTGGAAAAAACCTTGTGCAACAATGCGCGCTTTGTAGCGCACGATCTCATTATTCTCGTTTCTTTTTCTCAGAATACCCATTTATATCCCACAGATTTAACACCCTTTGGTGTTAGGACTACAGGTCCAAAAACTTTGCGCTTCGAGAGTGAGTCCAGCTCTACTCCTATTACCTCATTCCACTTTGGCCAATCATCTCTGTGTTTACATTCTGCTAGAGAGCGTGGATCGGTCTCATCGTCGTATTCAGTGTCATGCCCTATTTTGCACTATACGTGTATTCTACTGTACACACGCGGTATTTCTATCAAGATGCATACGTGGGCTTGAAATAAGCATAGATATCGATGTATGTGACGTAGTGAACGTGGGATTGGGCCGTAATACGTGGCTAAGGAAAGAGAATTCGAATGTGAATGCGGGAGAAGTGCAAATGGCGTCGTGGAAGTAAACCGACAGGAGTGTGTTAGACGTGTGTGTGTTAAGCATGTATGCTCGCATGGATGTGCATGGATGTGTGTAGGAAGAGCCATGCAAGTGTGAAAAGGGTTATGGGTCAATGGCAACCCCCGTAAATTTTTAGAAAGGTCAGGGGCAAAACGGTCTTTTTGACTAAAACTGATGTGCGTACATCCTAAAGTGGTGTGTGCATAAAGTAATGGAAAACTTGTAAATACCTAGAATAGGGAGGGGTATTTTGGTCATTTCTACAAGGAATATTACATTGGAATATTCCTTTCTTGGAAGATAAGAAAAGAATAAGAAGAGATAGGAAAAAGAGAGAAAAACCTAGAATTCTCTCTCTTTCTCTCATTCTTTCCTTCCCTTTCTCAGTTCCCCTCTCTCTCCCTGTAACGGCCGTTATTTTTAGGTATGTTTAATTACGTGTGTGCTTGTAATTTTACTTCCGATTGTCCGAGTGTTTTTATCCATAGAGTCGACGCAAGCGCGTCTAAATTTTTCACCGTAGTTCAATAGTTAATATAGTTATTTACTAATTACCTTAGCTAAGTTATTTTACTAATTACAAATTACGATTACTAATTTATTATACTAATTAACTTAGTTAATTAGATAGTTAATTAGTTAATCCCCCTCCCACGTTTTTCACAACTCAGCCAGATGCATTCCCCTCAAAAAAATTTTAGTCTTCCTTCATTAATACTAGGTTTGAATTTTAAACGTTTCGTTTAACACGACTCTTTCTTCTTAATTGAAACCTAACCATTGACTAAATTCCCCCGATTAATGAACCATGTCCCCTGCCTCTTCCTACTTCAAGGAGCACCGATCAACTACCCTGCAACGTTGATCAGCCCCTCGCACAATTCATTCCCCCTTCACAGTTTCAGCATCTCCCCTCCCCATTGTTTCCAGACAAATCCCCCTCTCCCGTTCATCAATCTGCCATTCCCAAATCAACACAAACCTGAATCAAAATCCATCCTCATCATCAATACACCAAATTCAGAAATCAGAAAACTCATTCACAGATTCATCGTCTATCCCTCTTCCACAACATCTTTCAACCCAAAAACAAACCAAAAATCAAAATCCCTCAACAAACCAGAAATCACAAATCACAATCAACAAGAATCCAACCCTCAAAATCAACCCAAATTGAACCCCAAATCAACAGAATCAAACCCCCAATTCTCAGATCAAACAAATCCAGAAATCCACAACTTCAGATCTACAAAAAAAATTCAACAAAACCCTTCAGATCTTCTCCTCTTCCCTTCTCTTCCTCATCCCCTCCCTTCCCTGGGCCGGCCACTCCTCATCCCTACCGCCGTCGTCGCCTGAGCAGCGCAGCCGCCGGCCCCCCGACGCCCTAAGCCGCGCTGCGCCGCCCCCCGCCTCGCGCCGCCCGCCGGCCCCCCTCACGCTGCGCCTGGCCCCCCAAGCCGACGCCCCAGGCCGCCGATCCCGCCGGACCGCCCCTAGCGCCGCCCAAGCCCCCTAGCGCGCTCCTTTGGCCTGCAGCAAACGAAAAACGAAAAAAAAAAGAAACTGAGAAGAAAGCAGACAGAACGAAGAAGGAGAAGAAGAATAGAGAGAGAGAAATAGGTAAGAGTGATTATAAGGGCAGAGGTTGAAATAAAGGGGAATATGTAAGCAGTTAATACACAGCCTTTCTCCTTTATAAGTTATTTTTTTAAAAAAAAAGAGTTAAGTGTTTTTTTAAGTTATACACTAAGTTTCTATAAGATATTTAGAGTTAAGCTTTATTAAATTATTAAAAAAAGAAATAAATTGTTAAAAAGGTTAGCAAGTTAAGATAACTTAATAAGTCATATAAGCCTAATAATTTGTATAAATTAAATTCTGTTAGGAAGTTAATTTATTAAATTAGTTAAGATAAGTCTTTACCTTAGTTATATTTGTTTTATTATTTTGTGTTGCTAACTCGTCGCGTACCACGTGTGAACCAGGAACCCCTACCGCTGACCAAAACGCGTCTTTCACTACCAGGCGAAACGGTAACTCATCGTACCCTAGCTATGGGGTTTAAAAACAATATCGATGCATGCCAAAAGTAGTTCTTTTCATTAGAAAAGTGTTTCTCTTGAACAGTTAGCTAAACTTGATAAATTGCACCGTACCGTAAATTGAATTGGACTCCGTGATATGCTTAACCGAAAGATGTAATTGGAAAAGTGAGAATAGTAACTGACTCGTAACTGGTAAGTTGGTAAGTACGGTAAGCTACACACACTCTCTCTCTCTCTGAGTTTTTGGGGTAACTTATAATTTTGGAAGTGCGGGAGCGACCAGTCCGATCTGCAGTGAATAGTACCGTTTGATTGAACCGTATCGTTCTGTGGAATAGTATCGTTTTGATTGTACCGTATCGTATTGATTGTATCGTACCGTATTGATTGTAACCCGGGATATCAGGTGGACTCTTGGTTGCATATCGTACTTCCCTTTATAAGTCACGTATGATTAGGCACGGCTAATAACCTCGTAACTGGTCATTTTTTTAAAATATTGTTTATTGCTGACAGAATTGAAATAGTTGTAAATCTGTTATGTTACCTTTCTGCCCTATTGTATGCACGTTACTTCTTGTCTCTTTAGATTGACATGCTAGTTTTTGCCATGCTCATTTATTTTGAGTTACGTCTGATCCTGGCGACCCTTCTTTTTGTGGTGGTCTCGCCAGTTACAGCACAGGTTGAAGAAGCTGCAACAGGGACTACAGACGCTGAGTTTGTTGTAGAGTTTGACCAGGAGGACGCTAGTTACTAAGTGTGAGTGTGAGAGTGTTTTTATTATCTAATGTATCAGTGTGGCTTGCTTGGTGTGTATTTGTACTTCAAGTTGTATTTTCCTTTTATGTACGCTGCTGGTTTGTAATAAGGTTAATACCACCTCCATGTATGAGTATTTTGGCGTATTTCTGCAACAGAGCCTGTATTGACTTCATTGGTGCCTAGCAGGACTTGCACATGTTTCAAATAGTAACGGACCCGAGAGCGGGCCGTTACAGGTTTGGTTGCCCATGCAGGTCCACGCTAAATACCACATGAACAGTACAGGAAGGTCAGAATATGTCGTATAAAATACTCAGAGGAACTGATCAGACCTTATGAACCGCAGGTAGGCAATGGAAAGGAACACTTCAGGAAGCGAGGACAGTGCGTTTGGATCCGGGATCAATCACCCGAATGAGGGTCCCAACCAGAATGATGCTGGCAATGGAGCCAACACCGGTCTGAACACGACAGCATTTCTGATCGCACCATTGTCTGCAGAAGATTGCATGCGGGGCATGTATGCCCTTCATCAGCAGCTTGGACAGGCTTTGGAGCAGGCCTTGCACCGAGAGCAGAAAGCTGACCCAAGTGCTTATCACTTTCGAGGGATGAACTCGAAGACTTTCACTGGGACCGAGAATCATCTCCAAGCGGAAGAATGGCTCAAGAGCATCACTGATGATCTGAGAGCATCTCAGATTCGAGAAGAAGCATGGGTAGCTACCGCCAAAAGGCAATTAACTTATGGAGCTCGAGATTGGTGGCAGGCGGTAGAAGACTGCTTGGGATTACTGATTTCGTGGAATGTCTTCACCAAAACATTTAATGCTCGGTACTTTCCCCCACAGGCAAAGATCCTGATGAGGAAGAAGTTCATCAACCTGAAGCAAGGATCGATGACCGTGGATCAGTATGACGCCGAGTTCTCCAGGCTCAGCAGGTTTGCCCCGGAGATGGTTACAGATCCATTGACTCGAGCCCAGTAGTTCCAGCAGGGGCTCAACATTGAGATTCGAAGGATGATGGTCGGTGCTAGTCCGACCACACATGCTGAAGTACTGGCCATTGCTCGTAACCATGAGATGGTTGAAGCTGAAGCAAAGGAAGAACGAAGGCTGACAGCACCTGCGAGGCCCCCACCGACCCAAGCTGGGCCAAGCAGACGGCCACAGATACACCGCCCTATTCAGCAGGTTCAGTTTAAGAAGCCAGGGCAACAGCAGCAGGCCCTCCCGGTCTGCCACTTTTGTGGGAAACCTAGCCACATCAGGTCTGAGTGCCGAATTCTTTTAGGCCTTTGTCTGGTTTGCGGAGAGTCAGGACACATGGCTAGGGATTGTCCACACTATAAGCCACGTGCTACAGCTCCAGCCCCAGCTCCTCGTGCTGTCCCGACTGGGAACGCTCCACAGCGTCCACCTCTACCTCCACAGCAGAGGCAGTTTCAGCAAGCAAGGCAGCAGCCACCGCCGAAACGACAGGCTTATACCATGACCGTCGAAGAGGCTGAGGCTACCGGTGAAGTGATCACAGGTATATTTCTTGCATAGTTCGTAATTCATTTCTTTCATTAGCATTGGTTGCTTAGATTAGTATTTGTAACTTAGGTATCATACTAGTAGCTGGGAACCCTGCTCTCTCCTTGTTCGACTCGGGAGCATCACACTGCTTTCTAGCGAGTCGGTTCGTTCGCACCCACACTATTCATGTCAAACCTTTATCATCCGATTGGAACGTCAACACGGGTGGCGAAGTGATAAAGACGACCCGTGGGTATCCTCAATGCCCAGTGGTTATTTGTGGGCGAGCGTTATTTGCTGACTTCATGATGATAGATATTCCGAACTTTGATGCTGTATTCGGGATGGATTGGTGATTCGGAGTAAAAAGTGTATATGTATACCCCCCTAACTATCCTCATTTTGTGCTAAAGATTACACTTAATCGTGCTCTTTTGGGTATATTTTCATTTCATATCAATTTTAAGGCTTACTCTCATTCTTGGCACATAATACGGTTTTTATCGTACTTATTGGCTTCCTACTATTTTTCACATGCTCCTGGTATTATTTTGATCATATTGACAAATTTTGAGAATTATTTGAGCAATAGGTTATTTTATATGATTTTTGGAAGTCAATATTTGGTTATATAAGTCATTATATTTATTTTCACATCATATGGACTAATTTCGACTTCTCCTATTTTTCAGGTACTCCTGGGATTTTTTGGATTTTCTGGAATTTTTCCAGAATTTTTAGGATTTTCTAGCTATTTTTTGGAGATTTTTGGAGCTAGAATGGCATTTCTGTAAATTCTGGAAAGAAGAAAAAAATATACAGCGGAAAATTTAATCCCGCCCCCGGTTTGTAAAGATATTATTTTTGGGCCCGGATTTCGGGTTTGATTGAAAAAAAAAGAAGAAAAATAGAGCAGATGCCTGAAATGAATTGTGTTCTGTTATTTCCTGGGCTGAAGACGTTTTTGGGTGGGAGAGCTTCGTTTTTTTTGTTTTTCTTGATGTTTTTCTTGGGGGTTCTTCTTCCCCAAAGGGCTTGGCTAGGGGAGGAGGCCATGGATGAAGCTTGGAGCTTGGAGGAGCACTTGGGAGAGGAGAACTTCATCCATGAGTGACACATTGGTGAAATTTTTCCAAACTCTTGTGTATTTGATTTAGGGTTTTGTATTGTAATTGGATGTTAATTTTGAGTAAAGATTACTCCTTTTTCTCCATGATCATCTAAATTTTGCTTGTGTGGTTGTGTTTGGGGATTGTTGTTGTTGGTTTGAGAATTTCATCTCTAGCACAATTTTATCTTCAAAAATTTGTGTATGAAACTTGTGTTATTTTGTTCATTGGAACCCTAAGGGGAAATCCAAGAAGAGGATAATCCTAGCGGACCCTCTCTAATGTGCTTATTGTCAATTACTCGCATGGATTTCATTCACTACTTATTGCACCCAACTTGTTCGATGAAATGCCGTATTTTCCGATTGAGCTCCCTTAGCCGGGAGATCAATTGAGTTATATATAGGGATGATTTCTTGCGCCCACGGTCTCATTCGCATGCACACCACACGAGTCATCCTCGTTACTTGCCGATTCGGGCCTCCACCCCTACCCATTTAGGTTAGAATTTTTAGTTTCTCCACGTTTTTCACCACACTTTACACACCTATCCACCGTTAGCACGGTAGTTGTTTTCACGCTTTATTTTTCCATTATCGATCAAATTTGTGAACGTAGAACGACTTGTCCCTGTGATCCGACCCGGTACTCACCGGTTATTTTTATATTGCATTGACGCTCCTACGCTTGGGAGCGGAAGGCGTGCACTTGCGCGTTTTCCGAGTCAACAAATTGGTTGGGAACTTTCCATGCCACCATCGACTATAGTCGAAGGAGGGTAGTCTTCGAGATTCCTGATCATCCAAAGTTCGAGTTCATTAGAGGAAGCAGATCGGTAGGCCCAGTGGAGTACAGAGCCAGATCGACCGAAGCAGTAGCAGCCGCAATGGAAGCTGAGCCCGAGATTCCAGAAGTAGTTCGAGAGTTCTTGGATGTGTTTCCAGATGACCTTACAGGTTTGCCTCCAGATTGCACTCTCAAATTTGCCATTGAACTAATACCAGGAGCTCAACCAATATCTAAGTGACCATATCGTTTAGCACCATCTAAGCTAGAAGAATTGCGGACCCAACTAGATGAGCTTCTAAAGAAGGGATGGATACAACCCAGTGTATCTCCCTGGGGATCTCCTATATTGCTGGTGAAGAAGAAAGATGGATCCCTTCGTATGTGTGTTGACTACCGTGAGCTGAACAAAGTCACCGTGAAGAACAAGTACCCTCTACCGCGCATCGACTATCTTTTCGACCAGCTCGGTGGATCAAGCGTCTATTCGAAGCTGGATCTGAGGACAGGGTACCATCAAGTGAAGGTGAAAGACGAAGATGTTCCCAAGAAGGCATTCAGGACTAGATACGGACATTACGAGTACTTAGTAATGCTGTTTGGTGTAACCAATGCACCCGCGGTATTTATGAGTCTCATGAACCAAGTATTGTATGAATACTTGGACAAGTTCGTAGTAGTCTACATCGACGACATTCTCATCTACTCAAAGAATGCAGTGGAGCATGCCGAGCATCTCAGGAAGGTTCTCGAGACCCTGAGAAGACACCAGCTTTATGCCAAACTTAGCAAGTGCGAGTTCTGGCTGAACAAAGTGGCGTTTCTAGGCCACATAGTGTCTGGAGAAGGGATTGCTGTTGATCCTGAAAAAGTAGCAGCTGTTCAAAACTGGCCAGTTCCCTGAACTGTGACCGAGATTCGAAGTTTCTTGGGACTAGATGGCTACTACCGGAGGTTTATCAAAGACTTCTCGAAGATCGCAGGAGACTTGACGCGGTTGATGAGAAAGGATGTGGTGTTTGTATGGTCGAAAGCATGTGAGGATGCTTTCCAGGAGCTGAAGAAGAGATTGACGACTGCACCTATTTTGATCATTCCAGACCGATCAGGAGGATTCGAAGTCTTCTGTGATGCATCTGGTAAAGGACTTGGATGCGTGTTACATTAGCACGGTCGAGTCGTAGCCTATGCATCTAGGCAGTTGAAGATCCATGAGAAGAACTACCCCACTCATGATCTTGAGCTGGCGGCAGTGATTTTTGCATTGAAGATTTGGAGGCATTTCCTATTAGGCGAGCATGTGAAGGTGTTCTCGGATCATAAGAGTCTAAAGTATCTCTTCACCCAGAAGGAGCTCAACATGCGTCAGAGACGATGGATAGAGCTCATGGCGGATTATGACATTGACCTTCAGTACCATCCTGGGAAAGTCAATGTCGTACCTGATGCATTGAGTCGTCTACCAGCGGTGATGACCCTTACAACTCAGTGGAGATTGCAGCAAGAGATCCGGGACATGTGTATAGAAGTAATTCTCCCAGGGATGTCTGCATCTTTGATGGGCATGCATATCCAATCAACTTTGGTAGAGAGAATCAAGAATGCTCAGATGGATGATGAGAAGCTGTGGAAGATCAACGATTTGGTGATAGCAAGCTAGAGGCCAGAATTTAAGATTCATGCAGATGGATCCTTAAGGTTTGAAGACAGGATCTGTGTACCGTCTGGCGCCATCAGAGAAGACCTATTGGAGGAAGCTCACAGATCTCCATACTCCATACATCCTGGAGGTACCAAGATGTACCAGGATCTGCGACAGCATTACTGGTGGCATGGCATGAAGAGAAGCGTCGCATGGAGCGTAGCGAAGTGTATTGTGTGCCAGCAGGTGAAGGCTAAACATCAGAGGACTGCCGGCTTATTACAGCCCTTGCCTATTCCGGAATGGAAGTGGCCGCACATCACGATGGACTTCGTGACTGGACTACCCAAGAGTACGAAGCAGAATGACGCTATCTGGGTGATCAGAGATCGATTGACCAAGACAGCGCACTTCATTCCTTTCTGAGTAGGCCAGTCTACAGACGTTTTGGCCAAGAAGTACATGAATGAGATTGTGAAGCTGCATGGAGTTCCTATCAGCATTGTCTCAGACAGAGACACCAGATTCACTTCTCATTTCTGGAGGAACCTACAGGAAAGCTTGGGGACTCACTTGAGTTTTAGTACGGCTTACCATCCGCAAACAGATGGCCAGTCAGAGCGTACTATTCAGATACTTGAAGACATGCTGCGGGCATGTATGCTGGACTTCAAAGGATCATGGGAAGACCATCTCCATTTGGTGGAGTTTGCATACAACAACAGCTACCAGTCTAGCATTGGCATGGCGCCATTTGCGGCACTGTATGGGAGGAAGTGCTGATCCCCCTTGAGCTGTGATGATGTAGGAGATCGAGAGTCGGTTGGTCCTGAGCTAATCACCGAAGCCGTGGATGTGGTTCGAACCATCAGAGAGAAGCTGCAACTGGCTCAGGATAGGTACAAGCATTGGGCAGATGCGAAACGTCGACATCTAGAGTTTCAGCCCGGAGATCATGTTTTTCTAAAGATTTCACCCAACCGAGGGATGATTCGTTTTGGGCGGAGAGGAAAGCTTAGTCCTCGATTCATTGGACCCTTCGATATTTTGGAGCGAGTAGGAGAAGTGGCCTACAAGCTTGCGTTGCCCCCTGCCTTAGAGGGAGTGCACAATGTGTTTCACATCTCGCAGCTGCGTCGCTATGTGAGCGACCCTAGTCATGTCGTAGACTACTCGGAGATCGCAGTTCGTCCGAACTTGACAAACGAGCAGCACGCGAGCGCGTCTAAATTTTTCACCGTAGTTCAATAGTTAATATAGTTACTTACTAATTACCTTAGCTAAGTTATTTTACTAATTACGAATTACGATTACTAATTTATTATACTAATTACCTTAGTTAATTAGATAGTTAATTAGTTAATCCCCCTCCCACGTTTTTCACAACTCAGCCAGATGCTTTCCCCTCAAAAAAAATTTAGTCTTCCTTCATTAATACTAGGTTTGAATTTTAAACGTTTCGTTTAACACAACTCTTTCTTCTTAATTGAAACCTAACCATTGACTAAATTCCCCCGATTAATGAACATTGTCCCCTGCCTCTTCCTACTTCAAGGAGCACCGATCAACTCTCCTGCAACGTTGATCAACCCCTCGCACAATTCATTCCCCCTTCACAGTTTCAGCATCTCCCCTCCCCATTGTTTCCAGACAAATCCCCCTCTCCCGTTCATCAATCTGCCATTCCCAAATCAACACAAGCCTGAATCAAAATCCATCCTCATCGTCAATACACCAAATTCAGAAATCAGAAAACTCATTCACAGATTCATCGTCTATCCCTCTTCCACAACATATTTCAACCCAAAAACAAACCAAAAATCAAAATCCCCCAACAAACCCGAAATCACAAATCACAATCAACAAGAATCCAACACTAAAAATCAACCCAAATTGAACCCCAAATCAACAGAATCAAAACCCCAATTCTCAGATCAAACAAATCCAGAAATCCACAACTTCAGATCTACAAACAAAATTCAACAAAACCCTTCAGATCTTCTCCTCTTCCCTTCTCTTCCTCATCCCCTCCCTTCCCTAGGCCGGCCACCCCGCATCCCTAACGTTGTTGTCGCCTAAGCTGCGCAGCCGCCGGCCCCCCGACGCCCTAAGCCGCGCTGCGTCGTCCCCCGCCTCGCGCCGCCCGCCCCCCCCCCCCCCCCCCCCCCCCCCCCGCGCTGCGCCTGGCCCCCCACGCCGACGCCCCAGGCCGCCGATCCCGCCGGACCGCCCCTAGCGCCGCCCAAGCCCCCTAGAGTGCTCCTTTGGCCTGCAGCAAACGAAAAACGAAAAAAAAAAAGAAACTGAGAAGAAAGGAGACAGAACGAAGAAGGAGAAGAAGAATAGATAGAGAGAGAGAAATAGGTAAGAGTGATTACAAGGGCAGAGGTTGAAATAAAGGGGAATAGGTAAGCAGTTAATACACAGCCTTTCTCCTTTATAAGTTATTTTTTAAAAAAAGAGTTAAGTGTTTTTTAAGTTATACACTAAGTTTCTATAAGATATTTAGAGTTAAGCTTTATTAAATTATTAAAAAAAGAAATAAATTTTTAAAAAGGTTAGCAAGTTAAGATAACTTAATAA
Source organism: Scilla litardierei (assembly GCA_030789695.1). Taxonomy (NCBI): domain Eukaryota; kingdom Viridiplantae; phylum Streptophyta; class Magnoliopsida; order Asparagales; family Asparagaceae; genus Scilla; species Scilla litardierei. The sequence continues at coordinate 143,450,279 of CM061135.1, forward strand.
GTCATATAAGCCTAATAATTTGTATAAATTAAATTCTATTAGTGAGTTAATTTATTAAATTAGTTAAGATAAGGCTTTACCTTAGTTATATTTGTTTTATTATTTTGTGTTGCTAACTCGTCGCGTACCACGTGTGAACCAGGAACCCCTACCGCTGACCAAAACGCGCCTTTCACTACCAGGCGAAACGGTAACTCATCGTACCCTAGCTATGGGGTTTAAAAACAATATTGATGCATGCCAAAATTAGTTCTTTTCATTAGAAAAGTGTTTCTCTTGAACAGTTAGCTAAACTTGATAAATTGCACCGTACCGTAAATTGAATTGGACTCCGTGATATGCTTAACCGAAAGATGTAATTGGAAAAGTGAGAATAGTAACTGACTCGTAACTGGTAAGTTGGTAAGTACGGTAAGCTACACACACACACACAGGGTTTTTGGGGTAACTTATAATTGTGGAAGTGCGGGAGCAACCAGTCCGATCTGCAGTGAATAGTACCGTTTGATTGAACCGTATCGTTCTGTGGAATAGTATCGTTTTGATTGTACCGTATCGTATTGATTGTATCGTACCGTATTGATTGTAACCCGGGATATCAGGTGGACTCTTGGCTGCATATCGTACTTCCCTTTATAAGTCATGTATGATTAGGCACAGCTAATAACCTCGTAACTGGTCATTTTTTTTAAATATTGTTTATTGCTGACAGAATTGAAATAGTTGTAAATCTATTATGTTACCTTTCTTCCCTATTGTACGCACTTTACTTCTTGTCTCTTTAGATTGACATGCTAGTTTTTGCCATGCTCATTTATTGTTATAAATATCATGCTAGAGTTACTTTGAGTTACGTCTGATCCTGGCGACCCTTCTTTTTGTGGTGGTCTCGCCAGTTACAGCACAAGTTGAAGAAGCTGCAACAGGGACTGCAGACGCTGAGTTTGCTGTAGAGTTTGACCAGGAGGACGCTGGTTACTAAGTGTGAGTGTGAGAGTGTTTTTATTATCTAATGTATCAGTGTGGCTTGCTTGGTGTGTATTTGTACTTCAAGTTGTATTTTCCTTTCATGTACGCTGTTGGTTTGTAATAAGGTTAATACCACTTCCATGTATGAGTATTTTGGCGTATTTCTGCAACAGAGCCTGTATTGACTTCATTGGTGCCTAGCAGGACTTGCACATGTTCCAAATAGTAACGGGCCCGAGAGCGGGCCGTTACACTCCCTCACCATGGCCGGCCTCCCTCCATGTTGCCATGGCCGAAACTCTCCACAGAAAAAAAAGAGAAGAAGAAGAGGAGGAGGAAGAAGAAGAGGAAGAGAAAGAGAAGAGAAAGTTTAGCTTCTTGAGGTAGGAATCCACTTGGTTTGGAATTTCATGAAATAATTTTTCCTATTTAGATTTTATAGCATGTCTTACTTAATTTGAATTAGTGATGGTAAAATTTCATGAGCTATGTTTCAAATTCACAATTTTCCCCTTGAAATTATTAGCAAACCTATCTCTTTTAAATTTCAGAAACTTTGATGTCTGATTTTGCCTTGATTCTGATCACTGTAGCTCGAATCATGTTTCGAAAAAAATATGAGCTTGTAGATATTGAAGTTCTACCCCAAAATCATATAAATTTGACATAGTTTCAATTCAGAAATTAGAAGAAATAAATCCATCTTTACAACATGTCTGTTTGATTTTCAGTGTTGACACAGTTTAGCAAAAGTGTACTAAAGACCTGCACACACAATGGAATTTTGTGTTCTTGGTCTTGTTGAAAAGTTAACAATATTTTCTAAAAATTCATCAGAATGCTTATATGTCGAATTTCTGGCTCCAACATGTCCGAAATTGGCTTCCAATACAGGCCCTGAAATCTGTCTAAAAAACAGATTTGACACACTTCACCAATTAATTCACCATAAATCACATACTTAATATTTTTCCATGAAATTGTATCTATGAATCAAGGACTAATATATCTACAAATGTCATTTGGGTCACTTTGCCAAATTCTCAATAAAACCTGATGTAATATGTCAATGTATTGGCAATTTCTACAAATTCCTGCAAGCTGAATGGTTAAGTGGTGTGTTAAATTGTGTTTTCTTGTTATTCCACCCACTATGGCACATGATTGTTATTTTTACATGCAAATTAGATTAATGATATGTCATGTCAATTGATCTGCTAATGTTCTTACGGACATACACGTCATGTCCACCACGTGTTCGTGAAAATGCCACAATGAAGTGAAAGTTGAATAATATGAGAAATGAGCTCGTAAACGTTTGTGCTATGAAATCTGTTGTGAAATAGCAATGATGGGGTCATGTGAAGCATGGTATCATGTGTTATGAGTGATGAATTGAAATCGCTATGTTGAAGGGCATGGCACTTCGGTGCATGACCCATGTTGATATGAGTGTGGAATGTGAAACCATGCAATGCGTCCCCTTCAGTGTTATATATAATATTAAATAAAGTTTTAGATTGTCTCAATCCTCTCTAAGGAGGGTGAGTTAGAAAATCCCGGGTTTTAGGTGGGATTTGAGTAAATTGTGGATATGAGGCTTGGACTGTGAAGTTGGGAGACGATTATGTGATGTGTGGAGTTTATACACACTCGCCTTTACCCGGAGTGGAGGGGATTTTTACACCCACTTGCCTTTACCGGGAGTGGAGGGGTAAGGAGGCGGAGAGCCTCACTCCTGCCAGGGACGGAGGAGCTGAGAGGCCCGGCGTACAGTGCCTGTGTCCACTGCATCGTGTGCTATATTCACTCCAAATTTTGGGTAAAGTCCAGGCCCTGGTATCACACAATTTACCCAAGTTCCAATTAATTCAATTATAAAATGATAAAATCAGAAATTTGCGTGTTACTCCTTCTGCTGGCAGCACTTCCCTTCCCTTGTCTACTTCTTTGTGACTCTGTGTCTTACCAGTTACCACATGCACTTGTACTTGTTTTATCGGATAGTGCTTGCCTGAATACTTGTGTTGTTGTTATTATTATTAATATTCGTGCCAACCCTTTTCTTGCAGTAACTCGACACTGGACCGCAGGTGTGATTTCCTTGTTTTAACTATTTAATTTTCATTATATCACTTAGTTACATATTCTATTTCTCTTGCTTGCCTTCTTATTTGATAACTTTAGAACGGAGTTCCAAACCCGAGTTGGTTCCTACTGGGGGCACACATTGATGTGCTCCTCCTTATTTTTCAGGTAGCAGTGGTATCATTGTTGGAGGTGACTTGGAGTTGGGTTCAGGGGTAACACTTGGTGTGAGCTGTAGTTGTGGTTTGGTTTGGTTGTCTTGGGACGTGGAGAATGACGGTGTATATGTAGTGGTGTACCTGGATGATGTATATAAATGGAAGTTGTTATGTATATGTTATGTTGTTGTTGTTGTTCTATATTATTCATGATGATGTTTAATATTATTGTGGATCTTCCCTGTACTATCCCAGCATATGCGCAGTGGCCTATTTGTTCAGTTACTCCTTTCTCTTTCTTTTCCTCTCTCATCCCGTCACTCTTCATGATACGTGGAAAAAAAATTTAAATGTCGGGTATTCTGGAGAATGGGGTGTGACAGTTTTTTGCGGCCCATGCAGGTCATCACACTGCGATATGCGTAAGGATAGTACATGTGATGCTTCCGTAGGTGATTGAGATAGGTTAGCCCTAAGGTGGGTAGTGACCTTAGAGCCTTAAGTGATCCACCCTTAAACCCCTAACTTAGGAAGTCAGAGGATGAACGTCCTACGGTGTAGTATACTATAGAAGTATATTAGTTGGTATCAGTGTATACTGATATAATAATGAAAATATGTGTATATAAATGCAATTGTTGTGCTTTGATATTTTAATTATATGCGGCGCATGTATACTTGTATTCAGTATATATACATACTTGTATTCGAATAGTACGAAAGTTACATGTATGGATAGGCGTGGGATTATATACTAGGTGGGTGAATACTTGAGTGTATGTATACTACGTCTCTATAAAAGAACATGACACGGATATGTGAGGCTGGTATGTGGTATACTTGTGCGACTCCGAGACATAGGTGATATATACATGTTTGTTTGTGGATGTATATTGGTGGGTACATATAAGCTAGTAGGGACATACGCCTTGTATGTGTGTGAGTGAAGATATGTACATAGCTGATATGAGTGCACGTAAGCGTTTTCCTATCTATTACATTATGGATGTTTCCCCGTGTGGGAAAGTACCAAGGTGCGTATATCTATCCTTGTGTGGATAGAGTGGTGGAGTGTTCATATGGTCATGTAGATATATGTAGGGAAGTGCATGTGTGTGAATATATGTGTGCTTGTATGGATATGTGGTGTAGATATGGGGTAAAATATTGGTGTATATATATCGCTAGTGTTGTATTGCTAGTGTGTGAATTCCTAATGTGTAGATTTGAATAACTGAGAATATATGTATGTGTTGCCTATGTGCATGTAGGGATTGGTATATTGTTTTACTTACGTATATAGTTGTGGGTTATATTATTGCGTGAAGATAGGTGTTATGTTTTGGCCATATATATAGCGTGTATGTAGCGATATAGATAAGTGGTGAATGCACGGGTAGTAGGAGTAATACTCCAGAGTGTTTGGAGTAGATGTATCCTAAGGTGGGTAGGGATAATTTAGACCCGTCCACCTAAGTTGAGGCCCTTAGCTCTATACTGTGCTTATTATGGGATATGGATATAAGTGTGACGTGTATCATATGTAGATGTGATGGATATAAGGATTTGAGACCGTAGAGTGCGAGTATACATAGGAAAATTGTGGGTTTGCCTGGTTAAGTGGAGTTATGGTATATATATGTGTGTGTGTATGCGTGCCACGTCGAATGGCATCTATTAGACTATTTGGATATATATGTAGCGTATGTATTCTTCTTTATATGATGGCATGAAGGGGAATTGTGCATTGGTATATGAGATACATACATACATACATATATATATATATATATATATGGGTAAAGTGTTCCTAGGGTGACTCCTTAGATTAAATCTAAGGAGTCGCCCCCATTTTCTCCCATCTCCCACAATTGTTTTGGATTTTATTTTTCATAGGATTGTTGGTCACATCATGGATGATCAACATACCAAAAATCAAGTCATTCCAATACTTTAAAAGCCCCCATCTACACCTTGCAACTTCAACGGGCTGAAAACGTGCTGAAAACCCCATAAAGTTGCAAGGGGTAGATGGGGGCTTTTAAAGTATTGGAATAACTTAATTTTTGGTATGTTGATCATCCATGATGTGACCAACAATCCTATGAAAAATAAAATCCAAAAAAATTGTGGGAGATGGGAGAAAATGGGGGCGACTTCTTAGATTTAATCTAAGGAGTCACTCTAGGAACACTTTACCCTACATATATATACTAGTCATTACCCGTGCCCATAGGGCACTGTTTATTTAATGGCTGAGTTTTTCCCCCACAAATTTCAAGTTCTCCCAAATTTCAAGTTTTCCCACAAAATTTCAAGTTTCCCTCCAAATTTAAGTTTTTTCCAAAAATTTAAGTCCCCCCCCCCCAAAATTGTCATTACCACCTAGGACAACCTTGCCACGTAGGACAAAGCTTTGTCTTAGTAGGATAAGATTCAACATCTTCAAAGGACTGGGAAACAATGGTCGGAAGGGGGAGAATAAAAAGTGTGGGTGCCAATATCTCTTGTTCAATTTCTCTTGATAACATCCCTATTTTATAGAATAGATATCTCTTATCCAATTTCTCTTGTCCAATATCTCTTGTCCAATTTCTCTTGCTAACATCCCTCTTTTATAATATAGATATCTCTTATCCAATTTCTCTTGTCCAATATCTCTTGTCCAATTTCTCTTGATAACATCCCTCTTTTATAATATAGCTATCTCTTATCCAATTTCTCTTGTCCAATATCTCTTGTCCAATTTCTCTTGATAACATCCCTCTTTTATATTTTATATATATTATATATATATATATATATATATATATATATATATATATATATATATATATATATATATATATATATATATATATATATATATATATATATGTAGGTGTGTTGTCAAACATGGTGTAATCGTGTATATATGTTGTTATTGTTGAATGCGTATTGGTGTATGTCTTGTGAGTGGTTATACGTATATATGTATGTGAATGATCCCTATTTGGATATGCATGTATCAGTATATGAATGTGTACGTATATGGGATGTGACTATCTACTGAATGTGTATGAATATTGAAATACACTTACTTGTGTATGTACTAGTATACTAATAAAAGTGTGGATATATTGGATGTTATGTATATAAGGGTATGAATAGCTACCGACTACCTGCTAGTTGGTTGAGTAGCTTGACTGTATGAGTGTATAATAGCAGGATATGCATAGAATGTGTGAATTGGTGTGTGCCCATACATGGGAATGTATGTGCATGGTTGCATGGATCCTAATAAACATATATGCATGCCTGTGTGTATACCTGCTATTAGAATAATATTCTGGTGTGTATGAGCCAATATGTATTTGCCTATATGTAGGCTTAGATATCTATATAAGGAATTCATGTGTATACTTCTGCGTGAACATAATGAGTATGTGCATATAATTGGGTTATATAGAGTATCTGTATGGTGTATTGGTTGATGTGTATATGTGAATATTTATATGGTTGTATGGATTTCTATTATATGTGTCATAGCGGAGTATCAGGATGTGAAGATGTATATGCAGTGTGCAGTAGAAGCATATGTGGTTGTGTGTATATTGGTTGAATAGGTATATACTTATAAATACCCTTGTTCGTTTGTCTGTGAATTTTTCCAGCATGGTTGCATATCTAGGTGTATCATAGATAAGTGTATTCCTGTGTGTATGCGTGTATGTGTAAGTCTGTAACAGAGCGTGTGTGTATGTATATGCATAAGAAGTGGGGGTATGAATGTGATGAGTATGAAACATAGGTGTGTGTGTATATATATATTTAATGAATGTAAGTGAATGAAACTGTTTGATAAGTGGATGTTGGAATGTGTGTATTTGTTTGCATATTTATATGTATACGCGTGTGTGGTGTGTAGATGGTATTCGTATTTATTTGACTATTGTGGCAGTATGTACGTAGGATGTACAAAAGTAGTTATATATATAACATATGGCAGGGAACGTATTATGTTGTGCACTCTTGTGTGTATTGTGTGCGGTATATGTGCCTATCTGTGTGAGGCAGTAGGTGCACTGCTATGGATGTGGGGTTATGTATATATTTATTTATAGTATGATTGCGATCCTTATGTGACTTGATCATGCATGTGTTAGTACGTGCACGTGAATGTATGTATGGATGTGACTAAATATTGTGTGTATATAGATATGTAGGTGCCTATGAATGTAAGTGAACTCATATGACTAATTATTAAGTGTATAGAGATCCGGTGTACAAACGTGTGACACCGTGATAGTGACCCTGTTTATCAAGAAATGGTGTGTAGATTAATGTCTATTGTTGTGTGTTTGTGCATGGATATAGACGTATATGTATATATATAAAGAGATAGAATATAAGTTATTTATACTTGAATGTATTGTGATGTATCTGAAAGCATACCATGTATGAGTGCCTTGTATATCGTGATATGGATATGATGTGATGTCATATCACATAGGTGTAAGTAGTGATCTGGATATGTATAATGATACGTAAAGAGACCTATTTGTGGTATGTGTGGGTGTTGTATCTGTTACTATGTATATATGTGCTTTGATATTTATGTGAGGGACGCCTATGTATGCGTATATATATATATATATACACACACACACACTAGTCATAACCCCTGCCCATAGGGCACGGCGAAGGTCGTCTCCCGAGTGCGAAACCGAGGAGGACAGTCAGTGCACGGGTGAAATGGTGACATGATAATCATCTCCCAAATGCATTTTTATTCCTCCAATTAAGACATTTTTTTTCAAATGGGAGATCATTCTTTTTGGCATTCAGAAAGGTAGCTTGTTATCTTTCCTATACAACCATATCAAAGAAAATCTAACCTTAGGGAATTGTGTTGCTATCTGTATGTTTCCGCCCAACGTTTACTGTAAACTACCATTATAACAGGATTGGAAAGAAATTATATCAATTAAGCATGTGTCCTCTTAATTGAGCGATAACAATTAAGCATGTGTTCTCTTGATAACATCCCTCTTTTATAATATAGATATCTCTTATCCAATTTCTCTTGTCCAACATCTCTTGTCCAATTTCTCTTGATAACATCCCTCTTTTATAATATAGATATCTCTTATCCAATTTCTCTTGTCCAATAACTCTTGTCCAATTTCTCTTGATAACATCCCTCTTTTATAATATAGATATCTCTTATCCAATTTCTCTTGTCCAATTTCTCTTGTCCAATTTCTCTTGATAACATCCCTCTTTTATAATATAGATATCTCTTATCCAATATCTCTTGTCCAATTTCTCTTGATAACATCCCTCTTTTATAATATAGATATCTCTTATCCAATTTCTCTTGTCCATTATCTCTTGTCCAATTTCTCTTGATAACATCCCTCTTTTATAATATAGATATCTCTTATCCAATTTCTCTTGTCCAATTTCTCTTGATAACATCCCTCTTTTATAATATAGATATCTCTTATCCAATTTCTCTTGTCCAATATCTCTTGTCCAATTTCTCTTGATAACATCCCTCTTTTATAATATAGATATCTCTTATCCAATTTCTCTTGTCCAATTTCTCTTGATAACTTCCCTCTTTTATAATATAGATATCTCTTATCCAATTTCTCTTGTCCATTATCTCTTGTCCAATTTCTCTTGTCCAATTTCTCTTGATAACTTCCCTCTTTTATAATATAGATATCTCTTATCCAATTTCTCTTGTCCATTATCTCTTGTCCAATTTCTCTTGATAACATCCCTCTTTTATAATATAGATATCTCTTATCCAATTTCTCTTGTCCAATTACTCTTGTCCAATTTCTCTTGATAACATCCCTCTTTTATAATATATATATATATATACACACACACACACACACACATATAGTGATGTGGATGTGCTATTAGATGAGTAATATGATGTATCTGTGATATGTGTGTGATGCGGATGTGTAGGGATGATAGTGAAGCGTATAGTGTATATAAGTGTGGTATAGATACGTATTCTTGTGTGTACTTCATGGGTAGTGAGACCATCATCCCTAGCTGACCTCGGCAAGGTTCACACCCTAGGAAGTCCGAGGACAGACTTTATTTTAAGGTGGGTAGGGTGCCATGCCCTATTTTGCACTATACGTGTATTCTACTGTACACACGCGGTATTTCTACCTACGATGCATACGTGGGCATGAAATAAGCGTAGATATCGATGTATGTGACGTATTGAACAGGGATTAGGCCGCAATACGTGGCTAAGGGAAGAGAATGTGAATGTGAATGCGGGAGAAGTGCAAATGGCGTCGTGGAAGTAAACCGACAGGAGTGTGTTAGACGTGTGTGTGTGTGAAGCATGTATGCTCGCATGGATGTGCATGGATGTGTGTAGGAAGAGCCATGAGTGTGAAAAGGGTTATGTGTCAATGGCATCCCCCGTAAATTTTTAGAAAGGTCAGGGGCAAAACGGTCTTTTTTGACTAAAACTGTTGTGTGTACATCCTAAAGTGGTGTGTGCATAAAGTAATGGAAAACTTGTAAATACCTAGAATAGGGAGGGGTATTTTGGTCATTTCTACATGGAATATTACCTAGGAATATTCTTTTCTTGGAAGATAAGAAAAGAATAAGAAGTGATAGGAAAAAAAGAAAAATCTAGAATTCTCTCTCTTTCTCTCATTCTTTCCTTCCCTTTCTCTTTTCCCCTCTCCCTCATCATGGCCGGCCTCCTTCCATGTTGCCATGGCCGAAACTCTCCGCACAAAAAAAAGAGGAGAAGAGGAGGAGGAGGAGGAGGAAGAGGAAGAGGAAGAGTAAGAGAAAGAGAAGAGAAAGTTTAGCGTCTTGAGGTAGGAATCCACTTGGTTTGGAATTTCATGAAATAATTTTTCCTATTAAGATTTTATAGCATGTCTTACTTAATTTGAATTAGTAACGGTGAAATTTCATGAGCTATGTTTCAATTTCACAATTTTCCCCTTGAAATTCTTAGCAAACCTATCTCTTTTAAATTTCAGAAACTTTGATGTCTGATTTTGCCTTGATTCTGATCACTGTAGCTCGAATCATGTTTTGAAAAAAATATGAGCTTGTAGATATTGAAGTTCTACCCCAAAATCATATAAATTTGACATATTTCAATTCAGAAATTAGGAGAAATAAATCCATCTTTACAACATGTCTGTTTGATTTTCAGTGTTGACATAGTTTAACAAAATTGGCCTAGAGACCTGCACACATAATGGAATTTTGTGTTCTTGGTCTTGTTGGAAAGTTAACAAGATTGTCGCACTTCTGGTGCTCGAGTGTGTTTGCTTCCATTGCTCTTATTCTTGTATGGTAGAGACCCGCGGGAGTCCCTCAAAACGATCGACGGTGGTTTTAGCACCGTTTTTATGAGACGTTACATACAAGAATTCTCTGTTTTGTTTACTCACCGTCTCAAGGTGGTATCCGTTTAAATGGATATCTTTAAAGCTTAACAGATTTCTATGAGCGCTATGGGAGAAAAGCGCATCTTTTATTAGTAGTTGTGTTTTGTGGGGGAGCATAAACTGTGCTTCCCCTGATCCTTCAATAATTCATGATGGACCGGATATTGTATTCTCGGTTCCATCGTATTTATCAATGCTTTGGAAAAAGCAGATGTCTTGGTGGATCGTGTGCGTAGAAGGCACTGTTCACTAGGCATTTATAATCCATCTAATTTTAAGAAAAACATCGCAGTATAAGACACAAGAAAAGATATACTACTAATAATTATTCAATGTCTGAAAATTCATCAACATGCTAGAAATCAAACAAGCAGATAGTAAATTGTTCAAATTACAATGCATAGAAAGTAGATAATGCTTCAGTCGAGCAGGTCATCGTTTGAGAAGTCCTCAGCGATAAACCTGATTGGTGCTGGGTCTTCTTGTTCCACCAGGTTTGTCTCAGCTTGCTTCTGGCTCGCTTTGTACAAGTCCTGTAGGTGGCGTGGAGTCCGACAAGTCCTGGACCAGTGTCCAGTCATGCCACACCTGTGGCACTTATCTTCCTAGTCCTTTCTGAGGGCAGATGTCTGGCTGTCGTCTTTTCTCTTCCACGGGGTCCTCTAGCCTGCTTCTTCATTTCCTTACCCTTCTGGGGTTTGCCTTTGAAGTTGCTCTTCTTCTTTTGGGAGGAGCTGTGATGCGCTTCAGGCGTATGAGCAGTGCCGGTAGGGCGTGAGTTATGAGTGGCCAGAAAGAGGTCTCTATTCTGCTCTACCATCAGAAGGCATGAGAGAAGCTCTGAGTATTTCGTGAACTTTCGTTCATGATACTGCTGCATTAGTATAACATCCTTCTCGTGGAAGGATGTATACATCTTCTCTAACATGCGCTCCTCCGTCACTTTCTCACCACACAACTTCAGGCGTGAGGTGATACTAAAAAGTGCCGAGTTGTACTCGGCGATAGACTTAAAGTCTTGGAGACGGAGGTTCTCCCTTTCATATCGCGCTCGGGGAAGTATAACATCTCTTTGATGTTTAAACCTATCCTCGAGGGCGGTCCATAACTTATAAGAGTCTTCCACCGTGAGGTACTCGGCCTTCAGGGTTCGATCGATATGGCGTCTGATATAGTTAATTGCTTTCGCTTTATCTATATCAGAAACCTTATCGCCTACAGCGATTGCATGGCTCAGTCCCTGTGCTCGCAGATGGAATTTTATGTCCAACTGCCAGCTTAAATAATTTTTGCCTGTAGCATCCAATACGTCGAAGTCGACGCTCGCAATTTTAGCCATTATCTCTCTAGCATGTTTAAAAATAAGCAATAATTAGATATTTTTAAAGAAAAATAAATAATTAAGCATTTCAGACATAGATATTTGCTGCGTGGATCGGCTAATCACCATATTAATTACAGTCCATACAGTCCCATAAAAAATGAAAATACAACTCGGGAACCCACGTGGGGCCCCTATTCTTCTGGAATGGATATGCATCATCGTGAGACGTCCGTCGGTCTTGTAATTTTTACAATAATATTCTCACTACATTTTTCTCTCAAAAAAAGAAAAGAAAGCGAGGGAAATAATGGTGATAGCTAGCCGATCCAAAACCACAGCAAATATACACATACGTTTGCAGAAAAATGCAACATGCGTTACATTACAGACATATAATCATCACAGTCAGTTTTAATCATTACAGGCAGTTTTAATCATCACAGGCATTTTAATAGTGGAAATAAAAATATTTTTGTTTAATAATTATTGGACCACTGGGCAACGTCATACACCGTTAGGTTAGTTGACTAACGGCAGAGCGGTCGTATGATCTTCCTAATTATTAAAAGTATAATAATCAGATAATCCGAATAAAATGCAATGAATTAAAAGCGTGTAATTTATCCAGATTTTTACGAAAAAGAAATCGTAATTAAATCTGAAAAATAATTTGGAAATGAAAATTGTGGTCAAACCCTAGTTAGTGTTTTTGGTCGCGTGAGTTGCTGCTTCTGGCGGCTAGGGTTTCCGGACACGCGCGCGCACCTGGGGGGTGCCGCTACAAGAAACGGGCGGGGGTGCCGCCGTCGCAGGCGGGGGTGCCGCCGTCGCAGGCGGTGGGGGTGCCCGCCGCTGCAGGCGGCGGTGGGCAGAGCCCACCGCTTCCAGCGGCGGGATGGCCCGCCACTGCAGGAGGCGGGGGTCGCCGCCGCTGCAGGAGGCGGCGGTTGCCGCACGCCGCTGCGAGCGGAGACGGCGGTTGTGCGAGGTTGGGGGGTCGCGTGGCGGCTTCCGGTCGCGTGGCGATGAAGAAACCCCCTAGGGTTTAATGGGTTTTGGGGAAGATGATGATAAAAATCCGATTTCTATGGAAAAAAATCTATTTTTGATCTTCAAAACGGCGTTTTAATTGTAAAAAGTTGATTTTTAACAATAAAAATGACGATTTTTCATTAAACAATCGATCCAAGTATTTGGATCTAAACATATGTGCATACGAATGTAGATCTAGTGAAAAGGAATTACCTCTAGATCCTAACCGCCGGATCTAGCGACGTTCGGTGAAGGAAGCCCGTTCGCGTCGCGTTCGTCCGTCGGCAGAGGTTCGGCTCAGCCTCGAGCGTGCTGATAACGTGTTGTAAACTTGGTGGCTACGAAATCCGTAGCCCTGTATTTATAGCAATAGGGTTACATAATGGGTGGATACCCAATAACAAGTTGGGCCTCCAAAAGCCCGTTTATAACAATTAGATAGTTTTTTTAATATGAATTGTAGTAGGTTGAGTTTTTAAGGTAACCTTACCCTCATGTTAACATTACCATTAGCTTAATAAATGTTAATTAGAAGTTAATTGGTGGGTTAATTGTTAGTATTAATCCAAATGATAATCATTAAGTATTGGTTAATTCAGCATGTTATTAATTGTTTAATAATGTTAGGGTAATAATATTAGTACAAAAATAAGTGTATCAGGTTAGTTTAACACAATATAGACATTACCCTAGCCAGAGAGACCAATAAAATTAGACGAACCCAATTCGGGGATTATCCCGATATTTTGATTATCTCGCAATAAATCTAATTCAGTGATGTGTTTAACCGAAACAGAAAACCGGACGTGCCAATACGTAGTACCCGTCTAGACAAACCCACGACAACCGATACCACCAGAAATAGGCAAGTGATACTTGCCAGTAATTATTTAGGCCATGTTTTAGGCCAATTTTATAGTAGCGTAAAAGAGATTAGGCGATGAAATGATAGTCGCCTAAACGCCCTTGCTAGATTTAGCTTGACAACAAAGCTAGATCCGACACCTTTACCATACTATCTTTTCATGCTGTCATGTCACGTTTACTTTCAATTAATTGTACGCACTTTTAACTGCTCATTACATGTCATGTCATGAATCAAATTGTTCTATCGTGATTGCGTAGCACATGCTACAATAATTGTAACTATTGAGGCTAGGCACATGCTTTGCGGACACAACCCTATGCCAATAACACTTTCTGGCTCGTGATCCAGAAGATGGGTGCCAGTCCATAAACCAAAAACACTTCCGGGTTCGTGATCCAGAAGATGAGCGCCAGTCCATATACACGTGGAGGGGTAGGGTTAAGCGATCACTTGAGCGTAGGAGTGTGCCCGTACAGCCACTTCAGCCAAAAGGCGTAAATCCTGTGCACAAAGTGCAGTGATTCGTGAATTGTGAAATAGTGAATTGTAGCTTTCTGCTTGTTATCATCTTATTCATTTAATTGTTGCATTCTTTAAATGTCATGCCATTTCAACATAGTAGAACTGCTAGTCGCTTTACTTTTATTTGTACCTTGCACAAAAGTCCTCCACCTTCTTGGGAGACTTTTGCTGACATGTGCCCTTTTCTCTTTGGGTTAGGGGAGAGCACGGTCTCAAACCGGCGGTTTGGGACCTAAACCGAACCAGACCGTATAAGTTGCGGTTTCTCACAGGCCAGACCAAACCAGACCGCCAGACCGACGGTTTCCGAGCCGACGAAAACTGATTGGAGCGGTTTGGTTCGGTTTGGAACCACGGTTCAGATATATGATGACGGAAGATCCCCTCGTATACCCAATTTTGCTAAATATAGACTTTGTCATTAAAATAATTTCATGACATGGCTTCATTTCTGTGCACCTTATCAAACCAGGGAAAATTAGGCACTTCATCGCTTGCAGGAGTTCTAACTGTAACTGCGACAGGTGCGGTTATTATTGTTCTATGTATTTTCATTTTTCTATAGCAGTTAGGGTGCATTCATCAGTAGAAGTTGTATCAAAATGGTATTTGATGCTGAATTGAAGGTCAATTGCGTCGTTGGAGTGGAAGTAATGACGTCTTTTTGAGAACTATGGGTCAAAATATAAGGGTTAATAGCAACTAAATGAAAATGGAATGAAATGCGTTGTTGCCTGCTCGTAATGCAGAAGAAATTAAGAGGACAATCAGATTCAAGAAAGAGAGAGAATTACAGATAACACGATAAGAAAATATTGATCTCACAGTCAACCGTACTTGAGCGTAGTAGCGCTAACCAAGATGAACTTCTCTTCATTCGGGTTAAAATCCCAACAGATTTCCCGCACAATATATAATATATGTTAGGAGTCGGGTCGGTTCGGTTTAAGCGGTTTCGACAGGGTGAAACCAAACCAGGCCATATAAGTGGCGGTTTCCAACGATTGAGACCAAACCAGACCGATGGAGAGCGGTTCGGTTCGGTTTTTAGCTCGGTCTGGTTCGGTCCGGTTCGGTTCGGGCGGTTTGAGCAAACCGTGCTCACCCCTACTTTGGGTGTCACATGTCAGGTTTTGAGACAGAGCAGGTAGCAGAGGACGAGCAGTTCGTTGACGCTGAGTTTGAGGTCCCTGCAGAGACTGAGTTCGAGGACATTGGTGACCAGTCCTGGACTCACTTGGAGTCTCTTTTAGTAGTTGTTTTCTAGTAGTTGCTGATTAGGTTTCGATGCGTAACACCCATCTCTTTGTTTTGTTTGGCCATGCTTTAGGCATATTGTTCAGACTTTGTACTTGGTGACTCTTTCTGTGATGTTTGGGATGTTTTGTTGGATGTCTAGTGGATGTTTTTTATCTACTCTTTTTATTATCATTGTTTTTGTTTCGTCGCGATGCAAGGACCTGCAATTTGTATTTATTCATAGAGGCTTATCGGACTGCAGCTTCACAGCTCCAAGTCCGAGCGGACCTTCTCACGTCTCACCTTCCATATTTGGGAAGCGGGGCGTGACGTACACAATTGGGCCTATAAAAGCTATTTTATAACAAAATAAAATTTATTAATGTAGTAATTATTTTATATACTCATGTTAATTCCAGGCCAATTGCGGCCTTATGAAATTCACTTTCAAGCCTACTGCGCGACTGGGCATATTTTGCGTTCAATGCATTTTGGAGGGCCAAAAGAAAGGGACAAAAATGTAAACTGCACAATTTATTTCCGTCATGTGGTTCTGAATGGGAGTTGCTATGTGCGCAAACGAAATTGTCGTGCACACAACCTACCTTACGATGAACATCCAAACAAATTTTAAAATCATTTTTTACTTTACACACAATACCATATATCTATGTTATATATATCCTCTTCATCCTCCTCCACCTCTTCCGTATGAACAGCAGTCGCCCCCACATGCCCATTGCTGCACCTAACCTCTACACTTCTTCACCCACCTCTCCATCCTCTTCCTCGTCAACACTCTTCATTCTACATCCTCCACTCTTCTGCTACCGTCGCCGTCGTATGGTGGCGGGGTGCGGTGACGATGGCTAACAAGATGAGGAAGAGAGTTAAAGTGTAAAAGAGGAAAAAGTTTTAAAAGGCAATCCACTAAAGAAAATTGTTGTGCGAACATACATTTTTGCTCAGTTTACATACCACTTAATTTTTTGCTCAGGACACATGCAAAATAAATGGAATTTGCTCAAATCACATGCCCCAATACGAATAATACCCTTAGGTCAATTTGATGAGTAAACATGCCTTAATTGTTTGGGTTTGTGGTTATATCTCTTCCGTTCACATATCACAATACATCAGATCTTTCCAGTAACTCAAATTGAACTCTAAAATTAATTTGCGAGTACACATACATCCTATCGTAAAAATTGACACTCTTCAGTACGCCTCTTTGGCAGAGAGATTGCCTTCATTACACATTCATCATAGTAACGAAATAACAAGAGTATTAAAATTTTTTGCTGAGCACTCATATAATTGTTGAATGTTACCTGATTATCTTTTAAAACCCAGAACTAATTGCTCATTACACGAACCTAATTACTCATTACAAGGACAAGAGGAGGGTGTTGGGAAGTGGGGATGATGTGGAACGATGGTGGGAGGGTGGCATACGAGGGGATGAGGGAGCGGGGGAGGGAGGCGGGGGCTGGGGTGCGGGGAGGGGAATTGTGAGGAGGCGGGAGAGCAGGGGAAGGGAGCGGCCTAACGAGGGGCTGGGGACTAAGGGGTTGGGGAGGCGGTAAGGGGCGCAGGGGAGGCACACGAGGGGGGGGGGGGGGGGGGGGGTGGGGCGTAATTAGTTAACTAGATTAAGGTATATATGTATACTTGAGTCTCGACAATTCGTTCCAGGTTTTTGGTTAACTTTATGTGTACTCAGCAATTGTTTTAACGAAAAACAGGCAGTCTCTCTACGAAAAATAGGCAGTCTCTCTCTCCCCCGCTCCCTCACCTCACGCCAGGGATCACACCAAAAGTTTGAGGTTGCTATGGGGGGTTTTAAAAGGATATAATTGGTATTTTAAAACAAATCATGGTGGTATGTGAAACGAGCAAAAATGTATGTTCACATAGCAATACCCCGCAGGAAATTTTGAATTCCAAACTTGTAAGTGGTCGGTGCGCATAGCAACTCCTTTCCAAAGCCCGCCTCTTCATTCGGGAATTGCTGCTCACCTTGCACATTTTGATAACAGATTACATTTATTTACAAGTACACCATCCACGTTGGTAAACTTCTAAAAGATAATGGCAACCTTGCAAATAAATGCAATTCGTTTTAGCAGAAAGTGTAATGTGAATAGCAGCACTAATTCAATCTTCCAGGGAATACAGTGAGAGAGCTAGAGCTCAAGAAATGGAAATGGAGTCGAGCGAGAGCAACTGGAGGAAGGAGGCGGACGCGAACCTGAAGAGGCTCCACTCCCTTCTCTTTGGGTCGGAGCTCGCCGCCGATAGATCCGACCCAGCCGCCGCCCGGATCCTCGGCCTCCGCCTCATCGGGTTCCTCGACTCTCGGACACGAACCCCGATTGACGCCTCCTACATCGAGCCGATCCGATCCGAGATATCCTCCAAGGTCGATTCCTACGCCCGTGCCCTAGCCTCCGATTCCGACCGGTAAATTCCTGCTGCCTACAAAACCCTAGATTATAGACTCCTCGATGAGTCGACACTGCTGTCTTCACTTTCTCTTTTGAAATTTCCGTCTGATAATTGTATTATTATCTTTTTGGGAAATTGGTGGATATCAATACAATGCCGGTTAATTGAAATTGTTAAACTATTACGTTACATGCTTTTGGGCAAGCAGACTCATTTATTTTGTACAATCTGAAAACGAGTCGTGAAATTAGAGCTCACATTGCTTCTCGTTTCGTAGTTCCCTTTACCCTTAATATCTAACGGTATACACGTTAACTTGAAAAATTACACCTCTAAAGTGTTAACTGGCATGTCAAAGCTTGAGATTGATCATTTCGACCAAGGACAGTAATCCGGCTTAATTAATTTTTTGCGTGTTTATATATTATTTATGCATCTCTTTTGTCCTATTTAATCATTAATTTGTGATTAGTTTAGTTGTTAATGTTGGTTTTCATTTTCTATCATTTGTCAGAAAGCATTACACTTTAAAAAGGTGGTGGTGGTTATTATTACGCAGTGCTTGCTGTTAATGCATTATAAATTTTCATAAATTTCCATAATTTCCACAAACTTGAAATAAATGTTTCGTACATGTGGCATATGCAATTGCGCTCAGTAGACACATACTGGCACATATTTGTTTCTGTGTCATTGTTCATGATTATACTGGACAATACAATGCTTATCAGCATGAGTATACTTTATGGTTTCAGGATGCCTCAGCTCGGTATATGGGATTGTTTTGGCAAATAATGCAAGTCATGTTTAACACCTGATATGCAAAGTCACTTGCAAATGTTCATAATTATTGTTTATAATTGTTAGATTTTCCATGTTGATAGTGCATGTATGCATGTTTTTATCTGCAGGGTTTTGGACTAATGTTTTAGCAGGGTTGGCATTGAGAAATGCTTATGTGTCATAGGCCACCCCTTTTCTAATTAGACATAAACGTAGGTTGATTAATATGATGTCCAAATGGTATATGAAGTAAAGTGTGATGCTATTGTTTTCTGATCTTAGTTTAAAGTAAGCCCTTTCTACTGTCTTGTTCATTTTTACATATGTTGTGCCAAAGATGCTTGTTTTATTTTCGAACTGTTTTCAGCTGAAAATGGTCTTGCGTTCAGGTTTATAATCTTTTTATCTATGTATCCTAAGGGCTAAGATATCATAGCTTATGAATTCAGCCAGGCATTTGACCAGGCAAGAAGAGACGTAGGCAATGTCTTTGTGCATAGAGGGGACACTGATATAGAGAAGATCAAACAGTCGAAGTACTTCCGTCATATACTTGACAGGTCAAATGGAAACACTTCAGGCCAATTGGTACGCGACCTGGTTTCCTAATTACCAATATAATACTGATAATTAAGTTAAGCTTGCATACATTTGTATAGGTTGATAAATTTTTTATCTAATTCGGCTCCTGTATGCTATGGATTTCTTTTTCCCACCCCACCCCACCCCACCCCACCCGCAATGCACATTCACACTTGAACACACGGTATTTCAGCTGAATTCATGATGTGATTTCCTCCCCTTCCCCAAGAAGTAAGACAGTCGTTTCTAAATATCTAAATCTGTGGAAGGCGTGTGTGATGGTGTATAGCTGAAGCCATATTTGGAATTATTCATGAAATCATAAAATTTTCATTTTCATAATTATGAAGCTCTGTTGGTGTCTTTTAGGTCTCCAACACTGTATTAAATGCCACCTCTGTTCATGGATCCTCTATCAAGGAAAAGCACCAAGCACAAGCATGTGAACCTGGCATACAACACGAAAAGTTGAGCTTCAGGGCTTCAAAACTCATGACACAGACAAAGATCACATCGATCTATGGTAGCAAGGCCCTAAAGTCGAATAACGTCTCCAACGAGAAGCTCCTAAACTCTGAAAGTTGCAGACTTACGCAGTGTATCGATATCAAAGATGACGAGGAAGAAAAACCTCATGGGAGTACTCTGAGGCCGAAACGTCGACACACAGAATTTACAAGCCCAATATGTGAAATAGTTAAAACGCCATCCCCATTAAGCAATGAGGAAACTAATGCTGATACCTCTAGCAATTGTTTTGTGACAGCCAGAACAAAATTGGTATTTACTTCATTCCTTATGTTGAATCTTGATGGTAATTTTGAGATATCTGGAATTATATGATTGAACGCTTTCTCTTCATGATGCATTAGCCTTCCAAGTTTTGGAAAAATATACTTAGAAGTATATTTAACGTTTTATCCTTATGCAATTTTTTGTCCTTTCAGGCATATCTTCTGCTGGTTGTGTGCAAACTTTTCTCACCCTTTCTTGTTTTCCATCTCTGTGTTATGTTTGATCCAGTTTCAGATTGAAGGCAAACAAGTTAACGAACTAAAGCAGCGTTATGGTTTAGGTGAAACAAAGATGCACCTTGATCATTAAAAATGAAAAAAATATAAAAAAAGGAGATGCGTCTTGATTTAACACACAGTTTTTGAATGATTACCTGTAAACTCATTTTCTTCATGACCATATACTATTATAAAGTATGGGGTTAAATGGCTGTCTTCATCCTTGATGCTAAAGAGGTGGTTGGATCTAAAAGAAAATCACTTTTCCAAGTAATATGATATTATCCCAAAATTGATGGAGTACTGTCAATTTTACTCTCCGAGGTTCTATATATTCGTCCATGTTTGGTCACTTGAAAATTACTTTTAAAGTGATTGTCCTATCAGTATGATAAAAGGGTGTCTCACATCAAGTTGTTTTTGAGTTGACTTTTTTGATTTCACATGATAGCTGATAGAGAATGCTGTCATGCCCCCATTTTTGAGTTCCTAGACATTACCTTGTTGAGAATTATCATTCAATAATGTTCTTTTCTGCACATTTTAAGATGTGGGGGTCAAATTTGGGTCGGTGTTGGTTGTAGCTTTATTGTTTTCGTTGGTGGCGGTGGATGATGTCCCGCCACACTCTCTCCTGGAATATGTACGTTCAGACATGATGCATCATAAAAGAAAACGATTGGCGGGTTAAGATAAAAATTCTTTAAGGTTCGAGGATGGAGTCAAGGATTTCAAATGAAAGATATTTTGAAGGATTTAGGATGTAGTAATGAATTCAAGGGAATGAATCTCATGACAAGTTAATAAATTCTAAGGATTTAGACCGTGTGTTGCTCAATAAAAGTTTTAGTTGACCTGTATGCGTCACCAACAAAACTTGTGATGTTCCATTTTTTAGTTTGCTAAATGAAAAGGAAGAGCAATAAGCTCACATGTATATAAGCCTAGCTGGAATTCACTCTTTAGCAATAAGCTCACATGTATATAAGCCTAGCTGGAATTCACTCTTTTGACTTAAACACATTAGATGTCTGAAATAAAATTGAAGGTTCTTTGCTTCTAAATAATAATGATCAACTACTATAATAGCTTATACAGTTTAAGATTAACAAGTTGGAGTGATAGCAAGTATAATAATAAGGAGGGTATGAAAAGACTAACAACTTATACGGATGCAAAAATATGAAAAGGAAATGGATAATGGTAAGAAACTTGTGTATTAATATTTGTTTTGTAGAGGAGGCCTGTCAAGGGAAGTTTTTTGAAAATCTTCATACCTATTGGATATTCCTAAGAAGAACAATAACAAACAGAAAAGAGATATCTTTAAGGAAGATAATAATTGTGTAGGTTTCCCCAACAAGAATAAAATAACATAAAACATGACATGCATAATAAAATAACAACATGGATCAATAAATACATGATAAGTATATGGAATGCAATATAGCATATATATGTAGCAGCATGAATGTGTATATATAGCATTATTAAAGGCAGAAATGATGATTATTGGTAGTTGACAGACATATAGTGAGTAAGTAAAATAAATATTAATAAGTTGGTGCCACTAATTATAATGTTAATAATGCCCTATTCTAGTATCTAACTCATGTCGAGCTCATGTCTGAGTGTATGATATGCAACATATGTATATTCAACATCACATGCCATGTGGTTGCATGCTAATATGTGCAAACAGCACATAATAGGATGCACACCTGAAGGTGTCACCGGTAAATAATAGGATGCACACCTGCAGGTGCCATCAATACATATTCGATTGATGGATGCACGGATACATGGATACAATAGGAACCCTTTTCGCTCCTGCACCCTCCAAGATAATGAGTTTTCCATCTCTAGTATCATGTGCTAGTGCAATGTCACATATAACAAGTATGTGCAGTATTATGTGAACATGTATAATAATCGAGAACATTGACATATATAATATCACCAGCATGTAACTGATGATAAATTTAGTATCGTGATTAGTGAATATGTAATCAGGTACACTGTACAAATAGTATCATGAGGAGTGAATGCCATACATTAATATACATGGTATTGGGTTCTGTAATCATGTGCTAGATATGTAAAAAATGAGCAGTATAGTAATTGGGTACAGTGAACATGTAATAGGTATGGTGACAGCATGCATAATAAATTAAATATATCAAGCATATATGATTTTCATTTCTAGCATATGTAACGGGCAGTTACAACATGCATAGATTATAAAACTAACATACCATAAGTTCTTATTCAAGTTTCCTTGTTACTTATCATTTATTAATTTCATTTTATCTTTCAAGGCAACCATCAAATAAATAAGGAGACAAGGTTGAAACATGAAATATGATTAATACTCTGGAACTTAGTTAATGGACATGTATAACATATCATAGTATGAGGAGAGACGGTTTCAATAGCGTAACCTGAATGTGGGTTGAATGACCCATAATTAAAAGCATGTTGTGACTAGGCCCATGCTGTAAGGGATCATCAATAATAATACTTGTAATAATAAGCTATCATGTAAATCAGAAGCATGCTACAAAAATAAGAAACACTAGCATAACTATTTCTATAATCCAATTAAATCAAATCATCTAACATAACCTAGAAACCGACATAAGCATGACCTAAATTATGTGTATGTAGCTCTGTGTCAAGCTATATGACAAATCATATATGCATTAACTACATGTTTCAAAATAGACTATAAGATATAATACCCCCAAGCGACATAACGGCCGAAGCCATAAAAATGGTCAAACTTATCAACATTAATATATCCCAAAGATAGAAGTATCAACATGAAGCAAACAACACCTAGAGGGTAAAACCAAGCGACACTGGTCAACCAGAGGCAAAACAAACAACAACAGTCCCCATAAAGGGGTTAACCGACCAAACAGAGGTAGCAAGGAGCAAGACCAGGAGCAATCAGCCGTTATAAGGGTTTATCGAATTCAAACAGAGCATCATGAGCCGGACATGATGCATGGACACTCGTAGAGAACCAACCGATCTAACAAAGAAACAATAGAGGGTAATAACCGGTAAAAAGGTAAAATTGCACCCCCAATAGGAACAAACCGTCCCAAAAATTCAAAAAGGACATGTCCGATAATCATCAGTAATCCAACCGTACCAAGCATCAAAATAATCATGGCATATGGCCAACAAAATAGCCCCAAATAAATAACCCAAAATTTCCATGCAATTGCATGAATTAAAGAGAAGTCGACTCGTGATGTCACTTCACTGCCTCACCGCTCATTTGGTTGCAGCTAGTGCTGTTGCTTATATTGTCGATCAATTGGAGGTGGTGGAACGAGGAGAAGATGAAGAAATTGTTACCACTGATGAATAGGATGGAAATCAAGATAGAGAAGGGTGAGGGAGCTCTGGTTTTTGGGTTATGGGTTTCGATTGAAAATTGGGGGGTTTAAATGGGAGTGAGAGGTTATGGTTGGGGGGGGGGGGGGAAGAGTAGGGGAGTGAGTGTCGGAGAGTGGGAGATAGTGCAGATGAAAGAATGCACAATGGGCGAAGGGGCGTCGATTACATGATTGTGGGAGAGAGTTGCAAAGAGGGAGAGATCGGGTGAGAGAGAGAGAGAGAGAGAGAGAGAGAGAGAGAGAGAGAGAGGTTGAATTTTAATTTAATAAGGGTGTTAATGGGTCGGATGCGGGTCAGTTTGATAACGGTTTTCGGGTTAGGTTTCGGGTTTCAATTTAAAGGGAATGGACTTGAGGTTAAAACAAGCTCAATAAAATCCAAAAATATAAAAAAAATACTAAAAATTCAGAATAAAATTTTTGAACATATTTGATATTTGTTAAAATCTTATATTAACAGCATGATTACGAGTTATGACCATTGCACATTATGTATTTTTAATAATTAAAAAGTTTATTAGTAGCATTTATCCACAACCAAGGTTTAGGAAAAGGCTGTCAAAATATACTTACTTGTATAAAACTGTGGTGCAGAGCTACACACCTTATCTTCCTTAGTTTGGTTTGTTTTTGCTTTGTAAACATCTTAGTCATTGCTTAAGTCACGGTGTGTGCGCTTAGCAATAACTAGATGAATCCTATAAATACCCCAAAAACCCTAGTTGTTCATTATCGAAGAATTGAGATTAATTGCCGTGACGGCTAGGGTTAGTGGGGATTAGACTTGATCCTTTAGATTCAAGTTAGGGAGTGATCTCTCCAGAAAAAGATCAAATCTATCTTATTGTTCTTCGTATTTCAATAGAAATTCCTCTCTTTTCCATTTTTCCTCTTTAAAATTCAGCCCTAAATACGATTTGACCCCCAAATCGTATCTTTTTGGTATCAGAGCACTCGGTCCTATGGCGAGCACACGGGCGACGGCGACAAAAACTCTGGAGGAGCGATTGGATGCGGAAATCACGGGGTTGCGAAAGGAGATGACGGATATGAGGGAAGAACTCAAGGCGGGTTTGAGCGCAACCATGGATGAGAAGTTGAATCGGCTCTCGGAGCGCCATTCGCGCGAGATGAAGGATGGGTTTGCCGAGGTGGCGAGGATGCTTCAACAACCCCAGTTTCTGCAGCGAGATCCAGATCCGCAGTCGTCGGGTTCATTAGATCTGGTCTCACGGACAAATCATGGAAACGGCGACGAAGGAGTATCTTTTCCCCCACGGGAGAGCGACCCGAGGCAACCGGAAGATGGGCGGGGCCGGCAAAGGGGCCCGGATGGTCGGCCGCCCCCAACTGGGGGCGGCGAAGGCGGGCGGCCCCGAAACGGGGCCGCCGGAGGGTTTCCGCCCCCTACGGGGGGGCGGCGAACAGCAGCGGGCCCATGCCCCCAGGCGGGGGCAGCACTCGCCAATAGGAGGGCCAGGGGAGGTGTAGGACAGTGGGGGGCCGAGGATCATACTTATCAGAGGCGGCATGCAGACAGGTGGGGACCACTACGAGGAGATACACCCCCTGATATGCGGAAGCTGAAGGCACCACTGTTCGATGGGAAGGACCCCGATGGCTGGATCTATCAGGTAGAGAGATACTTTGAGGTCATGGGCTTCGCTGAAGCAGAGAGGCTGAGGGCGGTGGCACTAAATTTCGAAGGGGAAGCCCTGGCGTGGTACCGGTGGACCCAGAAGCAGAGACCGATACGGACTTGGAGGGAGCTGACAGAGTGCCTGATGGAGAGGTTCCAGGAGACCCACGGGGGCGGGCTTTTTGAGCAGTTGTATGCCTTGAAACAGGAGGGGACCGTGCGTGACTACATCTCGAGGTTCGAGACCCTCTCGAGCCGGGTAGAGGGGGGTGTCAGCGGAATCGATGGAGGGGAATTTTTTGAAGGGGTTGAAACCATCCGTGAGAGCAGAGGTAGGAGTGCATGACCCTCAGGGGTTGGCGGCTATGATGCGATTAGCCAGGAGGGTGGAGGACATGCAGACTCAGGAGAGGAGGTCTAGAGGAGTGTGGGGCGGGGTTGCGGCACGTAACCCAGTTCCGTCAGCAGTACCTAGAGTTACGACCGGGACCCCGGCTGCGGAGACCAGACCTGGAGGGCAGACCCGTCGGATGACCGAGGCAGAGATGAGGGAGCGCAGGGCCAAGGGGCTGTGCTTCAAGTGCGATGAGCGGTTCACTCCGGGGCATCGGTGCGCAGGGCGAGCCATGCAGTTGGAGGTGGCGGCTGAGGAGGAAGAAGATGGAGATATTACTATTATACTCGATGGGGAGGAGGCTGTGGCGGAACAACACCAGCATTTAGACGTCGTGGAGGTTTCTCTTAGCTCCGTGGTGGGATTTACTCCTTATCACACCATGAAGCTGGTGGGCAGGTTGGCAGACCAGGAGGTGACGGTATTGATAGACAGTGGGGCGACCCACAACTTCATCTCCAGGAAGTTGGTGGAGCAGGTGTGGCTAGAAGTGAGTGAGACAGCCACCTTTGGGGTGATTTTGGGCACCGGCCAGAGGGAGGAGAGCAGGGGTGTCTGCAGGGCTGTGATTCTGGCAGTACAGGGAGCTCAGGTGGTGGTAGACTGTTACCCCCTGGAGCTGGGGAAGGTTGACTTGGTATTGGGAATGCAGTGGTTGCAGACATTAGGCGACACCAAGTTCAACTGGAAGCTGCTTAGGATGGAATATCAGGAGAACGGAAGGACGGTGATTTTGCTAGGGGACCCCAGTCTGTGTTGCCGCGCAGCGTCCTTGAAGTCCTTGGCTCGGGCAGTATCGATAGGAGGGGAGGCATATTTTGTGTCCTACCAGGAGTTTGGGGCAGAGGCAGAGGAGCAGAGGGCACCGCCGGAGGTGGAGGAGTTGTTGGACAGCTATGAGCACATTTTTCAGATGCCACAGGGACTTCCACCGCAGAGAGACCACGAGCACGCCATCGTGCTGCGGGTGGGGGTAGCGCCCATCAGTGTCCGACCATACAGGTACCCGCATGTCCAGAAGGATGAGATCGAGCGATTGATCAAGGAGATGCTACATGCGGGGGTGATTAGGCCGAGTGTTAGTCCCTTCTCTAGCCCGGTGCTCTTGGTGAAGAAAAAGGACGGTAGCTGGAGGTTTTGTGTAGACTACCGTGCCCTCAACAAGGAGACGGTGGCAGACCGTTTTCCCATACCGGTGATAGATGAGTTGCTATACGAGTTACATGGGGCGTCGATCTTTTCGAAGATTGACCTGAAGTCGGGTTATCATCAGATCCGGATGAAGGCAGAAGATGTACAGAAGACTGCTTTCAGGACTCATGAGGGGCACTATGAGTTCCTCGTCATGCCCTTTGGGCTGACGAATGCACCTGCTACATTTCAGTCGTTGATGAACAAGATATTCCAGCCTTACCTACGTCAGTTTGTCTTGGTGTTCTTCGACGACATCTTGGTGTACAGCCGGACAGTGGAGGAGCACGTGCGGGACTTAGAGACAGTGTTACAGGAGCTACAGGCCCACCAGCTGTATGCCAATAAGAAGAAGTGCACGTTCGCCCAGGCGAAGGTGGAATACTTGGGGCATGTGGTCTCAGCAGCAGGGGTGGCGGCGGATAGGAGCAAGATAGAAGCCATGCTAGATTGGCCGCGGCCAACTACACTGAGGGCGTTGCGGGGATTTTTGGGCTTGACGGGGTACTACCGCAAGTTCGTGCAGGGCTATAGTACCATTGCCTGGCCGCTGACTGAACAGTTGAAGAAGGATGGGTTTCAGTGGACCGAGGAGGCGACTGCGGCGTTTGAGGCCCTGAAGGGGGCGATGAAGACCGTCCCGGTACTGGCTCTTCCTGATTTTAGCAGACCCTTTGTGGTTGAGACAGATGCTTCGGGGTACGGGTTGGGGGGCAGTGTTGATGCAAGATCAGCGGCCCGTGGCTTACTTCAGTCAGGTTTTGTCTTCACGGGCGAGGCAGAAGTCCGTGTATGAGAGGGAGCTGATGGCGATCGCTTTGTCGATTCAGAAGTGGCGTCCGTACCTGCTGGGGCGGCCATTTATTGTGCGCACGGATCAGAGGTCCCTGAAATACTTACTGGAGCAGAGATTGGTGGCGGCGGACTACCAGAAGTGGTTATCTAAGCTTGTGGACTACAAGTTTGAGATACACTATCGGCCTGGGTTGGAAAACAAGGCTGCGGACGCGCTATCACGGCGGGAGGAGGGTACGTCCTTAGCAGCCTTATCAGTACCACTGCTAGCGGATTGGGAGCCCTTATGGAGGGAGGTGGAGGCCGACGAGGAGTTGTCTAGAGTCCGCGAGGATTTGGTTCACGGGGTGACTGAGCACCCAGGCTATTCAGTGGAGGGACGACGGTTGTTGTATCGGGGAAGGCTGGTGATGCCACGGGGCTCAGTGCACATCCCACTGATTTTTCAGGAATTCCATGGGAGCGCAATAGGGGGGCATTCTGGCGTCCAACAGACATACATGAGGATGGCCAGAGAGCTGTACTGGAGGGGAATGAAGAAGGACATCGCAGAGATGGTAGCCCGTTGTGACGTCTGCCAGCGTCACAAATACTTGGCCATGGCACCAGCAGGGCTGCTGCAACCTTTAGCTCTTCCTGAGCGGGTCTGGGAGGGGATTAGCATGGATTTTGTGGAGGGGCTACCCAAGTCGGAAGGATACTCGGTGATTTTGGTGGTGGTAGACCGACTGAGCAAGTATGGACACTTCATTGGGCTGAAACACCCTTATTCTGCAGTGACAGTGGCTACGGCATTTATGCGGGAGGTGGTGCGTCTGCACGGGTTTCCAGAGTCCATAGTATCGGATCGGGACACTGTCTTCATGAGCCAGTTCTGGAGGGAGTTGTTCAGGGTGCAGGGGACCGTTCTGAGGAGGAGCACCGCTTACCACCCCCAGACGGATGGGCAGACGGAGGTCGTCAACAGGAGCGTTGAGACCTACCTTCGCTGTTTTGCATCGGATTGTCCTCGGAGTTGGTATCGATGGCTGGCGTGGGCGGAGTATTGGTACAATACCTCTTTCCATTCGGCCGCACAGACGACACCGTTTCGAGTGCTATATGGGAGGGATCCACCAGCGCTGGTCCATTATCGTGGTGGGACGACCCCGGTGTCCCAGTTGGACCAGTACCTCGAGGAGCGAGAGGGGATTTTGGAGGAGCTGAAGAAGCATTTGATGAGGGCTCAGAAGCTTATGAAAGCCAAGGCGGACGCACATCGTAGAGAGGTGGAGTTTGCGGTAGGGGATCAGGTCTATCTGAAGCTGAGACCGTATCGACAGAGGTCGCTGGGCCGACGCCGGAACGAGAAGTTGGCCGCGCTGTTTTATGGGCCGTTCCAGATAGAGGCGAGGATTGTACCCGTGGCATATAGACTGATGCTGCCCCCAGGATCTGCCTTACACCCAGTGTTCCACGTCTCTCAGTTACGACGAGCGGTTGGAGCGCAGACACCAGTGGCCACTCTGCCATCCACATTGACAGCCGACTCAGAGGTGATGATGGCGCCCCAGGATATTCTGCAGGTTCGACACACTGAGAGGGGCGGTCGGGAGGTGCTGGTAAGATGGTTGGGGTTGCCTGACCACGAGGCTACTTGGGAGCGGGAGGATACCATCAGGGCTCAGTTCCCAGACTACAACCTTGAGGACAAGGTTCGTTTTTTGGGGGGAGTAATGATGCGGTCGTCTACAAGAGGAGGCAAGCGGGCACGGGCACGGGCCGGAATTAGAGCTACCCACCTTATCTTCCTTAGTTTGGTTTGTTTTTGCTTTGTAAACATCTTAGTCATTGCTTAAGTCACGGTGTGTGCGCTTAGCAATAACTAGATGAATCCTATAAATACCCCAAAACCCTAGTTGTTCATTATCGAAGAATTGAGATTAATTGCCGTGACGGCTAGGGTTAGTGGGGATTAGACTTGATCCTTTAGATTCAAGTTAGGGAGTGATCTCTCCAGAAAAAGATCAAATCTATCTTATTGTTCTTCGTATTTCAATAGAAATTCCTCTCTTTTCCATTTTTCCTCTTTAAAATTCAGCCCTAAATATGATTTGACCCCCAAATCGTATCAGTTTACGTTTGATTGAGATATATTAAATACTTTATATAAAATTGAAAAGCCAAAGGCTATACTGGTGCAAATTCATAAAAGCATAAGTAATAATCATTATGTCACCATATGAGTAGAAGTAGGTGTCAGAGATTTTGAACAGTCTTATTTATTTATATATTGTAATTTTTGCCATATCCACAATGTCCTACTTTTAAGGAATTGCTATAATTACTTATCAGTGTATGTGTCATACATGCGTCCCGTGTTTGTATCCATGCTTATTAGGTGTTCATAAAGTTCATGTTTTAGCCATGTATTTTTCAAAATTTTCTTGGTCATGCACAATTCTGCAGTTGTATGATTGTTTGTTCATAAATTGACATGAGTGTTTATAGTAATGTATGATTTTACCACCTATGAGCGCTTCATTAGTTCAATGACTTTTATAAGCTCCGGCAAGCTATGAAGTTGATATTTTGAATTATTGCATGAAGCATTTACAAATCATATTGTTTGATGCCACTATTTATATATGTAACATAATATTTTATATAACCTTGTCCCCATCCTTACCTTTCCTAAATGTGCAGTGTCCCGTACGTGTACCCGTCACTATGTCTATGCTCCCTGGATTACAGTATTACTGTTAATTTGCATTCTTAAAACATGATTGTGGTGCATAAACTAACCCTTCCAGGTGCAGATGACCTTCCTGACATTCACTTTGAATGATGTTTTGGCAGATGTTGCATCTTGAGAGTACCAAACTTTAGAACATTGCAATTTTGTATTCTCATATAAACAGAGACTTCAGCCCAACTAATTTTGAAGTTTTATTTTGTATTCAGGAAATGGATATAAGGCAAAGGCATGGTCTTATGGGTTCTCCAAAAGCATCTGCGTCCCCACAATGTGATAATAGTCTTGCGGGAAACATGAGAAACTACAGCATGAGGTCTGGTGGTTTATCTCGTCGTGGCTTGCGAGGTAATTTTGTCCCACCTATCAGAACCAATGGAGGGAATTCAGCAAATATGACAACATCAAGGGTTTCTGGGAAATGCGATGATTCATTAGAAGATTCTACAAGAAGATGGTTGGTGCCATTGTCTTTTGACATGTTATAGAAATTTTATGCTATGCATTTATTTTCTTGAACATTCTTGTTTGCATGTTCTCATTCCACTGATTTCATATGGTAAAAATACATTTGTAAATGCTCATAGAATAAATTACTAAGCTTAAACCGTCTTTGATTACACATCCAGAATTTATTGTTGAGATATTTTCTCATCTTATAAGTAGGCATTAGTTTATCATCGTTACTTCTGGCTACTTGTAGTGGAGTTTCTCAACTTACTGCCCCGATGATCAAAATGCATTTGTTGTTGATCAAATGAAGTTCAATCAGATTACTCGGGGTCTATAGCTTGGACATATAGACTTCAACGTTGATGTTAGTATATTATCCCATTTAGCCAACATTATCTGAAGCTACAAAGCCTTTAATATTTAAGAATTCTGATTACAGTTTGGTGATTTCATTGAGACCCATTATTAAATCTTCAGCTGCTAAACTATCTCAAAGAGGAGATCTTCAGCCGAAAACAGGTCTTGAGCCACTAACTATACTTTCAACTGTGTTATAACTTAGTGCAGTTGGTTTTTATAGATATGCTCTCGAAGTACAGTCATATGACCACATAGTAACATATTTATCCTGGACTTTTACTGAACAATTCCTGATTATTCCAAACCTTTCTTGAATCCTGAATTACCCTTGCTGAATAATTCCCAATATGTTGAGACTACAACAGGTAGAAAAGTCAACGACCTTGGACTTATTACTAAAACCATTTTTCTATTAACCCAGGTGTCAGATAATTAACTGGACAATAAGAGGGAGAGCAGCATGGGGAAGCAGTGTTTGGCTGCAGATTGAATTCAAACAGTTCTGAAGTCCAAACAGATTTCTGCTTATTGACCCTGAGTTTTCTTTCTTGTATCACTCTGAGGACCGAATTTCCTTAGTGTGAGCTTTGAAAAGGTTGTAAATTCAGCGCGACCTCTCCGTCACGTCTTCTTTCTCTCTCTTTCTGGTTCATCTTTTATCCCAGGTGCTTGGTTACCCATGTGATGTACCTAAGAAATTGAAAGGTCCAGTACGTTGAGCCACCAAGTTGTTTAACAGTCTTGGTTATGCTTATGTATCTAAATGCGTGTTCCTGACATGCATCTGCCTTTGCCTCATCAGCATGTGCATAATACATTATCAAGCAGGTTCGACAGTAGTAGTTCATCACGCCACTAAATTTGATACACCTTGAGCTTTAGAGACACTTACTGGTAGTTATTCATGCTACTATAACGATGTTCCTGTTAGACCCACGGGGCCGACGCACGCAAGGGGGGACACGTGCAAAGGGGAGGAGCCGACTTAAGGGCATTTTGGTCTTTCCGCATTTTCTATTGTTTAGGAGAGGGGTTTCCTATTTAATCTAGGGCTAGCCGTCATTTGTAGGCATGCTTGATTATTGATATTTCTCTTGAGCATCCTTAGGTAGATCTAGATTAAACGAGTGCGGACGTCCTCTATTGGCGTCTTGAGAGGAGAATACACCTTTTTGTATTCAATTATCTTGTTATTGCTGTTATTATCAATAAAGATTCGATCTTTCCTACGAGATCCTATCCATTTGGTATAGAGCGTGACGATCCATGGTGACGACGACGAGATCGAAGGATAAATTTGAGACATTGGAGGAAAAGTTCATGGGGGAAATTGAAAGGGTAAAGAAATCGGTGGCAGAATCCATCGATCAAATGAAGGCAAGTCAAGCAAAGAACGACGAACAATTTGCAAAGATCCTCTTCCTCTTGACGGCTATTCCACAAGGCGAAGGAAAGCCTAATTCGGCACTAAAGGCGGCAACTTTGAAGAATGAAAAGGAAAAAGAAGAGATTTTTACCCGAAACCAACCCTATTTCGTGGAAGAAATGGACGAGGAAGAAGATGAGGATCCGTGGAAGGGAGATTATCGCGAGGACATCCGTCGAAGGGCGGAGGAAACGAGGAGGGGGGACGGCGAGTTTGGCCGTCGCCCCCACGACGCGGCGAGAAGAGGGCTCACCACGGAGCCCCTAGAAGAAGGACGGGGGGCACACCCCCCGAACTGCCAGGGGCCGGCGAACCCCCGCCGCCCCCCGACGGCCCCGCAGAGCTTCCCCCAGGCCGTAGGGCCCCGGACTGGCATCGCCAGGCCCCGGCGGGCCTGATATCGGGCCGCGGGGGCCCTGGGAAGCAACGCCCAGGTCCCGCGGGCCCTCAACCGTTCCGCAGACCTCTTCCCGAGCCATGGCGGCCCCCGACGCACCCGACGAGCAGCGCGAGCGACATCAGCAGTTCGAGAGGGGATTTCAGCCCTATTTGGAGCACCAGGCGCGTGATTTTGGTGGGGAATTTGACCCAGGGAAGGGACATGGGTACCACGAGGACGGGGAGGCTACGGGGCTGAGTTTGGGGATGACGCTGGATGGGATGACTTTGAGGGATGACGTGGAGGCCCTCGCAGGAGGCAGTACGAGACGCAGGACGAGATGTGGCAGCACTATCGCCAACCTCGCCGTGCAGAGGGGAGGCCCGATTAGGGACACTTTAGAGGAGATTGCAGGGTGCGAAAGCTGAAGATGCCACTGTTCGGAGGGGAGGATCCGAATGCCTGGTTGTTCACCGCGGAGAGATATTTCGTAGCGCACCACATGACAGATGCAAAGAAACTGGAGACGACAGCTGTTTGCATGGAGGGGAGAGCCTTAGGGTGGTATTAGTGGACGGAGAGGAGGCAGCAGATTCGATGCTGGGAGGAGCTGAAGGACCTTATCTTGGAGAAGTTCAAGGATCCCTGCCTGGGAAACTTGCACGACCAGTTATACGCTCTCAGGCAAGAGGGACCGGTGAGAGAATACATTGAGAGGTTTGAGACCTTATCCGGGAGAGTACACGGCGTGTCAGATGAGTCTCTAGATGGCACTTTCCTGAAGGGGCTGATGCCCAGTTTCCGAGCTGCAGTGAGACCCTATAAGCCCGGGGGACTTTCCGAGGTCATTGAGATGGCACAGCTGGTAGATGACTCACGAGAGGAGGACAGGAGAGTTAGGAGCGGCTATAGTGGCCAAGTATAGCGGGGCACCTAATCTGGAGCCGGCGGGGCCGGGGTCACCACCGAGGCAGATCAGGTGAGTTTCGAGAAGACGGAGGAGCAGATTAGCACACCACCGGCTGGGGCCAATTCCGGAGGATGTCGGATGCGGAGATGAGAGAGAAGCAGAAAAGGGGATCTGTTTCAGATGCGATGAGCGCTTCACCCCTGGACACCGCTGTTCGGGTCGCAAGCTGCAAGTGTTGATCGCAGATGCAGACGATGATGTGGAGGATGAAGGGATCGGAGGAGATGACGACTCCCCCTCGGAGTAGCACTGCCAGTGATGTCATGCACCACCTTGAGGACAATATGGATTTTAGGGGCGGAGTAGTGTTAGACCCACGGGGCCGACGCCCGCAAGGGGGACACGCGCAAAGGGGAGGAGCCGACTTAAGGGCATTTTAGTCTTTCCGTATTTTCTATTGTTTAGGAGAGGGTTTTCTTATTTAATCTAGGGCTAGCCGTCATTTGTAGGCATGCTTGATGATTGATATTTCTCTTGAGCATACTTAGATAGATCTAGATTAAACGAGTGCGGACGTCCTCTATTGGCGTCTTGGAAGGAGAATACACCTTTTTGTATTCAATTATCTTGTTATTGCTTTTATTATCAATAAGGATTCGATCTTTCCTACGAGATCCTATCAGTTCCCTTTTTCCAAAAATATCCCTTTGTTCTTAATATAAAAACTTTATGCAATTGTGCTGTTGGAGCTTTTTTTAGTATCATGTAGTTCAGTATGGAGTTTGAAGTTTCTTTCATAGCCCATACGCCTTATCTATATACCCAACCTGCTCCTGCTAGCTATCCACAAATTCTCTCGATCTATTCTCCGTTTGTCAACCTGCATGATTACTTCTCTGGTAAGTGTTACTGTTTTCTCCCTTATCCAAAATACCATACAATTCTTCAAGTTACTGTTTTCTCCCTTATCCAAATGCATCAAATATTGCAACCAAAAAAAATGCTGAGCTTGTTTTTGTGTATCCTGGACGTGTTACTGCTACTATTTGGCAAGGAAACTCCCATCTGGATTTTTTTTTATGGGATTGAAATCCTATACTATGGGCTGCTTTTTGTTCAGATTCAGGGACGCCAGTTATGTTGTTGATTCTACTACTGTGCTTCTATGGCATGAAATTCTTTGGAAAAAGTCACAAAGAAATGCATATAATTTTGTTAGTATCATGACAAAGCAAGACTAATGTAAACAAAAGTTAAAGCGATGCTGCTGATTTCTGTGTTCTGTTAAAATTTTACAAGCGTCTGTATTTCTATAATTTTTATAATTTTTATAAGCACCATGAGAAACCACCTTAGTTTATGCATATCTTAAGTAAATTATGTTTTTATTGATGTTTATAACCTTAAAAAGACTTAACAAAACTGGATTGATATGTAATGAAGCACCTATTCTCTCTTATTACATTAATCTAGATTTTTCCCTCAATGCATAATGAATCTGATACGGTTTGAAAGGGATTTGGGGATACAAACATAGTTTTTATTGATAGAAAGTGAAATACAATATAAGTGGTCTCGATTTGAGCGGAGGACCGTTCTCCAATGGCCTCAATTTGAGAGGAAGAGCCAACTTACCAAGTAAACTAGGGTTCTAATATATTCTTTACTAATTCTCTCATATTCAGCATATCCTTCTAATTACCCTAGCCACCATACATATAATTCTGATTTTTCGAATATTACGAAAATGTCACTGGACCCCCAAAATTACAGAATTGCCACTAGATTAGCTCTTTGTAATTGCCGCCTCTTGCCCTAGGTTTCGCCGCCGCCGCCGGTACGTTATGATCCCATCATTACTCCCCTACACAAAAGAGCCAACTTGTCCACAAGATGGAAGTTTGAAAATAGCCGTTGAATGGCTTCAAAGGGTTCTTATGTAGCATCATGGTCAGGAAGGCCCTATATTGAATTAACACTTCTCTGGTCCCTCCATTTTCTCGGTGGACTCCCTTTAGCTTTGATGATTTCAAAATCACCTCCATGTCAGTCAAAGTGGGTGGTAGCGATGATGAAGATGTGTGGGTCTCCAATAGTTTGTCATAGCTGTGATACATGGAAAATTGGATGTATAGTA
Source organism: Scilla litardierei (assembly GCA_030789695.1). Lineage (NCBI taxonomy): Eukaryota > Viridiplantae > Streptophyta > Magnoliopsida > Asparagales > Asparagaceae > Scilla > Scilla litardierei. The sequence goes on from CM061135.1 coordinate 143,486,572, forward strand.
AACATCAATGGTAACTTCAATCAGTAAATCAGTAGGCAACCTGTCCAATACTCGTCTCAATATTATTAGGTCTAAAGTACCGGGGCTCAAGCTTTGCATTTCTTCAGTGAGCCAAATATCTCTGACTCTACGGTCGCAACTTCAAGTAAACTCGGTCGCCCACTGCAAACTGTACATCTATCATATGCCCATCCATCTTCTTCTTCATAATTTGCTGGGCCTCGTCAAATGTCATTTCAACTCCTCTAGCACCATGTCCATCTCATTTAGATACTGCTCAACATGAGATACTGGTGGAGCCGTGGTCGTAATGTAGCAGATGTGGATGATCATATCCATACAAAATTTTAAAAGGCATGGTCTGAGCTGCTGTATAATAAGATGTGTTGAACCAGTACTGAGCCCATGCCAATCATTTCGTCCATTGCTTCGGTGCGTCTGAAACAAAACAGTACAAATATGTCTATATGCTCCTATTGACGACCTCGTCCGTTTGGAAATGCTAAGCTGTGCTCTGTTTCAGGACAGTCCTACGCATTCTGAATAACTCCCTCCAAAAGTTGCTCGGGAAAACTCGATCGCGATCGGACACTATGGATTCTGAAATCCCATTCAAACTTATCACCTCCTTTATAAAGGACGCTCCTAGTGTCACTGCGGCATAAGGATGTTGAAGGGTCACGACATGTGCATATTTGCTGAGGCGGTCTAGCACAACAAAGATGACTGAGTACTCATCTGACCTAGGCAATATTTGATGAAGTCCATCATGACTTCCTTCCAGACCCTATCTGGCAAGGACAGAGGCTGTAGCAGCCCTCCAAGAGCCATCACCATATACTTATGACGTTGGCAAACGTCACACTTTGCCACCATCTTGGCGACGTCTTTCTTCATCCCATCGAAAATAACTCTCTAGACAGAAGACAATAAGTATTGATGACCCCCGAATGTCTCCCAACCGACTCCAGTGGTATTCTTGTATTCCTGTAATATGCTTAGGATGTGGGTAGATGTCTAAGGTAAGACAAGCTGTCCCTGGTACAACAATCGCTGCTCCTATAGTGGATACCTTGGATACTTCGTCAATCCCTATAGCAATGTAGATCGAATCTTCGCTAACTCCTCGTTCGCCTCAATCTCAAGAATTACCGGTACAAACAAAGCTGTCAATTGTGAATCCTTCTCTCGTCGGGACAACATCTGCCATTTATTCTCGAACCCTGGCTTGTACTGAATCTCGAAGTCATACTCCAGCAGCTTACGTAGCTAGCACTGATGCCTCTCAGTAACTATACGCTGCTCCAACAGATACTTAAGGCTTCTTTGATCTGTTCAAATAATAAAGCATCGACCCAGTAAGTAAGATCTCCATTTCTTCATTGCTAGGCATTAACACATGCTCGTAAACAAACTTGAGCCGAGCTCTCACCGTCAACACCTTGCTAAAATAAGCCACTGGCCGTTGATTCTGTATCAACACGACACCTAACCCGTACCCGGATGCATATGTTTCTATAATGAATGGCCGGTTGAAATCAAGAAAAGCTAGCATCAGTGTACTGATCACGGCCCGTTTCAGGGCCTCAAAAGCTCGTGTCATCTCCTCATCCCACTGGAAGTTGTCATTCTTTAGCTAATATGTTAATGGCCAGGCAATGGTGCTATATCCATTGACAAATTTCCTGTAATATCCTGTAAGCCTTAAAAATCCTCGCAATTCCTGCAAAGTGGTAGGGCATGGCCAATCAATTATCATCGCAATCTTCGACCTATTAGTTGCCAGCCCCTCCGTGGAAACCATATGCCTAAGATATCACACTCTCCTTTGCGCAAGCATGCACTTCTTATTGGCGTACAACTGGTGGTTCTGCAACTCATGTAACACTATCTTCAGATGCTCCACATGTGCTTCTACAGATCGACTTTATACCAATATGTCGTCAAAAAAGACCAGCACAAATCTCCGCAATTATGGATGGAATTTTTGTTCAATTGGGCCTGAAAGTAGCAGATGCATTGGTTAAACCAAAAGACATGAACAAGAACTCATAATGCCCCTTATGAGTTCTGAAAGCAATCTTCGCCACATCCTCCATTCGCAATTTGATTTGGTGGTATCCCGACTTCAAATCAATTTTTAAGAAGACTGTCGCTCTATGAAGCTCATCTAGCAACTCGTCGATGATAGGAATGTGGAACTTGTCTGGAACCATCTTCTTATTCAAGGCATGGTATTCAATGCAGAATCTTCAACTGCAATCCTTCAACTTCACTAGTAGTATATGGCTCGAAAATACTCACACTAGACTGAATAACTCATGCCTCAAGCATCTTCCTAACTATCAGCTTGATCTCGTTCTTCTACACCCAGTGATATCAGTAGGGCCTTATGCTGATGGACGAGATTCCCTCTCTTAGGATTATGGCATGTTTGTGATTCGTGGTGGAGGGAGACCACAGTGTCTGAAATACACACTTGAACCAAACCCGAAGCTAATGTACTACTGCAGGAATGTCCTGCTCCTAGTCGACCTTTCGAGCCAGGCCCTGTGGTTCCATCAAAAATCCTCCTTCCTATGCATATATTGCCTTCGTTATGGTTTTCAAAGAAACTAAGGTTCGTCATAAATTGAGATCTCCTTGGTGTGCTTGCGATCTCCTTGGAGTGTGACTGCTCTCCCATTTACTGGAACTCCCTGCGCAACAACTTGAATTGATCTTCTTTTCGTCCAAGGACTGCAACAATTAAATCTCCTAGATCACATTCGTACTGCCGAAGTCAAGTGGTAATAAATACTCCATGATCTAGATGTACTGGAGTGTCAAAATGAGCACCCGACATACTCCTCGACTGCGCTCCACCTTACCAGTTCCCATCATCACCCCAAAGCTCACGTGTCTTCCAGCTACAGTTTTGCTGATCCACCATCCTATTGAAAATGAAGTTATGGGTGGCCCCGATGTCTATAAGCAAATATGACATAGTGCTTTGCAATCTTTCCTGCTACTTCATGGTGTGATTGAAGGTGAATCCCACCACGGAGTTTAACGAGACATCTGCCACATCCAAGTGAGGGTACTCCGGTCTCTTGCCTCATCCTCTTCATCTTCTACAATATCATCCTCGTCATCTACTATCAACACTTGGAGTGCGGTTTTGACACCGATATTCTGGGATGAATTTCTCATCACAAAGGAAACACAACCCCTTCGTCCGTTTGTTCTGAATCTTAGTCTCCATAAAGTGCTTGAACGGTCCACCGACTCGCGCCTCGTTGTTTTTATCTTTGCTGGACTGGGCCCCTTTTGATGGTACCTTCTTCCCCCTTGGCTGTCTGGATGCGAAAAATGGAGCCACCCCAAGCCCATTGCCATGTCGCTTCGTTATGTTTTTATCCTCAATCATCTGAGCCAGCTCCATCCTATCACTCGGTCACATTGGTCTCTGGATGCGGAGCTCGGTTTGAATGTCTGCATTGAGCCCATTCATGAAATTTCCTTCTAACACTGCCTTTGGTATCCCCCTTATTCAGCCCGAGAGCATCTTGAACATCCCCATGTGGTCTATGGCGGTTTCCTATTGTTTCAGTGCAAGGAGCTGCTCGTGTAGATCTTCTCATTGAGTGTCGCGAAATTGGTCCAACATGCAATACTTGAACTCATCCCTTGAATACACAGGTTGCATTTGCTCACTCCATTGGAACCAAGACAACGTCTTTCCATCTAAACATAACCTAGCGGCCATAAACTTATTCTTATCTGTCAAGCAGTTCACGTGAAAATATCTCTTTGCTTGGTAGACCCATGCATATGGATCTATCTCCTCAATGATTGTCATCTTTAGCTTTGACATTGCTTTCGGTGCTAAAGACCTCCTGTCATGCTCTTCCTATAGGCTGTCCGTAGTAAAATTGCTGGTAGGCGTTCTGCTATGCACCAAAAATACCCCAACAAGGCATCTTCTGTCGTATCGTCGTACCCCCCAATTGTTCTCGAACCAATAGGGATCTCCGTCGCCCATATTGAGGCTCGATATATGCCCCGTGATCACCAAGCCCTTTGAAGGGTTGCTGCCCTAGAAGGTAGTCGTCGGGCCGTGGCCTTTCGCCTGAAAACCAGGGGTCGTGGGTCCCCTGGCCGACTTACGCGTGATCGTCGGACCCCCAGCGACCTGTCCAGGAGTCGCTGTGCCCTTGACGATATGCCAGGGGGATGCGGGTCCCCTAGAGAGGATGTCAGGGGTCTTCGCCCCTGGTGGTCCTTCGTGGAGCTGCGGGGCCCTGTTGGGGCTGTCAGGGCTGTTGGGGCCCGCCGCTCCCTGGTGGCCCTTCCCAAGGGATTAATCCTGTTGGGTCTGTCAGGGCTGTTGGGGCCCGCCGCTCCCTGGGGGCCCTTCCCAATGGATTAATCTAAGAAAATTTTATCAGACTTCTATTTGATCATGTTCAATTTTTATACTTGTATTAATCATTCTAAGAACTTACATTTGTAGATTTATTTTGACCAATAGTTACCTCTTTTTGTGAGATTACATCTGCCACTATCTTGATTTTCTAAAGATGTGCCTACTAATCTTTGGGATACCATTTTCAGTTTAGAGATGTTATGTGGCCCTGACGGTGAGCTTCCTGAGAAGTTGAGGAATCTTGAGCCTCGTCTTATTGAACATGTTAGCAATGAGATAATGGATAAGGACCCTAATGTTCGTTGGAATGACATTGGTAATATAAAAATTCATGAAACATTGTTTTTATTTATTTTTATCTTTGTACATTCTTGATATTCCTTCACCTAATACCGTGGTCGTTGATCTCATGAATAGCTGGCTTGGATCATGCCAAGAAATGTGTGACAGAAATGGTTATATGGCCTCTTTTACGGCCTGATATATTTCGTGGCTGTCGCTCTCCAGGAAGAGGTCTTCTTCTTTTTGGTCCTCCTGTAAGTATATTGTTTTGGGAGCACACAGTGATATCTTAGAATTACTGCTTAAAGTTTTACTGGTTAAATGTTATATCTTAGGGAACAGGTAAAACAATGATTGGGAAAGCCATTGCTGGAGAAGCCAAAGCGACATTCTTTTACATATCTGCCAGTTCATTGACCAGCAAGTGGGTAAGTATTCATCTTCTCATGAACATCTCGTGTTATAATGTTGCGGAAGGCTGTTGCCTGCATTTCAACACATTGTAGCATGAGTGTGTACTATGGTTGGCTAGAAGCATAACTTGCCACAAACGACATACCTTGTTAGTAAATTTATAAAGTTTTATGCGATGATACATACTACTCATTGCTGAATTCTGAGCACTAATGAGTTAGTATTATACAACTAATTTATATTTCTAAAAGAATGACATGACTGCAAACATACACGATACAAAATTTTCCAACCTGAAGATATCAAGTTCTTTTCGCTGATTCTGATTTATTGTTCCCATGCTTAAATTACTCTCATGTTCTATGCTTTCAGTTTCCATTTTTACAATTCGGTACATGTGCATATCCATTGCACTTGGAACTTCCCTGACATTTATTTGCAGTGTGGGAAAATTCCCCAATGCATGCTGTCACGGTCCATTTCTTTTCCAAGTCAACTTGTGAATGAAGAGCCAAAGGGAGGCTCAAGCCCAATTTATTCTACAAGGCCCAAGAAAGGTTCAAGGTCATGGAAGCCCAATTTAAGGTGGAAAGATGGGTGGAAGTTTCTAGAAATGGATTTTATATTGGATGAAGGTTTCATGGAAGGCCCAAATTCAAGAAAGATGAAGGCATTTTCTAGAATTGGGTGGAGGATTCTAGAAAAGAAGGAATCTTAATGGATAAGACTTAGTAGCTTTCTAAATAAATCTTGTAATTATTAGAGTAGTTGGAAGTTGTGTAGAACATTCATGAAACTTATTTGTAGTCTTTAGATTGAAACAATCTTAGCCATACATTTAGGTAGAGGAGGCTTATAAATAGGGGGTCATTGTATCATTTGCAAACCATCCAAGAGTGGATCAATCATTTGAGTAGTAAAGAGTTTGAGTAGTAAAGAGAGTTCTCCAAGTTTCTCTTAAATATCCTTGAGTGTTCTTGAGTTCTTCCAACTATATGAGTGAGTTCTTCAATATTCTAAGCAATCTTTGGCTTAGGCATGACTTTGATATTTTACGGCTCGTGGGAAAGGCTGAACTAGTCTCTCAAGGGGATCAAGTGACTAGTGCCGCACGGTCGTCGGTAGTACAAAGTCCGAGCCCGTGATAATGCCCGAGAGAGAAGATTTGGATCCTCTCGAAAACTTTGCGATCTTTGCTTCCGCAAGATTGTTCTGAGTGGAGGATAATATTGAGAATTGCAGCATGGTTGCATAAGCGCACATCGTTACTCAAGGTAGGATTCTGATAAATTCGGCACCTTTTTATAAGTTTTGGGCCCATTAGAGGCATTTTGGGGATTTTTGGTTTGTAGGGGCATTTGGGAAATTTTCAGTCTTTTCGGGGTTTTGGTAATTTTCCTTATTTCGGAAATCTATTTGTAGGTGGGAGGGGCTGAGTTATTTCTTTGTCTATTTTTAGAGAATTGATTGTAGAGGTGAGATTATCCCTTGTTCTTCGGAAGAGTGCGGACGTCCTTTTTAATTGGCATCTTCGGCAGGTGATCGCCCCTATAATTGTGATCAAGGTATCTTTATTTTCAGTTTTTATTAATAAAAATCAAATATTTTTCGTGGTTCATATCATTTTGGTATCAGAGCATCTACGATCCATAGCGGCGAAAATGAGATCCAAAGACCGTATCGACACGATGGAGGAAAAATTCAATGGGATAATTGAAGCCACCAAGAAAACCCTAAAGGAGCACGGCGATGCCCTAGCGAAGATGGCGGAATCCAACGAGAAGCAGAACGAAACCGTAGCGCAGACGATGCAACAACTAGGCTTAGGCATAACTTTGATATTTTACGGCTCGTGGGAAAGGCTGAACTAGTCTCTCAAGGGGATCAAGTGACTAGTGCCGCACGGTCGTCGGTAGTACAAAGTCCGAGCCCGTGATAATGCCCGAGAGAGAAGATTTGGATCCTCTCGAAAACTTTGCGATCTTTGCTTCCGCAAGATTGTTCTGCGTGGAGGATAATATTGAGAATTGCAGCATGGTTGCATAAGCGCACATCGTGACTCAAGGTAGGATTCTGATAAATTCGGCACCTTTTTATAAGTTTTGGGCCCATTAGAGGCATTTTGGGGATTTTTGGTTTGTAGGGGCGTTTGGGAAATTTTCAGTCTTTTCGGGGTTTTGGTAATTTTCCTTATTTCGGAAATCTATTTGTAGGTGGGAGGGGCTGAGTTATTTCTTTGTCTATTTTTTAGAGAATTGATTGTAGAGGTGAGATTATCCCTCGTTCTTCGGAAGAGTGCGGACATCCTTTTTAATTGGCATCTTGGGCGGGTGATCGCCCCTATAATTGTGATCAAGGTATCTTTATTTTCAGTTTTTATTAATAAAAATCAAATATTTTTCGTGGTTCATATCATTTTGGTATCAGAGCATCTACGATCCATAGCGGCGAAAATGAGATCCAAAGACCGTATCGACACGATGGAGGAAAAATTCAATGGGATAATTGAAGCCACCAAGAAAACCCTCAAGGAGCACGGCGACGCCCTAGCGAATATGGCGGAATCCAACGAGAAGCAGAACAAAACCGTAGCGCAGACCATGCAACAACTAGTGCTCCTCGCGGCAAAGGGTGGAAACGACGGCGCTAACCCTAATCCGACAAAAAAACGTCATCTTTGGAGAAGGGAAAGGAAAATGTGCAAGCTTTTGAAGAAGGGATGCTTTTCGACGTCGACAATTACTTCGAGGATGAAGATGAGGAGCCTACGATGCAAAGCCACGAATCCCGAAACACTAAAGCTTCAAAACAACGAGCGGAGACATTTTTGGCCGTGAAACAGGGGGTGCCGCCCCAGTCCGGAGCCCTGGAGGGACACCCACCCCTCCAACAGGGGCGGCTGGCCCCCCAGACTGCCGCACAGGGGCTGTCGCCCCTGTTCGGCAATCTGGGGCGCGCCAGCCCCTCCTTGAGGGGTGGCGGGCCCCTAGGCCCATGGATAGGGGCTGTCGCCCATATCAGTGGCCTGGTGGGGCTCCAGCCCCTCAAGTATGGGCACATTCCCCCTGGGTCCAGATTAGCGACGTCTAGCCCAACAGGGCCCAGGTCCAGGAGTTTTTGAGCCAAAACAGCGACGACTTGAACCCCGGGGGCAATGAAACAGATCCGACGCAAATCTGGGATTCCGATGAGGCCCTACGGCGATGCGCTATGACAACGATGATCCTTCCGAGTACTTTTGGGAGCCCGGCGACAACGGTGACGAGTTTTGAGAGCCCCACGACCCTCGTTATGGTGCACAGAGGCGACGTTGTCCACTCACAACTTATGAGGAGTACCCAGGTGACTACGGGGGAGAGGGGGACCTGGAGCAGGATGTTCAGGGCTTCTAAATGGCGGCGCTGATTGGGAAGACTATAGAGGTCGAGAGGGGGGCACAATGAGAGGTGGCATCATTATCATCAACCCAGACACGCATGGGTACGAGCAGACCAAGGACCTTTGGAGTGGACAACATGATACAGAAGCTGAAGATGTCCATATTTGAGGGAGAGGATCCTGTGGCGTGGATTTATAGGGCAGAGAGGTTTTAGGATGTCCTGCATGACTGAGGAGCAGAAACGGGAGGCGGCGACGGTATGTTTAGATGGGAAGCCCTCGCGTGGTACCAGTGGAGGGATGAGAGACGACCGTTTTGCTCATTGGATGAGATTAAGGATGGTTTGGTAGAGAGATTTTGTGACAATCACTTGGGAAACTTGCGGGAGCAGTTATTTTCCCTCAGGCAAGGATGACACGGTGATGGACTACATGGAAAGGTTCGAGACATTGTCAGGGCAAGTGCAAGGAGTTTTTAATGAGATAATGTGTAAGGGACCCTGCGGGGCTACACACTAGAGAGGGGTGAATAGTGTAATGGCAAGCAAAGTACTTTATTAAAAGTTACTAAAATTAAAGTACAATAAGCAGCGGAAATTAAACAAAGTGCTCAACAACAATCGCAAACGTAAAGATTTTACACTGGTTCCCCAAAACTTGGGTACGTCCAGCCACACCAATATTCACTATAATTCTTGCACATAGAAGTGAATACAATCTCACACAGAGATACCTCATACAGAGATACCTCGCACAGAAGATTTTGATTCTCACACAGAGAAATCCTTACTCTTACACAGAGAGACCTCACACAGAAAATTTGTTCTCTCACACAGAAAAAATCAAACTCTCACAAAGAGAGTAACTCCCACAAAGAGAGTAACTAATTCTCATAAAGAGAATATGGTTTCGAACATAAAATGAAACGAAACAACACTTACCTATGTCTTGAAATGATCTTACCAATGTGATGAAGAAGGCATGCAAGTGAAACTCAAGTGCTTGAGATGAGGCTTTGATTGCACTTGATGATCTTTCTCTCTTCTAGGACTGAATCCTAACACTTCTCACTTGAGTGTATGAAATGAAGAGAAGAAAGATGTTCACCAAGAAAAGAATGAGAATTAGATCCTTTGGAGAATTTCCATATGAGCTAGCTTCAATGCGTGAAGAGGAATATGCTTATGAGAGGGAAATGGGAGAGATTAGGCGTGGCTATTGATTCTCAAAGATATTTAATATTAACCAAGAGTGCTAAATGAACTAAGCCAACTCTTATATATATGAAGCCAAGAAGAACCCATAAAGCCAGCCAAAAACCCAAAGGGAAGGAATCTGCAACGACTAGATTTTGGCAGTTTACAGCACAGACAGTCGACTGATGAACAACTGACAGTCGACTGGTCAACGGTTAGAAAATTTCCAACGGATATAATCTGAGCCAGGACATGCGACTGTAGAAGTCTACACATGCGACTATAAATAGACATGCGACTGTAAATACTACATCAGTCGACTGACTTGTAAATTGGGATGGAGCCCAGAAAATACAAGTTGTGCACAGACGACTGTAGAACAATTCACAGGCGACTGTAAGTAGACATGCGATTGAATATCATTCAGCAGACGACTATCACTTAGGATGAAAAGGAGTTGAGAAAATGCAACTTTCGCACTTACGCCTTTCAAACGATAGATGACCATTTCACATGCGACTGTAAATATACATGCGACTGTAAATACTTCATCAATCGACTGACTTGCAAATTGGGATGAAACCCAGAAAATGCAAGTTGCGCACAGACGAATGTAGATCAATTTTCAGGCGACTGGTGGAAGACATACGACTATAAAATGAACTTCAGTCGACTGAGTCGAAAAGCTCTAGAAGTGTCAAGAAATAAGTTGACTTGAGCTGTGCATACCAGTCGGCTGTAGAAGGCCATCCAGTCGCCTGTCGTGCCTTCATCAGTCGACTGTGGGAGAGCGATGCAGACTCCTCCCACATACGAAAAGGTCGCTGCTGCTGCGTCCACCTAAATCAGCCCAGAGCCTCTCTCTCCAAGCAGACTCCTACAGCCCTGAGCCAGTCTTCCTCTGGTACCACTGATACCTCAAAGTATCTCTCCACTCGGTACAACCAGTTCTCCGTATCTCTTCCCTTAAAAATGGGCATCTTCAGCTTCCTCAGCCGACTCACCCCATCAAATCCTCCTCTCTCATGCGGCTGATGCTGGCGTCTCGGCTGGAAAATATGTGGTCTCTCAGGAATATACCATGCGGCTGGATCCCGTGTGCCTCTATCTGCACCATCTCACTGCCAGTCTCTCCGCTCTTCTCCATGTGGATGTCCATAGTTCTCCTGATGTGCTCTTTGGGTGCCCTGAAGTTCTTTTCAGTCTCCTGTCACTCCCCCGAAGGGTGGGGGCTGAGCCAAAGGTTCTCCAAAGTGCTGCTGTCGCCCCCTTGGCTGCTGAAATCCTCCCCAGGAACCCATCTGTGGCTGAAAAGGTGGTGGTTGAACCGATCGGGCCTAAACTGGGCCCACTGTGTCGCTGGAGTAGGTGGCGGGAGCTGTCGGTCCCCTAGGTGACTCGGCGGAACTCCCGGAGGCTCGGGCGGGGCTAAACCTCCCCTTGGACGCCCGGCAAAGTCCCCCAACGGGGCGGCGGGGCCTGCTGGTCCCAGTTTTGGGCCGGCGGGCCTCCGTCGCTGCCACAGGGGCCCGTCGAAGCCCCAGGACGGGTCGGTACTTGTCGCCTCACCTGGGGGTTTGGCGGTGCCTCCCCCAGGTGCCGGACGGGCAACCGGCCCCCTTCGATGACCGGCGCACCTCCCCGAGGTGGGGAGGTAGTCGGAAAAGCTTCACAATCGTCTACCGCGGCCGCGTTTCGTTGTGCACTTGTGTGGAAGCCTTCGTCTTCGACGTCTTCGGGAATCCCTTTATCAAAGACCACATTTTTCTCCTTCCTCGTCGTCAAAGGTGGTTCATTTTTACTTGTATCTAGCTTTTCTCCAATGACCATTTTGGTTGGGTTGTATGAGATCCATTAGTTATGAAAAACGACGATCCAAGTGTTCCACCGTTTCCTTCCTTACCTCTTGGAACTCTTCTTCGACTTTGCTTTCGAATTTCTCCAACGTCTCTTCCAACAAATCGATCCGCTTCTTGGATCTTATGTTTGCCATGTATATAGTGCTCTGATACCAAATTGATGCGTCTAGGGCTTTTTGAGGAGATAAATATGGGATATGTAGTGGGGAAGGTAAAAAATAGGATTTTTAATATAGAACACAGATCTGAAATTGATTTATGATAGCTACTACAATAGATCTAAATGCTAATTACTCTAGTGAATTGAAGAACAATTAGCTAGCAAAGTAATCTAGGACTTATGAATAAAACTTACAACTCAATTCTTCGATAAGCCGCTAGGGCCGACCAGTCCTATTGTTTAAGGGGGGAATTAGCACAAGTGTCGAATTACGAAGCAACCTCCCTCCTTGTCATGGAACTACAAGTTTGCCACCGGGTCCGTGGTGGACCCGCGCCTCCCCCTTTGATAAACCCGCACACCTGGCTCTGTCGGACCCTCTCCATGAACCCGTGCATGAACCCGCGCTGCATCACATTGTTAATGAAAAACTATTTCAATCTTTTAAAACATGTTAGGAATTATTTCCTACGACGTGTTTATAAGTCTCATATCTTGTAACTTCTTAGATGACTAATTTGGGAAAAATAAAGGTAAGGTAGTTTTTTTATATTTCAAAGTTTAGGGTAGTCTTTTAGAAAATGTAAAACATAAATGCAGTTTTCTAAAAATTAGCTAAAAATTAAAGTATAAAGATGAAATCACCATTATTTTAGAAGAATTTTAAACACTTAATTAGCAACATAAGTAGAGAAATATTTTTCCTACACACCTAGAGTCTACATACTCCACTCAAGGATAGTGACACTTCTCCACTCAAAAATAGTAATCGAGTAGATTTCAACCATTGCAGAAATTTTATTTAATAAAATTGTTCATAACTTTAAGTTTGTACCTCAAATGTTAACTTGCTTTTTAAATGTCCATCAAAAAGTTGCATGTGCATTATATGCATAGAGACTCAAATGCAAAAAGTTTTTCGTTTGCCCACCCCCATTTACTTGTGTACCAATATATATGTGTGTTTGGGGGGTGGGGGGTGGGGGTGGGTTACATGCTATTTTATTGAACATGGGCCATATTCGACACCTATTGTGCCGAGAACAATAGGTCAAAATTTTCCATTCAAGTCCTTTAGTTTATGGAATTTTCATGCCATTGAAAAGTAAGGGGCCATATTTCTCCGTATAACCCGATCCATTCATTGAATTTATATAAGTAGATGACATGTATGCTTAAAAAACACGGGCTCCATCGTTATCTCCAATTAAGGGCAAATTTTTAGGCTTTACATTTAAGCCTCTAAAATAAAAAAAATTGCACCCGTAAAACCTTGGAGAACTACACGTGATTATTTCATTAAAACCTTAAAGAGTTTTTGACAAAATACTTTATTTTATCACGTGCATCTGCACGTGTAGAAATCTAGTGTATCTGTGTGTATACATGAGATTAATGGATTTCATATGAAATATGAGAGATCTCTATCAACTACAATAATGTGACACATTCTCCTCTACATAATACAACAGTGTATATATATTATGTGTTTAATCCTATGCTTATTATGAAGAACACGTTACATCATCACTTATGCGCAAGATCTCTTGTGTCATATGAGGCTTTCACCCACTATATATGTATGTACATATATATGTGTGTGTGTATATATATATGTATATGTATATATATGTATATATATAGTGTGCGTTATATGATACATAAGAGAACTCTCTCGTATTTGGTAACGTGATGTATTCTCTTCTATATAATAAAATATGTCACATTTGGTGTACTTTTAATATTCATGCATCTTAAAAAGAATGCATCAAGTTATCGTATACGAAAGAGACATCTCATATGTCATATCATGCATGTGTGTGTGTATATATATGAGGCATATATATAGGAATATGTAGTTCAGCTAGCCAATAAGGAATTTTCTCCTTGGTTAGCATCAAAAAGGCAACTCCCCTTATTTTTAGATGATTAGAACCATTTCTTTTGATCTTTATATTTAAAACCTCAAAATATTAAATATCTTGTGAATCCAAGGGGGTTTGCTCGTTCATCTATTCGTCGCAAAAAGTTCTATTACTGTGAAATTGTTAAATTTGTGATGGGTGAAAGAATTAGGAAAACTCTTTGGATTCAAATTATATTTGGTATTTTGGGGTTTTAGAATATGAAGATCAAAATGAACGGTTTCGATCATTGAAAAAAAATGAGGAGTTGTTTTTGATGCTAGCCAAGGAGGGCTAGCTGACATACATATTTCTTATATATATATATATATATATATCGGGCAATCTTCGGGTGCGAAAAATCCCGTGCGAAAGCCGTGCGAAAACTTTTTTTTTATTTTTTTGAAATTTTTTTTTTCAAAATTTTTTTTTTGATGTTTAATCCATACAATTATATACCCCAGGGAAAATAATGGGTGAACCCGTTGGGCATTAGAGCACCCATCCATCCGTTACAAATTTAACGGTCTCAAAACGTGCGAATTTGATGAAATGGCTTGATCGAAGGCCAAATGACATTATTTCTCAACCATTATTTTTTGAGGGGGGTATAACAACATATAATGAGGGTGGAAAAAAGAATTTTTGAAAAAAAAATTTCAAAAAAAAGATAAAAACATTTTCGCACGGTGCGAAATGTTCTCATTTGAAAATTTTCCTATATATATATATATATATATATATCGACATAATGTATATGTGTTGTCAGTGTGGAAAATTTTCTTGTGCTGACGCACATATACACCATGTATCTTTATTTTTTTTGAAAATTTTCGAATGTGTTCTACACATCATGGATGATCATATCGAAAATTAAGTGAACCCAATGTTATTTGACCCTCGATCCGATTGGTGCAAGTTCAAAGGTTTTAGAACAAAAGAAGTTTTTGTAACGAGTAGATTAAGGATTAAATCCCCCTAGAGTTCATCCATATTTGGAGTTTTGATGTTTTAGAATGTGTACAACTTCGACAAATTTTTTTATAAAAAAGCTTCGGGAAAACAGATTTTTTTGTAGTCAACATAGGAAATGTCCTACAACACATATCCAGTTTACTATATATATATATATATATATATATATATATATATATGGGATTAATGGGTATCATACGCCATATGAGAGCTTCTCTCATACGCCCTCTCACATAAAGCACCCAAGTACAAGCCCACATGGGCTTGTACTTGGTTGTACTTGGGTGCTTTATGTGAGAGGGCGTATGAGAGAAGCTCTCATATGGCGTATGATAGCCATTATTCTATATATATATATATATATATATATATATATATATATATATATATATATATATATATATATAGAATGATGCTAATATGAGATGGTGAGATGGTGAGATGAGATATTCATATCTCGAACTAGCCAAAACTATTTGGCAAATCATCAATCGGAACCGTCCATCTTCTTCTATCTATCAAGTGATCTTTATGTATAATTTTTTGTGTCATTTGGACATTTCTATCAGATCCATCAAGTGTTTGCAAGATGCACGGTTTACAAGCTGCCTGTAAATGTAACAAAATTGGAACGGGTTGATCCATAGGATATTGGGGTTTATAATCTCTAATTTTTTTAGGGTATAGATCTATCGACATGCTCTTGAAGATGAACGGTGCCGATCGTTAATTGGTGTTGCCGATTGTGCTAGCTCACGATAAGGATTTGAGCTCACCATCTCATAATAGCATTACTCTATATATATATATATATATATATATATATATATATATATAGGATACATGATATGTACTTTTGAGAGTATATGAAATTTTCCTAGGCTGCATCTAAAAAGTCCACTCCCCGCTTATTTCTTCGATAATCAAAACCGTTAATGTTGATCTATATATACTAAAACCCATGAGTGTGTGCATGCTTCAATTCTGGCTCTTAGCATATCTATACATGCATATCTTGTACATATTGAGAGTGTATGAAATTATCATACACTGCACCTAAAAGTATTTTCCCTGCTTATTTCTTTGATATGTTGATCTATATATACTAAAACCCATGCGTCTGTATATGCTTCAATTTTTGCCCTTAGTATATCTCTACATGCATATCATTTACATATTGTAAATGTACAAAGTTATATCTCCTAATGCTTTCTGTACAACAGTTTAAGTAGCAGGTATGCCTATACATGCATATCTTGCATATTTCGTGCATTTACAAAGTTTGTGCATTTACAAAGTTGTATCTCCAAGCTCTTTCTATACAATAGTTTACATAGCAGATATGCTGCTTGCATTTAACTTTTTCGCTACATTTCCCTACATGCAAAATCGACGTCAATCTGTGGGCATGGCTCCTTGTCGTTGTCTTACCTCCTAGTTCTACACACGTCCAGCTGATTTCTGTCCAGATTCAGATGTTTATCTGAAAACCCACATCCTCTGTTCCACATCATCACTTAGATAGTCTCCATGATTTGGCTTCTTCCTTGAGTGCTGAATTGTTCACTTATGAAAGGAAAAAAAAGAGAAGATGCACTGCCATGCAAATGCTGCATCATGAAATTTGATTATTCAAACACACTATTACGTGTTTGTTGAAATTTATTAGTTACGAAAGATTAGAAGAATGGAGAAACTATAACGACTTATGAAGCATGGAACACGGGACATCTGTACACTATGATACGTGTATGGCGATACAACAAATTCAAAAAAGGATATGATTATGGCTAAGACCTTATCTGATATACGAGAGATATTTCTCATGTATGATGACATGACATATTTTCTTTCATAAGGGGCATTGATGTAGAACGAAAGAAATTTTTTGGGAGAACTGGAGAAAATTAGTGATAATTTAGGAAAGAACAGTTGGATGATTAAAGTATCAAAGTTTCTCATCAAGGAATATGATTTCTCGTTGAATTAGACCTTTCTTAGGCTAGAAGTTTAATTTACTCAAAAAATTTCATTTTCATTGATTAAATTAAAAAATTCTCATGTGCACATATGCTTACAACTGAAAACAAGATTCATCACAACTAATGTGGTACCAAATAAAATTAAATAAAAACAATAAAATCTTAACCAAAATCCTAATAAATTCCTAACTAAATCCAACTAAATAGAACTTGATCCTCATCGTTCTCCGTTGCTGTGAAAATTCATCACATGATGAATGGTAGCAATGAAACGTAAATCGATTAGTTGCTCGGAACCTCTTGAAGTTAGAAACTACTTATCCTCGAATTTTAAAATGAATCAAAAAAATAAATAGGTAGATGAGGATCTTTAGAAGAATGTACCATTATCACTGAAGAAAGGAGAATGTGCAAAGCTTCCTGAGTGGTATGGTATGATAGATCAGGAATGATAAAGTTGATGTGCTAAATCAGATCAAACGGTATCTCTATCTATAGCTCTGGCATATGATCAACAAATGGTTCAAGATGTTGCTCTAGCTCAGACTGTAATGCTGGATCAGGATCATGTTGAGACTCTAGCTTTGTCACGAGCTTAATTTTGGGTTCCAATGCGGGTCCAATGCGGGTCCGGGCTCAATCTCAATCTCATACTTAGGATCTAGATCAGATTCGTGCTCAGGCTCATGCTTTGCCTTGTGTTCTGGCTTAAGGTTCAGGTATGATTGCGAGCTTTGGCTTATGCTTAAGCTTAATTGTGGATCTAGATTTAGGTTCAAGCTCTTACACAACTTATTGATGTTTCATTTTCAGTTTTACCATTCGCAGAAACTCATTAATGTACTTATGAATCTTTTTGATCTTCTCACACGGGTCTATTTTGTGACTCTCTTTTAGCCTTTGAATTTGATGACAGTTGAGGCAAATTTCGAATTGATCAGTATTTGGGAAGCTATTGTTATCGAAGCTTCATCTTCAACCAAGAATAACAAAGCTTATGTCTACGGAAAAAATGAGCTTATCCATTTAACTTATATTCAACATATCAAAATTTATTCTCATCTGTTAGATCGTAGCAGCAGTAGGCAAATAAGTCTTTCATAACAGACTCTCATTCTTCATAACACTAGTGTTTGTTCGTCGTCCAAAATAGTTGGGGAGCAATATTTTTATGCTCTGTTTTTTGTAAAATTACAAGCATCCAGATATGTACTGTACTGTAAATTCCATTAAGATATAATTTAAAGAACTAAAAACACCTTCAATATATATAATGGCTTGAATTGGTTTGCAATATGTTCAAACGGATCTCAAATCTGACTGAAAATGGTTTCAGAATTGTTAAAATAGCAGATGGTGCATGCCAATAGTTGGAAAATGTCCCTGAAAATGCTCTGTAATTGGCAAGCTGTATTGTGCAGCCACACTATGGCTGGACCCGGTAAGCAGCTTGGTCAATGACGATCAATGGTGTCTAGCTGTTGATTAGTCAATGATGACTTATTTCGAGTCGGTGCTAGGTCAGTTCGGGTTGGCTTAGTCGAATTGGATCGAAGCCGGTGTAGAATGATGGCTCGAGTCCGCTCTGATCGGCTCAATTCAGCTTAATCCATGCCCATAAACATTGTGTCGGTGTTGTGATCAGCTTGACGGCTCGGTTTCATTAAAAACAGCTTGCCAGAACTGTTACTGTAGTAGATCGACATCGATAACGCTTGCGGTTGATTTCACCAGCATTTCTCGTTGGAGATTGATACTTTGGATGGGTGGACGACGACACGATTGATGGAACTGGTGTTGGGATCGTCAATAATTTCGTTGCTCAATGTCGAAAGCAATGGTAGCATCAGTTGAGGGTGATAGCGGCAGTGTTTGAACATATAGACGGTGGTAGTGGCATTCATAGAAGGTGATGGCGGTGACAACATGGATCAGGTGCAGCTGTCGCAGGGGGGCAACGATCTGGGTTAATTTGGGTCAGGGGTTGGTAACAAAGGAGATGAAACGTGGTTTATTTGGATCTAACCCTAACAATTTTTTATCTTAAATGGAAAAATAGGAAAAAAGCCATAAATTTTGGCTCTGATACCAAATTTTGATGTAGAACAAAGGAAATTTTGGAAGAATTGAGAAAACTTTAGGGAAATTTAAGGAAGAAAAATCAGGGGATTAAAGTTCTAAGGCTTCTCACTAAGAAATTTGACTACTCATCAAATTAGACATTTCTCAGGCTAGGAGTTTAATTTATTCAACATTCAACATTTTTCATTGATTTAAATAAAAAAGTTCTCATGCCTACGTATAGGCTTACAACTTAAAACAAGATTCATCACAACCGATATGTGACTGAACTGAAATAACAAACTATTAAAATATCAAATAAAATCAATAAAATCCGAACAAATAAAACCAATGAAATATTAACCAAAATCTAAATAAAATCTTAATTAAATCCAACTAAATAGAACTTGATCCTTGTCAAGCATATGAGGTAATGTACATCTCACGCAACCCTCCTTCATACTATATGAAGAATGCGCCACATCATCGTATGTGAAAGTGATTACTCATATATCATATGAGGCATGATAATCTTATATCTAAAACATTCATGATGGAGATAATACATATTTAACATTCAATGTAGAGTCATCTAGCTTAGCTAGTAGAGCACATGCTTTTAACTGGTTTCGATTCCAATTCAGATATACCTTCACTTGGTATCTAATATAAAAGGTATTGGAGTAGATCTGCCCCATATTCGATTCAGATCTAAATGGTTTTAATTTTCAATAAAAATTCAAGTACAGATCTAAGCTTTAGATAAAAAGAAAGAGATGGAGAAAGAAGTATGTGAGAAGATATGGGTTGGGAAGATATTTCCAAACTTCATATCACCATCGCCTTTTCGTTCTCTTCAGTTGCTGCCTCTTGTTTGTACTACCTCACTTTTGACCTTTTTGCCACTTCATTTGGTCATCTTGGCACTGCAATATGAGAGAAAGGGAATGAAAGAGATTGAGATAAGAAAAAGGAGGGAGCAATGTACGCCGGTATATCCACAACTTTGTCGGGTTGAGTCGGGTTTCCAACTTTCAACTGAAACAACCGGATCAAGAAAAGAACCTCATACGTCTTGCGAGTGTCCGACGTGTAAAAGGATATATCTGGTTTCTTTATTCTCCTTTGTTACCCGATCGGTCTCGATGCGTATCCAGAACGTATTGGATTTCTTTATTCCCCTTTTTACACCGATCACGATACATACCGGTACGTATCATCAAGTTATTGGCTCCGTATTGGTACCTGATACTGGTCAGGTTCGAGTACGAAGGCGGAACTGAAGTATCTGTGCTTCATAGATTAATACAAGTTATTTGCTTAGGGATGTCAATTTGAGTTAGCATAACTAATTCCATGCCTTAAGAATAATTCAAGAAATGCGCTGCATTCATAATTTGGAATGCATCATTCCCCTGGTAATTTCAGCACCTTGCACTTGCATTATTTTTTAAGTGAATCAGAGATAAGGACAACTTATTTGCTTAGGGATGCTAATATGAGTTAGCCTCACTAATTCCATGTCTGCCGAATATTTCAAGAAATGTGCCGCATTCATACTTTGGAATGCACCATTCCCCTGATTAGTTCAGCACGTTGCACTTGAATTATTTTTCTAGTGAATCAAGCCACAGTCACACTGGAGTTGAGATCTTTTACCAAGTTGATAGTCCCTTTTTCTGATTTATAGAATAACTAGAAATAACCCGTGCACACAGTGCACGGAGCCAAAAAATACGAACAGGATGCGGTGCACGTGCGTAAACGAAAAGGAGTGAGAAGTGTGGGTGTATGTGTCGGTATCGTCGGTGGATAAAATGATAAATGAAAAACGCTTGGGGGTTATAGTGGAAAAATCCCCTAGGGCAAAAATGTAAATAAGTGTGATGGGGGGGTGATTATTTGGGAAAAGGAGAGAAGGGCAACCATGTAAATTAGTGAGGGGATGTGGGGTTTTTGTTCTAGGTGACATCCCATGTGGCGATGTGACATTGCCACATGGGATAAACATGGACAAACCTCCTCTATTGTATTATAGATTAAGGCTGATTTTAGCCATAGTCTAGTACTTTTATGTGATCTCATTTAGTATGCTGCGATATATTCGTGTAGATAGATAAATCTGTCTGCAAATATTATCTCACTGATCTGATGGGCGAATCATATGCTGCTGATTTCTACTTCAATATGCAAAGTCAATAAGTTGTCTACAGATACTGGAAATGCTGAGATCTATATACTCATGGAAGTCACTACTAGAACTTTTTTTAAAAGATTAACTGAAGCATGACTAAGATACATTGAGATAACTGCTTTATTCTGGAAAGGATTAGCCAAAATGGGGTTGCATAAAAATTTTACCCTTCTCCCATCCTCAGTCACATATGGTTTCATTCCATGCTAATCTATTATACAAAATAGGGAACATTTTGATTTGGTTTGCTAACCTGGACAAAAGGGTAAGAATGATGGTTCATATTTGATTTATAATAATCAATGGTTGGGATTAAAAGTTCTAAAATTCTTTGGAGGGAAAGAACTAAAGTTTTGGGATGGAAAAGAGAGAGATGGAGGAGAAGGATGATGAAAATGGGAAGGGAGAGAGATGGTGGGTGGGTGGGTGTTTGGCTAAATTTATGTTATGAAGAGATGTAATTAATATGGTCATGTGAATTTATGACATGAGTAAATTCATGATATATGTGAATTTATGGTGTAGGTGGACATGAGAGGGGTGTCTATAGTGGGAACCATGACCTGTGTGTGTAGTTGGAACCGTGACCGGTGTGTGTAGTTGTAACCGCTAGTTCATCTATAACGAACATTTGAACTGATGCTGTTGTGTAATCTATTTTGCACAATTTCCGGTCATGCATTTGATATTACTTGTTTCTGTAGATTGGTGAGGGTGAAAAGCTGGTGCGGGCACTTTTTGGGGTTGCGAGCTGCCGTCAGCCTGCTGTAATATTTGTGGATGAGATAGATTCTCTGCTGTCTCAGGTAACTGGTAAACTGAATTATTTAAATACCCCCCACTATGACATGACTCAAAATTGTTATCCTGGCTGCAGCGTAAGTCAGACGGTGAACATGAATCGAGCAGGAGACTAAAGACACAATTTCTTATTGAAATGGAAGGCTTTGACAGTGGAAATGAACAAATTCTACTCATAGGTAACTGAGGAACAACTTTGTCTTGATAATGTTTGATCAGTTAGGACAGTGTAATTATTTCTAATGAAGTTCATGGATTTTGGTGGATTACACTCTGAAACATACTCTGCAGTCTTTGTAATGTTGTACTGTAGATTTGTTACTTGCGTAATGCATGAATACTATGCAGAGAATGGAAACCAATCCACACGTTAGAAAGTTATTCCGAAAGTTGTTTAATCCACATATTAACCATATATTTTTTAAATTGTTCCCTATATGAAAAAACAAAAACAAAAAAAAATGTAGGAGCAACCAATAGACCTCAGGAGCTTGATGAAGCAGCACGCAGACGACTCACAAAGCGACTCTATATACCTCTCCCTTCTTCAGGTGAGCTTTAATTTGTTTTCTCAACTGTAATTTGTTAGAAGAATTTTCAACTAACTGCTTGATTGGTGATGAAGAAGCTAGAGCCTGGATTGTCCGTAGTCTTTTGGAGAAAGATGGGCTGTTCAAGCTTTCAGAGGAAGACACTGACTTTATCTGCAAGTTAACAGAAGGTACTCACTTAGCTTAGCGTCGCATCAACTGATATGTAACTTGCTATCATTTTCAATTTATCGATCGATTTGCCATTCTAATTGTAAATCATCATGCGAGTTTCAGGGTACTCGGGGTCAGACATGAAGAACCTAGTGAAAGATGCCTCTATGGGGCCGTTGCGAGAAGCCCTGAGGCAGGGTATTGAGATTACACAGCTTAAAAAAGAAGACATGCGTCCAGTGACTCGTCAGGTGTCCTTTTTATACTTGCACGAAATGTCTGAACGAAATTGCTTGTTCCATCCTTGTGCTGAACTTACTAGCCAGCATTCTTCCTTTTGATCCTGGCAATCATGTCTTTAACATCTAACCCGTTACTTCTACCCGCTTCTCTATAGGACTTTGTGGATGCATTGCAGGAGGTGAGGCCGTCAGTTTCCTCCAACGAGTTGGGTACATACGAGGAGTGGAACAGACAGTTTGGGAGCTTATCAATGTAGTAACATGCATTGATCATCTGTAAGAGCTGTGGTCACATTAACTGCGTTGTATATCGGCAAATATTCTTACTTGGCCATCTGGAGCATCGAACAGCATTTGAAGGGCGAAATAAAGTGTTCAGACGATATTTGAACCAACCACTCTACTCGAGTATCAACCTATTTTCCCCGAACTGATTCAAGAGCTTAAAAATTGATACTAACGGAGACTGGCTTAGTGGCTTATATCCTAAGCCATTTCCGGCAATGGCCGCACAGGCCATGATCATCTCTCAGGCATGACAATATTGTGATCTAATTCGAGTTGTACAAGGTCGTGAACAATTAGAGCTCAAAGCTGTTGTCATGTATTTTTGGGAGCTACATTCATCTTTTGATTTTTGCAAACGCTTACTATCCTGTGAGTCATATCATAAACGGGATAATGTAAATCTTCGTGAGGTCTTGTATGTTCCATTGCAACTTGCCCGATGTTTTAATTTTTTTCATGTGACGTCAAGAATACTGGAAAAAACAATTGACAAGATGAGAAATGTGAAATTTATGTAGTTTTTTAATGACAAAAAGGAAGCAAATTGCGCGGATGACATTCTCTTCCTCCTTTCTCACCTCACTTCTTTCTCATTGGAGGTACATAATCAAGACCTGGCCGGGGCTTGCTTATTTGAGAAAAATACAAGGTACCAAAGTAGAAGCATTTTTCCTTTTCCTGTGATTAACTTTTTTGTTGAACAAGAAAAAGTAGATGTGTTGTTTCTTATCATAATGTCTGAGTTGCTATTAGAGTGCAGTATGGCAACATCAATGGCCAAAGCGATTGATCCCCATACTTGGAACTGCTTTGAAAGACTGATCCCCATACTTGGAACTGCTTTGAAACATTGCGCTTATCGAAAATTAACGTTCCATGGACAATTTCTGATTAAGCGTTTATTGTTATGAGCGGGCTTTTGTAGGCCCGTATGGTATCCATCAGTGTATTGGGTAACCATCCATTATGTAACCTTATTCTATAAATACAGGGCTACGGGTTCCGTAGCCAATAAGCTCATAACACGTTATCAGAACGTTCGTCAGCTGAGCCGAACCCCTGCAGACGGAGGGATCGCTACGCGAACGGGTTTCTTTCACCGAACTTCGCTAGATCTGAAGGGTATGATCTAGAGGTAATTATCCAAACCCCCTAGATATAAAATTTTTTGCGCACATGATTAGATCTATATCTGTTTAATTAGATCTAGATTTTTATCTTAATTCTATATGATTGGATCAATGTTTGCTTAGCTTAGATCAACTTTTTATCTCAGATCTATATGCTAAATCAACTTTTGAATTATAACTCGACGTTTTTATCACTAAAAATCTAATTTTTACGATTAAAAACGCTGATTTAAAGACTAAACATATCTTTTTATAATAAAATCCTGTTTTTATGATCTTCTTCTCCAATTTTTCAAACCATAAAGGGGCTTCTTCGTCGCCACGCCGCCGGCAGCCACGCACGCGCGAAAAGCCCCCCTGCGATCTACCTGCCGCCAGAAGCGGTGACGTGTCGCTGCCGCTCCGACGACGACTGGTGTTGCCGCCAGGAGCGGTAGCGGCCGCCTAACCGCCTGAAGCGACAGCGGCCAAACCCCCCCACGCGCGACCAAACCCTAGCCGCCAGAAGGCGACGGCCCACGCGACGCAAATCCTAGCAGTTTGCACATGATTGCACGGCAGATCGCCTCCAAAAACCCTAACTAGGGGTTTTCCCCAAAAATCTTTTTTTAACAAATTTTATTTTTCAGATATTAATTAAGATTTCCTCTTCTTTAATCCTGATTAATTATATGCATAAATCATCATCGCATATTTTATTGGATTATTCGATTATTTTCTACGTTTAATAATTAGGAAGATCCTGCGACTGCTCTGTCGTTGCCTAACTGTGTATGACGTTGCCCAGTGGTCCAATAATTATTAACAAAAATATTTCATTCCATTATGAATGCCTATGATGTTGCATATTTTTCATTGCCTGTAGCATGAATTAGCATTTAAAAATATTACATGCCTGTGATGATTAAATGCCTGCGATGATTAAATGCATGTGATGAATAAATGCCTGCTGCATTTTCTGCGACATATGTTGTATTCTGTTATGGTTTTGGATCGGCTATCTGTCACCATTTAATTTTCTCGCATTTTTTTCGTTTTGAGAGAAATTGTGGTGATGATTTAATTGTATAAATTCCAAGACTGGCGCACGGTTCATGAAGATGAAGATCTATTTCCAGAAGAATAGGGGCCTATGAGGGTTTCCGAGTTCTATTTTCTATTTTATGGGACATTATATGGACTTTATTTCTTTTAAAATGGTGACTAACTGATCCACACAACAAATATCTGTGTCTGAAATGCATAATTACTTGTTGTCTAATATCTAATTATTGCTCATTTTAACATGCTTAGATAAATGGCAAAAATAGCGAGCGTCGACTTCGACGTATTGGATGCTACATGCAAGAACTATCTGAGCTGGCAGTTGGATATCAAATTCCACCTGCGCTCACAGGGATTGAGTCATGCCATTGTTGTAGGCGATACTGTTTTTGACATAGATAAAGCAAAAGCAATTATCTATATCAGACGCCATATCGATCGATCCTGAAGGCCGAGTACCTCACTGTGGAAGACTCTTACGAGTTATGGACCGCTCTCGAGGATCGATACAAACATAAAAAAGATGTTATCCTTCCTCGAGCGAGATATGAATGTGAGAACCTCTGTCTACAGGATTTTAAGTCCATTGTCGAGTACAACTCGGCACTTTTCAGTATCACCTTACGCCTGAAGTTGTGTGGTGAAAAAGTGACGGAGGAACACATGTTGGAGAAAACTTATACATCCTTCCACGAGAAGGATGTTATCCTCATGCAACAGTACAGTGAACGAAAGTTCACAAAATACTCAAAGCTTCTCTCATGCCTTCTGATGGTAGAACAGAATAGAGACCTCTTACTGGCCACCCATAACTTGCGCCCTGCCGGCACTGCTCATGCGCCTGAAGCGCACAATATCTTCTCCCAGAAGAAGAAGACCAACTTCAGAGGCAAATCCCAGAAGAAAAAGGCAATGAAGAAGCAGGCTAGAGGACCTCCTCCAAAGACCTACAATGAGGGGAAGAGGAAAAACATGTGGAAGAAGAAAGACAATGGCCAGACATCTGCCCCAGGAAAGACTGGGAAGACAAATGCCACAGATGTGGTATGACTGGACACTGGTCCAGAAACTGTCGCACTCCACGCCACCTCCAGGACTTGTATAAAGCTAGCCAGAAGCCAGGCGAAACAAACCTAGTGCAACATGAAGACCTGTCACCAATCAGGTTCATCGCAGAGGACTTCTCGAATGATGACCTGCTCGACTGATGCCATATCTATTTTATTTCTGCAATCTATTGTAGTTGAAACAATTTACTTTCTAGTTGTTTGTTTTTCAGCATGTTAGTTAATTTTCAGAATTTGAATGAAATTTAGTTATGTTTGTGCCTTATACTGCTATGCTTTTTCTCTCTTGCTATAGATGGATAATAAATGCCTAGTGGACAGTGCTTCTACGCACACGATCCTTCAAGATATTTGCTTTTTTCAAAGTATACACAAATATGATGGAACCATGAATACTATTTTCGGTCCATCAGGAATAATAAAAGGATCAGGGGAAGCACACTTACTGCTCCCCAATAAAACACAACTATTAATAAAAGATGCTCTTTTCTCTCCAAGCTCGAACAGAAACTTGCTAAGTTTCAAAGACATCCGTTTAAACGGATACCACCTAGAAACAGTGAACAGACAAGATAAAGAATACTTGTATGTAACGACTCTTAAAAACGGTGCTAAAACCATCGTTGAGCGTTTCGGGGGACTCCCGTCGGGTCTCTACCATACAAAGATTCGAGCAATGGAAGCTAATATAATTGAGCACCAGAAGTGCAAGAATCAACCAGAATTCCAACTCTGGCATAATAGACTTGGAAACCCTGGATCGGTAATGATGCACCACATCATATCCCAATCCCGTGGTATTATCTCGAAGAGCCTGAAGCTACTTTGAAACGGTGCGTTTCTTTGTCCCACTTGTTACAAAGGGAAATTGATTACGAGACCATCTCCACTTAAAGTGGACTCAGAGTCTCCAAGTTTCCTAGAGAGAATACATGGAGACATTTGCAGGCCTATTCACTCCCTTAATTGGTCCATTTCGGTACTACATGGTACTGATAGACGCATCTTCCAAATGGTCATATGTGTGCCTCCTATCCACCCGCAACATAGCCTTTGCAAAGCTACTGGCACAAATCATTAAGTTGCAGGCACATTTTCCAGACAACCAGATTAAGAAATTACGTCTGGACAATGCTGATGAATTCACATCACAAGTCTTTCTAGACTACTGCCAAGCAACTGGCATTGACGTTGAACATCCTGTAGCACATGTTCACACCCAGAACGGGTTAGCTGAATCTCTTATAAAGAGACTACAATGGATTGCTCGTCCATTGTTAATGCAATCCTAGTTGCCTGTGACTGCATGGGGACATGCCATCTTGCATGCTGCATTGCTAATAAGATTACGACCGTCTGGTAGTCAATCTTATCCTCCGATGCAACTCGCATATGGAACTCCACCGAATATATCTCACTTGAGGATATTTAGATGCGTAGTTTATGTCTCCATCGCACCACCGCAGAGGACCAAGATGGGTCCTCAACGTCGTCTAGGTATCTACATAGGATTCGACTCACCATCGATCACTAAATACCTGAAACCCCTAACAGGAGACGCCTTTAAGGCACGTCTAGAAGACTGTGAGTTTGACAAAAGTACATTTTCCAAACTAGTCATAAACACAGAGAAGCCAGAAGCTTCAAAGACCATTTCATGGGATACCAAAACTTTATCCCACTTTGATCAGCATACAAACCAATGTGAAGAGGAGATCCTGAAGATTCTCCAAATACAAAATATAGTTCACATTTTACCGGACAAATTCACTGACAGCCAGAAGATTGTCAGATCACACGTCCCTGCTGCAAACACGCCAGCTAGGATTGACATACTCAAAAATGGATGCAATCCCCCTGCAGCAGAAGCGGTCGTACCTCAACAAAAGAGAGGATGACCCCCCAGGCTCCAAGGATAAATTCCCTCGAAAGAGGAGAACTCATGGAGAAACTATAATGATACCACCACAGGATGCTGAGCTCAACCCAGATACCTCTCCCCTCATAAAAACCATGAAGAGGAAAATATAGGAGAAATATCATTAAACTATGTATGTACTGGACAGAAAAAGCACAATCATCGATGATAACTTCGCGTTCGTTATTGCTAATCGCGTCACTGAGTATGACGATGATATCGATCCATGCTCTCTAGCAGAATGTAAACGCAAAGAGGATTGGCCAAAGTGGAACAAGCCAATAGGAGTAGAGTTGGATTCTCTCTCGAAACGCAAAGTTTTTGGACCTGTAGTCCTAACACCAAAGGGTGTTAAACATGTGAGATATAAATGGATATTCGTAAGAAAGAGAAACGAGAATAATAAGATCGTACGCTACAAAGCGCGCCTTGTTGCACAAGGCTTTTCCCAACGACCAGGAATGGACTACGATGATACTTATTCTCTGATGATGGATGCGATCACTTTTCGATTCATAATTAGCCTAACATCTACGGAAGACCTGGATATGCAACTCATGGACGTTGTGACTGCATACCTATCTGGCAATATAGATAAGGACATATATATGAGACTTTCGGACTGATATAAACTTCCAACAAAAATGATGGAAAGACCTCGGGACGTCTATTTTGTCAAACTCCAAAGACCACTGTATGGTCTGAAACAATCGAGAAGAATGTGGTATAACAGACTCAGTGAATTCCTCGTGCAACAAAGATTTACAACAAATGAAGTCTGCCCTTGCATCTTTATAAGCAAGGGAACATGATTCGTAATAATTGCCGTCCACGTAGACGACTTAAACCTCATCGGATCTCCTGAAGAGATAACTGAGTATCCAAGAGACTTATACAGACTTTTGAGATGAAAGACCTTGGCAAAACCAAATTCTGCCTTGGCTTACAAATCGAACACCTCAGCGGAGGAATCCCGTTACATTAATCCACCTACACAAGGAAAGTGCTGAAAAACGTTCTTATGGACAAATGCCACTCGCTGAGTACACCAATGGTCGTCAGATCATTGGATGTAGATAAGGACCCCTTTCGGCTGCTGGATGAGGGGAAGGAAGCACTGGATCCCGAAGTACCCTACCTATATGCAATTGGAGCACCCTTTTATCTGGAAAACTGCAAGCGTCCCGATATAGCGTTCGCAGTTAACTTACTAGCCAGATATAGTTCAGCACCCACAAAGCGCCACTGGAACGGAGTGAAGCACCTTCTGCACAACCTCTAAGGGTCAGTTGACCTGGGACTATACTACAAGAAAGATGTATCCTCCAACTTAGTTGGTTTTGCAGATTTTGGATACAGGTCTGACACTCACACCGCAAAGTCCCAGACCGGCTTCGTATGGTGGAATAGCCATCTCATGGAGATCAGTGAAGCAGACCTCAACAGCAACCTCATCCAACCACTCCAAACTCATTGCGATCCACGAAGGTAGCAGAGAATGCTTCTGGCTTCGTTCTGTCATCCACCACATTCTAGTGACAACCGGCCTGAAGATGGAAGATCTTGAACCAACTACCATATACGAAGACAATGCAGCCTGTATAGCTCAACTACGAGGTGCCTACATCAAAGGTGACAGGACGAAGCACATTTTTCCCAAGCTCTTCTGCACGCATGAACAACAAGAAAACAAACGGATCGACATCCAGCAGATCCAGTCTTGCAACAACTCGATAGATCAATTTACTTAAGCATTACCTCGCTATACCTTTAGAAAACTTGTAATAGGGATTGGGACGAGACATTTGAAAGATATACAAGCCTGAAGCTTATACGCAACAGGGGGGAATGTTGTGTTGTACTCTTTTTCCCTTAGCTATTGGTTTTTCCATTGGGTTTTCCATTGCCAAAGATTTTAACGAGGCAACTACATCAACTATGGATCCAAAAGTATCCACCCCTGATGATATCCATCGACCAGGGGAAGTCAAGGAGACTTGCTCTCTTTTTCCTTAGCTATTGGTTTTTTCCACTAGGTTTTCCATAGACAAAAGTTTTAACGAGGCAAGACCCCTTAACTTAGGATCCAGAAGTATCCATACCCCCATGGTCAGATAAGCCGTATGAACCTCGAAGTGTTCATATACCATGCTTACAACAATGGATGGATAAGGGAGTAGCTTTACCCCTTTATGTCAGGAAGTAGCTTGGGGCAAACGGTAACTTCATCACCGGTGTACACACATAGTTGTTGAGTATTAGACTCCCCGGATTTGGTTTTGGATGATGAGCAAACATAAATAATTCATGAACTAACAATTTGTGAGCGCAGTTATGGAGATCGTCGCCAAATTCACGAGAACACTCAAAGCGACATCTCAAGACTTCTCAAAGCTCGTATTCAATGCCTAAAGCTTCGTTGAAGCTTTTGGACCATTTTGGAAGTCATGAAGATTTGATCGAAGCTCTCGAAGACCGTTCCTTAAGGTTTTATTCATAGTCTTTTAGTTTCGATCTATGGAACGTTAAGCCTTGAGTATATCTTACATTTCTATCTTCATAACGCTCATATCTTAGCTCTAGGATCTTAGTAGAAGTCCATTCTAACTTCCTCGAAGCATCGCGCTTTGATTCGGACTTTTTGTGCATGTTAGTTGGTTCAAGAAGAAGAACTGATCGACTAGATGGTGATCTAGTCGGTCAGCAAAGCTTCTTGGACCGACTAGTTTCAGTTAGTCTTTTCTTGCTCAGTACTGTTTACAGTTAGTCGGTCTACGTTGACTCACCGACCGACTAGTTTGTGAACTAGTCGGTCAGTGATGCTTCTTTGACCGACTAGTTGAGCTTTACTGTACATGCCAATTTTTCTCCTATGCTACTGTTTATCGTTAGTCGGTCTAAGAACGTTTGGCGACCGACTAGTTGATGATCTAGTCGGTCAACATTTGTTCTTGGACCGACTAAATCAATTTGTATTCAGACTAATAGTTTTTGACTCTTAGTCGGTCTAAGTTCACTGACCGACCGACTAGTTGTGAAACTAGTCGGTCAGACAGTCTTTTTGGACCGACTAGATTTCTAGGTCTGAAATTCAATCTCTTCACTGTTCATCACTTAGTCGGTCCATGTTGTTTGACCGACCGACTAGTTGATGAACTACTCGGTCAGTGTTTGTTCTTTGACCGACTAACTGCTTCAGATTTCTATCCGTTGGGATTTGACCTAGCTCGTTTTTATGGGACCCTATAAATACGAAGCTTGGTCATTTCTCTCTAGGTAAGAGCTGCCATTAAGAGATTCATTGAGATTGAAAGAGTTAGAGATTCTCACTCATTTCCAAAGCTCTCTCCCTCACAAGAAATCCATTCTCTCACTTTCTAGATCTAGAATCCATCTTGAGAGAAGTTTGTTCTTGGTGAGCCATTCAAGCTCTAGCTTGATTCAAGTCTCCAAATCACTCCTAGGCACCCATTGCTGCTCATTTCAGCGGTGTTAGGTCTTGGTGACTTCCTCTTCCTCAAATCCCTCCTTGCACCTATTTGGTAAGAAAACTCAAGGTATAGGATTTTGTGGTAAGATTGTTTATTTCATATAAACTCATTTATTGCTTATTGATTCTCTTGGTTGTGAGAGAAGGTTGTGATCCTGGGTTGTGGGATTCACTATTGCCATTGCATGTATGATTTGATCTTGTGAAGGTTTTTCACAAGATATCATAGTGGAAATCTTGGGTTAGGGTTTCTAACCTAAGTATCCGAAGGGGATCCGGGTGGTTGGGACGTAGGATCACCGGGAACAAGTCAGGGAGACTTGGGTGGATCCGAACCCAGTAATATCAATTGTTAGCATTGTTAATTTTGTTGTTGTCATCAATTTAAGCTTCCGTAAATTGATTTGGTAGTTGTTTGCACGATAATTAGGAATTATACTCCTTGTTATTTTTAAAGTACTATTCACCCCCCTCTAGTACTTGTGCAGTAGCTTGTAGGGCATTACATTTGGTATCAGAGCCAGATACTTAGCTATGTCTGCCAACGACAACAAGACCGTGCGTCCACCTTCCGACTATGGCACCTTCAGGAACCGTGAAGGAGCATCTTCGGTGATGGAAGGACATTCCTCAACGAGGCCTCCATTCTTCAACGGTACCAACTACGGGTACTGGAAATGCCGGATGGAAACTTTCCTCCGGAGTGCATCTCTATGGAGGACCACGATGAAGAAATACGTCGAGCCCGTCGAAGAAGACTTTGAGAAGTGGACTCCCGCGGAGGTCGCCGCGGAGGTAAGCAATGCCAAGACAATGAACGCCTTGCAATGCGCATTAGAGCCCGAGGACTTCAATAAGATATGCACATGTAAGAGTGCATATCAAATTTGGAACTCCCTCCTCATACTTCATGAAGGGACGAGTAGGGTAAGAGACTCTAAACTTGTTGTTGTTAACAAAGATTACTAGATGTTTCATATGCAACAGGGTGAGAAGATGAAGGAGTATTATGCTCGCTTCGTCGACATCATAAACGAGTTGGAAGCTCTCGGTAAAACCTACACCCAAAAGGAGAAGTGTTCGAAACTTATCGAAGGACTTCCTTCTAGTTGGGAAAAGCGTACCTTCACCATCGAGGAAGGTAATGATATGAATAAGTACACCGTAGTTTAACTAATGGGTACTTTAATGTCATACGAGGTACGCAAGAATAGCAAGGTTAAGTTGCAGGAAAAGATGAAGTCCTACCTAAAGCAAGACGAGCCAAAGAAGAAGGCTATTGCTTTCAAGGCCGCTCCATCCACATCCACATCAACCGATGATGAAGACTCGGAAAACGAGTTGGACTTGGAGTCCATGGCACTCATGGCCAAGAAGTTCAACCATTTCTTCCGAAAAGGTAACTATAAGAACAAAGCTAAATTTGGTTCTTCTAACGCCTCCTCCTCTCCTTTGTGTTTCAAGTGCAATAAGCCAGGACACATGAAAGCGGAGTGTCCTCTAAATAAGCAAAAGGAGAAGTGGAAGGCGCCGAAATTCGATTAGTCCAAGAAGTACAAAAAGGGGTACAAAAAGGGACTTGTCGGAGCAACATTCACCAACTCCGAGGATTCCTCAAGCGGAGAGTCGGACGATGAGAAAGTGGAGCAAGCGCACATGTGCTTCATGGCAAGAGAGGAGCATGATCAAGGATCCTCCTCTTCCGATGATAGCGACAACGAAGGCGATGAGGTAACTATGGATGACCTTAGGAATGCTAATTCTCAATTATGGTCTAAATACACTAAATTAGTAAATAGATATACTAAGGTAAAAGATGACCTAGCTAGCATTCAAACCTCGCCTAAGACTATCATCACCAACAACGACACCGTTGTTGAAGAGTTAAGAAATGAGATTGTTAATCTCAAATCTAAACTTGAACATGTTAGTGTTGAGGATTCGGAAGAACATAGGATAGCGGATTTGACTTCTCAAAACTCGACTTTGAGTATTGAGAATGAAAATCTCAAGTCTCGTGTTTATGTGCTCACATCGCAAATATCCACTTTGGGTGCTTCGATGCATTCTCTCACTGAGAAATATGAGTGCACGATAGGCCGAATTAATAAATTCAATAAGGGTAAAGACCATTTGGATAACATCCTAAATGATTTACTTCCGGGCAATCACCACATTGGCTTGGGGTATAAGATAGGGATTTCATCCAAATCAGCCACTACTTTTGTTAGGCCTACTTCCGATGCCTCACCGAGTGGGAGCAAACACTCTATTGGTAGTTCATCTACCAATGGTGCTTCCACTTCGCACACACCCTCTTTTGGAAAGAAACCCACTTTGGGTGGACCTCCAAAGAAGGGTCATGCCTACATGTACACAAATACCATGCCACGTAGGAACACACGTCCTACTCCACCGGCTCACACATATGATGATTTTTATGCAACACATTCACGGGCACGTGCACACCATGTGAGACACCCTCACGCACGTGTTCCCTCACATGCATATGTTCACCCACAACATCATATGAATAATTATCCATATGCACCATTTCATCATGTTCCTTATGCCTATCCACGACATGCATCACGTAGAAATCAACAACGCATGCATGCTCCCAATAGGATGAAGGCTCCCAAAATATTCTCAATTTGGAGCCCAAAGGACACCACCATGAATGAAAAACAAGTTTACATGAATGACTATTTTATTAATGTAGTGGATAATATGAATTATGTGGGGAAGTCTAAGTCCAATTGGACTTGGCTTCCAAAGGTCTAATCTTTTGGACCCAATGACCTTGGGTACCATGATACGACATTTCATATCTATAAGTACTCAAGAAAAAGGAACGGAGCAACAAATTTAAATTTAGCTCCAAGAGAAATTGGATACTCGATAGCGGGTGTTCAAAACACATGACGGGTGACGCTCAATTGCTCTCCGGAGTGGTTCCCATTGCAAATGGAAACCGCGTCATATTTGGGGGGAATGAGAGTGGAACCATCATAGGTGTTGGTAAAGTGGGTAATCCTTCTAAACCCATTATATGTGATGTTTACCTTGTTAAAGGATTAAACGACAATCTTATTTCAATAAGTCAACTTTGTGACAAAGGTTACAAAGTTAACTTTGCGAAAGGAATGTGCCATATTTTAAGAAAAGATAATAATGGATTATTGTTTTCCGGCACACGTCATAAGGATATATATATATCCTAGATCTTCCAAGATCACATGAACAATGTCTTATTGCCAACACAAGTGAACAACACTTATGGCATCGACGTTTTGGTCATGTGAACTTTGGAACACTTTTTAAGCTTTTCAAGTTAAATTCTATTAGAGGCTTCCCTAAGCTAGTCTTTCAAAAGAAAAGCTTTTATGACTCGTGTCAATGAGGCAAGCTTCCAAAATCTTCATTTAAACCTAAGAAAAGCATTTCTTCTAAGCGGCCTCTAGAGCTATTACATCTAGATTTATTTGGGCCAACTAGAGTTGCTTCTTTAGGTAATGCTAGATATGGACTTGTCATCGTTGATGACTTTTCTAGGTTTACTTGGGTATTTTCATTGTGTAATAAAAATGAAGCTTTTGAAAACTTCACAATTTTTGTTAAGAAAGTACAAAATCTCATTGGAACCACCATTGTCACTATTCGTAGTGATCATGGAGGGGAATTTGAGAATGAGTCTTTTGAGACATTTTGTGATGAAGTTGGTATTACACACACCTTCTCTTTCCATCGTGCACCTCCTCAAAATGGTGTAGTTGAGAGAAAGAATAGGACGCTAGTGGAGTGTGCTCGCACTATGCTTGATGATAGCCAACTTGGCCATCAATTTTGGGCGGAAGCGGTACATACCGCTTGCTATGTGTTTAATAGAATACTTTTGAGGCCCGGCACTAAACAAACTTGTTATGAATTGTTGTTTGGTAGGTTGCCTCAAGTTAAACATTTTCGTGTTTTTGGTTCGAAATGTTTTATTAAGAACATGTATGGTAGTTTGGACAAATTCGATCTAAGATACGATGAGGGGATTTTTGTTGGATATTCTTCACGTAGCAAAGCCTACCGGATATTCAACAAACGAACCTCGACGATCGAGGAGTCGCTTCATGTGTCATTTAATGAAGGATTTGTTCCAACTAGAATTACTAATGATGATGACTCTATAGATGTCTTATGTGATTCAATTGGTAATTCTAACTCTAGTGATTCTATTGATTCTATTGAGACTAACCCGTCTAATGAAGTTGTTGAGAATGTTCCTAGTGATCAAGGTATTCCCAAACGGCTTCATACCGTTCGTGACCATCCTCATGAGCAAGTCATTGGCAATATCCATGATAGTGTCAAGACGAGATCGCAAGTGAACTACTTCGCTCATTGTGCCTTTGCCTCCTCGATAGAGCCAAAGAATATTAATGAAGCATGCGAAGATAGCGCTTGGATCTTAGCCATGGAGGAGGAACTCATTCAATTCGAGAGGAATGAAGTTTGGGAGCTTGTTCCATTGCCATTGAAGAACCATACCGTCATAGGGACAAAGTGGATCTTCAAGAACAAAACCGACGAAAACCAAGTCGTCGTCCGGAACAAAGCTCGGTTAGTTGCTCAAGGCTACCGTCAAGAGGAAGGTATTGATTTCGAAGAATCCTTCGCTCCGGTAGCTAGATTAGAATCAATTAGATTATTATTGTCTTTTGCATGCCATAAGGATTTTAAATTATTTCAAATGGATGTTAAAAGTGTATTTTTAAACGGAGATGTCGTTGAGGAAGTTTACGTTTCTCAACCTCCGGGCTTTATTAATGAAAAATTTCCAAATCATGTTTTTAAACTAAAGAAAGCACTTTATGGTTTGAGACAAGCTCCTCGAGCTTGGTATGATCGCCTAAAGAATTTTCTTTTGGATTTGAATTTTAAAATGGGAGAAGCCGATTCTACACTTTTTGTTAAGCATTCGAATAATGATATAATTTTAGTTCAAATATATGTTGATGATATCATTTTCGGTGCTACTAACTTTGCTCTTTGCGAAGAGTTTTCTAATGTTATGAAGGAACAATTTGAGATGAGCCACATGGGTGAGCTCAAGTATTTCTTAGGTCTCCAAATTCGCCAAATGGACGATGCAATCTTCATCCACCAAACGAAGTATACGGTGGAGTTGCTAAAGCGATTTGGAATGGAGAGTGCCTCCGGGAAAAAGACTCCTATGAGCACTACAACACATCTTGATAAGGATACGGGCGGAAAAGATGTAGCCATTCGTCTATATCGAGGTATGATTGGTAGTTTAATATATCTTACCGCAAGTAGGCCCGATATTATGTTTGCCGTATGCGTATGTGCTCGTTATCAGTCTCAACCTAAGGATTCTCACTTAGTAGCGGTAAAACGTATTTTTCGCTATCTAAGTTACACTTTAGATTTTGGATTACTTTATCAGAAATCTAGCACATGTGAGTTAGTCTCATATAGTGACGCTGATTATGCGGGATGCAAATCCGACAGGAAGAGTACTAGTGGCACTTGCCATTTTATAGGAAATTCCCTTATCTCTTGGTTTTCCAAGAAGCAAAATTCGGTATCACTTTCAACCACCGAGGCGGAATACATTGCCGCCGGTGCTGCATGTGCCCAGGTTCTTTGGATGAGACACACACTAAAGGATTTTGGCATTCATTGTGATACTAGCCCTATCATGGTGGATAACCAAAGTGCTATTTGTCTTTCAAAGAATCTGGTGCACCATTCCCGATTTAAACACATAGATGTCCGACATCACTTTTTAGATGATCATGTTGCTAAAAAGGACATCATTTTAGTGTACGTTGAAACCCAAAAGCAAATCACCGATATTTTCACGAAACCCCTAAAGAAGGATTCCTTTGTGCGGTTGCGTCGAGAATTGGGGATTATGGGTGAATCCGAGATATAGGATTCATGTTTCATTCAATAATCTTGCATGCTATTATATTTCGCAATATTTCGTTCGTGCTAGACTTATTGGATTTTTCGGGATTTTATGTGATATTTTGAATTTTTGCTCGAATTCATATTTGAATGTCGTATTTGAGATTTCGATGTTTAATGGGGTAGTTTAGATGATTTTTGAGAGGATTCCGATGTTTCGTCCAAGTGTATTTAGGAGAGAACTTATTTGTCATTTTTTGGACTCATCTAGTCGGTCTCAGTTCATCAACCAACCGACTAGATTTGCATCTAGTCGGTCAGCTAATGAACTCAGACCGACTAGCTCTATCTCTAAACTTTTGGACTCATTTAGTCGGTATCAGTTCAATCACCAACCGACTAGATTCGTATCTAGTCGGTTAGTAAAAGAACTCAGACCGACTAACTCAAGCTATTGGGGTTTCCTCTCCAGCTTAGCTCTTTTAGTCGGTTCAAGTTTACTTATCGACCGACTAGATTGAGTTCTAGTCGGTAAGTATTTGAACGTAGACCGACTAATTTTCGTCCAAGAAATTTTCGATTTGTCTCTGTTTTCACTTTAGTCGGTTAAAGCTCGTTAACCGACCGACTAGATCGTCATCTAGTCGGTCAGCGTTTGAACTTAGACCGACTAAGTGATCAGGGGCAGTCATGTCTTTTCGCGATTTCGACCGACTTAAACCTATTCTAATCGGATCTTCCTCATTTTAGTCGGTTGTGTTTCATCTCCTCCAGCTCGAAAATGAAGGATCCTGTCCAAAACAAAGTTAGGATCGATAATTAAAGTGGAGACTTACGCTTGCGTATGCGGAACGATAGTCTCGAAACTTTGCCTTCGGATTCGCCACGACGGATCGAGTCTTCTCACGAACGGAGTAAGGCTACTAATCCACAATCTAAATCTCTGTTTTAGATTAAGAACTTGGAAGGAGGGAGAGGAAATATTTCTGCAGAGCTTCGCTATGAAGAAGATGCATGCATGAATTTCATGCAAATGTGTAAGGAAAATGGCTACCCTTGGGTCTTATTTATAGCCCCCAAGGTAGTTATTTTAGGGTAAGTTGTTCCTTTGGAACAACTTAATTAAGGTGTACCATGATACATGGCACATTATAAGCTTAAGTTGTACCATATGCATGGTACAACATAAGCTTAAGATATTCCCCCTTTATTAGCCATATGTCGCATGCACTTATGCATATATAATGCGACTTTCCCGCTCATCCAGAGATCCTCTCCGCAAGGGAACAGATTCCCTTTGTACACGACTTCGTGTACGCGACGTTCGAGGTCCGTAATCCCTCGTACATCCCCCACAAGGGTGTACAAACGTCTTCCATATCCAACATCTCCCACTCACACTTGAGGGGATTGTAAGAGAACGTCTTTCCCTTAGTTCTTTCATCTATCATACCGAGAAATAGACCGTGCGACCGTCATGCGCGTAGAGTCTGTTGTTGTGCACTTGTTAGAGATACACAACGACCTCGAAGGTGCAAAGTTGAGTAGTTCAACGCATGCTTTACCCTAGATTATTTCTTCACATTTTCTTGTACTTTATATTCAACAATTGAATCCCATCTGGATTACAATTGGCTGGCCAGCTTTGAATCATTAAAGTCCAAATGCGAATATGAAATCAATCTTCCTCTTCTTGCGAACCTTCTGATCTTGACTTGATTCGCTTTTCTAACGTGCCCCGCCGAGCCGAATTACCATAGCCCATTAGCAACACGCTAAGATAGCGATCATCTCGTCAAATCTAAAGGAACCAATTGGAGTCCTTGAGGGTAAGAGTTAAGACCCGTATGGCCTTTGAGTCTCACATAATAGCAAACACTATTGCTACTAACTCAGTGGTCGAAATGCATACGTGGTATGAACACGTATTACAACATCACTCCTTTCCCAGGGAGAGTATGTCTTAATGATGTTGTACGGATGAAAGATCAGACACCACAGTGCCTATCTTTTTGAGTCCCCTTACTACTCGTGAAATATTCACGGACTCTCATCCTGCATAAGACAGATAGGATTTAAAA
Source organism: Scilla litardierei (assembly GCA_030789695.1). Classification (NCBI taxonomy): domain Eukaryota; kingdom Viridiplantae; phylum Streptophyta; class Magnoliopsida; order Asparagales; family Asparagaceae; genus Scilla; species Scilla litardierei. The sequence goes on from CM061135.1 coordinate 143,526,075, forward strand.
AATCCAATGAGATCTTTATATCCTTGTGATACAGATCTCAGATCTTTTGTAAGCATCCGTATGATGCAGATCTTTTATTCGACTATCTTGTTTAAGTCATGACTCTAAATCATTTGTCTAATGATTTTGACTTTAAACTAGTCTCATCTCTATCTTATCCATCTGATAAGATAAGGCGGTTGCTCATGTGAGAGAGCCAACCTTAAGCTGTCCGACATACACACAATAAAATAGCTAAGACTCAAACAAAAATGTACATGAAATCATTTGTAAGAAACTTGTATGCAAATTAAATTTTGATCTTCTATAGACATGGGAAATATTACATGATACAGCTCAGCTCCTACGCATTCCCATAGATGATAAGTGTTTGAAAAACACATCTCTGGGGATCGCCTTAGTAAGGGGATCCGCTATCATCTCATGCGTGGATATGTATCCTATGTCTACTTCCTTCCGTTTGTCATAATCCTTTGCAAACTTGAATCGAATGTCAATGTGTTTGGTCTTACAATGAAATTTAGGATCTTTGACATAGGCAATCGAAGCTTGACTATCACTGTATATAGGAACAGTGCTTGAGTCAGTGGCATTCGTTAGCCTGTCTAAGAATTTCCTAAGCCAAACAGCTTCTTGGACCGCCATGCTGAATGCTACGAATTCGGCTTCCATGGTTGATAAGGCGATGCAGGTTTGCTTCTTGCTGCTCCAGGATATTGCACCATTCCCGAGCAAGTAAACAAAGCCTGAGGTAGATCTTCGCTCGTCGAGATCACCCGCCCAATCAGCATCGGTATAGCCTTCGAGTCTCAAGGTATTGCCTTGATAGCATAACGCATAGTCCGCAGTCCCTTTGAGGTATCTTAATATCCTCTTCACCGCTTTCCAGTGTGCTTGTCCTGGGTTGGATTGGTAACGGCTTACCATACCAACAGCATAGCAAATGTCCGGTTCTGGTACACATCATGGCGTACATCAGACTCCCGACAGCACTGGAGTATGGAACTTTTTCCATAGCTTTCTTTTCTTTTGGATCTTTGGGACACATCTCCAAACATAGACCCTCGCCTTTGCTTATTGGAGTATCAATTGGCTTGCAGTCCTGCATATTAAATCGTTCTAAAACTTTCTTTATATATGTCTCTTGAGAGAGAGAAAGAAGTTTCTTGGAACGATTCCTTGAGATCTTAACCCCAAGGATATATGCAGCTTCACCCATGTCTTTCATCTCAAAGACGGATGAAAGCCAAGCTTTGATATACAATATAAGACGCTTATCATTTCCGGCTATAAGTATGTCATCTACATAAAGAGACATAATTACATACTTGTTTTTAATCCTCTTAATATATACGCAGTTGTCTTCGTCGAGCATGGAGAAACCATACGACAAAACGACTTCTTGAAAGCGCATATACCACTGCCTTGAGGATTGTTTAAGACCATATATGGATTTACGAAGTTTACAAACCTTATGTTTGTTTTCTTCTTGTACAAACCCGTTTGGTTGTTCCATGTAGATCTCCTCATCTAGTTCTCCGTTAAGAAAAGCAGTCTTTACATCCATCTGATGTAACTCGAGGTCCAAACAAGCCACCATTGCCAGAATTAAGCGAATGGAGGTAAAACGCACGACAGGAGAGAAAGTCTCTTCGTAGTCTATTCCTTCCTGTTGCGTAAAACCTTTCGCAACAAGGCGAGCTTTATATTTCTCGATGGAGCCATCAGCCTTATGCTTGATTTTGAGAACCCACTTGTTCCCAATGGCTCTACGTCCCTTAGGTAAATTAACCAAGTCCCAGACTTGGTTTGTTTTCATGGATTGAAGTTCTTCTTCCATTGCCACTATCCATTTATCTTTAGCAGGGCATGTGACGGCCTGTTTGAAATTTGCAGGTTCGTCATCATCTTGTAGTAATGTCATGAATGTTTGAGGAAATTCATCCTCAAATCTCAGAGGTGTTAGCCTCGTTCGATTACTACGTCTTGTTTGAGTTTGATCACTCCCACTTGGAATGACATCACTCCCACTTGGAATAACATCACTCCCACTCGGAATAGGATTGGTATCGTTCGTATCATCCATTGGTGAAGTTTGAAACGTATTTTCTTCTTCACCAAGAATTCTCCCACTCGAACGTTCCGATCCTTCTTGATCCCAAGTCTCAAACAAGGATAAGTCTTGACTTATCTCACCCTGTCTTGGAAACTCTTTTTCCAAGAAGACAACATCCCTCGATTCGAATTCTATTAGACCCCCATTGTCCTCTTGACCGACGAAAACATATCCTTTGGAGTTTTCAGCGTATCGGATGAAGATACACTTCCTCCCACGTGGCCCAAGTTTGCCATATTTGTGAGAGGATAAATGTGCGTAAGAGGCACAACCCCAAGGTTTTAGAATGTTTAAGTCTGGAGTTCTATTGTTCCACAACTCATAAGGAGTGGAACTTACCGACTTCGAAGGTACACGGTTTAAGATGAATGCTGCCGTCAATAATGCGTCACCCCAAAAGGTGATAGGCAAATTTGCCTGAGACATCATTGATCGGACCATTTCCATCAATGTCCTATTTCTTCTTTCCGCAACACCGTTTTGTTGTGGAGTGTAAGGCATAGTTACCTGATGTACTATGCCTTTTTCATCACAAAGTTCCTTAAAACTTATTGATTGATATTCACCACCCCTATCGGTTCGCAAAACCTTAATCTTGCGATCTAATTGATTCTCCACTAAACTCATATAGTTTTTAAAGCAAGCCAAAGCTTCACTTTTGTGGGATATCAAATAGATATGTCTGAAACGGGTGAAGTCATCAATGAATGTGATGAAATAGGACTTCCCGCGTCTTGTCTTAACATTCATTGGACCGCAAATGTCCGAATGGATAAGCTGTAATGGAACTTCGGCCCTTGTGCCAGTTCCAAACGGCTTGCGACAAGTTTTCCCTACAAGACAATGTTCGCAAGTTGACATTTCAACTTTTGAAACATTAGATAGCAAGCCACTTTTGGCAAGTCTATCCATTCTAGTTGGTCCAATATGACCAAGTCTTGCATGCCAACAAATGATCTCAGACTCAGAGTTAGAAGCATTTGTCAAATGGAAACTTTCATTAATGGAAGAAGAATCATCATACATTGTATTTAAAACAATTAATCCATTACAAACATTACCAGAACCAATCAAAGAATTATTACAAACAAGGTCAACATATTGTTTATAGAACCTCCACTCATAATCTAAAGACATTAACATGACCACGGAAACGATATTCCTTCTAATATCTGGAGCAAAGAGGACGTCGTGCAATAATAAAGTCCGGCCGTTGTCGAGAACTAGCTTGCATGTTCCGACGCCTTTGACTTCAACACGTGTGTTGTTGCCGACGTATATCCACTTTGTTCCTTGAGTTATCTTTCGATACTCTACGAAGAACCTTCTGTCCTTCGCTACGTGGTCTGTGGCCCCTGAATCAATCAACCAAAAATAGTTAGATTCAGCAAGAAACATGGAACTAGAAACACATATGTAACTAGCCCTACAAGTTACCTTATCACTTCCATCCGTACATGTACGGGCGAAGTGACCGTACTTGTTGCACTTAAAGCACTTGACCTTCTTCAAGTTTTTCTTCTTTGAGTGCACATTCTTTTGCCACTTTTTGTTCTTTGTCTTCTTTGAGGTTTCCGGTTCTTGCTTACGTTCGTTCACAAACCTTAAGCGTTTATTCTTCCGCTTATTTCCTCCATGTGAGGAACTAGCGGCCACGTGCACTTCTGCACTTGGTTTTGCGGCTTGAATCCGCTCTTCCTCGAGTTCGAGGTGTTTCGATACATCGCTTAAAGTTTTAATGCACTCATTATGAGTGAGATGCATTTTCATGTTATCCCAGCTATCTGGGAGTGAACGAATGACCGCTTGGATCTGCTGTTCGTCAGACAGCGTACCACCCGCATCCTTTAATTCAGATATAAGATTCGCCATGTGGCGGAGATGCTTTTTCATAGAATGATCTCGCCGCATCTTGTACGAATCAAATTGAATATTCAAGGAGCGGAGTTTGGTAACCGAAGTTCCACCAAACTTTACTTCTAGCTCAGACCATATGTCTTTGGCTAGATCGAATTCCCGAAATAGACGCATTATGTCATTGTCCATCGCGGACAGTAACGTAATGCGTGCTATTTTGTTCTTTCGAGTCCAAGTGTCATAAGCTTCCCGGTCCCTTTTGTGTTGGGCCGTATTGCCCAACTCAGGTTCTACCATTATGTTTTGGAGTGTTTCGAGCACATCTTGCTCCTCCAAAACATATTGGATCTTTATTGACCAAAGTTTATAATTGTCGCCGTTGAGCTTTTCACCTTTGTTAAGCTCTGCGACAATATTCTTAGAAGCGGTAGACATTTTCGATTCAAAAAAACTGCAAAGAGAATGAAAAACACGATCAAAATTCTATGCATAAAGTTTCGATTCTTTAAACACTTGATAAGTTCCTTGGATGCGTTGAAATGTTACTCTAGAATCGAGAAGTTCACTACGTTCCCAACTACCATCTAGAAGTAACTTTCAAAGTATCCCTCTTACTTATCTCAAGTAAAAAGAAATCGGAAATAATACCCGTATGGTATTAGCAGCGGAAAATTACTTTTGAAAAACATATCTTTCAAAATAGAATAGGTGAGAATTAGCGCAAAGAATTTTAACGCAACAATTGCCAAGCCACGAGACCTGTTCTACACACCCATGGGTTAGATAACCATGGCCGGATCGTGGTAGGACTTGGAATTCTAAATTGCGCTATCCCGATTTAAGGACGGGACATAACCTATTTGAAAAACATCTTTTTCAAAAATTTGAAAGCACGTTGGCTAGTCTCCGTAGAGTAGAGCACAACGTCTCAAGTACATTGGCTAATCTCCGTAGAGTAGAGCACAATGACATGGCTAATCTCGCATGAAGTAGAGCACTATGGCTAATCTTCAAGGAGTAGAGCCCAATGAAAAACTTCATTAAAAACGTTAGTTCCGTATGAACTAGTCGGCACTGTGATTAGCCCCGTATGGACTAATCGACACATTCGAGTTTGACCAAGGACATTTGTAACCCCGTATGGGTCATTTGGCAAGTTTGCAATCGACCCAGACCATCTGTCGGATTGGTCGACCAAAAACACAAAATTGGTCGACCAATTTTTCGAAATCAACTTCTTCCCGGTCAGGGCCTCTGCCCTGACCGGGGCTTGGCCAAAGACCGGCCAGGGCCTCTGCCCTGGCCGGCCAGGGGGCCTGTCCCCCTCGGCCAGGGCCGGCCAGGCCCTGGCCTCTGCCAGGGCCGGCCGGCCAGGCCACTGGCCGGGGCCAGGGCTCCTGCCCTGGCCTCTTGCCAGGGCGGCCTGGCCGCTGACCGGGGCCAGGGCTCCTGCCCTGGCCTCTTGCCAGGGCGGCCTGGCCGCTGGCCGGGGCCAGGGCTCCTGCCCTGGCCTCGGCCAGGCCCTGGCCTGAGGCCAGGGCGTCGGCCCTGGCCTCTGCCAGGGCCGGCAGGCCGGCCCTGGCCACTGCCAGGGCCGGCCTGGCCGGCAGGCCCTTGGCCAAGGCCGGCCACTGCCGGCCTGGCCTTGGCCGGTCATGGCTTGGCCATGGCCGGCCATGGCCAAGGCCATTCAGCATTGGCTGGCCATGGCCCCTTTGGCCATGGCCGGCCACCCCCTTTGAATGGGGTCGCCGCACTTTCTCCTCCCCCTTGATGGGGTGGTCGCCGGTGGTTATTGGCCGTAGCCAACCCCCTCCGCATGGGGAGAGGGGGTGCATGGCCTTCATAGCCCATTTGGCCATGGTGCACATGCACCAAATTTTCCTCTTACCCGATGGAAATAACTTCCATCATCTTCCTTGATGAAGCACCCGTTCGTCGAAGAAATTAGTTATTTCTTAATGGCCGTGTGCCAAAAAATGAATAACGTACTACGTGAACGGTCGGTTCTTCCCGTCACGGAGAGTTCCTACCATATCCGTAATGATAGGAGACCCTAACGTGAAAAGAACAACCGCTGCGTTCTCTCCGTCACGAAGCGTTCCTACTATATCCGTAATAGTAGGAGACCCATTCGTGAAAAAGACAACGACTCGTTCGTAGTTTCGACGGGGCGGTGGATTGACCGGGGCGAACCCATATGGCTCTGATACCAATGAAGGATCCTGTCCAAAACAAAGTTAGGATCGATAATTAAAGTGGAGACTTACGCTTGCGTATGCGGAACGATAGTCTCGGAACTTTGCCTTCGGATTCGCCACGACGGATCGAGTCTTCTCACGAACGGAGTAAGGCTACTAATCCACAATCTAAATCTCTGTTTTAGATTAAGAACTTGGAAGGAGGGAGAGGAAATATTTCTGCAGAGCTTCGCTATGAAGAAGATGCATGCATGAATTTCATGCAAATGTGTAAGGAAAATGGCTACCCTTGGGTCTTATTTATAGCCCCCAAGGTAGTTATTTTAGGGTAAGTTGTTCCTTTGGAACAACTTAATTAAGGTGTACCATGATACATGGCACATTATAAGCTTAAGTTGTACCATATGCATGGTACAACATAAGCTTAAGATATTCCCCCTTTATTAGCCATATGTCGCATGCACTTATGCATATATAATGCGACTTTCCCGCTCATCCAGAGATCCTCTCCGCAAGGGAACAGATTCCCTTTGTACACGACTTCGTGTTCGCGACGTTCGAGGTCCGTAATCCCTCGTACATCCCCTACAAGGGTGTACAAACGTCTTCCATATCCAACAGAAAACCCCCAACCCAGCTCGTGACCCTTCGTCTTCCCGTCGATCTCCGGCGTTCTTCCGACCATCTCCGCCGCCGATCGTCGTCGTCTTCCTCCTAGGTATACTCCCTCTCATCTAGGGTTTCCTCCTAGGTCTCTTTTCCAGTTCTAGGGCTTGATTTCTTCTACTAGGGTTTCAAATTACATCCTAGGGCTTGTTGATTTCGGATCTAGGGTTTCGTTGCTTAGGGTTGTATCGATTGATTGATCTCGTTGTGCCACGATCATGGCAAAGACGAGGATTCCTATCACTTCCTCTGGGGCATCCCCCATGACCGTAGGGCCTTCTAACCCTAGGAATCCGTCTAAACCCAAACGCCGAGCTAAATCAACCCAAGCTTCTCCGTCTTCGCCTCCTCTGAAAAAGCAGAGGACGGCGACCGTCAAACCCGGTAAACATTCTAAGTCTAGAAAGCTTATACTCCATACCCCCTCTACACCTCCTGATTCCGATACTGAGTTTAGACCCGAGGATGAGTCTGGCCATAGGGAACCCACTCCTCCACCTCGTTCTAGGACTCGACAGCCTAAGGGAAAGGCCCCAATGCCAGCTGGTGGTGTTGACATATCGTTGTGTCGCGACGAACCTATGTGTCTAGCGGCCTACAACCGTATTGAGCACTGCCCGATGCTATTGGAGCACTATGTTCAGTTTTCCGACTTCCTTGGCTTAGCTGATCTCCTATCCTATAGTGGGCTCCTAGACTACCTTCGCTTCGACCCTAAGGCGAACCCTCGACCCTATCCTCGCCTGGTCAAACTGTTCTATGCAAATCGTGTCCGGGGCCACTACGATGAGAGCCACTCCATCGGGACTACTGTCTTGGGGACTCCTATAGTCCTCACGGCAGAAATCTTAAGGGAGTTGCTTGGTTGTTCGTCATCTGGTCTCCTCCCGTCAGACATCTCAGTTGATGATATCTCCTCTTTGGATCAGTCTGTTCTCGCTGATATCTTCCATGTGATCCCTCCAGCTTTCATTGGTGTTCCATCTAAGTCATTTAAGCCAAATGCATGGGTACTCAATCTCATTCTGAAGTCGTGCTTGCTTCCCAAGTATGGCTCATCTTTTCTGCCATCCCAGCCCTTCCTAAAGTTGATTTACGCTCTATTCTTGGGTTGCGAGATTAATTGGGCTCGCGTTATACTCGATAAGATGGACTCTTTCGAGTGTATTCGCAAGACCACTAAATCTGTGCATATCCCTTATCCTTGTCTGTTGACTTTGGTGTTCCGTCATTTTCACGTGCCTTTGCCTCCTGACGATGAGCGTCCTCTTGGTCCTCCACTGAACGCGCCGGCCGTAAAGAAATCTCTTGCGGCACTCCGTCACGTGCAGCAGACGACTCCTTCAGCTTCTCAGGGCACTTCTTCTGCAGCTGCTGCTTCCAGACCTCCCACCACTCTTGAGAGTCTCGCTCGTGACGTTCGTCGTCTCGAGTCTCGGTACGCTCGTTCCGAGGAGATTCTGTGTCGTATTGCTCATGTCATTGGTGTTGAGGTCCCTCCTCCTGTTTTTGAGGATGAGGAGATGGACGATGAGGATATCGATGACCTCCTTGATTCTCCTGCTCGTGGCGCTGAGGCCACTGCTCCTGCTGTTACTACTTCCACTCCTGGAGCTGCCACTTCTTCCGGTGCTCCAGAGACTTCTGCTCCAGTGGATCAGTCTGCTGCTGCTCCTGCTGATATCCCTGACCCAGTCGTGCCTGCTGATGTTCCAGCTGATACTCCTACCGTTGAGCCAGTCGTCGATGTCTCCACTCCTGCCCCGACGATCCCTTCAGTTCACACACCACTCCTTACAGTAGAGCCTGAGTCCACTCCCTCGACTGGACCCACGGAGACTGCTGATCCTGCCACTTCCTCGTGATCGTCTGTTTCGAGGACTCTCCGGTGATCATTGGATGATACATCTTTCTGAGAGTGTTTTGGGTTAGGATAGGATGTCGGTGGTGTTTTGATGTATTTTGGATTTTGGATGTCGGTGTTCTTGATGTACATTCATTTTGTTGGATGTTGATGATGATATGTCGATGATGTTGTTGTATTTTTTGATTGGTGATATAGATGTTGCACTCTGTTTGTTGTAGTCGATGTATTTTTGCTTGTACTCATGGTATTCATATATATATACATCGATGTTCTCTTTTACTTCGTTGCACACATTTAATATTCATTCAATGTCTATGATATGTGATTTCGTCGCTCGACGATTATAAACTTGGTTAAATAGATTTTATTTCTATGATTGCATAGAATTGTTTTCCATGCACAAATTTAACCAAGAATATTGAGTATTGAAGAGTGCGTTTCTTTATTCAATAAGTGAATTTATATTTGGTATTTTGATGATTTTATTTTTCGTTTTTCGAAAATGGACAATTTGGCACACTTTGATTCGTTTTCGACTATTTTCCTTGGTGTCAATTTGGTCCATCGTCATATTCTACGACTCCCGATGTTGGATTTTCTTTATCCTTGTTGTTGTCGTTGTATGCCCCCCATTTTTGGGATAATGCCAAAGGGGGAGAGATAATGATAATGATTAGGGCAAATGAAAATTTAACTCAATTTCCAAGAATCTAATTTTATATGTTAGATTCAGGGGGAGTTCAGATATATATAAGGATTTTCAAATCCGATATTTCACAATTCGATTCTCATTATATATCTTACTCGTCTGATTGATGCAATTAATATATATTCAATTTGGAATTAACGTGTCATCAATGCAGGGGGAGTAAGTATTTTACATTTGAATCATTATCTTTGATTATTATTTATGTTGGTTTGTCATCACCAAAAAGGGGGAGAATGTTGAGTATTGGACTCCCCGGATTTGGTTTTGGATGATGAGCAAACATAAATAATTCATGAACTAACAATTTGTGAGCGCAGTTATGGAGATCGTCGTCAAATTCACGAGAACACTCAAAGCGACATCTCAAGACTTCTCAAAGCTCGTATTCAATGCCTAAAGCTTCGTTGAAGCTTTTAGACCATTTTGGAAGTCATGAAGATTTGATCGAAGCTCTCGAAGACCGTTCCTTAAGGTTTTATTCATAGTCTTTTAGTTTCGATCTATGGAATGTTAAGCCTTGAGTATATCTTACATTTCTATCTTCATAACGCTCATATCTTAGCTCTAGGATCTTAGTAGAAGTCCATTCTAACTTCCTCGAAGCATCGCGCTTTGATTCGGACTTTTTGTGCATGTTAGTTGGTTCAAGAAGAAGAACTGATCGACTAGATGGTGATCTAGTCGGTCAGCAAAGCTTCTTGGACCGACTAGTTTCAGTTAGTCTTTTCTTGCTCAGTACTGTTTACAGTTAGTCGGTCTATGTTGACTCACCGACCGACTAGTTTGTGAACTAGTCGGTCAGTGATGCTTCATTGACTGACTAGTTGAGCTTTACTGTACATGCCAATTTTTCTCCTATGCTACTGTTTATCGTTAGTCGGTCTAAGAACGTTTGGCGACCGACTAGTTGATGATCTAGTCGGTCAACATTTGTTCTTGGACCGACTAAATCAATTTGTATTCAGACTAATAGTTTTTGACTCTTAGTCGGTCTAAGTTCACTGACCGACCGACTAGTTGTGAAACTAGTCGGTCAGACAGTCTTCTTGGACCGACTAGATTTCTAGGTCTGAAATTCAATCTCTTCACTGTTCATCACTTAGTCGGTCCATGTTGTTTGACCGACCGACTAGTTGATGAACTAGTCGGTCAGTGTTTGTTCTTTGACCGACTAACTGCTTCAGATTTCTATCCGTTGGGATTTGACCTAGCTCGTTTTTATGGGACCCTATAAATACGAAGCTTGGTCATTTCTCTCTAGGTAAGAGCTGCCATTAAGAGATTCATTGAGATTGAAAGAGTTAGAGATTCTCACTCATTTCCAAAGCTCTCTCCCTCACAAGAAATCCATTCTCTCACTTTCTAGATCTAGAATCCATCTTGAGAGAAGTTTGTTCTTGGTGAGCCATTCAAGCTCTAGCTTGATTCAAGTCTCCAAATCACTCCTAGGCACCCATTGCTGCTCATTTCACTGGTGCTAGGTCTTGGTGACTTCCTCTTCCTCAAATCCCTCCTTGCACCTATTTGGTAAGAAAACTCAAGGTATAGGATTTTGTGGTAAGATTGTTTATTTCATATAAACTCATTTATTGCTTATTGATTCTCTCGGTTGTGAGAGAAGGTTGTGATCCCGGGTTGTGGGATTCACTATTTCCATTGCATGTATGATTTGATCTTGTGAAGGTTTTTCACAAGATATCATAGTGGAAATCTTGAGTTAGAGTTTCTAACCTAAGTATCCGGAGGGGATCCGGGTGGTTGGGACGTAGGATCACCGGGAACAAGTCGGGGAGACTTGGGTGGATCCGAACCCAGTAATATCAATTGTTAGCATTGTTAATTTTGTTGTTGTCATCAATTTAAGCTTCCGCAAATTGATTTGGTAGTTGTTTGCATGATAATTAGGAATTATACTCCTTGTTATTTTTAAAGTACTATTCACCCCCCTCTAGTACTTGTGCAGTAGCTTGTAGGGCATTACAATAGTGAACATACTTGCTCCACCTTAACTTTGTGCACACCCTTCAACTTCATATCTTACATCTTCTTTTTGAAGAATGCTTCCATCTTGGCTTCCATAGATTCTTCAGGCTTAAGTGTATAGGGTCCACCACCCCTCGTTGGTTGGAAAGTTGGGGCTTCTACTCTTTCATACTACGAAGTGGTGTCCCAACTTTGAGCATTCTCAGCAATAATCTCCAAATACACCCATGCTTCCTCCATTTCCTTGTCAAAGAAGCTGTAGGAAGATATTTGCCCTCAAGGCAATTTATCAAGAGAACATCTTGTTCAATTTTAAATGGTACAAATTATCCTAGTATGAATAAAATGGTTTTAAATACTTGGATAATTTCTTTAGACTTAAAAGTAAGGTCATACACGTATCTAGATGGAGATCTTGATTATGGGAAGTGAATGACTAATCGACCCCCGGATACATGCTCCGGGGATGCGATGTAGCTTATTGCAAGTGCACGGTTAAGTGGCAAGCGGGTATCAAATCACATGGAGGACTAATGACGGTACTCTACGTTAATTACTAAGCTACTTGGTGGAAAATTGTTTGGAAATGGTTGGTGTCACAGTCGTTCGAATATCAATGCAAATTCAGTATAATAAAGACGTCTAGGGCTAGGGAATCTCCACAACAGATTTTCAAGTCATCAATGTGAGTTATGAAGTACCATGCAATTAAACTTGGTTTAAGGTGAACTTGCCGCAACTAATTGGAGAACCGGTGCATGCTGTTGCGCTACACAAGTCTATAGCAATTTAAACTAGAGCCTCAATATCGCGCAAGCCTAGTCTAAACCACTAGCATTAAGATCGACAATTAGGTCCAATCCCAACTCAAGCTCGCTGTTGTGCAACTTGAGTTCGAATCTAGATCGTGATAGTTTGTACTTATTCACCATCGTGCAACGAATATGAGTATAGGAGAACAGTAAAAATACTAGCTTTGGTCGCTGTCGCGCACCAAGTCTAGGAAATTTCGATTGTAATCCTAAATCGAATATCTAGGGCTTTCCTTGGATCATGATCCTCTGTCGAGCTCTCAAGATCCAAGAGAAATCCCTATCTGTCCATAGTAAATTAATCAAGATCTAACCTTTCTAACAAGCCTAATACTATAGCAATTCAATAAATCTCACAAATCAAACATTAGATCCATAAGGTTCATCCCTTTGCCCTAGAGCAAAAGAACTACTCACAAATCATATTAGAGATCAATAGAAAAGCAAGATCAACAATAGAATTCATCATGCAATCAAGAATTAATAATAGATATAGCATAAAAATCAAAGTTTGCAAGAGATCAAGACAAACCAATGTTGCGAAGAAGCTTCAAATAGAAAATTAAGAACAAGTCTTCAATATCTCGCCAATCCGAAAGCTTAACAAAAATTAAAACTAAAGAAAAATTATTCTAAGAAGTCTCTCTGGTCTCCCCTGGGGCTGGAGACAAAACTGGACTTAAATACATGCCCAAAAGACCAAAAAAATCCAGACCAAACTGCCCTTGCGCAGCCAGAAACCCTAGTTTTCACGACTGGCTGTCGGCGCTACCCGACCGAGTGAGAATCTCACTCAGCCGAGTGAGAAGTCTTCTCGACGTAGTAGGACAGTCTGCAGATCACTCCAAAAACAGAGAAGTCGCCTTAGATTTCTTATAAATCTTTGCTTCCACTCGGACGAGCTGAGTTCTTACTCAGCCGAGTGAAAGTTACTACTCGGTCGAGTACATTATAGCACTCAGGCTGGCAAATGTCATCGTAGCAGCTTTACTCGGACGAGTAAGCTGCTTCACTCGGACGAGTGAGCTGCGTCACTGGCCGAGTGGCCTGTTTCTGAACTCTTTTCTTCTCCTCCTCGCTTCCTCGTCGATTCTTTCGACGTTCTTCTTCTTCCACTCATCCTCCAGCGCCGTTAGCTCTCCAATATGATCATGGGCAATGCTCCGGCACACGTGCAAGTCCTCTAGTCTCCAAATTGCTCCCGATTGCTCCATATCTCTTGAAATCAGACGAAAACCAAGAAATAGTGAAAAGTATCGAAACATCGTCAAATACTTGTGAAAATTGCGATATGAGCAATCGAAATGACATGCAAATATACAGAAATAAAGTGCAAAATATGAGCCTATCAAAATCCTCCAAGCTTGCCTCTTACTCGTCCTCAAGGAAGATTAGTAAAAGACGAACTTGGCGAATAAAAACAAAGAAGAAGGAATGAAGGAAAAAGAAGGTAAAGAGGTGAAGGTGCTAGATCATTCTTTTAGAACATGGAATTGCATACTCAAACAGCACGAATAATGAATATAAACATGCTAAAGCTTTTTTACTTCGATATAATTTCATATAGGTGCTTTTGATAAAAAAACTAAGAACATCGAGAATCATATGAAATATGAAATCATTTTAGAATCAACATTGTCGAAGGCATATAAAACGATATACATAATCATAGATTGCACACTTTTCAATTGATCGCTTTCTACTTGAAGTATAAGAGATATCACACATTTCAAATCAATAAGAATCGAAAAAGATGGTTTTCATGAATTTCATGCCAATTTTCAATTCATAGATGTCGTTATACTTTAAGTAATCTCCCTAAGTATAAAAAATTACCTAGTTTTGGTTGTCATGCACATATAGGTAGTCACTCTCTCACATGTCATTGGATCCCCTCCCCCAAGCTTATCTATAAGCGTGGTGGCATCAAATATAAAAAATACGATTTTTCCCATATTTTTGCAGCTCCAAATGAATAAAAGAAAAATAAGAAGGAAAGAAATAAGAGGGGATTGTGTATATACGATGGAAATTATTTTTTTTGTTTCTTTTTTTTGTTTGTCTCTCTCTTTTTCTTTTCTTTTTCTTTTTTTTCTTTTTTATACACAAGAACAATCCCAAATAAGATAGAAAGATGTATGTATTTTTTTGAGATTTTGGGATTCATGGAGCCTATTCTTTTTAGCATGGGAAAGATGCAAATATAGGATTCACTAAGGGAAGATTCACCAATGACTATAAGTATAGAAATAATGTTCAAGATATGTGGAGAAAGAAATATATATAACGCTCGGTTCACTCCTTTTGTATGTGCACAACAACTTTAGCAGTGTAATGTAATCTACTCAGTTTGATAACAAAAAATAAACTAATCTAATCATATCAAATGGCAATCATTCATTCAACCTGAAAGTTCAATACACATTTCATGCAAAAAGAAGTGATAATAGAGATGCAAAGCAATACTCCAAGTATAGGCAATCAATGCGTGAAGCTTGGTGTGTTTTCTACGAAGAGTATACAATAATAATTCCCAGACCCAGTTAACGCTAAAATTTCATTCATAAGCACATAATAAACGATGGAAGTTCCTTTTCTCAAATGCATATCAATATATCGCATATGATATCAGAAATAAAAACGATAACATGGCAAGAGAATACGTGCATAAGAGTAAAGCAAGCTTCAAGATGTAGTCATCATAGGGAATTCATCTCTAGCAAAGAAAGTAAAAGAAATAAAGATGAAAATAAAAACTAACTATACATATGCAAGTCATTACAAAAGTAAGAAAACGTGATGAGTGTCAATAAAAAATGAAGAAGTGAGTGAAAATAAGTAAAACTAAAGAAAGGTGAAAAATAAAGGTAAAAATGAAAGAAATAAAATGTGCGTGTACACTCACTCCCCCAAGCTAAACTACACATTGTCCTCAATGTGCTAAGTGTGGCACTAGGACACATAAGATAGGGGTGGGTGGGTGAGGATGCATGGATGATGCAGAAATAAAGGAAAAATAAAGAAAGTAGAATATGGATGGAATATGCAAATGGTGTGTAACGCCCCGCTCCCCGGGATACCCGAAGAGCGAGTGTTACGAAAGGAGAAAGAAGAATTACAATACAATGATACTAGCAGGTCCACTGTGCACATGTTGGAAAGTACACGTAATGCTCCACTAATAAAATACAACACCAGATAACAATAATTAAAGACAAAATACAACATGGAATATTTCATTCATACATAAGGAAATCAATTACAATATTATGAATACACCATTATGAATACATCAATTACACCCACGAATACAACTCAACACTCTAAACTACCCAAAGCCTCCAGCTCCAACCCCAAGAATCTCCAACTGCCATTTACCTGAAAAATCAACAAGGACACGTCACAGCGTGACCCAGTAGGATATTTAACTCTTTGTCATACATTATTCAACCATGGTATGTATGCCATAAGGTATGATATGATAACATAACGGATTGAACATAAAAGTATACATGAAAGCTACAATAAGTGACCTGATATGACACAATGCGGATGTAACTTAACTTAAACATAAAGGCAAGGAAATGAATACGTTTACACAACTCAACAAGCCAATAAAAGAAAGGAACAATAGATACAACAGACATTGTGTAAAACAAGGGCATACGACATAAAAGAGCTATAATCAAAGAACACACACAAGTGGACAACCAATGCTACAAAAGTAATGAAAGTTATCAAGTAGTGATTTGGACCATAAGTAGTGGGTAGACCCTCTTGGGACTGGACCTCACCCCCAGTTGGGGGTGATACAGGCAAAGTCCACCAATTAGCTGTGGCACTCGGCCCAGTGTGCAATGCTGTTAACAAAGGAGCCCTGTTTTCTCCTCATTTCCCCTTCCATTTTCTTCAATTCACCTCATTTCTGCCACTCCTCGCCACTCGGGCAAGAACAGGAAGGCCACCAACCACCTCAAAATGTCCAGTCTCTCATGTTTTCCCCACAACTTAGTGTTCCCCAATCCCCGTGTCACCCTCATTTAAGAGGACTTAATCATTTGTTAGCATTTAAGTAATGCAACATAGCATACCACATTTAGAATTGCATCTTTACCAATTTTAAAATGACATAAGAGTGACATATTAGAAACAAAAAAACTAACACATTGCATGCAATGTTAAGAGGATATAAAGGAATGAATAAGCTAGTATGCTCTAAAATTAGAGGAAAAAACATGCAACATAATGAATGACACGGAAGTTCCATGAATAAGAGGACAACCACAACCACATCTCCCTTCTTCATCGTAACATGCCCTTGGCATCATTGAAACAAGCACCATCTCCCCAACACTTAGCCAATTACCACACAACGCCATTCACCAGAAACACCCACCATTCTCCATCAACATAACGTATCACAACACAACACCATTCGGGGAAGCTCGCAACATGAACCATTTCCATGCAACACTTGCACAGGGATTACGAGAAATAACTTGCATTTAAATTGACAAGGGCTAACATACCACATGAATCATCCTCCATAACTTAAGCTTAATCACAACTTTATGAAAAAGTACTTGCAACAGAATTGTTCCCATATTCTTTCATTAACCATAGATATCATTCATATATGTGCAACCAATTAAATGCCCATTTCCAAAGTATACATTCTTCCCATCATTTCCTCATACCACACACACAATTTTTTTCTTCATAAAACACAATATATGGCCTAAAGCCGAAATTAAGGGGAGCATGTCTCCACATTATCTTCATTTGAACTTGGAGCATTTTCTCAAACACTTGGTGTGCATAATTAATATGGCCATAAGGATGAAGATTTTAATAGCAATTTCAACTCTAATAGCAACAACAACAACTAATTATCATGGCCACAAACAAGGTAACAATTGCAAGCATATGGCATCATGTCATAGAAATATACAATTTGAAATAAAGATGGCAACTTTGTCATGAGAAAGGAATTATTGCATCATATGAACAATATACTACAATTAGTTGGAATCCTACAAGAAAGGTGGCAACTTTAACATGGTTGTTTGATAAAAATAGAACCTTTAGCATGAATACCAAATAAAGGTGGCACCTTTTGCATGAAAACTAACTAAAAATGGCACCTTTTGCATTTTAAATTGAGAATGAATAATATACCAAAAAGAGAGGGATTCCTACCCCATATGAAGCTTGATTACTCCTCCAAAACTTCATCTTTAAACTCCATTTATTCATCCTTCCTCTTCTTCTCTTTCCTTTAAAACCTTCTGCTTAATTCTCTCCCTCAATCACTCCTCTTCCTTCTTTTCTCTCCTGTCCTTTTTCTTCTTCTTCTTTTTTTGGTATGAGTAAAATTCGGCCCCCATAAGGAAAGAATGGGAGGAAAGGAAAATGAAAAGAAAAATAAAAGGAAAGAAAGAGAATGGTCTAGAATAATGAGAAATAATTAAAAGAGAGAGATATTTCTTCTAAGGTTTTCCTTTATTTACAAGTTTGCCATTCTCTACAGTCTTCTCATCTTTCTATACACACACCCTTAACCTAATTACAAGTGGGCCACTACCCCTCTCACTCTTCTACTTATACACACACACACACACTCCCCTACAATTACAAAAATACCACTCATTAATAATAATGAAACAAAAACAATAATAATAATGGTAACAATACCACTAATACATACTAATGACAACATATTAATACTAGCACAATACTACTATCATCAATATCATGCCATCACTAATACAATAGGCCATTAAACACAATCAACCCAACAATACTAGTACTAACATACTAATACACCATGCACTATCATATAAACCAATATTTACAATTAACAACACAATATAAGACATACATATTACCATACTTTCACCATATAATTATATAATATCCACACATACCTCCATAGAAATATTCATACACACACCCAAACATTATTCATACACACACACACAAATATAATCCATGTGTGTGTATATATATATATATATATATATATATATAGGGAAATGTGCCTAAGAATGACCTCGGGTAGAGTTACCTGAGCACACCCCCGCTGTTCGGGGTTTGTGAGTATTTTTTTTGAAATTTTTTTTGCAGTAGGTAGATATACTTATTATGTAGCTCCCCACAAAATTTCAGGTCGATCCGACACCGTTTGAGCCTCCGTTCATCGATTTCAAAAACGTTGCGCAAAACTGTCCAGAATTTGGACAGTTTTGCGCAACGTTTTTGAAATCGATGAACGGAGGCTCAAACGGTGTCGGATCGACCTGAAATTTTGTGGGGAGCTACATAACAAGTATATCTACCTACTGCAAAAAAAATTTCAAAAAAAAATACTCACAAACCCCGAACAGCGGGGGTGTGCTCAGGTAACTCTACCCGAGGTCATTCTTAGGTACATTTTTTGCACACACACACACACACACACACACACACACACACACACACACACACACACACATATATTTATGGGTAAAGTGTTCCTAGGGTGACTCCTTAGATTAAATCTAAGGAGTCGCTCCCATTTTCTCCCATCTCCCACAATTTTTTTGGATTTTATTTTTCATAGGATTGTTGGTCACATCATGAATGATCAACATACCAAAAATCAAGTCATTCCAATACTTTAAAAGCCCACATCTACCCCTTGCAACTTTATGAGTTTTTCACCACGTTTTCAGACCGTTGAAGTTGCAAGGGATAGATGGGGGCTTTTAAAGTATTGGAATGACTTGATTTTTGGTATGTTGATCATCCATGATATGACCAACAATCCTATGAAAAATAAAATCCAAAAAAATTGTGAGAGATGTGAGAAAATGGGGGCGACTCCTTAGATTTAATCTAAGGAGTCACCCTAGGAACACTTTACCCTTTATATATATTTATATATATATATATATATATATATATATATATATATATATATATATATATATATATATATATATATATATATATATATATAGAGGAGGGATCAAATGACCCCCAAAAATAACCCCCAAAAATAACCCCCTATCAAAAATCCTATGCACCCCATTTTTTCGGAAGATTCGAACCGTTCATCTTGATCTCCACCCTCTAAATACATGACCCACCAATTTTCAACCCGATCCCATGTGTTTTGCCTGTTCATCCATCCGACCCAAATTTAACGGTTTCGCATGAACAGAACTTTTGCGAATGGTTGATGAACGGGCAAAACACATGGGATCGGGTTGAAAATTGGGGGGTCAGGTATTTAGTGGGTGGAGATCAAGATGAACGGTTTGGATCTTCTGAAAAAATGGGGGGCATAGGATTTTTGATAGGGGGTTATTTTTGGGGGTCATTTGATCCCTCCTATATATATATATATATATATATATATATATATATATATATATATATATATATATATATATATATATATATATATATACAACGCATATAAGCATATTCAACCATACACAATAACTTCTACACACGAATACGTATATTCAACCAAACATAGGTACACACATACACCAATACATACACACTACAATATACATCTCACATCATACATATACCAAGTCATACAATTATAGTATTTTCACACCCAGGGCATTGCATGGTGAATTCAACAAGCATGCAAATGATGGATGGTATATGCAAAATGGATACAAAATGTGGGCCAGAAATACATACTCTCCCCCAAACTGATATATATATATGATAAGCCCTGCAAAAAGTGATCAAAACATATGGGCAAGCAAAATGATGGCAAAATGATGGCAAAATGATGGGGCGAGAGGTGGAGCAAATTATGACAGGCATCCAGAGTGCGTGTCTAGACTGGTGGTGCAGCGCCATCACCTCGCTGTGGTGGGGGCTATGGGGGCGGTGGTGCAGGCTCCTGAGGGGTGGGCCATGGTGGTGGTGTCAAAAGCTGCTACAGGCGCTCTAGAATCTGGTTTAGCGTGAGCTGAATACCAGTGAGCATGGCAACACAGGCCTGCAGGGAGCTAACGGTGGCGTCGAGAGCCCTAAAATACATGCTAAGTCCACTCACTGCCCCCTCGATAGCACAAAGCTGCTGGACAAGGGCGTCAGGAGCGGGAGAAGATGGTCGTACAGGTGGAGATCGCACATGGCCACCGTATACGAGTGGGGCCACCATCAGGTGCGTGAGCAGGGCGGTGCTCACTAAAAGACGCTCAGCCTCTATGTGAGGCTGAGACGCAGTTATGCACTCAGAAGTGTGAGCAGTGACAGAGGAGGATGAGGCAACAACAGAGGATGAGACAGGTAGAGAGGTCGTAGACACAGACGTGGTGACAGACGTCACGACGCTCTCGATGAAAACAACATCGGCGGAGACAGAAAGGTCGATGACTGGGGAGGTCGTGAAATTAGCAGAGAATGACTCTCCAGGGTTCGAAATATTGGGTGAGGATAGGGTCTCGATGGTCGCAGAGGAGGAAGGCTCGCCTCTTTCAAAGGCTATGGGGTCGGTGCACTCAAAGCTAATATAAGAAATAGGATTGACGCTCAGTGACACAGAGGTGGTGGTGGTGGGCATAGACACAACAACAGACGAGCTCTTGGCACTGGCAGAGGTGGGGACAGATGTGCCGGGCTCAGGGATCAGATCAGGGGCTGGCTGAGGAATGGGGATCTCAGGGGCTAGAGGGTCGAGAAGGGGCTCCTGCTGGGCGTCATTGGGCTCGCGTACGTAAGCAGCTGGGATGAGGAGGTCCATCTCTGGTCTCCACACCCCACCTGCAGGTCCAATGTGGGTCCGAGCAAGGCTCGAAAGCACCATATAATTCGCGAAAAATGGACATTGTAACCAAACCCAGTGTCGCTGTCCGTGAGGACGCATCATCTTCATACGGGCCATAACATCAAGAGATAGTGTAGTGGGGCCCGTAGGTCGAAGCAAACTGGCAGGAAGCTCGATCTCACATATGGGAGCTAGCAAGGTAATCAGACCGTCACAATAAATCACCGTCCTGGCGGTGACTGAGGAAACTATGCAGTCTAGATACTAGGTAGCTATATCTGTGGAAATGGCAGGGACTAAAACGTCCACGTCGCCCTCGTAGGCTCTCTCTCGTCATCGCATAGAGCATGTAGAGCTCAGTCATAGACACCGTCCCTGGCTCATACCTCGCAAGTATGGTGGTCACCAAAAGACACTGAGCAATCTGTAGGCAAGGGTGGACAATAGAGGAAGCCATGGCCCGGATGGGGTCAAAGTGAAGTGGGGAGCCTGTGATCAAGGTCCAGAAGGTGTTGGCATCGAAGGTAGATGGGGTGTGGTGCATGGGGCCGTAAGCTCGGTCTGGGTCAGGGACAGTGGGCCAATGGAAGTAGGCTCGGAGCATATCGAGAGTAATCTCGCACTCCCAATCCATCAAGTGAAAGGTGCACCCCTTGGGAGTCCTACGAATAGAACTCAGGACCTTCAGGGTCGGACAGACATAGGTGTCCGTCGACACCGACAGAAAATCACACCACCCCATGTTGTCATACAATTGGAGTAGCCCCGGTAGTACCCCTAGGCGCTCAAGGTCATCAATATGCACGAACCTAGTGGGGACGATCGAACGCTGGGAGAGCCTCTCAAATTTGATGTGGTGTGCGTCATCTCTGAAGGTGATCCCAAACGTGTCAATCACCGGAGCAGGCTATGCTGGTGGGGGTGGAATGGGTGAAGTGGAAGCTAGGAGTGTGGGAGGTGGGTCGCTAGGAGGCGGAGAGTCCGCTCTAGGGGAAGAGGGACTGGGTTCGCCAGACCTTTTTTGCTTAGTAGCGGACTGCCTCGCACGGGATCTAGTGTATGGAGGCATGGTGGTGCCCTGAGACGCACAAAAATCACAACGTGCTCAAAATGAAATAAAGAACGAGTGTACCAAGCACGATGTGACTCCTTGTAAGCAACCTGAGCGAGAAACGCCTTCCCTACAGCTCCAAATCAGTGCAGGATCTCCCCCAAGCTATCCTGAAGCACAAAAACGATAGATTATCAATGAATATCATAAAATCAAGGGGTTGATCAAGAGAAATAGGAAAACATAGGATTTAATTTGAGAATGTGGGTGGATTTGGGTTGATTGGGGCTTACGAAATGGGAAGGAGAAGATAGGGGGTGAAAATAGGGCAAAATGGGAAGGGGGCAGCCGTCGATCGGTGATGGTGGAGTCGTCGGAGTGGCACCGGAGTGGACACTCGGTCGCGGCGAGGGAGGCGGCGAGGGCGAGTGGGAATAGCGGTTCGGGCGAGTCGAAGGGAAGCGTGGGAAATTTGGGATTTTTGGAATCCCGAGCATCGATTTTGAAATATATAAGGCTGGGTCGCTTTAAGTCACTCGGCTGAGTGACGAGAGTCACTCGACCGAGTAGCTCGACCCTGCGAATTTGAATTCTGGCATCGGCTGAGTTGGATGACTCGGCCGAGTGGTTCTTGTCACTCGGGCGAGTGGCAATTAAAAACAGAGTTATGATTTTCAAATTTTCTGCTGCAGTCTCCCACTCGGGCGAGTAGAACTAGTCACTCGGACGAGTGAACTAATCTACTCGGCCGAGTAAATAGGCCTCACAGAACTATGTTTAGAGCAGATTGGTATCAGATTCACTCGGTCGAGTGACAAAGTCACTCGGTCGAGTGACAAAGTCACTCGGTCGAGTGACAAATAATTTCCAGAGAGGGGGTTTTCGAGACTTCCCTGTCAGTGAATCACTCGGGCGAGTGGCTTCTCCACTCGACTGAGTGACTATATCACTCGGCTGAGTAGGCTGTCTGCTTCAGCTCAATACTCTCTGTTTTGTGACGCTTTCTGTTTCTTCCTTTACCGTCAGTTTCTTCCTTCCTTAAGCATTCAAGCACGTCCCTAGAGCTGCTCTTCATTGCCATGGCCACCCTCCATTGGATGGTGTCCACATCTCTTCTTCATGCAATGAAAAACGTTGCCCGTTGTCAGGATTTTTCCTAAGACTCTTGACTCTCTAAAAATTCTAGAACAAAAACAAAAATTGAAATTCAACCAAGATAAAACTAGGATAGAACATCGGGTTGCCTTCCGATAAGCACTCGTTTAAGGTCTTGAGCTCGACCCCTTAAGATTTAGTGTTTAGCGCGTGATGTTCGGTGCATAGGAGATGCGCATGTCAAACTTTCCAGGAAGGCCATGAGAGTTCAGATGTAGCGCTTGTTCTTCTTTGGTCTCCCTAGTGTGTGCCTCCTCTCTAACGGTGTTAAGGGATGACTCCACCAAGCTTGCGTTCTTGGTGTCTTTCTTCTTTCTCGATGATTGAGGTGTGTTTACCGATGGTGCTTTCTCCCTTTGCTTCACCATAGAGATCTTGCAGAGCTCTCTAATCCTCACGACATCAGCATCGTTCTTCTCTTTCTCGGTGAGAGGATCTGATGGGTCTTCAATTGGGGTGCCATCCTCGGTATTCGGGACTCCATCAAGGCTCTTTGTGTGCAAGGCTTCAGCGGCATAAGGCATGGCTTCATCTATGACCTCATCAAGGAGGTCCACGTAGTCCACTTCTTCCGGCCAAGGCCTTTGCTTCATTGTCTTGGGAAGATGGAATTCTACCGATATGTTGCCAACGTTGAGAGACAACGTTTCTATCTCACATCTACTATGACTTCGGTGGTGGCTAAGAAGGGACGTCCAAGTATAAGCGATGTATCACACTCTTCTTTTATATCCATGATGACAAAGTCGCACGGCACACAAAGACCTCCCTGTATTTGAAGTGGCACGTTCTCGGCAATCCACACCGGCCTAGTAATTCGTCCATCGACGAGTTGTATCTTCATATCTGTGGCTTTGAGGCCGGTCCCCGTGTTGAGCTTCTTGAACATAGTGAGCGGCATGAGTCTCACGCTCGCTCCCAAGTCTACCAAAGCTTTTTGGAGGGAGACTCCGCTAAGAGTGCATGGAATCCGAAATCTTCCGGGTCTTTCATTTTCTTTGGCAACTTCTCCTTGTTGATGAACCAAGTACCTTGCTTGGCTAGCATTATCTTCTCCGTCGCTTCTTTCCCGTGATCAAGTCCTTTAAGAACTTGGCATACGTCGGGATTTCGATTATTGCGTCCAAGAATAGGATGTTCAATCTAATCCCTCGTAAGTACTCCAGAAATTTGGTAAATTTCTTCTCCATTTTAGCTTTTGACAACCGTTGTGGAAACGGTACGGTCGACACATATGTTCGCTTCTTTTGAGGTTCATCTGCTTCAGATTTTTCTTCATTAATTGCCGTTTTGGGGCTCTCTTCTTCGTTATTTATCTCTATCTTAACCGGAATTTCCTTCCTTGGGCTTTTAGCTTGAATCATAGCGGGAGTAGTATCCTTTCCGCCCCTCGTAGTCACCGCCACTACCGCATTGATATGACCGATGTTGCTCCTAAGGTTTTGCTCTGGTTGAGCCGACAATTGTTGTTGAGCCTTGTTGAGCAAAGTGATTTGCTCCGCCCATTGCACCACAATAGTGTTGAGATAATCTTGGCCCGTCATCAATTTTGCGTTGATCTTCTTTTGCTCGGCCATGAACTCCTCAACTCTAGCTTCATGATCGGATCTTGGTGGTGCCGGTGGAGGGTTTTGTGGCCTCCATCCTTGGTTATATCCGGGGGTCTATAAGGCCCCGCTTGTTGCCTTGGTTGATATTGTTGTTGGGGTGGCCTTTGTTAATATGTTTGTTGTTGTTGAGGAGGCCGGTCTTGTTGTTGTTGATGTGGTGGTTGTTGATGAGGAGGAGTCAAGGCTCCCTCATTGTTGGCATAAGAAAATCCGGGGTGACCCTTAGTAGCAGGGTTCACCCAATAACCGTTGTTACCCCCACCGGCAACGTATTGCACTTGCTCCATGGCTCCTTCATTTTGCTCGCCTCCAACAAACATAACTTGGCTTTGGTCTTGCCAATCGTTCATGCTCCCTCCGGATGTCGATGAGTTGGGCACTCCATATGACTCGCACATCCTCTTTTCAATCCTCTCCACAACCTTGGAGAGAGAGTCAAACTTCGTAGTCAACTCTGCCACTGCCTTTGTTTCATAGATAGTTGTAGGCTTCATTGATGACGATGATTGGCCCCTCTCATCAGCCCATTGCTGATTGTTGGAGGCCATCTCCTCTAGCAATGCTGTGGCATCATCCGGCATTTTTGATAATATAGCTCCATTGGCCATGGCGTCAATTATCATCTGTGTCTGGCCGCAATCCATTATAGAAATTGTGCACAAGCTCCCAATCGTCTATGGTGGGGGGCATTGATGTTGAAGATCTTTAAATCGCTCCCACGCTTCATATAAAGACTCTTGGGACCCTTGCTTGAAGGACATCAAAGAGTTTATTATCTTCACCGTCTTGGATGGCAGGTAAAATTTGTTGACGAACATATTCGCTAGTTCGTCCCAAGTAGTGAATGTCCCATGAGCTTGCGTCCTTAGCCAATATAAAGCTTTGTCACGAAGAGTGAAAGGTCAATCGGATAGCATCCACCGGCACATTCGGCATCTGAAAAGTGGCGTACTTCGCCAAGAACATTTGTAGATGATAATGCGGGTTCTCTTGAGAATTCCCATGGAAGGGGTCTTGTTGCATCATCACAATAAGCCCCGTCTTCAATTCAAAGTTCTTGTCAGCCGCCAACTCTGGCATAAGTATGAAAGATGTAGTAGCTGAATTGTTCAGGGTAAGCCTATCTCGGATGGAGACAAGCCTAGTGGTCCACCGTAATCGCTCATCTCTAGTTTCCTCCGTCATTTGGTTCTCCTCTAGAATTGATCGCTTTTCTGCTCTCAGTTTCCTTGTCGTGTGCTCGATCTCAGGATCAAATAATATATCTATGTTGGATGCCCTCGATCTCGTGTACATGCACAAAAGAGAGAGAAACTAGAAGGATTTGTTAGCATAATAGAGGAATAAAAGATAAATAAAGATAAAAAATAAGGAACGAAAAATAGCTAAGTAAAGAAAATAAAATACCGTCGCCTCTCTGGCAACGGTGCCAAAAACTTGATCGACCCTCCGGATACACGCTCCGGAGATGCGATGTAGCTTTAGCGCAAGTGCACGGTTACTTTCAAACCCACTTTATCGCCTCTCCCGATATTTTTCTCATAATTTTCGGACACCGTTAGCCCAACTGATCGTGCCCCGGCGTACACGTCCCGAGGCGACGGTTGTAGTTTTACCGCAAGCGCACGGTATAGCGGCGAGCGGGTATCGAACACAGGGAGGACGAATGACCGTGCTTGCTCCTAATCAACCTGGCTATTCAGAGGGATAATTGCCTTGGGCGATCCTGTCACAATCGTCAGACAAAAGTGCAAAATATCAAATCAAATAGAGAACGCCTAGGGAATGGGGAATCCCCACTACTCACCGTATTTCACAATTGTGGTTTGCCGGTATCGAAATCGCTAGGATGAGAATTCGGATGAACTAGTTGCAACTAAATGTGGAACCAGGCTCACGCTCTCGCGCTGTTGCCGGTCTATAGCTATCCTGGGTTTGGGTCCAATCTCTTGCAAACCCTAGCCTAGGGAAGCTAGCATTAGGATCAACATCATCGTCCAATTGCGCACCGAGCCCAATCTCTTGCAAACTCGGTCCACAATCTAGATTAGGATAGTTCCTACCCGTCCAATCTCTTGCAAACGGGTATCGGCACGGAATTGCAACCGGAGATCCTAGCATCGGTCCAATTTCTTGCAAACCGATACTTCGAAAATCCGACTCCAACCCAATTCGGATTTCTAGGGCTTCCTATCGAATTGGGATCCAATCTCTTGCAAATCCCTATTGACGTGAATACCTAGCTATCCGTAGTAATTCGATCCCAATCTAATCCCTAATAACAATCCTGGCTCAATTCCTACCAATTCAACACAAATACGAAATTGGGCTCGTAGGGTTCATCCCCACGCCCCAAGACGTGGAGACTACTCACTAATCATAGCAATAGCACAATAATTGGCAAAGAAATAGACAATGGAATTCATCACAACAATGATATAAACAATAAAAATAGAGTTTTTGTGGAAGAGAAGTGCAAACCAATGTAGATCTTCAATCAACCCAACAAAAATCCAAGTTTTTCTCTTCACCAATCACAATTAATAAAGCTAAAAAGTAGACTCAAAAAGCTGCAAAAAATCTGAGAGGTGGCTCTCAAAACTAGGGTAAAAACAGAGCTTAAATAGCCCCAAAAATCGTCTAAAAATCCTGACCAAAACGCCCCTGCACAGCCTGTTTTCCGCAAATTTCGCTACAGGCAGCGCATCGCACTCGGCCGAGTGACAAAAGTCGCTCGGCCGAGTGAAAACCCTGTCAATTTTCCAGTAAGTCGGGGACTTCAGGGGTCTTCAGTTCGGGGGTGGCTCGGCCGAGTGAGTTGTCGTCACTCGGCCGATGGCTTCACTTCACTCGGGCGGACGGGATTTGCCACTCGGCCGAGTGGGTCTTCTGAAGCTCAGATGGCCGAAAAACAGTAACTTCGGTCTTTTTGAGGGCCTTCGTCTGGGCGCCACTCGGGCGGACGTGGTATCGTCACTCGGCCGATGTGGTCTCCGTCGCTCGGCCGAGTACACATGGAAGTCGTGTCTGAACGGGTCGGCCGAGCAGTGTCTCGCTGGTCGGCCGAGTGGCTCCTCCACTCGGCCGAGTGGGACACAAAAAATGCCCAAACTGGTCGTTTTGGCCTCCTCGTCGCTCCGGCGACGTCCATTCTTCTTCCGCTCCTCTCCAACAGCAAAATACCCCTCGGGGAGGTCGTCGGTGGCCGTCTAGATTACACGCATCTCGAGATCACTCCTAATCGCGCCAAATCACCTGAAATGCGACAAAAACAACAAATCGTGAAAAGCATCGCAATATCGTCGATATATCGTGAAAAACATGATTTGGGCGATCAAAATGGCATGCAAACATGCGGGAAAAGGGTGTAAAATAAGGAGTGATCAAAATCCCCCAAGCTTGCCTCTTACTCGTCCTCGAGGAAGATAAGTAAAAAGCGAACCCGGTGGATTCGGAAAACGAAAACGGCGACAAACGAAAAAAAAATGAAAAACGAAGAAGAATGAAAACCAAACGAAAATAAAGAAAGAAAGAAAGAAGAGGTAGGATGCTAGATCATTTTCTCAGGACGTGGGTTTCACCTACTCTTATAGCATGCACCGAGTGAGAAATACATGTCAAAGAATCTCATTTTGATATCATAGTAGAATAGTGCAAGTAGAAAATAGAAAACCCACGAACAACGGTATAATCATGAAAAACGGAATGATTTTAAAATTAACATCGCCTGAATCATCTAAAGCGGTATACAAGTCTCAGATCACACACTTTTCAATTGAACGCTTTCTATCTGGAGTATAAGAGTATCACATCATAGAATAGAGAGAATAGAAAAGTATGGGTTTCATGAAATGAATGCTAGGCTTAGATTTCTGGATTTCGTAAAGCTAGAAACAATCTCACCGAGTATAGAATATTACTTAGCCTAGGTTGTCGTGCAATGTCAAGTAGTCGCTCTCTCTCACATCAATGGATCTCCTCCCCCAAGCTTATCTATAAGCGTGGTGGCACAAAAATATTTACATCCCCATTTTTATATAGCTCCAAAGGCAAAGAAGAGAAAGAAGAAAGAAAATAAGCGAGATGGGATCTTTTATTGAGGATTTTTCCTCTTTTCTCTCTTTTCTCTTTTTTTTTCTATTTTTTTTTTCATCTATACAATGATCCCAACTCAAATAGAGATAATGATATACGAGAATGTTCTTCTCTCTTTTATTATATATTTTTTTTGGAATAAGAGGTTTGGAGCTAGGAATTAATAGCGGGGGAAATGCCATAAAATAGAATCACTAAGGGGAGATTCACCAATGATTTTAAAAGTAGAGAAATGACGTTCAAGATTTGTGGAGAAAGAAATAAATATAACTCTCGGCTCACTCTATAAGACATGCACGACAACTTCAGCAGGGTAATCTAATCTACTCAGTTTCGATCACAAAAAAGCTAACTAATCCAGATATATCATAGCTAACCATCATTCAATCATCCGGAAGTGAAGTGTACAATTCATGCATATAGAAGTGATAAAGGAAAAGAAGTCAGTACTCCAGATATAGGCATTCAATGCGTGAATCTTGGTGTGTTTTCTGTGATAGCATACATATGAATATTCAGGCTCAGCTAATAATAAAATTTCATCCATTTTCATGAGGAAAAAGTGTGGGCTCCTATTTCTAAATGCAAGCGAGTCATAGCATATGATATCAGAAATGAAATCTAAGACACGACAAATATAGCATGCATATAGAATAAGCTAACTCCACGTAGACATCATCACAGAAAATTCATCTCTAGCATGAGATGAAAAAAGGAAGAAGTAAAGATAAAAGGAAAATAGAACTATGCAATGCGGCACACAGGAAAGTAAGGAAAACGTGATGCATGGCAAAACAAAAGGAAAATAACGAAAAATGAGTGCAAAAGTGAAAAGCGGTGTGAAAAACTGAAAATAAAGGTGGCAAATCGAAAAAGAACGTGAGAGCTCACTCCCCCAAGCTAAACGGCACAGTGTCCTCAATGTGCAAAGTGTGGCACACAGAGAGACAATTAACGTGAGGGGCAAGTGAGGGTGCATGCATGAGGGGAAGGAAGGAAAAAAAAATAATAAAAGGAAAAATAAAGAAGTGAAAATATGATGCGGGTATGATGCATGCACAAACAGGAGTGATATGAAAATACGGCACCAAAAACGCTCCCTCTCTCCCAAAAAGATATATATAGATGTTATCAAAATGAGAAACCCTAGTAGATATGATATGATGGGCACAAAAAGATATGATCAAAAATATAATCCCAAAATAAGTGAGAGGAGGGGGGGTGGACAAAAAAAACATCAGGACCCAGCAGAGACGGGCAGCACAACGTCAGGAATGGATAAAGGCATCAAGAGTGCCTAAGAAGGCGGTGCCGCGCCGTCTCCGTCCTGAGGCGGAGGGGGGGGGGGGGTGGTGGTGGTGTAGGCTGCTGAGCTGGGGTGGGCGTGGGAGTGGAAGCAGGTCGAGCGTGTGTGGGAGTGTGTGTGGGAACCTGCTGGGTGGGTGGGGGTACGCGCGGGAGACGCTCTAAGATCTGTGTCAGGCAGTAGTGGATCTGAGGGATCAGGTCAAAGCGTCCAGCCATCGTAGAGACGGTGGAGGACAGGGTCCGAAGGTCTCCTCTAAGACCACTCACCGCCACCTCAAGAGCACGTATGCTCTGCAGTACAGTGTCGGGCGGGGGTGGTGCAGAGGGACGCACCGGTCTAGGCTGTGCAGGGCGAGGCTGGCGTACGCGTGTGGAGTATGTAACGGGCTCAGCAGGGAATGTGACAAAAGGTGCCGTGCCAGGAAATGTGGGCCGGGCCTCAGTGTGAGGCCGGGGCGGGCGGTGAGAAGTGGAGGCAGCGGCAGCGGAAGAAGAGTACAAAAGCGGCTGCGAGGCGGCTAGTGAGGTCGGTGGCACAGAAGTGTGGACAGACGCCACGACGCTCTCGGAGAAGACGGCGGTAGTGGAGACAGAGGAATCTCCCGCTGGGGAAGAAGTGTGTGGTCCAAAAGGTGTAGCCCCAGCGGAGATCATGCTAACCATGGTCTCCACGACCGAAACGAACGAGGGCTCACCGTACGCGACTACGGTCGGCGGGCGCTCGGGGAAGGCAGAAGAAAGAGGCTCGACAGACAAGGGGCCAGTGGTGGAAGTGGGAGTGGTGGTGACAGCCTCGGAAGCGGTGACAGTGGTGGAAGTGGGCTCAGCAAGGGTACTCGCGACACTGGTAGAGGTGAGGACAGAAGTGTCAGGAGCAGTAGAAACGACAGGTGTGGGCTGAGGGGCCACAGGGGCGGCAGCGGGCTCGGCAGGGCGTGCAGCAGGGTCTGCGGGAGCAGCCTGGGCAGCGTGGGCGGCGGGGCCCTGCTCGGCCTCCTCGGCCTCGAGCACGTAGGCGGCGGGGATGAGGACATCCATATCTGGGAGCCAGTCAACGTGGGCCGGTGCAATCTGGGTCCGAGCAGGGCTCGGGAGAATCATGTAATCGGCCCCATAGGGGCCGTGCAACCAGACCCAGTGACGCTCACCGTGCGGACGCAGCATCTTCATCCGGGCCATAACGTCTATCGACAAGGAAGTGGGGCCCGGAACGCGTCGCAGGTCGTCGGGGAAATCCTCGCCGGTCATAAGAGCCAGCAGGGTAATCAGGCCGCCGCAGCATATCGGTGAGCGAGCGCCCACCGATACAATGATGCGGTCTAAGTACCATGCCGCGATATCGATCACGACGGCGGGGACAAGCTCATCTCCATCCCTAGACAGAGCTCTGGGACGTGTCATCGCATAGAGCATGTAAAGCTCTGGCGTAGACATCGTGCCCGGCTCATATCTGGCCAAAAAGGTAGTCGCCATGAGGCGCTGGGCAATGCGTAGGCAGGGATGTACGATGGCCGAGGCCTTGGCCCTACTAGGGTCAAAGGCGGCGTGGAGACCCGTGATACGTGCCCAGAAGGCACCGGCGTCGAAAGAGGGTGGAGGGATATGTGTGGGGCCATAACCGCGATCGGCTCCGGGGACTGCGGGCCAAGAGAAAAATGCTCTCATCATATCGAGAGTGACCTGGCACTCTCGATCCATGAACCGGAATGAGCATCCCTCATCGGTCTGGGCGATCGAACTCAAAACCTCAAGTGTCGGACGGGTAAAAGTATCCGCCGACACCTGGAAAAAATCTCGCCAGCCCACGTTGTCGTACAACGTGAGCATCCCCTCAAGTACCCCCAGGCGTCCTAGGTCAGCGAGGTGTGCGAACCTGGAGGGTACGATCGAGCGCTGGGAGATACGCTCGAAGACGGCGCGGTGTGCGTCGTCTCGGAACGTAATCCCGAGCGGCCCGACCAGTGGAGCCGGTGGTGGTGGCTGTGGATCGGCGGGGAGAGGCTGTGCGGGCTGTGGGTGCGCTGCAGGCTGTGCGGGGTGTGCGGAGCCTGCAGGCCGTGCGGGGTGTGCGGAGCCTGCAGGCCGTGCGGGGTGTGCGGTGTGTGTGGGGGACGGTGGAGGAGAGTCCTCCAACTCGTGGGAGGGGCCGGCATCATCCGACCGCTTCCGCTTGGCGGAAGCTCTCTTCGACCGCGGCCGTGTCCGGGACGGCATATCTGCCCCGAGCGCGCGCCGAAAAAGTGAAAAGTGCGGCGTGTGCACAAAGAGTGGAAAGAGTCTACCCAAACACGCCGCGAGTGCTAAGTAGTGGAAGCGTGCGAAGTCCGCGCCTCCACGAAGTCCTGAGCAGCCCGTAGAAGCTCCCCTGAGCTCCCCTAAGCTCCAAAAAGCAACCTGCGCATGGAAAAGCGATATCAGCGAGTAATAATCAAAATGTATGGAGCAATAGGGGTATAACAGATAGATATGTGACTTGATTCGGGTTAGGGGTTCGATTGACACACGGATCCTCAAAAACTACGCAAAAAGAGAAGAAAATGGTGAAAATAAGCGAACCGGAGGTGATCGGAGACGGGGGTTGCCGGCGGCGACTCGGGCGGGTGGCGGCGACGGTCGGCCGGCGGTGGCAGGCCGAGCGGCGGCGCGCGCGGGCGAGTGGATGTTGGGCGAGGCGCGATCGGGCGAGGGGAAGCTGAGGGGGCGCGGGCGAAAGGGTTTTTTTTCGTTTTCGAAAACTGCGCCTCCCCCTTTGGCTTTATATTAAAAAGTTACGACTCGGCCGAGTGACGTGATCACTCGGCCGAGCGAGGCAAATAAAAATTTCTCCCCGATATCGCTTCGGCCGAGTGGCCTTGCCAGGCTCGGCCGAGTGGAGTAAATCCATTCGGCCGAGTGACTCAAGCTACTCGGCATGACTCGCCCAAGGAGGGTGTCTGTTTCACTCGGCCGAGTGAATATATATACTCGGCCGAGTAGCAGTTATAATGAAATGAGGAAAATAGACAGAGAGTTGGGTACAGCAGACTTCCCTTGTTCGTGAGCGGCTCGGCCGGACGAACTTCTGTACTCGGCCGAGTGACTAGTATACTCGGCCGAGTGAGCCTTGCATTCTGCTGTTTGTCTTCGTTTAGGCTCTAAACTCCGTCTTTCTTCCTCCAGTCGATTTCATGCTCCTCCTAAGCGTCGAACGCCTTCTTAGGGCGCTCCTCATCGTCTCGTTCAACCTCCTCATGATGATCTACCTATCTCCTCTCCTGTCAAGAAAAATAGGACCCGTTATCACAAAATTTTTGATCGGATGACTCAAAACACTAAAAATTTCTAAAACGAAAATAAAGAAAAAGCGAAAATAAAGCAAAAACCGTCGGGTTGCCTCCCGACAAGCGCTCGTTTTAGGTCGTGAGCTCGACCCCCTATAATTTTCAATCAATGCGGGATGTTTGGTGCATATGAGATGCACCCGTCAAACTTTCCGGGGAGCGCGCTTGGATTCGGACGTGGCGGCGAAGCGTTCTCCCGCGGTGGTCTCCTATCTCGAATAGTGTTGGGGGGAGGCTCCCCCAAGCTAGCATTTGCCCCGGTCAACGGCTTAGCCGGCGATGCCGATTTCCGTACCGGCGGAGCTTTCTTTGGAGACTTTGATTTCGAGAGCTTGCAGAGCTCTCGAATCCTTGCGACATCAGCGTCGCCTTCATCTCCATCAGCGGAGAAGTCGGGGGAATCATCATTATTGTCCTCATGGCCTAAATCCGGGCCTTCATCCAATTCTTCATCAAAAAGGGCACCAATTGAGTGAGGAATCGCCTCCTCTATCACCTCATCAAGGAGGTCCATATAATCGAGCTCCTCATGGTAAGGCATGTGCTTCATTGCCTTGGGAATGTGGAGCTCCACCTCGATGTTTCCGACGTTTAAGGTTAAGGTACCTTCGCGCACGTCGACGATGACTCCGGCGGTGGCGAGGAATGGGCGCCCAAGTATCAATGAGGTGTCTCCCTCCTCCTTAATGTCCATGATGACGAAGTCACATGGCAAGCATATTCCACCCGGGACTTGAAGTGGGATGTCTTCGGCAATCCCCACCGGCCTTGTTATCCGTCCATCGGCTAATTGAATGCGCATGTCGGTGGGTTTCAACTTTGTCCCGGTGTTAAGCTTTAAGAACATGGAGAGGGGCATGAGACTCACACTAGCCCCAAGATCGACCAACGCCTTTTGAAGAGGCACGCCGCCCAACGTGCAAGGAATCCGAAAACTCCCCGGATCTTTAAATTTTGCCGGCTCCTTTTCTCTCTTGGTGAACCAAGAGCCCTCCTCGGCTAGCATGATCTTTTCCTTCCTCTTTCTCCCCGAAATCAAGTCCTTCAAGAATTTGGCATATGTGGGGATCTCGATGATGGCGTCAAGGAAGGGAATATTTAGGCTAACTCCTCTTAGATACTCGAGGAATTTCGCTAGCCTTTTCTCCATTTTCGCTTTCGCTAGTCTTTGGGGGAATGGGACCGGTGGCATGGAGCGCCTCTCCTCAATTAATAGCTTCTCCCTAGATTTCTCCTTGTCTTGTGGCTCCTTCTCCTCTTCAATCTCGATTATCGGCTCAACCGGCTCCAAACTTTCCTCCACGGCCTCCTCAATAGGAATCATGGCGGGGGTGGTGTCCTTCCCGCCTCTAGTAGTGACGGCAACTACGGCGTTGATGTGGCCCGTGTTGCCCCGTGGGTTTTGCTCCGGTTGTGTCGGCAATCTTTGAGTGTTCCGGTTGAGCAACGCTAATTGCTCCGATATTTGAGCCACTACGGTATTGAGAGATTCTTGCCCCGCCTTCAAAGTAGCATTCACCTTATTCTGCTCGACCATGAACGCTTCCACTCTAGTTTCGAAATCGGATCGTTGTGGAGCTTGTGGAGGGTTTTGGTTTTGATTCCTCCACCCTTGATTGTATCCGGGAGGCCTATAAGGTGGGACTTGTTGCTTTGGTTGGAAGTTTTGTTGTGTAGGTCCCCTCGGCGGATAGTATTGTTGTTGGGGTGGTGGCGGTCGAGCTTGATTAGGCGGTTGTTGTGGCGGGTTCAAAGCTCCTTCATTGTTGGCGTAGGAGAATCCCGGGTGATTTCTTGCGGCCGGATTGGACCAATAACCTTGGTTCCCCGCAACATATTGCACTTGCTCCAAGGATCCTTCTCCTTGCTCTCCTCCCGAATACATGGCTTGAGGTTGGTCTTGCCAATCACTCATTTGGCTTGCCGGCGCGGAGGTGGAAGGGCTTCCTTGGGGCTCCGTGATGAATTTCTCCAATCTCTCCACCACCTTGTGGAGAGAATCAAATTTGCTCGTAAGCTCCGCTACGGCCTTTGCCTCGTAGATGCTAGTCGGCTTTAAGGAGGACGTAGAGTGTCCTCGCTCATCGCCCCATTGTTGGTTATTAGAGGCCATCTCCTCAATTAGGGCCGTAGCTTCCTCGGGAGTCTTTGACAAGATTGCACCATTCGCCGCGGCATCAATAATTTGTTTGGTCCCCGGTTGGAGACCGTTGTAGAAGCTATGCACTAACTCCCAATCTTCTATACTGTGGTGCGGGCACTGGTGCTGCAAATCCTTAAATCGCTCCCAAGCTTCATAGAGCGTCTCGTGTGGTCCTTGCTTGAAGGACATGAGAGCGCTCCGGATCTTCACCGTCTTGGATGGTGGATAGAATTTATCAATGAATGCATCCGCCAACCCGTCCCAAGAGGTGAAAACTCCGTCAGCTTGCGTCCTCAGCCAATAGAGTGCTTTGTCCTTTAGCGTGAAGGGAAAGAGGCGCAGTCTGATGGCATCAATCGGGACCCCCGGCATTTGGAAAGTGGCGCACTTCGACAAGAATGATTGGATGTGGTAGTGGGGGTTCTCGTGAGCGTTCCCATGAAATGGGTCTTGTTGCATCAAAACCACCAATCCCGTCTTTAGCTCGAAGTTCTTGTCGGCCGCCAACTCCGGCACGGCGATGGATGACGTAGTAGAAGAGGTTTTAGGCCGAAGCCTATCGCGAATAGAAATTATTCTCGCCATTCTCTCCGCCAATTCTTCGGGAGTTTCCCGGTTGGTCATAAACCCCCCTTCCGGATATTGTCTCCTTTCCGCTCTGAGTCTCCGCGCGGTACGTTCGATCTCGGGATCGAATAATAGGGCTTCGGGGTCCGCCGTAGATCTCGTGTACATGCACAGTGAAAACAGAGTTTCAAAGAGATGATTAGTACCGTGGAAGGGTTAGGTAAAAATAGCAAAGGAAATAATAATGGTAAAAGAAATAAAATAAAAAGAAAATAAAAGAAAGAAATAGCTAGGTGAAAAAGAATCAAACACAATCGCCTCCCCGGCAACGGCGCCAAAAACTTGATCGCGCCCCGGCGTACACGTCCCGAGGCGACGGTTGTAGTTTTACCGCAAGCGCACGGTATAGCGGTGAGTGGGTATCGAACACAGGGAGGACAAATGACCGTGCTTGCTCCTAATCAACCTGGCTATTCAGAGGGATAATTGCCTTGGGCGATCCTGTCACAATCGTCAGACAAAAGTGCAAAATATCAAATCAAATAGAGAACGCCTAGGGAATGGGGAATCCCAACTACTCACCGTATTTCACAATTGTGGTTTGCCGGTATCGAAATCGCTAGGATGAGAATTCGGATGAACTAGTTGCAACTAAATGTGGAACCAGGCTCACGCTCTCGCGCTGTTGCCGGTCTATAGCTATCCTGGGTTTGGGTCCAATCTCTTGCAAACCCTAGCCTAGGGAAGCTAGCATTAGGATCAACATCATCGTCCAATTGCGCACCGAGCCCAATCTCTTGCAAACTCGGTCCACAATCTAGATTAGGATAGTTCCTACCCGTCCAATCTCTTGCAAACGGGTATCGGCACGGAATTGCAACCGGAGATCCTAGCATCGGTCCAATTTCTTGCAAACCGATACTTCGAAAATCCGACTCCAACCCAATTCGGATTTCTAGGGCTTCCTATCGAATTGGGATCCAATCTCTTGCAAATCCCTATTGACGTGAATACCTAGCTATCCGTAGTAATTCGATCCCAATCTAATCCCTAATAACAATCCTGGCTCAATTCCTACCAATTCAACACAAATACGAAATTGGGCTCGTAGGGTTCATCCCCACGCCCCAAGACGTGGAGACTACTCACTAATCATAGCAATAGCACAATAATTGGCAAAGAAATAGACAATGGAATTCATCACAACAATGATATAAACAATAAAAATAGAGTTTTTGTGGAAGAGAAGTGCAAACCAATGTAGATCTTCAATCAACCCAACAAAAATCCAAGTTTTTCTCTTCACCAATCACAATTAATAAAGCTAAAAAGTAGACTCAAAAAGCTGCAAAAAATCTGAGAGGTGGCTCTCAAAACTAGGGTAAAAACAGAGCTTAAATAGCCCCAAAAATCGTCTAAAAATCCTGACCAAAACGCCCCTGCACAGCCTGTTTTCCGCAAATTTCGCTACAGGCAGCGCATCGCACTCGGCTGAGTGACAAAAGTCGCTCGGCCGAGTGAAAACCCTGTCAATTTTCCAGTAAGTCGGGGACTTCAGGGGTCTTCAGTTCGGGGGTGGCTCGGCCGAGTGAGTTGTCGTCACTCGGCCGATGGCTTCACTTCACTCGGGCGGACGGGATTTGCCACTCGGCCGAGTGGGTCTTCTGAAGCTCAGATGGCCGAAAAACAGTAACTTCGGTCTTTTTGAGGGCCTTCGTCTGGGCGCCACTCGGGCGGACGTGGTATCGTCACTCGGCCGATGTGGTCTCCGTCGCTCGGCCGAGTACACATGGAAGTCGTGTCTGAACGGGTCGGCCGAGCAGTGTCTCGCTGGTCGGCCGAGTGGCTCCTCCACTCGGCCGAGTGGGACACAAAAAATGCCCAAACTGGTCGTTTTGGCCTCCTCGTCGCTCCGGCGACGTCCATTCTTCTTCCGCTCCTCTCCAACAGCAAAATACCCCTCGGGGAGGTCGTCGGTGGCCGTCTAGATTACACGCATCTCGAGATCACTCCTAATCGCGCCAAATCACCTGAAATGCGACAAAAACAACAAATCGTGAAAAGCATCGCAATATCGTCGATATATCGTGAAAAACATGATTTGGGCGATCAAAATGGCATGCAAACATGCGGGAAAAGGGTGTAAAATAAGGAGTGATCACTAACCTATCACACAATTACTTTCAAACCCACTTAGCACTAACCTAATTTGAAATTCAAATTTAACCTAAATCAAATGGGATTCTTACGTATCACCATGTGATTCTTAAAGCTGTCCTCACCTTAAATCTACCCTCCCCCTCTCACACACCCTCTCTCCAATCAACCTAAACTCCACCCCCTTTTGACCCTATTTAGCAAAGTTCTCATATTATATCTCCCTCACGCATCATCTAAGGTTTCAAGCTAACACAATCGCCGCCACCCTCTATAACCCACGCGACTGAGTTTCTTGCCACCGGCGAGAACTCCGGCCACCACCCTACCTCCGGTCAACCCTCTCTCCCTCCTCCTTCTCTCTCTCTCTCTCTCTCTCTCTCTCTCTCTCTCTCTCTCTCTCTCTCTCTCCATCAAAACCCCGCAAAAACACCCTAAAAACTGTCGACAGCGGCCCAAAAATCTACCGCACAGCAACAAGCCCGCGGCCACCCTCTCCTGGCCATTGCCCGTGACCCCCCTCGCCTCCGATGACCCCCCTTACAACCCCTCTACCCACTGCCTTCACCCCCTTGCTCCCCCTTAGCCACGGAAACCTCGCACGACCCAAAACAGCCCGGCAACCGTCAAAACTGTCCTTTTCTCCTTCAAACAGCCGGCCCCTCCACCGCCGGCCGTTGCTCCGGCCACCCCTCAGGCCACGAGACCCTCTTCGGCCTCCTCATATCCCCGACAGCTCCCTTTACTGCTAGGAGTCCATGCACATCGTAGATCTCGCGCGTTTCCCTGACGTTGTAGCCGTCGCCGTGCCGTTTCGTTGTGCTACTCGCAACCGAAGCGAGCCCGACACCGTACCGTTGCTGTGTCATCTCACTGCACTACCCGTAGCCGAGATGATCCCGAGACGACCCTTACTGTGCTACCTGCAGTCGAGGACATGAGCACCGCCACTGTTTCTAGATCCGACGTCAGACTCGTGCACGTTCGTCGCACCAGGTTAGCCCTCTCACTTGTAGCAACCCAAACATTAAGTCATCATACCATAATTAAAAATCGTCAACTCAAATAGTTAAGTTTATTTTACGCTCCTTTAAAACGATGTGAAACTGTGGATTGACGATCGGACTTCTTAACTGTGCACATAGGA
This sequence comes from Scilla litardierei, assembly GCA_030789695.1. Classification (NCBI taxonomy): domain Eukaryota; kingdom Viridiplantae; phylum Streptophyta; class Magnoliopsida; order Asparagales; family Asparagaceae; genus Scilla; species Scilla litardierei. The sequence continues at coordinate 143,565,618 of CM061135.1, forward strand.
TAAAATCGTCGGATAGGCTGAACAGACATCTTGACATGAAACTATTAGGGTAGCCACGTTTAACCTAGAAATGAACCATAATAGGATTACTGATAAGCATGACCTGACACCGTCACTTGACTCGTTTCAGACGACCCCTCACAGACGTTTCGCCTCTACGAGACGCTCCCGACGGATGTACCGCTCACCACCGCAAGCAAGTGTGTTCACTTGCGCAGTTTAGGCCATGTTTAGGCCATTGTCTCTTTTAAACTGTAAAAATTATAAACAAGAGTACCCGACATGAAATGATAGCGTCTGGGACACCCCACGACAGCATGGACTTGACGACGAAGTCTGGGCACAATAACAACAACTGACACCATATGTTTTATCTGTGTGTGCATGCGTGTGGACATCCTAGAATGAACAACTTTCATCCACTTTTGTCATGTCATGTCATGTCATGTGTTGCATAAGCCTGCGGACGAATAGGGCACTCTCCAAGTTAGAGAGAGTGATCCCTTGTAATGGACAAGCCTGCGGGCAAATAGTGCACTCTCCAAGTTAGAGAGAGTGAACCCTTGTCATGATACACAAGCCTGCGGGCGAATAAGGCATTTACCTAGTGGAGTGAGTAATCCCTTGTAATGATTGTCTTGTGCACATTGGGTGGGATAGGGTTGAGCGTGCCCTCGGTTTAGTGGGTTTGATCCCACTCTATCCGAAAGGCGTGAAGCCTCTTGGCGTCACACGGTACTTCTTGTCTAGTCTAGTCTAGTCTAGTCTTGTAACCAGTAGCACACGCTACGGCTATTGCCTGTCATGTTTACATATATATATCTGCCATGCTGTTGCATCATCATCATGTAAACAACCTTTAAAATGTCATCCTTAAATTGTTATACACCTTGCAGTGGAGTCTTCACACTTTTACTTGCAGACTTCGCCTGACATACAACCACCTTCTTTTGGTGTTTGTACGTCAGGTACCGAGACAGAGTTAGTAGACCAGGAGCCGGTACCAGAGGACTTGGAGCAGGAGTACACTGCTGATTAGGAGTACGACCCGGGCGAGGACCAGTCTTAGGGGTTTCTCAGTTGCTAACCTTGGAGTTTCACGTTGTTTTTAGGTTCGGTGCATAGCACCTTTTTACTTTTTGTTTTAGGTTGGGTGCGTAGCACCATTAGTTTCCTTTTCTGCAGTTGTAGCCATGCTTGTGCTTCTTTTTAGACTTGATGTATCGCTGGATATTATCTTCTTATATTAATGAACGCAGTTTCCTTACGTGTACTCTTATTTCATTGTTCAGAACTTTTATATGAAAGAACCTGTATCTAAATGGTATCCCTACAGACGCTTATTAGGCCCGGGCATTACAGCCCCAGCCCATGAGGACATTCGTCTCGTCCTCGCATCCATTTTGGGAAGCGGGGCGTGACAGGTTTCAGTGGTGGCCCATGCGGGTCATGCAAAAAGTTCGAAACAATAAGAGTACCGCATTCATTTAATATCCAGTTTAACATGTACAAGTCTAAATTGGGTTTTCTTGTCAATGGGATGGCAAGATGACACAATACCCGAGTCGGACCTTCAGCTAATGGGACCATGGATGGCCATGGTGGCGAGTTTTGCCAATTTCTGGGTGTTATGAGAGAGATGTTGGATGTTCAGCATCACTTGGTTGAACAGTCCAACCGTACTGCTCGAGCTGCTCCGGCTGCATCACCACCACCGCAACCGCCTGCTCCTCGAGCTGCTCCTAGAGTGAAGCAGTTCAATGAGTTACAGCCAAAGACCTTCTCTGAGAAAAATGGACCACTGGATGCCGACGAATGGATCCAGAGTACTAAAGATAAGTTGACAGCTGCCAAGATACCTGATGGGACCAGAGTGGAGGTAGCGAAGATGCAGCTAGTTGAGAATGCTAGGAACTTGTGGCGCATTGAGGAGAGACGTCTGCAGAAGCCAGTTGAGTGGAGCACTTTCAAGTCGATGTTCAAGGAGAAGTACTTCCCCAAGGCTACAAAGAGGGAGCTCTTGCAGCGGTTCGTGAACCTGACTCAGGGGAGTATGTCGGTTGATGAGTACGAAGCAGAGTTTGAGATGTTGAGCCGCTTCGCCCCGCACATGGTGAAGAAGGAGGAGAACAAAGCTGATCGGTTTCGTCAAGGGCTACACCCCAAGATCCAGGCTTCTATGACTTCGACAGACTTGGCTACATGGGAGCTGTACTGAACGCCGCCAGAAACCATGAGACTATGGCGAGACTTCCTGATCCTCCTGTTGGTGGAGGAAAGTGACCGATGGAGTAGTTCAGGCCAGCAATTAGGCTTGCAGTGGGACCCGTTCAGTCGGTGCTTTTCAAGAGGCCATGAGAACCTGCACAGAGCTAGGCCAGTGATCAATGTCATTTCTGTGGCAAGCCGGGGCATCATTCGAGTTATTGCAGAAAGAAGCTGGGGTTGTGTCTGGTATGTGGAGCTGCCACATACGTCGTTATAGATTGCCCGAGGTATAGCTATACCGAGGGCGACCCACTGCAGAGCAGAGCGCCTGCCCCTATTCAGAGAGGAGCTGTTGTTCGTGGAGCATATACCATGACAGCCGTGGATGGCGTCATTGCAGGTAATTCCATAGAGTTAGTCTTTCATATTATAGTATATCTCATTTTGGCTGCATGTGATTGTATCAAAGCCTTTTGTTTTCTTTTAAATCAAATCTTTAATGTTTTGAGACTAGCCCATAAAGATCAGAACCCCCTATCCTGCCCCATCCAATACCACAACTCCACATGTTTTTCCCGCGTGTTTTAAAATATGTCATTGGCCATAAACATTCTTTTCCCCTTCTTTTCCTCTTCAAAAGTGTTAATTTCATTGTTGTCATATTGTTAGAACTGGCTATTATTGTTATAGGATTATGTGTGCAGATAGGCATATATAGTGTGAGATGAGATATGATGTAGCGGAGATTAGTTAATTTTGAACACAAGGAAGTTAGATTAAATTTCTTTGGGATGAAGAATGATGTGTCCAAGACTAATTTATTTATTTTTAAATAATACCAATACGTAACAGACTCAATGGAGAATTCTGGTTGGATGAAATTGTACACAGGGAGTTGAGTACTTATCAGATCTGAAAATTTAGACGAGTAGTAGATATGAGTAGCTATGAAGGTATAATATGATTTAGTGTGATCATGAAAATGAGTAGATCATTTAAAGCATCAAGACTTGATTATTAAGGTGGGATGAAGAAGACATTGGAAATAACACGACACGTTGAGACGAATGGATGGTTATGAAGACAGATTTAATATGGTTAGGAAATTAGATAATAGTGGTAAGGATAAGATGTGGTTTAATGGTTTATTAATTATGACGAATAAATTTATGAGTCAATATGATGAAGAATATATTGGGGACGGGGCGATTGATGATTTGCAAACGGTAATGTGGATTTATAGTTAAGTGCTAGGATGTGATTCTAGTTGTAGCATTATCCAGTGAAAAGACGAGTAATGATGAATTATTTGAGGAACTCTGATTAAAGTTATAGGATTAGCGATCATTATGTGGAATATGAGAGTTGCAGGCATAAGTGCATATAGATATTATTATTATTAGTATAAAAGATTCCGAGGGCGGAATCATTTCTAAGGTGGATACAATGTAACGGCCGCTTTTCGACCTTTCGTATTTTTGCGCGTCTTCTCTTTTTGTATGCGTATTTTTCTTTGTCCTTTCTTCTATCCGGAATACGCGATGTTATATTTCGTTGTGACCGTATGGAAGAGTAGTTAGTTGTGGGATTTTTAGTGAACGTCATTTCACGGGTCATTCTACCACAAATCAGCTTTGAATGAAGGGGTGTTTTAGCCTTTAGATTTCAACGCTTAGTTTTTGTTTTTATTATCGTTCTCGGTAGGCTTAGCTCGTGACCGGACCCCGTATTCTCGATCCTCTCGTCGTCACGATTGTCCCGATATTTTTCTCATAATTTTCGGACACCGTTAGCCCAACCTATCACACAATTACTTTCAAACCCACTTAGCACTAACCTAATTTGAAATTCAAATTTAACCTAAACCAAATGGGATTCTTACATATCACCATGTGATTCTTATATCTATCCTCACCTTAAATCTACTCTCCCCCTCTCACACACCCTCTCTCCAATCAACCTAAACTCCACCCCCTTTGACCCTATTTAGCAAAGTTCTCATATTATATCTCCCTCACGCCTCATCCAGGGTTTCAAGCTAACACAGCCGTCGCCACCCTCTATAACCCACGTGACTGAGTTTCTTGCCGTCGACGAGAGCTCTGGCCACCACCCCTACCTCCGGCCAACCCTCTCTCCCTGCTCCCTTCTCTCTCTCCCTTTCAAAACCCTACAAAAACACCCCAAAAACTGTCGACAGCCGCCCAAAAATCTGCCGCCCAGCAACAAACCCGCGGCCACCCTCTCCCGGCCATCGCCGGTGACCCCCCTCGCACATACAGCTCCTCTACACATTGCCGTCACCCCCTTGCTCCCCCTCAGCTGCGGCAACCTCGCACGACCCATAACAGCCCGGCAACCATCAAAACTGTCCTTTTTCTCCTTCAAACAGCCGGCCCCTCCGCCACCGGCCGTTGCTCCGGCCGCCCCTCAGGTCGCGCGACCCCCTTCGGCCTCCTCCTATCCTCGACAGCCCTCCTTGCTCCTAGGAGTCCACGCACGTCGCAGATCTCGCGCGTTTCCCCGACGTCGTAGCCATCGCCGTGCCGTTTCATTGCGCTACTCGCAACCAAAGCGATCCCAACGCCGTACCCATTGCTGTATCATCTCACTATGCTACCCGCAGTCGAGACGATCCCGAGACGACCCTTACTGTGCTACCCACAGTCGAGGACACGAGCACCGCCACCGTTTCCAGACCCAACGTAAGACTCGTGCGCGATCGTCGCACCAGGTTAGCCCTATCACTTGTAGCAACCCAAACATTAAGTCATCATACCATAATTAAAAATCGTCAACTCAAACAACTAAGTTTATTTACGCTCTTTTAAAACGATGTGAAATCGTAGATCGATGATCAGACTTCTTAACTGTGCACATAGGATAGAATCGTCGGATAAGCTGAACGAACATCTTGACATGAAACTGTAAGGGTAGCCACGTTTAACCTAGAAATGAACCCTACTAGGATTACTGATAAATGTGACCTAACACCGTCACTTGACTCGTTTCAGACGACCTCTTACCGACGCTTCGCCTCAACGAGACGCTCCCGACGGACGTACCGCTCACCACCGCAGGCAAGTGTGTTCACTTGCGCAGTTTCAGCCACGTTTAGGCCATTATCTCCTTTAAACTGTAAAAAGTATAAACAAGAGTACCAGATGTGAAATGATAGCATCTGGGACACCCGACGATAGCCTGGACTTGACGACGAAGTCTGGGCACAACAACAACAACAACTGACACCATAGGTTTTATCCGTGTGTGCGTGCGTGTGGACCCCCCTAGAATGAACAACTTTCATCCACTTTTGTCATGTCATGTCATGTCATGTGTTGCATAAGCCTACGGGCGAATAGGGTACTCTCCAAGTTAGAGAGAGTGATCCCTTATAATGGACAAGCCTGTGGGCGAATATGGCACTCTGCAAGTTAGAGAGAGTGAACCCTTGTCATAATACACAAGCCTGCGGGTGAATAGGGCATTCACCTAGTGGTGTGCGTGATCCCTTGTAATGATTGTCTTGTGCACATTGGGTGGGGTAGGGTTGAGCGTGCCCTCGGTTTAGAGGGTTTGATCCCCCTCTATCCAAAAGGCGTGAACCCTCTTGGTGTCACACTGTACTTCTTGTCTAGTCTAGTCTAGTCTAGTCTTGTAGCCAGTAGCACATGCTACATCTATTTCCTGTCATGTTTACTTTTCTGCGTTGTCTTTACCTTCTTGCACACACACATATATATATATATATCTGCCATGATGTTGCCTCATCATCATGTAAACAACCTTTAAAATGTCATCCTTAAATTGTTATACACCTTGCAGTGGAGTCTTCTCACGTTTACTTGCAGACTTCACCTGACGTACAACCACTTTCTTTTGGTGTTTGTATGTCAGATACCAAGACAGAGTTAGTAGACCAGGAGCCGGTACCAGAGGACTTGGAGCAGGAGTACGCTGCTGATCAGGAGTACGACCTGGGCGAGGACCAGTTTAGAGGTTTCTCAGTTGCTGACCTTGGAGTTTTCCGTTGTTTTTAGGTTGTGTGCGTAGAACCTTTTTACTTTTTGTTTTAGGTTGGGTGCGTAGCACCATTAGTTTCCTTTTCTGTAGTTGTAGCCATGCTTGGGCTTCTTTTTAGACTTGATGTATCCCTGGATATTATCTCCTTATATTAATGAATGCAGCTTCCTCACGTGTACTCTTTTTTTATTGTTCAAAAATTTTATATGCAAGAACATGTATCTAAATGGTATCCCTACAGACGCTTATTGGGTCCGGGCCTCACAGCCCTGGTCCATGCGGACCTTCGTCTCGTCCTCGCATCCATTTTGGGAAGCGGGTCGTGACACTTGTGGTGCGCCAACTTGTAGTACGGCCAGGCTATATGGTCTCACACCGAGTAGGATTTGCGTCTTAGTAATAGGAAGTATTAAGTAGGAGTGCACTCGGGTGCATAGGAATAATTTAGTCACAAAGAGTTTGACATTAAGTCTATATTAAATGGGAATTTAATTGTTTCACAAAAGGTTTGCGATATTAGCATTAGAAGAATGCTACAATGGATTATTGCTTGTGATGCAAAGTGATTTAAAATATATCGTAAATTATTTTCGAGAATATTTTAAATAACAAAAGCATAGAAATGGGTTACATAGGTTTCAGGATAGTCCCGGTTAAAATATGCGTTTCAAACGGATCTGAAATGGGCACAAACAAAGCTCAAATGCTCAAAATATTGCTCAAAAGGCCAGAACAGGGCTTTTGCCCAGTTCTGGCCCAGCCCGACCTAATACGTAATACGTGAAATATTTGGGACGTGAATAAAACATGTTTAATTCGATCAATTTCAAAAGACGTTTGGACAAAAATTCGGTCAAATATGCGCAATACGGGAATAATACATAAACGGGTTAAATTGTGTTTAATTCGTTAACCCAGATAAAAAACGCGACTAAAAATACGAATACTATCGATATATCGTTCATCCACATGAACTTATAAATCAAAAATATCAATATGAACTAAAAGTAAATTAAGTTCTATATTCATGATTTAAATTGTATTCATAGTTTTAACCAAAATGACATGATCATACTATTATATTCCATGTAGCATGCACTAAACCAAAGTATGATCATTAAATCATAGTTCAAAATGATTTAAAAGTGCCCCTAAAACGTGTTTAAAACGCATAAAATGCGCAATATGTGAATAAAACACGTTTTGTTCGTCAACACCTAAAAATGCGTACTTTTCGGAATAATTCAAATAGACGGTCGTTTAATACAGGAACCATTTTAGACGGGTTTTAAAAGCAAAAAACATAAAAATTCGCGTTTTTTACTAACAAGGGGCTAGCCCACCCAGACTGGGTGGGCGGGTCAAGCCCGCTTAGCCAAGCGGGCTCTGACTCAAAACCCTAAAAGACGGCTGCATTTTTCAGTCAATTTGTGGTTTTTGCCCAACTTTGATCTATCGTTTTAAGGGTCAAACGAAGTCGGATTTTCTATGTGTTCACCGTTCAGTGCCCTTCGTTTCGATAGATTGTATCAATTACGAAGCTCAATGGTGAGAGAGGGAAAATTAGTTGAAGTTTAGCCTTAGTGTAAGGCAAACTAACTTAACTTTTCCCTCCTAAAATTATTTAGTCCCATATTGCTCGTGAGACGAGGAGAGGGTCCGGCTTCCTATATAAATAGGGGCTGACCCCCTTGGAAAATTCGTCCCAAGTCTCCGATTCGAGTAGCTCCTAAAAGTTTTGAGCACGCTTGAGTCGAGACTTAAATTATTCACTCCTCTTTAATATCTTCCGTTCCTCCGTTCGCGTCCTAGCAAGAAGAGGAGGAGGTTTGGATTAGACCCAAAGTCTTTGACGTGGATCGTACTCAAGTGAAACTTTATTCGGCGAGTGATTGGCTCGGAGGCACGGTGTTGGCTCGCTTCGGGAGGTCCAGTCTTGGAGGTGCGAAGTCGGCTCACTACGGGGTAACAAAGAAGGTTACTGAAAACGACGCTTCATGTTGTGCGGAAATGAAGTTCCGAGTATGTTTTCTGTTTTTCCTTTGCTTTCATATATTGTTGCAGTAGTTTAGATCTATCTTTGGGGTTGGTCAGACCCACCCCAAGATAGAAGATTTCCTGGCTAGGGTTAATGATATCCTTAGGGCTCATTAAATAGTTTAATGATTTATTCCGCTGCTTGTTTTTCTGCTTCTATCGTCCATCCGACGTAGGACGTGCATATATTTTATGCCCTAAGGGTCCCTCGAAACCCATCATTGGTATGCGAGCCTAGGTCTACTTTGATCTAATTTCTGCGTAGGATATGAATGCTTAAAATGTTTGCTTGAAACATGTTGATAATATGATTGTCTGGATTTAATAATTATGAGATGATTATTAGACATGCTGCAACGTAATTTTATAAGATAAAATTTTAGCTGCCTTTTGTATGCTTAATATTTATGTAATAAATCTTTTAAGATGCATGCTAAACTTTATGAGATAAACTTTAGTTGTTGTTCATGCTAATAATTATGAGACAATTATTTAGAATGGTTGTAACTTAATTTTATTTGATATTTTAAGTTGCTAGTAATCATGCTATTTTTTATGTGATAAAATTTTAGTGATTTTTAATGGTTATTTTATTTCTTGCTTATTATGGATAATTCAAGAAAAACTCTTAGGATAGCCATTAAAAACTTTCTGAAACCTATGAGATAAATTTTAGATTGACATGCTACGATTTAAAAAATGTTGCAACAATTAAATTCCTAATACCTGATTAGGGTAGCCCTTCCAACAGTTATTATTTTAATCGTTCTAATAATAATTTTGAAAAAGGCTATTGTTTAATTTGTTGTAACCTGAATTTTAAATACCTAATACATGATTAGGATAGCACGTTGAAACCTATAAATCCTTATAGTTGCTAAGGACTCTAATAAAAGTTATTAGCCAATCCTAATAATTTCGAATTTTAGGATTCAACTAGTTAATATGATTAACTAGTTTTAATGAAGGCATTTTAATCGATGTTAACATATATAAATAATTCCAATCCCTAAAGGATCACAATCCGGTCTAGGGTTTTTTGACTAGTATTGTGGATCACCCTAGCTCGACTGAGGATATTGATCCTGGACTAGCAAATCCCTGGCCGTGTTTCACTGAACCAATGATGCGAATTGTTATTATATGAAACCATCAATTACATCTAGTCTAATACGTTTAAAATCTTCTTCTAGATTAACCGTAGCCCTCCTTGTTTTTGGATTAGGAGACTAAAAGATGCTTGTCATGGTTGTTGAGTCTCCTCAAGCCGTGACATGGTCTCTTTTAGAAACTGACCCCATCATACATAAGACGTAGTCTGGTCTTAACCCAATCCGCCGCGTCAGGTCTCCTTGAGTTTCGGTGTAAGTTAAGATTAGACAAGAAAACAAGGGTTCGACTAGAATGGTCATTATGATTTGTTGAGTCTCCTCAAGATCATAAGCGATTAGGGGCAAAAACCTATAGGGATTCACATGTGATGTGATCGATGAAGAGTTCATATACCAATTACAGAGCCGATCAATTTGTTGAGTCTCCTCAAGGTTGTGAAGCTCAGGGTGTTTGGATCCCTCTCTCACAAATTTTGATATTTAATGAATTTGTTCATTATTATGGTTTATATAAATCTTTAAATTAGTGGGAGAACATAGTTTAATAAAAAACCTTTTAAACTATTTAGAACATATGCTAATTCAAAATTCTATCTAATGCGGTATGAAGTTAAGACTTAAGTTTATCGTCGAGAAGAACGTGCTGAATGGAACCAATTATAAGGACTGGTTGAGGAACATCAAAATGGTTCTGTCGTGAACTGGAATCGGTTATGTACTGACAGAAAATGCTCCTAACAAACCTGACGACAAATTCACCAAAGAACAGATTGAGTCCTACAAGTTATGGCAAAAGGATGCAGACAAGGCAAGGTGCCTTACTCTGGCCTCGATGAACAATGATCTGCAGAGGAAGCATGAATGTATGGATGTTCAGAGCATGCTTCTCAATACAGAGCAATTGTATAGTAAGCAGTCTCGGGCTGCTAAATTTGAGGCCACATGCAAACTTTGGGGAACGAAGATGACGAACGGCCCCGTACAAGACCACATAATCAAGATGATCGGTTACATTGATAACGCAGCTGAGCTAGGATTTGTCCTTGATCATGAGATGAGCACTGAAATTATCCTAAGGTCTTTGACTCCTTGATCATGAGATGAGCACTGAATCATGAGATGAGCACTGAGCTAGGATTTGTCCTTGTCCTTGATCATTCATTACAAACTTCACGATGAACAACACTGAGGTGGAACTCTCTATCCTCCTAAACATGCTTCGACAGTTCGAGGAGAGAATCTAGAAAGAACCACCAGTATTGGTTGTCAGCTCTGCTTCTTCTCATCAGCCCAAGGGCAAGGGTAAGAAGAGGCAAATCCCTCAACCTACCAAGGGCAAGAAGGGAAAGAAGAAGAAAGGGACGACGTCTGAGTCTGAGTGTTTCCATTGCCATAAGCCTGGATAATGGAAGAGGAACTGCAAGGCTTACCTTGCAGAGAAAAAGGGGCATGGTGATGCCTCAACTTCAGGTACAAATCTTGTTACAGAGTATATGAATTTTTCATAAAGCTTAATACGTGATATGAGATACCAGTAAATTTACTAAACATCTGTATATTGTCTACATGTGCTTAAAGCTGTGAAGGGGTGAAGTTCCTAGTGCGGTCGGCAAACAGAGTAATCGTTACTGCTGGGGCCGTAAAGGACTTCGAAGATATCAAGGATATAGGCTGGATTTTATTTTGAATAAATGAAGTATTTTATTGCTTGAACAATGATTAAGTGAATGTCACTTAGAATGGAAATGTTGTGAACAATCTTCTATGAATAAAGTCAATGTTTTGATATCTTGATGTGTATACTCTAGTGGCTTTCTGAGTTGTTATGTATTTTCTGAGTTGATGCGATTGACTGGAGCAGTCAGTATTTTTTAACCAAGTCTATAATAACGAGTAAATGTTAGGCGCATATATATTAGATGTGATCTTTATAATGCGCATATGAAATAAGTTCTTGTTTGGCTGCATGTGAAACTTCAAGTAAGAAGATTAATGCAGATATATGAATAGACTGTGTGGATAGCTACGACTGCGTAATTTATCACCAAGGCTCCTATAAATTGATCTTGATGTAACATATTCGTCAAACAACCAAACATAAACACATTCCGTTTTAACTCATTCAGTACAAGTGGGCTGGTTATACTTAACAATCAATGTTCTAAATGAGATTTGGAAAGTCAGGTTGAAGAAGTATAACCAGCAAGTTCTCAAAGTCAGTGGGAGCTAGTATGTTGCTTGGTTCCATTTTGGGCTAAGAAAAGTTCCATGTTATAGAACATCTATATATGACATACAATCAAAAAGGTTTTGTTTATGTCAGAGATATAAAATATATGGTGTCATTAATGTGTTGGACAGAAATGACACAGGATTATTGGAATATGCTATGGTAAGACTGGCTAGTGTGAACTGATAAATCTTAAACAATGGTAGTATATACTAATCGTTAGCTACACAGACGAGGAAAAGTTGTATGAGATTCGAAGATGTTTTCGTAGAATCACCCCTGTGTGATTAAGGGTGTATAGTTAAAGGACTCCGTAATACTGCATAATAGATACGTTTTAGCAAATCCATTCTTTAGGCTTTGACATATGAACGTCTGTAGAGACTGATATGTTAGAACAGTATAAGATACCGAGATAAACAGTCTGAGTGCAAGTGGAAGATATAGGAAAATATGTGCCCTCAAGGCAATTTATCGAGAGAACATCTTGTTCGATTTTAAATGGTACGAATTATCCATGTATGAATAAAATGGTTTTAAATACTTGGATTATTTCTTTAGACTTAAAAGTAAGGTCATACACGTATCTAGATAGATATCTCAATTATGAAAAGTGAATGACCGATAGGAACTTAAGTCTTAAAACGTCTATGGCCATAGATGTGTCGAGAATAGAATATCGGAACATTGGACAGACCATTGTGTCTTTGTCTTAACCTGAATAGTGATGATGATCTCATAATCATTCGACCTGGCGAAGTCCGAGACAAGACACATGTGCTCATTGGAGAATGAGTCCATTGAACGATCCAATAAAGAGTTATCAAATGGTCAACATTAACTAAATTGTCATTGATAAGTCTCTAGTTATGACAGACAAGTTGGTCCTTAAAACTTGAGGTCATTGTATGAACTTGTGTGTGAACGATATATCTTAGATCTATGATCTAGCCTCGAGTCTTCGCTCGTTGAAAGGTCTTAGGTTGGGTGACACTTGAAGTGTACGAGATAAATAGTGATCAATAAAGGATTCGTCTCTTCCATACATGGGAAGTTAGTGTCAAATGCTCAGTATGGTGTCAAATGCTCAGTATGGTTCTTGGTGCAAAACCTTGGCCGGGGTATGTTGTAGGCAGTACAACATGAATATATCAAAGACCGGAGCATACTGACCAGTGCTAGCTAGTAGGGTTGACAGTTTACCATACCCGGGGCTATATGATCGTGCCCCATGAGTACACAAACCCGGGACAAACGACTTGTAGTTTTATCGCAAGCGCACGGTGTAGCGGCGAGCGGGTATCGAACTCAGGGAGGACTAATGATAGTGTCTCCTTCCAATCACCTATCTATCAAGAGGATCGAGAATCGTTTGGGGTAAACAATCACAATCGTGCAAATATCAAGAGAAAGTATCAATTTAATATAACGTCTAGGGATAGGGAATCCCCGCTACGGACCGTCTCTCATCATTGTGATTCATAGGTTTCATCATTGCTAAACTTGAATGTGGGTGAATTAGTCGCAACTAAATGTAGAACCAAGCTCACGCTCTCGCGCTATTGCCGGTCTATAACAAACCTAGGATAGGGCCCAATCTCTTGCAAACCCTAGCCTAAGCCGCTAGCGTGAAGAACGACATCATCGTTCAATCGTATCTCGAGCCCACTCTCGTGCAAACTCGAGCTACGACCTAGGTTGTGATAGTTCCTATCCGTCCAATCTCTTGCAAACAGATATTGGTGTAGATTCACAATTGAAAATCCTAGCTTTGGCCCAATCTCTTGCAAACCAAGTCTAGAGAAATCCAATCGTCAATCTAAATCGAATTTCTAAGCCTTTCTATCAATTGGGACCCAATCTCTTGCAAATCCAAATCGATATGAATTCCTAGCTACCCATAATTAATCAATCCCAACCTAACCCTAATCAATTCTAGCAACAATTTCACAAATTCATTACAATTTAGAAATAGGGTCCATATGGTTCATCCCTACGCCCTAAGACGATGGCATTACTCAATATTCATCATGCTATTCTCAGAAAAATTAATAATAATATCAAGAGAATTCATTGCAAAAGAGAAATAGCTAATAAAAATTGAGTTTTTGATAGGAAATAGACAAACCAATGAAGATCCAATGATATCCAATGAGATTCCAATAAGAATAGCCTTTAAATCTCCAAAATAGAAAGTCTAAATCTAATAATGTAAAAAGTTCTGAAAAGTTCTGAAAAAGGCTGCCCAAAGCTCCTCTAACTAGGGCAAAACTGGGTTTAAATAAACCATAAAATCGCCCAGAAATCGTGACCAAACTGACCCTGCGCAGCCTAGAAATCGCAACTTTCGCAGCAGGCGGAGCGGCTCACTCGGCCGAGTGACAGACCCTGTAAGAAAACAGTAAGTCGAGGGGTTTCAGCGACTGCCTTCAGAGGTGACTCGGCCGAGGGGCTTTATTCACTCGGCCGAGTGGTATTTCATGCTCGGCCGAGTGGGGCCTCTCAGATTGTCTGACAGCTTCCAGTAACTCTGCCTCTTTCTGGACGAATTTCTCGTGCCACTCGGGCGAGTGAACTCTCCTACTCGGCCGAGTGGGCTGTCGTCACTCGGCCGAGTACACGCTGATTCTCTTCTTTGTGCGTGTCCGTTTTGGTCGGCCGAGTGGGCTGTCTTGCTCGGCCGAGTGAGTGCTCCACTCGGCCAAGTGGCATGCTGTAAATGCCAATCTTCTACGTTTCTCCTCCTCGTCGCTCCTACGAAGTTCCTTCTTCTTCCACCGATCCTCCATCGCTGAATTGGCCCTCAAATGAGTCGTGTGTAACACTCCTTAGCGCTTGCGAACCACTTGATCTCAAAATCGCTCCGAATCGCTCCATATTTCCTGAAATACGACAAAAACAAGAAATAGTGAAAAGCATCGCAATATTGTCGAATAATCGTGAAAAACACGATATGGGCGATCAAAATGGCATGCAAACGTGCAGAAAAAGGGTGTAAAATATGGAGTGATCAAAACCCCCCCAAGCTTACCTTTTACTCGTCCTCGAGGAAGATAAGTAAAAGGCGAACCCAACGGGAAAAGTAATAAAAAGAAAGAAAAATGAAAAATAGAATAGAAAGCGAAGAAGGAAATGCTAGATCATTTTTCTCAGGACGTGGGTTTTGCTTACTCTGTAGCACACGGCGAATGTAAAACTCATGCCAAAGATTTTTATCTCGATACCATAGCATATGGATGCATTCAAAATAGAAAACCCGAGAATAGCAAAATAATATGAAATATGGAATCGTTCTAGAATTAACATCGTCTGAAGCATCTAAAGCGGTATACATAATCATAGACCACACACTTTTCAATTAAATGCTTTCTACCTGGAGTATAAGAGATATCACACAATATGGAGCAGTAAGAATAGAAAAGTATGGTTTTCATGAAATGTATGCTAAGTGTCAATTCCTGGATTTCGTAAAACTTTTAGTGATCTCACCAAGTATAGAATATTACCTAGCTTAGGTTGTCATGCACTGTCAGGTAGTCACTCTCTCACACATCATTGGTTCCTCTCCCCCAAGCTTATCTATAAGCGTGGTGGCATAAGATAAATCAATAAATATATTCCCCATTTTTGAAGCTCCATGATAGAATAAAAACAAAAGAGGGAAGAAGAGAGAAAGAGTGTGAGATGAGATCATGTATAAACTTCTTTTCTCTTTTCTTTTCTTTTTCGCCTTTTTTTTCTTTTTTTTTCATTTCAAAAGATTCATATATACAACTGTGATCCCAAATCAAATGATAGAAAGATATACATGTATTTTTTTATTTTTGATTTTGGGGGTAGTGGAGCATGCACTTTATAAAGCGGGAGAATTGCCAATATAGGATCCGCTAAAGGGAGATTCACCAATGAATATAAATAGAGAATTAATGCTCAAGATATGTGGAGAAAGAAATAAATGTAACGCTCGGTTCACTCTATAATACGTGCACAACAACTTCAGCAGAGTAATGTAATCTACTCAGTTTGATCTCAGAAAGTAAACTAGTCCAGTTATATCAACCTAACATTCATTCATTCAACCTGAAGTGAGGCGTACAATTTTCATGCAATAAGAAGTGATATAAGAAAGGAAAGCAGTACTCCAGATATAAGCAATCAATGCGTGAAGCTTGGTGTTTTTTCTACGAAGAGCATACATAAGATTTATCAGACTTCAGCTAATAACAGAATTTCATCTATATTCATACAGGAAAAGGTGTGTTACTATCTCAAATGCATAGCAAGACACAGTATATGGTATCTGAAATAAAAACTATGGCACGACAAAGTAGTATGCAAACAAAGATAAGCTAATCACCACGTCATCATCATCACAGAAAAGTCATCTCTAGCAAAAGATGAAAGAAATAAGGATAAAAGAAAATAGAAACTACTATGAAATGTAGCACATTCAAAAAGGTAAGAAAACATGATGCATGATAAAAAACGAAAAAGTGGGTGAAAATGAGTGCAAAAGCAAAAAATAAAAGCAAAAATAAAAGGGTGACAAAAAGCAAAAGCGTGAGGACTCACTCCCCCAAGCTAAAGTGCACAGTGTCCTCAATGTGCGAAGTGTGGCACACCGAGAGACGTGAAATGGGTGGGGTGGGTGAGGATGCATGCATAATGAAAATAAAAGAAAAGAAAATGATATGGTAATGCAGGTGATGCATGCAGAGGTCAAAATGGTGCATAGTATCAGTGTCCCCAAAAATAAGATCCCTCACTCCCAAAGAGATATAAACAGATATGACCAAAAAGGTACCAAAACGGTGTGTGGAGGAGGGGCGCAAAAATCACCAGGCTCAAAAACAACCAGCAAAACAACAGAAATATAGAAGGCATCCAGTGTGTGCCTAGGCTGGTGGTGGTGCACCAGCACCGTCCTGTGGCGGAGGTGGTGGAGGAGGTGGTGGGCGTGGTAGCTGCTGGGTGGGTGTCGGTGGTGGAGGCAGATGCGCCAGAATCTGGTTTAGGCAAGCCTGAATACTGGGAAGAAAGGTGACGTGGGTCTACACAGAACTAACTGTGGCAGAGAGAGCCCTGAAATCCCCTCTAAGTCCACTAACAGCCCCCTCAAGAGCACGAATGCTCTGAACTAGAGTGTCGGGGGGTAGTGGAGCAGAGGGACGCACAGGTCTAACTGGTGAAGTGCGGGGCCGTCTCACGCGGGCAGTGTAGTGGATGGGTCCAGCAAGGAAGTGGGGTAGTGGTGCTGTGCTCACTAAGTGATGCCCAGCCTCTGTGAGAGGCTGGGATGCAGGAAAGGGCGAAGTGCAAGCAACAACAGAAGTGGAAGTGAAAACAGACGACGAGGTAGTGTGAGAGGTCAGTGACGCAGACGTGGGGACAGATGTCACGACACTCTCAGAAAAGACTGTGACAGTGGAGACCGAGAAGTCGATGGCTGGGGAGGCCGTGAAGGGCACAAAAGATGACTCCCCAGGAGTCGAGGACAACAATCGGGATAGGGTCTCTACTGCGACAGTGAAAGAGGACTCGTCGCTCTCAATAATGGTAGGGGGACGCTCGGGACTCAGAGTGGTAATGGGCTCGGTAGAAAGAGGCACAGTGGTGGTGGTGGTGGACGGCTCAGCTAAAGTGCTCCCGACACTAACAGACGTGTGGACAGAGGTGTCGGGAGGTGCAGACAGGTCATGAGCAGGCTGAGGGATCACGGGGTCGACGGGTGGAACGAGGGGCTCCTGCTGAGCACCCTCGGGCTCAAGCACGCAGGCGGCAGGGATAAGGAGATCCATCGCTGGAATCCAGTCTCCACCTTCTGGTCCAATATGTGTCCAGCAGGGCTCGGGAGAACCATGTAATCCGTGCTGAAGGGACCGTGCGCCACACCCAATGCTGATGACCATGGGGCGAAGCATCTTCATTCGGGTCATAACATCTATAGAAAGTGTAGTGGGGCCCGGAGCTCGAAGCAGGTCATCAGGAAGGTCAACGCCGGTCATAAGGGCCAAGAGGGTGATCAGGCCGCCGTAATAGATAGGTGAGCGAGCACTCACAGAAATAATGATGCGGTCCAAAAACCAACTGGCAATGTTGATCTCGACGGCTGGGACCATATCGTCACTACCCCTATCTAGATCCCTAGGGCATGTCATCGCATAGAGCATGTAGAGCTCTGGCGTAGATAGCGTCCCGGGCTCGTACCTCGCAAGAAAAGTAGTCACCATAAGGCGCTGTGCAATGCAGAGGCAGGGGTGGATAATAGCTGACGCCTTGGCCCTACTAGGGTCAAAGGCGAGTGGAGATCTTGTGATCCATGTCCAGAAAGCGTGAGTGTCAAACGACGGGGGTGGAATGTGCGCGGGAGCGTAGGCGCGGTCTGGGACCGGGACGGCGGGCCACTGGAAAAATGCTCTAAGCATGTCGAGAGTGATCTCGCACTCTCGATCCATCAAACGGAAGGAGCATCCTCCAGGGGTCCGGTCAATGGAACTAAGGACCTCTAGTGTCGGACGGATGTAAGTATCCGCCGACACCGACAGAAAGTCGCGCCATCCCACGTTGTCGTACAACGTGAGAAGCCCCTCAAGTACCCCTAGGCGGTCAAGGTCGGCTAGGTGTGAAAACCTAGAGGGTACTATCGAGCGATGGCAGATACGCTCGAATCTGGCACGGTGTGCATCATCTCGAAACGTAATCCCCATCGGCCTGATGGCGGGAGCGGGTGGTGCCTGTGTGGGGATGGGATCGGTAGGAAGCGGCTGTGTAGGTGGTGGTGGACTAGGTGGCGGGGACTCCTCCCTAGCGGAAGAGGGACCAGGGTCATCTGGTCTCTTCCGCTTGGAAGAGGACACCCGAGTGCATGAACTGCGGCATGGCGGCATGTGTGCCATGAAATGTGCCCACCCAAAATGAAATGCGAGCGCTAAATAATGAAACGAGTATACCTGAGCACGCCGCGAGAGCAATCAGCAATGTGTGCGAAGATATGCCTCCTCCGCAAGGCTCCGTATGCGTCAAAAATCTCCCCAAAGCTCTCCCAAGCTAGCCTGAAAAGCAAACGATAAAATCAGTCAATAATAATCAATATGTATGGGGGAGATAAGGGGTAACAGATATATATATAGGATTTAATTTGAATTTGGGGCGCAACGGGCGTACAAAATAGGAGAAACGAGGAGAAAATCGAATTTTGGCCGATTTGGGGATCACTGGCGGCGAGGTAGGCGGCGCCGGCGGCTAGCGGCGGCGGGCTGACGTCGGCGCCGGTCGGCGGGCGGTCGTCGGCCGTCGTGCGGCGGTGCGAGGTGGGAGGGTTGCGGTTCGGGCGATTGGGGAAGAGGAAACGACAGCGGTTCAGGCGATTTGGGGGAAAAAACTTTTCGAAATTCGCGCAGCCGCAGCCCGTATATATAGGATAGTTACGACTCGGCCGAGTGACGAGCTCACTCGACCGAGTGGGAAACGTAATAAAATTTCGAAATATCTCCCACAAGTTACGACTCGGCCGAGTGGCTTTTCCCACTCGGCCGAATGGACAAGTTCCACTCGGCCGAGTGGCTCAGCCACTCAGCAATTTTTGAGCACTGGAGGGTATCTGATTCACTCGGCCGAGTGACAAGTCACTCGCCCGAGTGGCAAATTATACTGTAAATCGCAAAAATAACAGAGAGTTGGTCAGAACGAGCTTCCCTGATCTGTACTCCACTCGGCCGAATGGAGTCTTTGCTCGGCCGAGTGGCATATGTTACTCGGCCGAGTGGCACCCTGTTTTCTGCAACGGCTCTCTGTTTTCGCTCCATTCTCTGTTTTTCTTCCTACAGTCAGTCCCTGCCTTCTCCTGAGGCCTGAGCGCATTCCTGAAGCGCTCTCCCTTGCCTTGGACATCCTCCATTTGAATGATCTCTCTTTCTCCATCTCCTGTCATGAAAATTAGGACCCGTTGTCACGATTTTCATAGACGCTAGACTCTAAACACTAAGAGAAATCTAAAATAAAAATGAAAATCAACTAAAAATGATATAAAACCGTCGGGTTGCCTCCCGACAAGCGCTCGTTTAAGGTCATGAGCTCGACCCCTTAAGATTTTCGTTTAGCGAGTGATGTTGGGCGCATATGAGATACGCCCGTCAAATTTGCCAGGAAGGCCACTTGGATTTGGTTGTTGGTGCTCGTCGGCCTTCCTTGGCGTCCCCTCATCATGGGTAGAGTTGGGGGATAAGTCCCCCAAACTTGAGCTAGCACCAATCTTCTTCCTCCTCACCGGTGACGCCGATCTTCTATTCGGTGGAGCTTTCTTTGGATTCTTGGCCGTTGAGAGCTTGCAAAGCTCCCTTATCCTTGCGACATCAGCGTCGCCTTCATCATCGGCCATGGAGCTATCCGGAGGGTCCTCCAACTTTTCTTCAATGCTAGAAATTTGGCCTTCTTCAAGGCCGTCATCATGGAGAGCGCCAATAGAATAAGGAATGGCCTCGTCAATTACCTCATCAAGGAGGTCCACATAGTCCAACTCCTCTTGGTAGGGCATATGCTTCATGGCTTTGGGTATGTGGAACTCAACCTCGATGTTTCCGACATTCAAGGATAACGTTCCTTCTCGCACGTCGACTATAACGCCGGCGGTGGCCAAGAACGGGCGTCCAAGTATAAGTGAAGTGTCGCCCTCTTCCTTGATGTCCATGACGACGAAATTGCAAGGTAAGCATATCCCTCCCGGAACTTGTAGCGGAATGTTCTCCGCAATCCCTACCAGCCTAGTGACCCGACCATCCGCTAGTTGTATCCTCATGTCGGTTGGCTTCAAGTCGGTCCCCGTATTCAATTTTCGGAACATGCTAAGGGGCATTAGGCTCACACTTGCTCCCAAGTCAACTAAAGCCTTTTGCAATGGGACTCCTCCAAGTGTGCACGGGATGCGAAAGCTTCCGGGATTCTTGAATTTCATGGGCGCCTTTTCCTTCCGGTTGAACCAAGTCCCTTGTTCGGCAAGCATTACTTTCTCCTTCCTCTTCTTTCCCGATATTAAGTCCTTCAAGAATTTTGCATACGATGGGATCTCCACTATAGCATCTAGGAAGGGTATGTTTAGGCTTACTCCCCTCAAATATTCAAGGAACTTAGCGAGCCTCTTCTCAATTTTGGCTCTTGCCAACCGTTGTGGAAATGGCACCGTCGGCATGTAGGTGCACTCCTCGTTGGGCTTCTTCACTTCAAAATTTCCGCCTCCTTGTGGCTCCTTTGGGCTCTCCTCCTCAATCGCCGACTTCTTGTCATCGAAGATTTCTTCCACGGGCTCCTTAGTTTGGACCATGACGGGAGTAGTATCCTTCCCGCCCCTAGTTGTGACCGCCACTACCGCATTTATGTGGCCAGTATTATTCCGTGGATTAGGCTCCGGTTGAGCCAGCAATTGTTGGGTGTTTTTGTTAAGCAACGTGAGTTGCTCCGCTAGTTGAGCCACTACAGTATTCAGAGAGTCTTGTTGCGCAATCAACCGAGTGTTTATCTTCTTTTGCTCCACCATGAACTCCTCTACCCTAGCTTCATGATCCGATCTTTGGTGTGCTTGAGGTAGGTTAGGAGCTCTCCAACCTTGATTATAACCGGGCGGCCTATATGGTCCCGCTTGTTGCCTAGGCGGGTAATTTGGTTGCGGTGGCCCCTTTGGTTGGTATTGATATTGTGGAGGTGGAGGCCTAGCTTGAGGTTGTTGCGGCGGTGGTGGGTTTAGGGCTCCTTCATTATTTGCATACGAAAATCCCGGATGGTTCCTTGCGGCCGGGTTGGCCCAATAACCGGAGTTCCCCGCAACATATTGCACTTGCTCCAAGGCTCCCTCTCCTTGCTCTCCTCCTACGAACATGACTTGAGATGGATCTTGCCAATCACTCATATTGCTTACCGGCGTAGATCTAGAGGGAGCTCCATGTGGCTCGGTGATATACTTCTCCAATCTCTCCACTACCTTGTGGAGAGAGTCAAATTTGTTCGAAAGCTCCGCTACGGCCTTGGCTTCATATATGCTAGTGGGCTTCAAAGAGTTAGAAGAATGTCCTCGCTCATCGCCCCATTGTTGATTATTAGTAGCCATCTCCTCTAATAGGGCCGTAGCTTCATCCGCCGTTTTGGAAAGAATGGCTCCGTTGGCGGTTGCATCTATGATCTGCTTCGTGCCCGGTTGGAGTCCATTATAAAAACTGTGAACTAGCTCCCATTCTTCTATGCTGTGATGGGGGCATTGATGCTGTAAATCCTTGAAGCGCTCTCATGCCTCGTATAGGGTCTCCTGCGGTCCTTGCTTAAAGGACATGAGCGCACTCCTAATCTTCACCGTCTTAGATGGCGGGTAGAATTTATCCACGAAAGCATTGGCCAACTCATCCCAAGTAGTGAATACCCCTTCCGCCTGCGTCCTCAACCAATATAAAGCTTTGTCTCTGAGGGTGAAGGGGAAGAGTCTCAAGCGGATAGCATCAACGGAAACACTCGGCATTTGAAAGGTGGCGCACTTGGACAAGAATAGCTGCAGGTGATAATGTGGATTCTCATGGGAGTTCCCATGGAAGGGGTCTTGTTGCATTAAGACCACCAATCCCGATTTGAGCTCAAAATTCTTATCCGCCGCCAACTCCGGCATGGCGATGGAAGAAGTGGTGGAAGAGGTCTTAGGCCGTAGCCTATCTCTGATGGATATAATCCTCGCCATACGTGCCGCTAGTTCTTCCAGTGTCTCCGTGCGGTTCATACAATTATCCTCTGCAGCTAGCGTTCATACAATTATCCTTCTCCTCGGCCTTCTCTCGGCTCTGATCCTCCTCTCGGTACGTTCGATCTCCGGATCAAATATAATATCCTCTGGATCCGCAGTCGATCTCGTGTTCATGCAAAGAGAAACAGAGTTTCAAAGGAATTGTTAGCACGAAAGAGGAGTGAAATAAAAAATTAATAAAACAAAAAGAAATAGCTAAGTAGGAAAATAAAACACTGTTGCCTCCCCGGCAACGGCGCCAAAAACTTGCTCGCGCCCCGGGAGTACACACACCTGGGACAAACGACTTGTAGTTTTACCGCAAGCGCACGGTGTAGCGGCGAGCGGGTATCGAACTCAGGGAGGACTAATGACAGTGTCTCCTTCCAATCACCTAGCTATCAAGAGGATCGAGAATCGTTTGGGGGTAAACAATAACAATCGTGTAAATATCAAGAGAAAGTATCAATTTAATAAAACGTCTAGGGATAGGGAATCCCCGCTACGGACCATATCTCATCATTGTGATTCATAGGTTTCATCATTGCTAAACTTGAATGTGGGTGAACTAGTCGCAACTAAATGTAGAACCAAGCTCACGCTCTCGCGCTATTGCCGGTCTATAGCAAACCTTGGATATGGCCCAATCTCTTGCAAACCCTAGCCTAAGCCGCTAGCGTGAAGAACGACATCATCGTTCAATCGTATCTCGAGCCCACTCTCGTGCAAACTCGAGCTACGACCTAGGTTGTGATAGTTCCTATCCGTCCAATCTCTTGCAAACGGATATTGGTATAGATTCACAATTGAAAATCCTAGCTTTGGCCCAATCTCTTGCAAACCAAGTCTAGAGAAATCCAATCATCAATCTAAATCGAATTTCTAGGCCTTCCTATCAATTGGGACCCAATCTCTTGCAAATCCCAATCGATATGAATTCCTAGCTATCCGTAATTAATCAATCCCAACCTAACCCTAATCAATTCTAGCAACAATTTCACAAATTCATCACAATTTAGAAATAGGGTCCATAGGGTTCATCCCTACGCCCTAAGACGATGGCACTACTCAATATTCATCATGCAATTCTCAGAAAAATCAATAATAATATCAAGAGAATTCATTGCAATAGAGAAATAGCTAATAAAAATTGAGTTTTTGATAGGAAATAGACAAACCAATGAAGATCCAATGATATCCAATGAGAATCCAATAAGAGTAGCCTTTAAATCTTCAAAATAGAAAGTCTAAATCTAATAATCTAAAAAGTTCTGAAAAGTTCTGAAAAAGGCTGCCAAAAGCTCCTCTAACTAGGGCAAAAACTGGGTTTAAATACCCCCTAAAATCGCCCAGAAAATCGTGACCAAACTGCCCCTGCGCAGCCCAGAAATCGCAACTTTCGCAGCAGGCGGAGCGGCTCACTCGGCCGAGTGACATTGTTACTCGGCCGAGTGACAGACCCTGTAAGAAAACAGTAAGTCGGGGGTCTCAGGGTCTGCCTTTGGAGGTGACTCGGCCGAGGGGCTTTATTCACTCGGCCGAGTGGCATTTCATGCTCGGCCGAGTGGGGCCTCTCAGATTGTCTGACAGATTCCAGTAACTCTGCCTCTTTCTGGACGAATTTCTCGTGCCACTCGGGCGAGTGAACTCTCCTACTCGGCCGAGTGGGCTGTAGTCACTCGGCCGAGTACACGCTGATTCTCTTCTTTGTGCGTGTCTGTTTTGGTCGGCCGAGTGGGCTGTCTTGCTTGGCCGAGTGAGTGCTCCACTCGGCCGAGTGGCATGCTGTAAATGCCAATCTTCTCCGTTTCTCCTCCTCGTCGCTCCTACGAAGTTCCTTCTTCTTCCACCCATCTTCCATCGCTGAATGGCCCTCAAATGAGCCGTGGGTGACACTCCTTAGCGCTTGCGAACCACTTGATCTCAAAATCGCTCCGAATCGCTCCATATTTCCTGAAATACGACAAAAACAAGAAATAGTGAAAAGCATCGCAATATTGTCGAATAATCGTGAAAAACGCGATATGGACGATCAAAACGGCATGCAAACATGCAGAAAAAGGGTGTAAAATATGGAGTGATCACTATGTAGTGACATAGTTTGACAAAGAGATTAAAACAACGTTATTCAATACGGACACAATCAGAGTGATCCCAACGACACTTTTGTCAATGGGTCAATCACGTAATTATGATGCCGAAATAGGGACGACACCAGCTACTCGTGGTCACTGTCATCTAGGGTTTTGAGTCCCAACTTGTAGTAGGGTCAGGCTGTAGGGTCTCACACTGAGTAGGATTTGCGTCTTAGTAATAGGAAGTATTAAGGAGGAGTGCACTCGGGTGCACGGGAATAATTTAGACACAAAGAATTTGTGACATTAAGTCTATATTAAATGGGATTTTAATTGTTTCACAAAAGGTTTGTGATATTAACATTATAAGAATGCTACAAGGGATTATTGAATGTGATGCAAAGTAATTTAAAATATATCGTAAATTGTTTGTGAGAATATTTTAAATAACAAAAGCATAGAAATGGTTTACATAGGTTTCGGGATAGTCCCTGGTAAAATCTGTGTTTCAAACAGATCAGAAATGGGCACAAACGGAGGTCAAATGCTCAAAATATAGCTCAAAAGGCCAGAACTGGGCAAAAGTACAAATGGAGCTCAAATGCTCAAAATATAGCTCAAAAGGCCAGGGATTTTGCCCAGTTCGGGCCCAGCCCAACCCAGCTTGTAGGCCGGGCTTGCCCACCCAGACTGGGCGGGAGGGTCAAGACTGCCCAGCCAGGCGGGCTAACCCGCCCGCATATGCGGGCAGGTCGAGCCCGCCAAGGCGGGCTCTGGGTTGAGCCAGCCCGCCCCAACGGGCGGGTCAGACCCGCCCGCTGGGTGGGCTCGCCCAGCGAGCTGGGGGCACCCAGCTGACCTGTGGACCCATTGGTGGGGCCCACGGCTAGGGTTTCAGAAACCCTAAAAGACGACTGCGTTTCTGAAACCCACTGGTGGGGACCATGGTTAGGGTATCCTTAATATCTTCCGTTCCTCAGTACGCATCCTAGCAAGACGAGGAGGAGGGTTGTCACGCCCCGTTCCCCAGAATACCCGATACTTAATTTAATTTTTTTTCCAAGTATTCTGAAGAGTGAGGGTGATGAGAGAGGAAAAGAACGAGAAAGGAGAAACTGAACAAGCAGGCCACTGCGCACATGCTGGGATAGTACAAGTAATGCTTCACAATAACATCAAAACGATCTCATGAATACATAGATCAACAACAACATAACATATATATATATATATATATATATATATATATATATATATATATATATAGGGTAAAGTGTTCCTAGGGTGACTCCTTAGATTCAATCTAAGGAGTCGCCCCCATTTTCCACATATCCCACATTTTTTTCGGAATTTTTTCCATGGGGTTGTTGTTCACCTCATGGATGATCAACATACCAAAAATCAATTCATTCCAATACTTTTAGAGCCCCCATCTACCCCTTGCAACTTCATGGTTTTTCAGCATGTTTTCAGACCGTTGAAGTTGCAAGGGGTAGACGGGGGCTCTAAAAGTATTGGAATGGCTTGATTTTTGGTATGTTGATCATCCATGAGGTGAACAACAAACCCATGAAAAATAAAATCCAAAAAAATTGTGGGAGATGGGAGAAAATGGGGGCGACTCCCTAGATTTAATCTAAGGAGTCACCCTAGGAACACTTTACCCATATATATATATATGGGTAAAGTGTTCCTAGGGTGACTCCTTAGATTAAATCTAGGGAGTCGCCCCCATTTTCCCTTATATCCCACAATTTTTTTGGATTTTATTTTTCATGGGGTTGTTGTTCACCTCATGGATGATCAACATACCAAAAATCAAGCCATTCCAATACTTTTAGAGCCACCGTCTACCCCTTGCAACTTCAACGGTCTGAAAACGTGCTGAAAACCCATGAAGTTGAAAGGGGTAGATGTGGGCTCTAAAAGTATTAGAATCAGACCGTTGAAGTTGCAAGGGGTAGACGGTGGCTCTAAAAGTATTGGAATGGCTTGATTTTTGGTATGTTGATCATCCATGAGGTGAACAACAACCCCATGAAAAACAATTCCGGAAAAAAATGTGGGATATGGGGAAAATGGGGGCGACTCCTTAGATTGAATCTAAGGAGTCACCCTAGGAACACTTTACCCTATATATATATATATATATATATATATATATATATATATATATATATATATATATATATATATATAAAATTCAATTTATATACATAACCCAGGTACACCACTACATATACACCATCATTCTCCACCTCCCAAGACATCCATATCTCACCACCAGACAGCTCACATCCAGTGCTACTCCTGAACCCAGCTCCAAATCACCTCCAACCAAGCTAACCCTGATACCTGAAAAATGGGGAGGAGCACATCAATGTGTGCCCAGTAGGAACCAACTTGGATTTGGAACACCGTTCTAAGGTTATCAAACCATGAGACAAGGCAAGAAAGATAAGACATGTAGCTAAATAATATAATGGAAAGTGAATAACTAAACAATGGAATTATACCTGTGGTCTGTTGTCGAGTTACTACAAGAAATGGGTTAGCACGAATAATGATAATAATAATAGCACAAGTGTTCAAGCAAACACTATCTAATAAGAAGAGTACAAGTGCCTGAGGCATAACACAGAGTCACCAAGAAGCAGGCAAAGGGAAGGGAAAGTGCTGGCAGCAAAAGAAGTAATACACAAATTCTTATTTTACTATTTTGTAATTGAGTTAATTGGAATTTGGGTAAACTGTGTGATATCAGGTCCTGGACTTCACCCCAAATTTGGGGTGAACTAGCACACGACGCATTGGACACGGGCACTGTACGCCGGGCCTCTCAGCTCCCTCGTCCCTGGCAAGAGTGAGGCTCTACAACCCCCTGACACCTCCACTCCCGGTAAAGGCGAGTGGGTATGAAAATCCCCTCCACTCCCGGTAAAGGCGGGTGGGTGTAAACTCCACACATCACATAATCATCTCCCAACTTCACAGTCCAGGCCTCATATCCACAATTTACTCAAATCCCACCTAAAACCCGGGCTTTGCTAACTCACCCTCCTTAGGGAGGACTGAGACATGTAAGGGTTTCATTTCGTCATTTTAGAAATGGAGGAGTGACGTTGCATGGCATTACATTCCATTTTCTTACCAACATGGGTCATGCACCGAAGTGTCATGCCCTCCATCGAATTCATATTAACCCATCATCACACCACATCTAGTGCCATGCATGACATGCTCCCAATAGCACCATTCTATATCAAATTTCATTTCATAACTATAGGATGGAGCATTTCTCAAAATTTTGACATTTGCCTTCATTCAGGCATTTTCACAAACATGTGGTGGGCGTGACGTGTATGTCCATAGACACATTAGCAAATAAATTGGAAAAACATGTCATTAATCTAATTTACATATAACAACAATAATCATGCACCATAGCAAGTAGAATAACAACAATACACAAGTTATCACACCATTTAACTACTTCAGCTTGCAGGAATTTGCAGGACAGCCGTAAAGATCAATACAATACATCCATTTCTCTTAGGAATTTGACAAAATAATATAAATCAAAGTTGGAGATATGGAAGTTTGGGACTCACAGATAAAATTTCATGTAAAAATATGAAATATATGATATATAGTGAATTAATTAGTGAAGTGTGTCAAATCTGTTTTTCAGACAGATTTTAGGGTCTGTGTTCAAAGACAAATTTGAGCACGTTCTAGCCAGAAATTCGACATAAGAGCATTTTGATGAACTTTTAGAAAAACTTGTTAAATTTCCAACAAGACCAAGAACACAAAATTTCATTGAGTGTGCAGGTATTTAAGCTATTTCTACTGAACTGTGTCAAAGCTGGAAATCAAACATGCATACTGTAGAATTTGAATTTTTACTCCCAATTTCAGAATTGAACATATATCAATATTTATATGATTTTGGGGTAGGACTTCAAGATCTACAAGCTTATATTTTTTTCAAAGCCTAATTCAAACCACAGAGAATAGAATTCAGACATGAACACACATCAAAATTTCAGCTTGTCAAGGAAGTGATGTTAGTTGTAATTTCAAGGGAATTTTCCTGAAAATTAGAACATGGCATATGAATTTGATTATAACTAATCCATATTGATAAAACAAGAGATGGAAACATGATAAAATAGAACCCTAATAAAATCCCAAATCCAAATTAATTCCTACATTAAAGAAGCACTTCTTCTTCTCTTCTCTTTCTCTTCTTCTTCTTCCCCCCTTTTTTCTTTTTCTTTTTTCTTTTTTTCTTTTTTTTTCTTTTTTCCCCTTTTTTGTGAAGAATTTCGGCCATGTCTTGGGGAGGTGGCCAGCCATGGTGAGGGAGAGGGAGGGGAATGGAGATTTGTGTAGAAAAGAAAAGAAATGAAGAGTTTAGAAGAAAGAAATAAAAAATCTATGGAATATTCCCTTTTTATCCTTTCCTTCTCTTCCAAAATGGAATATTTCAAGGGAATATTCCATGTGTAAATCACCAAAATACCCTCACATGTTCCAAATATTTACAAGTTTGCCATTACTTTACACACAACTTGGGTACGTACGCATAGCACTTTAAGCCCAAATGACCGTTTTGCCCCTGACCTTTCTAAAAATTTACGGGGATTACCATTGACCCCCAACCCCTTTCCACACTAGCATGGCTCCCCTTATACACATCCACACACATCCATGCGTGCATACAAGCATCACACACACGTCTAATACTTCTCTGTAGTTTTGCATCAACGACGTCCTTCGCATTTCTCCCGCATTCACATGTCGCATTCTCTTCCCTTAGCCACGTATCACGGCCTAATCTCCTCTACATTACGTCACATACATCATTATCTACGCTTATTTAATGCCCACGTGCGCATTCTATGTGAAAATGCCACGCGTATACAGTAAAATACACGTATAGGGCAAAACAGGGCATTACATCCTACCCACCTTAAAATAAAGTTCGTCCTCGAACTTTCTAGGGTGTGAATCTTGCCGAGGTCAGCTAGGTATGATGGTCTTACTATCCAGGAAGTACAAACAAGGATACATATCTACACCACACTTATATACTCTATATGCTTCACTACCAGCCATACTCATCTGTAACGCACACATGTCACAGATACATCCTATCACTCACCTAGTAGCACATCCATATCACTATATGCATCATCACATACACATACATATATGTTCTTCATATAAACATCTTAGCACACATATTCACACATTAACATATACATCACACACCACAATTAAGTCTCTATATGTATTATTATACATATTTAGATCACTACTTACTTCCATGTGCATACGCCATTACATCGTATCCCATCATGATACCTTCAAGTATAACAATTCATATTTTACCTGCTTACACACACACACACACACACACACACACACACACACACACACATACATACACATATTTGTCTATATCCATGCACAAACACACAACAATACCTATTAACCTACACACCATTACTTGATAAACATGGTCACTATCACGGTGTCACACCGTATATACACCGGACCCCTATACACCCAATACTTAGTCATATAAATTCATCCACGATCATATGGACATAAACATCTGCATACACACGATAATTAGTCTCATCCAACCTACATAGACGTGCATGCACTATCACATGCACGATCAAGTTACCTAAGGTCCACAATTATAATTATAGATAAATATATACATAATCTCATATTCATAACAATGCACCTACTGCCTCACACAGATAGGCACATATACCACACACAATTCACACAAGAGTGCACAACATCATACATCCCCTGCCATACGCTATATATGTATATACATAACTACCTTTGTACATCCTACGCACATACGGCCAAAATAGTCAAATAACTATAAATGTCCATTCACACTCCACATACGCACGTATACATAATAATGTGCAACCAATTACACACAGTCCAACCCACACATATCAACAGTTTCATTCAGTTACATTTATCAAACATATACATACTCCTTATCTATGACATTTACATCCACATTGCATATGCATACACATACACACAGGCTTTGGTACATACCCATATACACATGCATACAAACAAGAATACCTTTATCCAAGGCACACCGAGATACACCTGGATAAACAACCCTATAGGATAGATCGGCAGGTAAACAAACAAAATACGTATAAGTATTTATGTATACATTCATTCATCCGAAATATACATCATTACGTATACTCCCATGCGCATCACATATACATATACACATCACACGTATAACGGAAGTTCATACAACTATGATAAATATTCACGTATATACATCAACCAATACACCACACGAACACTCCATATAACCTAATTCATATTCACTTACTTATTATGTATATACAGAGATATACGTATCAATTTCATGTGTGTGTGTGTGTGTGTGTGTGTGTGTGTGTGTGTGTGTGTGTCTACACACAGCCAAATACACGTTCACTCATACACACCAATTTATCATTATAATGATAGGTATGCACACAAACATACATATATATACTTATTGGGATCTATGCAACCAGGCACATACATTCCCATGTATGGGCACACACCTGTGTACACATGTTATACATACCCTGCTATCACATACTCATACAAGCAAGTTATCCAAGGATAGTTATCCAAGGGTACCAATATGTAGTCGGTAACCATCCATACCATTATATACATAGCATTCAATATATCCACACTTTTACTAACATACTTGCATACACACAAATAAGTATATTTCAATATTCATACACATTCAGTAGATAGTCACACTCCATGTACATACACATTCACATACTAATACATGCATATCAAATTAGGGATCATTCACATACATATACATGTAACCACTCATACGACATACACCAATACACAGTCAATAACACATATACACAGTCACACCATACTCTCTACAATACACCTACATACATATAAGTATCACATACACCCATACACAATCCTCCTCAAGCCACTATATATGGAAGGACACATACATTACGTATACGTCCAAATAGTCCAATAGATGCCATTCTACGGGTAAGCGTATACACTCATATTTACATATACCATAACTCTACTTAACCGTGCAAACACATAGCCATCCACTTACACATGCACTATATAACCTCAATCTTTACATTCATCGCATTCTACATATGTTACACGTTACACTTCTATCCCTATCCCATATTAGGCACGGTATAGGGCTAAGAGTCTAATACAAGAGTCTAACTTAGGGTGGACGGGTTAAAAGCATCCCTAGCCTCCTTAGGATACATCTACTTCAAATACCTTGGAGCATTTCTCATTCTATCTATATATATCCCATACTTATCTATATCGTTGCATACACGTCACGTATGGCTATAGCACAACACTTATCTTTACAGAATAGTACAACCCACAACCATATACCAAAGTAAGACAATATACCAATTCCTATTGGCACATAAGCAGCACATACATATATTCTGAGTTATTTAAACTTTTTAATACCTTAGGAATTCTTACCCTAGTAATGCAATACTAGCGATATATATGCACTAACTTCCCACCGATATATCTACATCACCTACCCATACAATCACACATATATTCACACACCTGCACTTTTCCACATATAGCTACAGGACCATATGAACACTCCACCACTCTATCCGCTCAAGGATAGATATACACATCTTAGTACTTTCTCACACATGGAAACAACCGTAATGTAATAGATAGGAAGACGCTTACATGCACTCACACCATATATGTACATATCCTCACTCACACCCCTACAGGGTATATGTCCCCACTAACTTATATGTATTCCTCAATATACATTCACGTATAACATGTATATCACCTATGACTCAGAGTCACATAAGTATACCACTCACCTGCCTCCTTATCTGCATCACGTATTTCCATAGAGACGTAGTATACGTATGCTCGAGTATTCGCCCACCTAGCATATACGCCCACACCTATCTATATATAACTACAAACATCCAAGATACATGTAACGTTCAGGTCATTCAAATATACGGGTATACCGCAACATACGCAATTCAAATCTCTAAGAACAACAAATGCACTTATATCCACGGGTTCACCCAACTACATATACACGTGTATATCAACAATATACATCCTTAGTCTACTCCACTGTAGGCCCTGACTTCCTAAGTTAGGGGTTTAAGGGTGGATTACTTAAGGCTCTAAGGTCACTACCCACCTTAGGGCTAATCTATCCCAATCACCTACTGAAGCACTACTTGTACTATCCTTACGCACATCGCAATGCGGTGACCTGCATGGGCCACCAAAAACTGTCACGCCCCGTTCCCCAGAATACCAGATACTTAATTTAATTTATTTTCCAAGTATTCTGAAGAGTGAGGGTGATGAGAGAGGAAAAGAACGAGAAAGGAGAAACTGAACAAGCAGGCCGCTGCGCACATGCTGTGATAGTACAAGTAAAGCTTCACAATAACATCAAAACGATCTCATGAATACATAGATCAACAACATAACACACACACACACACACACACACACACACACAGATCAACAACATAACACACACACACACACAGATCAACAACATAACACACACACACACACACACACACACACACATATAACAACTTCAATTTATATACATAACCCAGGTACACCACTACATATACACCATCATTCTCCACCTCCCAAGACATCCATATCTCACCACCAGACAGCTCACATCCAGTGCTACTCCTGAACCCAGCTCCAAATCACCTCCAACGAAGCTAACCCTGCTACCTGAAAAAATGGGGAGGAGCACGTCAATGCGTGCCCAGTAGGAACCAACTTGGATTTGGAACACCGTTCTAAGGTTATCAAACCACGAGGCAAGGCAAGAGATATAAGACATGTAGCTAAATAATATAATGAAAAGTGAATAACTAAACAATGGAATTATACATGCGGTCCGTTGTTGAGTTACGGCAAGAAAGGGGTTAGCACGAATAATGATAATAATAATAGCACAAGTGTTCAAGCAAACACTATCTAATAAGAAGAGTACAGGTGCCTGAGGCATAACACAGAGTCACCAAGAAGCAGGCAAAGGGAAGGGAAAGTGCTGCCAGCAAAAGAAGTAATACACAAATTCTTATTTTACTATTTTGTAATTGAGTTAATTGGAATTTGGGTAAACTGTGTGATATCAGGTCCTGGACTTCACCCCAAATTTGGGGTGAACTAGCACACGACGCATTGGACACGGGCACTGTACGCCGGGCCTCTCAGCTCCCTCGTCCCTGGCAAGAGTGAGGCTCTACAACCCCCTGACACCTCCACTCCCGGTAAAGGCGAGTGGGTATGAAAATCCCCTCCACTCCCGGTAAAGGCGGGTGGGTGTAAACTCCACACATCACATAATCATCTCCCAACTTCACAGTCCAGGCCTCATATCCACAATTTACTCAAATCCCACCTAAAACCCGGGCTTTGCTAACTCACCCTCCTTAGGGAGGACTGAGACATGTAAGGGTTTCATTTCGTCATTTTAGAAATGGAGGAGTGACGTTGCATGGCATTACATTCCATTTTCATACCAACATGGGTCATGCACCGAAGTGTCATGCCCTCCATCGAATTCATATTAACCCATCATCACACCACATCTAGTGCCATGAATGACATGCTCCCAATATCACCATTCCATATCAAATTTCATCTCATAACTATAGGATGGAGCATTTCTCAAAATTTTGACATTTGCCTTCATTCAGGCATTTTCACAAACATGTGGTGGGCGTGACGTGTATGTCCATAAACACATTAGCAAAGAAATTGGAAAAACATGTCATTAATCTAATTTCCATATAACAACGATAATCATGCACCATAGCAAGTAGAATAACAACAATACACAAGTTATCACACCATTTAACTACTTCAGCTTGCAGGAATTTGCAGGACAGCCGTAAAGATCAACACATTACATCCATTTTTCTTAGGAATTTGACAAAATAATATAAATGAAAGTTGGAGATATGGAAGTTTGGGACTCACAGATAAAATTTCATGTAAAAATATGAACTATGTGATTTATAGTGAATTAATTAGTGAAGTGTGTCAAATCTGTTTTTCAGACAGATTTTAGGGTCTGTGTTCAAAGCCAAATTTGAGCATGTTCTAGCCAGAAATTCGACATAAGAGCATTCTGATGAACTTTTAGAAAAACTTGTTAACTTTCCAACAAGACCAAGAACACAAAATTTCGTTGAGTGTTCAGGTATTTAAGATATTTCTACTGAACTGTGTCAAAGCTGGAAATCAAACAGACATGCTGTAGAATTTGAATTTTCACTCCCAATTTCAGAATTGAACATATATCAATATTTATATGATTTTGGGGTAGGACTTCATGATCTACAAGCATATATTTTTTTCAAAGCCTAATTCGAACCACAGAGAACAGAATTTAGACATGAACACACATCAAAATTTCAGCTTTTCAAGGAAGTGATGTTAGTTGTAATTTCAAGGGAATTTTCATGAAAATTAAAACATGGCATATGAATTTGATTATAACTAATCCATATTGATAAAACAAGAGATGGAAACATGATAAAATAGAACCCTAATAAAATTCCAAATCCAAATTAATTCCTACCTTAAAGAAGCACTTCTTCTTCTCTTCTCTTTCTCTTCTTCTTCTTCTTCTTCTTCTCCTTCTCCTTCTTCTTCCCCCCGTTTTTTCTTTTTCTTTTTTCTTTTTTCTTTTTTTCTTTTTTTTCTTTTTTTTTCCTTTTTTGTGAAGAATTTCGGCCATGTCTTGGGGAGGTGGCCGGCCATGGTGAGGGAGAGGCAGGGGAATCGAGATTTGTATAGAAAGGAAAAGAAAAGAAGAGTTTAGAAGAAAGAATGGAAAAAATCTATGGAATATTCCCTTTTTATCCTTTCATTCTCTTCCAAGAATGGAATATTCCAAGGGAATATTCCATGTGGAAATGACCAAAATACCCTCCCATATTCCAAATATTTACAAGTTTGCCATTACTTTACACACACACAACTTGGGTATGTACGCATAGCACTTTAAGCCCAAATGACCGTTTTGCCCCTGACCTTTCTAAAAATTTACGGGGATTTCCATTGACCCCCAACCCCTTTCCACACTAGCATGGCTCCCCCTATACACATTCACACACATCCATGCGTGCATACAAGCATCACACACACACGCCTAATACTTCTCTGTAGTTTTGCACCAACGACATCCTTCGCATTTCTCTCGCATTCACAAGTCGCATTCTCTTCCCTTAGCCACGTATCACGGCCTAATCTCCTCTGCATTACGTCACATACATCATTATCTACGCTCATTTCATGCCCACGTGCGCATTCTATGTGAAAATGCCACGCGTATACAGTAAAATACACGTATAGGGCAAAACAGGGCATTACAAGGGTTGGATTAGATCCAAAGTCTTTGATGTGAATCATACTCAAGTGAAACTTTCTTCGGTGAGTGATTGGCTCAGAGGCATGGTGTTGGCTCGCTTCGGGAGGTCCAGTCTTGGAGGCACCGAGTCGGCTCGCTGCGGGAAAAGGTTGCTGAAAACGACGCTTCGTGTTCTGCAGAAACGAAGTTCAAGGCATGTTTTCTGTTGTCACTTTGCTTTCATATATTGTTGTGATATGTCATAATATTCCATATTTTATCTAAATGTTTACACGTCAAATTGATTGCTTAAATCCCGATTTTATACGCTTTTATGTTGATGATGGGAACTATTTAACTTCGAGAGCGTTTGGTTGCATGTCAGAGAATATCGAACAATTTGGAGCATATTGGAGAGAAGGACATAATCATCGATGCCAGAGCATCAATGGCATCGTATTTGAGGAGTTCATGCTGCTGAAGAGGAGCAAGAAGAAGAAGGAAGCAAAGAAAGAAGAAAGAAAAAAGAGGCAAAAGCTGACCTTGGCTGGAATTCCAGGTCGCTCGGCCGAGCGGCTACCCCGCTCGGTCGAGCTGATGCCGCAAAAGAGAAGAGCAAGGTGGGGTCCAAGACAAGCTTCCAGGCAGTAGGTCGCTCGACCGAGCGACCTACCTCGCTTGACTGAGCGACCCTCTGCAGACGACACCCAGATTTGCATTGGAAATCTCTATTGATTTCGCTCGACTGAGCAACTTACCTCGATCGACCGAGCGGCATTCTCTACCCAGACTCGAAGATGAATCATCCAAGACGTGCTTGACTGAGCACAAGGCCGTGCTCGACCGAGCGCAAGGGCACACTTGGTCGAGTGGTGCGGGTCCCAGCACCCGCAAGTCGCGATCTGCTTGGGTTTTCTGGGCGTTTTAGGGGTTTCTAGGGGGCTATAAATATGTTTTGAGTAGCCACCATATGGGGAGGGGGCTTTTGTGCTAGGAGACTATTTTCGGAGGCTAGGCCAAGCCATCGGCCCCCTCGGTGATTTTTGTATCGAATTTATGTGAAGTTAAGTATTTTCTTATTGAATCCTTTTTATTGCTTTTCTTAATTGTTTGTGATGTTGATTTCAATTGTTTTCCTATCTTTCCCCATGATTGAGTAGATCTATTGCTAGGGTTAGGGATGCACCCTAGGATTCTAGTGATTGGATGTTAGGCTAAGCTTAGTTGAACGAATCTAGGGTTGCTCTTTGGTGGGTTGAACAAGGGTTTTGGGGGATTAGCCCTAGAATTGGATGATTGCGAAAGTATCTCCATGTTCTAGGGAAGATCCACCTGAATCTGATTAGGGATTAGCGTCACCTTCTAGGGCTCGTGATCATGAAAGTGACTCGTGCGCTAGGAGTGATTACTAACCCCCGATCTGCTAGTCGGTGACTACGAGAGTAGCCCGACAACTAGAACAACCGTAGTGTAGTATCCCAATCCGTAGATCACAAGAGTGGATACGAATCTGTGTTACGGGAATTGTATCAAGCGTAATGCATGTATCCGTGTGTGAAGTGCATAGCGAAAGAAGCTGAGCATAGGGATACGTTAGATGAGTAGGGCGACGAAAGTCAAGTACTCGTTCCCATCTTCAGATGTGACACTATTACCTTCATTCGTAGTTCGACGAAAGGGTCCTTAACCTGAGATCCAAGCCTGAAAGTCCTAGTAGGGATTCCGACACCCTAGCGAGATTTCTCTCAATTGTTTTCTTTGCTTTCTTTTTGTGTGGAGTTGTCTATTGTGCCTTGCTGATCGTGACACCCTCGTATTTCACCTCCGCCACCATTACGACCTCCTTCGTAATGCACCTCCACAATAAATTCGAAGTCTAAACCAACCTAGGAATCGATAGGTAGTATAAGCAACGCCTCCCTGTGGATTTGACCCCGAACTCATCGGGAATATATTGCTCTGACACCCTTGCACTTGGGGGCGATGGTGTGCATTAACCTTTTTGGGGGTGTGCATCCTCGCAGGACAAACAAAATGGCACCGTTGTTAGGGAGGCGTTCTGCCATATTACATATTTATCACAATTAGGTTGATTAGACTACAAATATAAAAAGAAAAGAAAAAAATTAATATAAAACACTTGAAAACTTACAAAAAAATAAAAAGAGATTTTTGCTCTGCCACCACTTTATTATTATCTCTTTTTATTGTACAACTGATATATTTTTCAGGTTGTTTGTTTTTGACTATTCAAGTACAATGGAACAATTTTGGGATTATTCAGGCAAAGATTATTCGGCACATTATGAGGCTCTAATGGAAGAATACAGATATTATCCGTAGGACACATACTATCAGATGGAAGGATATGACCCTACTCAGAGTGCTATGCATACTGCGAGTCTTGTGATGTGGAAGGACACATGCCCTATGAAAGCCGCGTCTATCTATTGAGTCCTGACCTTCCCATCAATTTGGCGCTCGCATGGTTTGAGGAGAGCGAGGGACTTATTAAATCTCAGCGAAATGAGACCCTTAAGTTGTGGCAAGAGGTCAATGAACTCTACAGGGCTCTTCAAGCTCATGAGCACCTGACATCATAGGCACGCGACAGATTGGCTATTGAGAGTGACGATGACGTTCATCTTGGGGGAGAAGATTCACATCATTACATCGAAGATGAGAGCTGCGAATGCAACAATGACATTGCTTTTGAAGTTTTGCCCAAGCCGTCTCCCGTTCTTGAAACATTCACTCAGGTTGAGCAAAATACGGACATGTATGTACGCCATCTGATGCCTCGAGTTCCGGGATAGAAACGAAGAAGTAGGTATAAAAAGGAAAAATATGAAATGTAAGATGCCTCGAGTTCCGGGATAGAAACGAAGAAGTAGGTATAAAAAGGAAAAATATGAAATGTATATTGCCTTTTATACTTGAGGATCCCAAGGAGGAGGCCGAGGCAGTGTGTTGTAAGGATATGGATGTTGTCACCTCTGACGAGACAGTGACCCCTGGCGCGATTGCAGCCAATTATGATGTCACTGCAGAGCCGGGTTATGCCGTCGTCGCTCCCCCACACATCTATCCGCTAGTTATTACGATGAGTGGTTGGACGGAGCGGATTCAGAGGGAGAAGACATGAGGTTTTCTACCTTGCACGGGATGACAGATACGACGCATCCGAGGGCGACACATCTACTTTCATACATGGAGAGCCCGATGATACTTTAGCATCCTGCTGGTCCCCCTACTTGACACATGAGCCAACAGGGCCGGAGCATGCTTCTGAGGAGGTCGTACACACGGAGTCAGAGCTGGACACTGAGGAGGTTGTGCATTGGGATGCTGATACAGCCATTCATCAGGATCCCGAGCACTATCCTCCCCCATTAGAGATCCAACAGTCACCTCACCCTTCCACTGACACTGAGGACCATCCCACAGAGCTTATTGCTCCCATTCAGGGAGAATCTTTTACACACTCGCTTCTCTTGTCTGAATCTATTTCCACTCACGTTATTTATGATGATTCGGATTTTGATGACACGTTACATATTTTGCAGGACACTTACACATTCAATCACGAGATACATTGGGACGTGTCTGATGAGGATTGCGAGGAGCCACCTACCATGGACGCTATTGAGTATGATCAGGAAGTGCGCTGGGATGAGTCTGACGACGATGAGTCGCTTGATGAGACCCACGCTTATATGCCAGAGTTACCTGAAAATCCTGAGACGAACGCCAAGGAGTTCCCTGTCGTGATGCACGAGAGCGGAGATATATTTTCAGGGAAGTGTCGTCAACCGTTCTTTATCTTACATATTTCTTTTGATGACCTTCTTTGGAATACTTTTATTTTGGAGAAGAATTATTCACATCAGACTGATGCGGCTTATCTCTTTCAGGATACAGGTGGAGTTCTTGGAGAGATGCTGGGAGCCGCATTGCTAGAATATGATGAAGTCTATGAAGACACGCACCTGGCGGAGCCACAGAAGGATCAGTTGGAGCAGTTGTCTGCACCGACAAAGATACTGGATCCGTATTTTGCTACAGCTGGTATCAATCCAGTAGTGTAGATGTAGTGTAGAATTTTATGCTTTAAATAAACACGAATCCTCTCGACAGCGAGAGGATTGTATAGGATTTTTATGCTTTCTTAGTTAATAAATTCACCCCATATGATGGTTACACAATAATCTTTTGCACCGCACCCTATTCAATGATTTGATTGCCCACCCTAATTTTATTATGCTTTTTTTTTGCTTCTCTCCCCAATTTTTATGCCCATCTGTCCACACCGGGCACCGTCTGATATAGCTTAGGGGAGAGCAAAGTTATTTTGCTGTGTAGCTCCTTATTTTATCGTTGTCCTATATCCATATCACACATATTGAGGACAATGTGATGTTTAAGCTTGGGGGAGTGCACTGTGCACGCACTTTGCTTTGTCGTAAAACACACTTTAAATTTTTCTGATGAACGATATTGACTTCTCTATTTTTCTCTCATATGCTTCATTTTTATAAATATTATGGATTTTTTATGAACTCTGATATTTGTTAGACTAGAGTTTAATTCTTTGATTAGAGTATCATTGTTAATATGCGTTTTCATACTAAAATCCATAGTTTAACAACCATATTTTCGAAACAGTTGAGCTAAAAAATGAATGAATCAAAATCTAAAAATTATTTGATTCTTACGTGATTTGATTGATAATTCTATTGCTTCATGGATGTTTAGTAATTCAAAAGAGATGATAACCTCACGACAACCAAAGTAGTGATAACTAGAATTCCTGAGACCGAGCCATTTCTAGATTCTATGCTTTTCCTTTTCTTTTGTTTATAGCCAAATAAATGATCTTTGATCATACTTTGTATTCCATCACGTTTACGTGAGTTTGCAAAAATCCCAAAAACATAAAAATTAAATAAATATCCTAAATAAAAGGTCCTTGGGGTTCCTTGTAACCCGATGCTCTAAGATCTTCTGATCTGGGATCTTCTGATCTGGGATGCATAGACCGCTCCTTCACTCCATTGTGTTTACGCAAGTTTGCAAGACAAAAAGCCAAAAAAAATAGCCAAATGTATAAAAACACAAAAATTCCATATCTTTATCTCCATTTCTATATAGAATAAGGACATGGCAGAGTTGATGGGTTCTAGGTGTCATGAAACGAGCATATTGTGGTGATTGCTTTACCTTAAATGAATTTACTAGCTCATTCCATGAAGCTTAACAAAACATCACGCATGCTTGAAACTGTTTGATCATTACATATTTATGCTACTTAGAGAATGAATTGTGGAGATTGGATTCATCTCTGTGAACTTAGTATATTTCATGATAAACTACGATAGGATGTAGCTCTACTCTCATTTCATTGTTTATCAAGTTTATTACATTTGTTGGAACCCACAATAAGTTCATTTAAGCGAGACTTAAGCATTTTGTATGAATGTGCGTTCCGATTATATATTGGCGTGTGTTCACGTATTCTTGTATCCATGGGTTCATATATTTGCTGAGTTTAAGATTGAGCCCCTTGACTCCATCACACTTCATCACCTCACTTTTCCATTGTATTCCTCTCCCGGGTTTTGCTTCAAACTAGTCTTCCTCGAGGACGAGTAAGAGGTAAGCTTGTGTGATTTTGATGTGTCATGATATTCCATATTTTATCAATATGTTTACACGTCAAATTGATTGCTTAAATCCCAATTTTATACGCTTTTATGTTGATGATTGGAACTATTTGACTTCGAGAGAGTTTGGTTGCATTTCAGGGAATATCAAGCAATTTGGAGCATATTGGAGAGAAGGACATAATTGTCGATGCCAAAGCGCCAATGGCATCGTATTTGAGGAGTTCATGCTGCTAGAGAGGAGCAAGAAGAAGGAGGAAGCAAAGAAAGAAGAAGAAAGAAAAAAAGAGGCAAAAGCCGACCTTGGCTGGAATTCCAGGTCGCTCGACCGAGCGGCTACCCCGCTCGGCCGAGCTGATGCCGCAAAAGAGAAGAGCAAGGTGGGGTCCAAGACAAGCTTCCTGGCAGTAGCGAGCGACCTACCTCGCTCGACCGAGCGACCCTCTGCAGACGACCCCTAGATTTGCCTTGAAATCTCTGTTGATTTCACTCGACTGAGTGACTTACCTCGCTCGACTGAGCGGCATCCTCTACCCAGACATGTTTACTAGTAGGGGCAAAATCGTAATTTCCATATATTGTTACTGTATCTGTTTTTACTAATTACGTGTTTACCTCTCCCCTTAATTACCTATTCTAATCTCTCATGTAACCCCTACCCATGAGGTTCATGCATCATCCACTTTTAAACTTAGTCTAAATTCATTTAAGATTTAGTCTAAAGTTACATTAAATACCCACACAACCTATTAATTACCCTTGACTAAAATACCAACTAATACTAATTAAGTAGTAATTTAATTAACCTATAAATACCACTAACCTATCCCTTTCTTCATCCGGAGGCAAACCCAAAAGCACCCGAACCCTACTCACGCACAGGCTAACCCCTCTTTCTATTTTTCTTATCGAAACAACACATCTCCTCAACTCATCTCTCTCTCTTTCGCACCGTATCTCTCTCAGATTTCCCTCCCTCTCTCTTGTTCGTCTTCCTGAAGCCCGCTTCCCCGTTCGAACCCCACCGCCGGCAAGGCACTCCCCGTCGTTCTCCTATCTCCAGGAGCCCACCGCCATTTTCCCGACGCCACCTGAGACCCCCGACACCCACGCCTTGCTTCGCTCCACCTCCGCCCTCGGAGCTCCGACTGCTCGACGCCGTACGCCGCTCAAAGAATCTCGCTCGACGCCGACGCCCTCCCACTCCGGCGTAGCAGCAGCCTTCTCCGAGCTCGCCCTGCCACGTCCCTCCGACGACGACGTTGGAACACCGCTCGAGCTCCGCCTTCGCCTGCTCTCCGACTCCTCCCGCCGCCGAGACGCTGCAACCTCGAGCTCCGCCTCTCGAACGCCACGAAGATCCTCTCTCTGCCACCGTCGAGGCCTCCCCATGCTCTCGCTCGCCCACTGCTCCGACTAGCATCCCACACCCACGGCCACCGCCCGCTCTCCCTCCCTCCTCGACGCTCCGACGAACGCTGCTCGCCGCTGCACCACTTCCCCCAGCACCGCCCAGCCTCGCCTCCGCCGACGTCGCCTTCGCCCTGTCACCGCCGTACGCCGCCGCCCCTTGGCCGCTGCTGCCATCGCCGAAGGGATCGCCCCACCCCCATGCACGTAACGGTGAAGAAAGAGAAGGAACGGACGGAGGTTTGGTTTATAAACGTATTTAATAAACGTATTTTCATATTTTTATACGTATAAACGTATTTTAACGAATTTTGATAATTATAAAATATGGGTTTCATTGGTCAAAAATTTATAATAAATAATATAGGGATCAGAATAATGTGAGACCACCTCTGAAAAATCAGAAATAACATTCTGGACCCAATGGCACTAGTTTCGTCTCAATCGGACGCTTAAATTTTCCAGTATTAATTTTTAAAACTAAAAGTTAAATATGTTATTTTCATTTAAAAATCAGTAACTTGTTATTTTCACGTAAACTAATATGCAATAAAAATATATGTTAAAGTAATCTTCGAGACGGTCATTTTGACCGCTTATTTACGACTTTCCGATGCAGATTGCATCCGGAATAAATTATTGAATAATTACGTACTTAATTAAAAATTAGTTTTAAAACCTATTTTAAACTTTTAAAAATTATAAAAATTACTACAAGCTTCCGAAAAATATTTTCTTCTATGGTAAAATTATTTTCATCATATCTAGCTTATATAAAAATTTAGAACACTTTTCGACGACGTTTCAGTCAGTTATAAAATCGAAACGATCAGATTAATCAGATAGAAAATAGGGTAGCCTGTAACTGATGACTTCTTGTGTTTGCAGGAACCAATTCTCGATCACCAGCATCTTTATAAGCTCTGGCTCCGTTCTCGTCTTACCACGACAATCTCTAAAAGAGTAAGTCACTCTAATTCTAACTTTGGAAATCTGGATAGTGTACTCGTATAAACTTAGGACA
Organism: Scilla litardierei; assembly: GCA_030789695.1. NCBI lineage: Eukaryota > Viridiplantae > Streptophyta > Magnoliopsida > Asparagales > Asparagaceae > Scilla > Scilla litardierei. The sequence goes on from CM061135.1 coordinate 143,609,632, forward strand.
TGACATCTAGTCTCAGAACAGCTATTGACTTGAACCAATGATTAGAGACCTAATTAACCATAGGACTAATCAATAGTGGAATGACCAAAGGACAAAATTGAGATAGTCACTTTTATGGAATTAAATATCATAATTGTTGGACTTCAAAGCATTGCTCATGACTAAATTGGGATAGTGCACTTTATGGAATTTGATATCATAGTTGTTGGACTTCAAAAGAATTGCTCATGACTAAATTGAGATAGTGCACTTTTATGGATCAAAGCATTGATCAGGACTACGTTGAGATAGTACACTTTTATGGAATTTGATATCATAGTTGTTGGACTTCAAAGCATTGCTCAGGACTGATATTCTCTGTTGAGGCTTCTGCCTTGACTTTTCAGCAAGTAAATACCACACATATATGTATTTGGTGTACTCATTGATGGATGTATTGTTGTACACATTGTTGGACGTACGAAATGATGGGCCTATGAGGCCATACTGATACGGATATGGATACAGATACGGTTATAAATGTGAAATGTGATACAACACGGGTTATGTGGTAGTCTTGAGCTACGAAGTGTGCGGGAGTGACTGGGTCCACCCTTATTTGGTAAGCTGTACCATCACCCTGAAGGGGATGGTAGGTAGATATTCCACGACTTGCTCCGTGGGATGTGTGCACTTCTAGTTGCATATCGTACACTCGAGCTAAGACTGTTGCACTAGCTGATTGATACATGGCCCATGAGGTCATATTGATACGAACACTGATATGAACATTGGACTATGATAATACACGGGATACAGGGTAGTCTTGAGCTACGAAGTGTGCGGGAGTGACCGGGTCCACCCTTATTTGGTAAGTTGTACCATCACCCTGCAGGAATGGTAGGTAGATATTCCACGAGTTGCTCCGTGGGATGGGTGCACTTCTGGTTGCATATCGTACTCTCGAGCCAAGGCTGATGCACTAGTTTGATTGTTGTATTGTACTCATGGTTGTTTGTATTGTCAGAACACACTATTGGGCCTTCGGGCATTTACGGAGCACATTACGGAACACACTATTGGGTCTTCGGGCATTTACGGAGCACACTATTGGGCCCTTGCGGGATTTAAGACCGATGCACTAGTTTGATTGATGTTGCACTAATTGATAATTGATTGATACCATTGCTTCAGTCACGACTACTACTACTCTACAAACTAAGTCAAGACTTCTCGAATGTGATAGAACGGTTTAATAATGAGCGGTCTTGAATTACGACTGAATCAGTGTCTAGAAAGGAACGGGAAGGGGGTTGGTCAACCAAGGGACTTGTTCCTGCGGTCTTTGAAGTGACCTGTGCCTTCAAGCCCTGACTGACTGGCAGATTTGGGAGTTAAGTTAGACTTCTTATTATTAGGCCATCCTACACTATTAGAAAGTCAAGCGACGCTCATCTTTTCTTAAGTATTACTAGGTCCGATTGGTCAAAACATTGTTAACCTGGTTGTCTTACTATTGACATCCCATTGGTCAAAATATTGTTACTACCACATGTCATGCCACAGTCGTTACTTTTGCACTTGTACAGTCATCTTTACTTTATACATTACATACCATACCTGAGCAGTTACCAGTACTTTACTTATTCTCTTACATACCTGTCTTCCCATACTTTACTTTTTGCACCTGCATAACCATCTTTTGTTTACCATAGTCTGTTCCATACTTTTGCACTCCTTTATTTCTATTGCTAGAATTGTTGTGACTTACCTACGGTTTCATCTCTGTGGCACCGCAGCCGACGTACATATGAAGGCAGATGCTCTAGAGTTAATAGCGCCAGAATTTGACCATGAGACTTCAGCTTTCAGAGTTGTTTCCAGTTATATTTACTTTCCTTCATGTACAATTGTTGGACCATTTTTATACAATATGGATGTAATAATTAGACACTATTTGGGTATTTTGTACATCTCTGCATCGTGGCTATTTTGTTTTCACTGGTTAACTGCAGGACCTGCGCAAATATCAAAAAAGTAACGGGCCCGGGAATCGGGTCGTTACAAGAAAGAACAATGAATTTCATCAAAGAAAATAGCAATTCAATCATCCAAATCACTAGGGTATCAATAATAAGAAGAGAGTTTAGGATTGTGTCACCAATCTCTCCCAATTACAAGACTTGGATCCAGAAATCCCTCTTTCTTCTTCTCCGAGCAATGAAAACGCCCAACCCAAGATTAAGACTAAGAAAAAGATTAACCTAAATCTAAGTGAGTGGCTGTCAATATAATCCTTATCCTCCATCCACTCTCTTCCCTTAGATCTAGGTTTAATGGTCGGATTTACAAGGGTTTTGAAATGGGTTTAAAGAAAAACCCTAAGAAAGTTAGGCAGAAACCCACTCCAGAACGAGACCGACTCAGTTTGACACGACCGTGTCAATTTGACACGGCCATATGGTCCTTTTCCAATGGCCCATTCCTCGATCCTTAGCTCAGAACGACATGGTCGTCTGAAATCGACATGACGGTGTCATTGCAGAATCCAGAAACTCACTTTCTGTTTTCTGTGCACACTGTAGACGCACGATCGTGTGCTGATTGACACGACCGTGTAGAAAATCAGCTTGAATCATAGCTGGGGATTCATTTGCACACTGTAGTTCACAAAGCTACGATGCTCTAGCTCTTTCCTTCACACGGTCGTGTGAACGGCTGTGTAGTTACTCTGATTGAAGTTTGGGGGTGTTACACTCCATACGACCATGTAGAGTGTAACACACGACCGTGTAGCTTGTGGAGTTTTGAGCTATTTGAGCCTTGGAAAAATCCCTGAAAATTATAGAAAAAACATAGAAAAATATGAGAAGCATGCTCAAGCCTTGAGATCTTCAATATGAATCAAAACTTTGTCAATTTCAAACGATTTCCCATTTGAAATGATAAACTCCAAGTTATAGTTGATATACATAAAATGCATTGTTTGGAACTCAAGTAGCATAAAAAACATGTAGAAAATCATATGAAATAGAGGGGAAAATATGCAGTATTATATACTAATCAGTTATCTTGCTTAAGCCTTTCTTCTTCGTGAACACAATGTGAGATGAGCTCATTCAAAGACCAAGTCTTTTTCTGATAATTGTAGCTTACCTTAAACTGGCTAAACTGTGTCGAAAGAGATAAAATGCACTAGTATGTCCTCAGAGAGTTTGAGCTTAATTGCTTTCAATCTGAAAGCAAGATGAGACATCTCCAAGATGTACTCCCTGATGTTCCCATTACCTTTATACCTCAAAGAAATTAGGCTTGTCAAAGGTGTACCAATTTTAGCCTTTTCATTTTTGACAAACATCTTTTCAATATCGAAAAGGAACTCCTTATCATCAGTGATTTTTCAGACATTGTGCCCATGAATGCTTCTAAAATAGCCTTCTTCATAATCATTATGCATATGTGATTTCATTTCTCACACGGTTCCATATCCCTCTTATCATCAGATGTACTCTTTTCCATAAGAGATGTGGGACAATCAGTCCTTAAAACAAGGTCAAGATACATAACATTAAGAACTATCAAGAGGTTCTCCTTCCATGATTTGAAATTTGAGCCATTTAGCGAATTGTATTGATATTGACAGTAATATTTGCAGGAGTTATAACTGAAAAAGAGAATAAAATATACAACAAGCTCATATAAGTCTAAAAGAAAACCAAACATGAATTCAAATAAATACAAACCCTATCTCAAGATTCCGAACACTCCATTAATGTTTTATCTTTAGACAAAATATTAACTTGTAATTGATATCTTAGTGCAGTAATCAAACATTGATAATATAATTACATGTCGAAAAATAAATTTTCCTTTGGGCCGATTTAATATTCACACGTAGAACCAGACAATTATCACGCATTTATTACCACATATGCAAACATAATTATGTTAAATATTGATCTTCCTTTAGGCCGATGAGTATTCACATAATATACATGCACACAACCTTTTATATTGCTAATAAAAATTAATTTTCTTAAGAGAGCTTACTTTGGTGAGATGATTCAATTAATTTAAAATTAATTTAACTCAAACTATATATAACCATGCAAATATTTGAACCAAAACTGCATACAAAAATTATCCTTAAAAGGCAGATATATGTGTGTAAATAAGTAAATCCATGCGTGCACACCCACACACACCCACACCCACACACTCTCTCTCATCCCTCCTTTTTTGGTGATGTAAACACACACGCACACACCCACACACTCTCTCATCCCTCCTTTTTTGGTGATGTAAACCTAGCATGCAGGATTTAGCCCGTAGCTTTTCTTTTGCATTCACGGGTAGACGAGCCCAAAGGTGCGGGCGGCCCACCTCTTTCCTTTGTTTATTATTATTATTATTTTAAATTATGTTGTTCCGTGTGATGCTGCGGTCTGAAGCCCGCAACCCCCCATCTATCTTTAGGGTGTTCGTCTCGTGAAATTTACACTTCCACTGCTGAATAGAACATGCCTATGAAAAATACTGATAGGGTTTTTCTAGGGATTTTGTAGAATAAAAAGAGGATTTTTAGTGGAAATATGAGATTTTTAGGGTTAAGAGATGATTTTTAGGCCTAGAAAGTGACAAAAGATTGGATTTTTATTAATAAAAATCGAAAGACAAGATAGGTTGGCCACGTTTGAGGTGGACTGCTCTCCCTCGGTCACGTTCGAGAGGTGGACCGCTCTCCCAAGCTTCTATTTAAGAGGAAGTCGCAATCTTCAACAAAAAGGAAATCTATCAACCACTCAAAGTTCCCTCAAGATTCAACATGAAAACCCTAATCTCCTTAAGCACCATATAAATACTAATTAGATTTACAATAAAATACAACAATGTCCTTAGACCTTAAAAATTACGAAAACACCCGACTTCCTCGAAATTACAGATATGCCCTTTTATAGGGTGTGGTGTCATCAAACACACATCTCTTCTTCGATGCGTGCCAGCGGCCCGTCAGCTGAAAAATTGAAAACACTTAGCTCCTTTAGGGGATGCAGTGAAAAATTGAAAACACTATGGGTTTTTTTTTGCTAGCTATAGCTCCTTTAGGGGATGCAGCGGCCCGTCAGCTGAAAAATTGAAAACACTATGGGTTTTTTTTGCTAGCTGTAGCTCCTTTAGGGGATGCAGCGACCAAACGGTCGTCACCCCTTCGCCGCCCCTCCTTTGGGGGTTCGCCGGCCGAACGCCCGCCGCCCCTTCGAAACCCCTTTTTATTAATTTCCAAGAAATTCCAATTAATCAAAATTAATTTCGAAATAAATTCCCAAAAATTCCGAAATTAATTCCAAATTTTAATTCTGAAATATTTTCAATTCCAAAAATAATGTTGAAATTAAATCTTAATGATCTAATATGAAAAAAGCGCTGATACCAATTGTTGTGGGAAAATATGAATTATCTAGGGCGAAAAACATCACCAAATAACTAGAAACTATTCATATTAAATCATTGAAAAAAAATACTAAAATATTACATAGAAGCGTGACTGAATTCATGATGATTGATACCTTAGATCTGTGTGGATGGTCTTCTAAAGCAACACATTATTCGTTAGAGAATCCCTTTAGTTTTCTCCACATTCTATTTTTGATGATGTCAGAATAGAAAACCTTCATTTGTGTGATCAATAAACCATGATCAATTATATAGACAACAATCATGCTATAGGTATGCCTATTTTAGCTCATCATTAAAATAGAATACCCATTAAATCTATACACATAAATGTCACACACCCTATTAAATACATTTAAGCACAAATAACCAAAATCTTAACATATCACTTTTAATCGGGCTTAACTTAATATAACAACCTTAACTTAATATAATAACATGCAATACATAATTATTTAACATAAAATGTTGGAGTAATGATCCAACAACATGAGCCTCCGTTGTAACAATTCTTTTGGTTTGTATCATTCTCAGTTGTAACCATCTTCTCTTTTGTGATACATGAGACCCCATTTCGGTGAGTTCTATCATTCTTTTGCTTCACACATATTTTGGCTAACAAAAAGAATAGAGCGCAGCGAAATCAGTGTCCATATCCAAGCACTCTTGCTAATGGTGAAAGTACTGAAGGCGTACCAAACTCAATCTACTTGTATCACCAAAACTCGATGCACGCTGTTACAACCATGAATCAGATAAACGAACAACAAATATGGCCTAGAGATACTTAAATCACACAATTTACTGGTAACTCCCTTGTTTTAAATAAACATTAAATGTTAGTCCATAAATTTTGGTGCTGGAGCTACCTTCATCATTAACATGCATGTTAATTGATAACCACGCGTCGCAAAGAAGCAGGTTCAGGAGAAACGATCAAACGATATCCATGAAAGGAACAAAGAGCAGAAAAGTACTCTCAATAGACAGGAAACAAGAAAAATATAACAAGAGCAAGGGTCAGCTTACAGCAATGCAAATAGAAGGGAGGTACTGAGCAAGAGGACGGCATAAGTTTGTTTGCTCTGACTTTCAGACTCGACTATTTGCAGGCAAGGGAACAACCCCGTCAAAGAAATCCCCAAAATAACCACGTGGTTCATGAACCAACTTGGAGATTATGTCCCTGAGCGTGATTACTCCCTCCAAATTATCATCCTCATCAACAACATATATGCGGTGTATCTTCTCTGAGTCTAGCTTCAATATGACATCTTTGATTGTGTCATCTCTTTTGCATGTGATGACCTCATGCAGCATGGGAGAGGCCTCTTGGTGCTTTTCCAGATAATTACGGACTGCGCAGAGGAAGTTCTTAGCTGATATGGACCTGCGCATGAAACCAAATGCTCATTCTCTTATAGCTTTCATGGCTAACTGGATTCTAATATTGTTGATGTAATCTAAAGCATGTGTAACTGCAAATACCAATATAATATATTCTTTTGAAAATATCTTAATCAGAAAAAAGCCATGCATGCATACAATTTCCAATGAACCATTTTCACCCAAAAAAAGCGAAGAACAAGGGAGGCACATAGCTTCATAAATGGTAGCTAATAGTGTTAACTGGATGATGGAAACAAGGGTCGAGGTTCCAAGGGTCATAAAGCATCCAACTCGACAAATCTTTAGTAATAGTAGGATACAAGGTCAAAGTCGGAACGAACGGACGAAGGAATGAAATGATGGAAAGAAGGGTAGAGTATCCAAGGGTCCTAAAGCATCCAACACGACAAATCTTTAGTAAAAGGATACAAGATCAAAGTCGGAATGAATGAATGAATGAATGATGGAAAAAAGGGTAGAGTATCCCAGGGTCCTAAAGCATCCAACACGACAAATCTTTAGTAATAGGATACAAGGTCAAAGTCGGAATGAATGAATGAATGAATGATGGAAATAAGGGTCGAGTTTCCAGGGGTCCTAAAGCATCCAACACGACAAATCTTTAGTAATAGGATACAAGGTCAAAGTCGGAATGAATGAATGGATGGATGGATGGATGGATGTGAATCAATGAATGAATGAATGAATGTATGTATGTAAATGAATGCGTGTGTGTGTGAATGAAAAAATGAATGTGTGGGTATCTTCCTCCTTTGGTATGGGTACACACACACACAACAATATGGGTATCTTCCTCCTTCGGTAGCTCATGCAACCCACCCCTCCCCTTTTTCGACAATCAGATCCCTTTTGACGATCAGTTCAGATCAGTTTGTTGTTCATGTTCTAATAATCAAAACAATCAATTTTCAGGTGAATCATATGTGGGTTGATCATTCATCTAACAATTACAAAAAGTTTTGTTACAATGAAACTGTTAAACTTGCGATGGGTACATGAATGTGCAAAACTCCTAGGATTTACCCAAAAATTGAGGGAATTTTAGAACATGAAGGTAAATAATGAACAGTTGAGATCGAAGGTAAAAAATAAGTAGATAGAGGTTTGACGGTACACAAGAAAGAAATTCTCCTTGGGTAGCTGATACCCATTTTACTAATATTTTATCTCATATTTTGAAAAGCAATGGGCTCTCTTTAAGCCTTTTTTGTTTAACTACCATGTCACTGACATAGTAAAGGTACATGCAAGCCTTGTGTTTGGATGGATATTGGAATAAAAGTAGAGCGTGATAGAACATGAAACGGGAGCCCAAGGTGAGTCAAATTGGTAAACATAAAATCTATGCGGAGAATTTTAACCTATAAAATTAAGCTATTTGGCAGAAACCCAACCAATGTTACCTAAAAATGTCAAACCATCCACGATCTGTGATCATGATCGCACACATCTCAAATCGTGGCAGCTTAACAATTTCAAATGGTAAACTCAAGCTGTCGGAATTTTTGAAAAGCCTTCTAGACTAAATAAAAGATCATTACTGTTAATATGATGTGCAACTTTGCTAAATTTTACAATACAAAACTTTATACACATATACATACACATAAATATGTGTATATAAATATGGGAGCACTTTAGAAATCCTGTAAATTTCATTTTTTTTCTTCCTAATAAATGTATTTCGTTCGCATTAAGCATATAAAGAAGCTCACATTAACGTACCATGTCTTAAACCAATAGTGTTATATGTATTAGTTTTTGTTATACATACTGAAGAGATTCGCATTTTGACCATGGGCCTAACTTCAAATTTATTCTTTCTGATGTAAAATTTTATTCGCATTTCTATTCTTTCTGATGTAAAACTATTTTTCTTAACATTTACCCTTAAACTCAATGTGGATTGTACTTGAGTTTGTAAAAATAAGAATTAATAGAACTAATCCACATGACCGAAACAGAATACCATTTGTTCTTGACCTTTGTTTTCTAGTTTGAAGAGTTTTCTATTGTAGTATAGTTTCTTAACCTACTTTCTTTTCTTAGGGTATGTGATGAGACCACATCATCCTATAGGGGCAGATATGCAGTCCACCAAGGGCGTTTTCATAATTTTTGGTTTTCTAGGGGGGTTTCGTAATTTTTAGTTTTAGGGTTATTTTTGCAATTTTGTATTTTCAATTTATTATTTATATGGGGCTAGGGGATTATAGAAGGGTGTGTTGAATTTGGATAGAATAGACTCTTCTGTGGGAGGTTGCGGCTTCGACTCGAATAGAATATTGGGAGAGTGTGTAAGGACACTGTCTATGGGAAAAACACTAGAAGGGGGGGTTGAATAGTGTTTATGCAAATTTAAAAGGAATTTACGCCAAATAAAATGCAATCCAACAAGTTATGCGGAAATAGAATTAAACCCAAATAAGAAACAATTGCAAACACAATTATGTTTCTAGGGTTCGGATTACCCAAGTCAACTCCCGACTTGTTCCCGGTAATCCTACGTCCCTTCCACCCGGAAACCACCGGATACTCAAGTTAGAACCATAACTTGAGGTTTCCTTAAAACCCACTTCTAGCAAACCTAAAAGTGCAATCGAATACAATCGATGTCCTTGACTCCCACAACTTGGGAGCAAGCAAACCACTCTCACAACCGAGAGCAAATCTCAAATAACGAAAGTTATGAAATAATGAAAACAACACTTACAAACACCTATGCCTTGAAGTAGAACTTGAAGGTGGAGTGTGATGTGTGTTGAAGAACTCTCTTGGAAGAGAGGAGAAGCCCTTTCTCTTGACTGCACCAAATGCCTAGATGATCACTCTTTGGTTCTAGGTTGGAGAGCAAGAGAACAAAATTTGGAATACTTAGGGCTTTGGATTTGAGAGCTTTGATCTTTGGAAATGAAAGCTTGAGAGATTTTGCAAATGAATGAGTTAACCTTCCAATGGAACAGTGGAAGCTCTATTTATAGCTTTCTCAAATCCACAAAACAGTTTAGGCAAAACCCCAATTGGAATCCGTGAGAAAAATCTCAACGAATAAAATCTGAACTCGCGACAGTCGACTGTTGAACAATCCACAGTCGACTGTTGCACAGTCAGCAAGGGTATGTGAGAATTCATAACGGTAACTTACCACGTGGACAGTCGACTGATGAAACAAAGACAGTCGACTGTTAAACCAACATGCGACTGTAATTCCTTCGACAGGCGACTGGACGAGAGATGTGTAAGTTTGAATAATACTGGAAATCTCACAAGTAACAGGACAGACGACTGATGCAAGGAACACATTCGACTGTTAACCAGAACAGGCGACTGTAGATCCTTAAACAGATGACTGTCAAAAGCCTGAGAAATTTCCAGAGAGCTGAGTCAAAGAAATGACTCACAGACAGGCGACTGTTGCAGCATAGACAGTCGACTGATCCAAGAGACAGTCGACTGTATATACAGCATTAGTCGTCTGGCCGTAAAAGTCAGATCAAACAGAGTTTGGGCAAGGACAGACATGCGACTGATTTACAAAACACAGTCGACTGTCACTTGGACAGGCGCCTGTGAATCGTTCATCAGTAGCATGTGCGAAATAATCAGAGAATGACCAAAACTATATTGTAATAGTCTGTGCATAACAGGCGACTGTAGAACAAAACACAGTCGACTGTTTTTGAGACAGATGACTGTAAACTGTTCAACAGTCGGCTGTTATATGCAATCCTTGCACAACCAATAGAGAAATGAATTGGAGTCAAAGGACAATTGATCTAATGAAGTCCTATGACTGAATGTAGATGTGTGTGAGTGCTCCATCAAAGTTCTACTTCTAATCTACATACTAGAAGAGATAAAAGAAAAATTACATTGACGAATAATCTCTTCTTTCCATCGTATGAGCTTGAAGTCTTCACGGAGCTTCAATCATTATCTACGATCAACCAATTCATGTCATTTGCCTTCAATGACGTTTGTGAGTCATCCATTGTAAGTAGATCTTCATAAATAGCTTAGGCAATGGATTAACAGCAAAATATGGGATTAGTCACAAGTATTTATTTTTGCTCATCATTAACACCAAGTAGGGAGAAGTCCAATACTCAACATTCTCCCCCCTTTTGATGATGACAAACAAACATAAACAAAAAGATAAATAATTGTGCGCAATGAAAACTTACTCCCCCTACATAGATGCCAATCAAGTTAGTCAACAAATATTAGGGCATCTACATATCAACTGAAGCAAATGAGTAAGGAATGCATGAATATAAATTCAAATACTCTAGGAATTACAATCCCTATTCATTGTAATCTTACTCCCCCTGAATATAAGGCAACGTAAATCTTAGATTCAAGTGTTAGAACATACTTAGCACATCCATTATGAATCTTATATATTTATTTCTCTCCCCCTATGGCATTATCCAAAAAGGTGGGAGCAAATAACAATAATAGTGCTAAATACGAACTAACAACAATCAAGGAGTATAAAGATATATCGAATGAAAAAACTCATAAAATCACATCATAGACACATGTGAGTAATGGAAGTGAAGTCCAATATCAACATTAGATATACACACACAAAATAGTTTCAAAAGAGATTTCACAAATGCATCATACCAGAGATAGCATGGAAAATCGAATACCAAATTCATATATTGTCTTAAAATCACATCAGAGAGAGTATAGCATACATGGAGACAACATATCATACATCACACAGATAAGATAAGCAGAATAGCATAATGTGACACAAGATAAACAACATCATATATAGATATATAGAAAGATGAGTACATCAACGGATGGACATCTACATGGCCATCACAAAAAGATACATCATGATCAAGACAAAAAAATACATCATCATGACGACAGCGAAGTACATCACCATACAATATCATAGAGATACACACATCATACTTCATATATAACAAAATCAGCAGATGAATCACTCAACCCAAACAAAAACAGACCACACAAAACACAGTCTAGGTCTTCAGGTGAGTGAACAAAAACAGCAGCATCAGCCTCAGTCAATATGAATGACGGAGGGGTCCGACGGGCGACCAGAAGATCGGAACAAGAGCCGAGCAGAGCGACGTGTAGGAAAAGCTGGAGTCTTCCTCTTAGAAGACGAAACACGAACATCAGATGATTCAGCAGGAACATGAAGTGGAGTCTGGGCACCGGAGGTCTGAACCACATATGGTTTAGGCGTGAAGCCAGGAGGAGAAACACAAGTTGGAGAAGTGTCCTCAGATGAAGCAAACAGAGCCTGAAGCTCGGTAGGAATGGGAAATACATGATGCTTAAAAGAGTTTAACTGAAGTTTAAGCAAACGTGAGAGCTTCTCATCCAGAGATACGGAAAGAAATTCAAGAGCAGACTCGAGCATCCAACTGACGAAGAAGAAACTCCCCGTGGGATACGAAAAGAGGGGACCTAAGAGGATGCTCAGGTGACTGAGAAGTGTGTTCAGCAGCATGCTCAGAGGGGATGGGGTCACCGACAGAGATATGAAGAGGTTCTCCAGAAGATGGAGGCGAGGAGGGAGTCGGATCAGGCTTTGGTGAAGGTGCCGGCTCATCAAGGAAGTCGAGAGAGAAATTAGGAAAGAAATGATCAAAAAGAGCCATGAGCATACTTGACCGATCGAAAGCTAGGTCAAGCAGTCGAGAGGATGAATCAGAAGAGAAACTGATCAAATCACACACAGATCACGAGGAGCCACGCGAAAAAGGAGGTAGAGTTCACACGAAAAAGATTCGAGCGAGAATCTACAGAGAATTGAGTGGAAATCGAGCGGAAAACGAAATGGTCGAATCGGATGAGAGAGAGTCGACGTGGGTAAATGATCGGGCTTTCTCTATAAAAGTTGAGGAATGAATCTGGGCCGTTGGATCAATGAATCGGCGGCTCAGATCAAATCATATGAACCGTCTCAACAGAAGACAGTCGACTGATGAACAAATGTCAGTCGACTGGATGACGTGATAACAATAAGACTCAGAAAGATGGGCATTCGACTGGCAAGTAACATGCAGTCGCCTGTCCATTGGACAGTCGACTGACATATACTCAACAGTCGGCTGGCCGAGAATTAATACAGTTCATCAAAAAATAACAGAGAGCATTGTAAGAATTCGACAGAGAGAACAGTCGCCTGATGACTAAAATGCAGTCGCCTGTTAAAATAACAGTCGGCTGTAAAACAGTCATCAGTCGGCTGTGTGAAAAATACCAAATCTCAGACTGAGGAGATAGAGTAGGGCAGTCGACTGTAGGAGGAAATACAGTCGGCTGTCCTGGTCCAAAAATGCACAGTGAGATAGAATTCCAGAGAATAAGACCACTCACCCTAGGACCTATACTCTAATCACAAATACATCGTAAAAACAATGTAAAAACAATAAATCCATTGAAACACAATCACTACCATCTATATCAAAAACTCATGAAATCAATTAAATCATAATTGCCTTTCTTAATATATAAATATAATAAAGCACATGAAGATAGGCAACAAAATGATATGAGCTCAAAAAGAGTTATAACAAGAAAGATTGAGCTTCTAGATTTCAGATTCACCCATAATTCCTAATTCTCCACGCAACCTCACAAATGAATCTTCTTTAAGAGGTTTAGTGAAGATATCAGCAATTTGTTTTTGGGTTTCAATGTACTCTAAGATGATGTCCTTCTTAGCTGCATGATCATTGATAAAATGGTGTCTCACGTCTATGTGTTTGGTACGGGAGTGGTGTACCAGATTCTTGGAAAGACAAATAGCACTTTGATTATCAACCATGATAGGGCAAGTATCACAATTGACACCATAGTCACTAAGAGTGTGTCTCATCCAAAGAACTTGTGCACATGCAAGACCCGCGGCAATATATTCCGCTTCAGTCGTGGACAATGACACCGAATTCTGTTTCTTAAAAAACCAAGAAACTAAGGAATTTCCTAAAAAATGGCAAGTGCCACTAGTACTTTTCCTGTCGGACTTGCATCCGGCAAAGTCGGCATCACTATATAAGATTAACTCATATGTGCTAGATTTAGGGTAAAGTAACCCATAGTCTAGAGATTGATTGAGATAACGAAATATTCGTTTAACCGCAATCAAGTGTGACTCCTTAGGTCTTGCTTGATATCTAGCACAAAGACATACAGAAAACATTATATCGGGCCTACTAGCGGTTAAGTAAAGTAAGCTACCGATCATACCCCGATATAGACGAACGTCTACATCTTTTCCGCTTTCATCCTTATGTAGATGAGTAGTAGTACTCATGGTAGTCCTTTTGCTCAAAAGACGATTCCATCCCGAATCGCTTAATAAGCTCCCCTGTGTACTTTGTCTGATGTATGAATGTGACATTCTCCATTTGTCGAATTTGCAATCCAAGGAAGTAGGTGAGCTCTCCCATGTGGCTCATCTCAAACTCATCCTTCATAGACTTGGAAAATTCTTGACAAATATTAAAGTTAGTAGAACCGAAAATAATATCGTCTACATAAACTTGAATCAAAAGAATGTCATTTTCATAATCTTTAATGAAGAGTGTAGAATCAACTTCTCTCATTTTAAAACCTAAATTCAAAAGAAAGGTTTTAAGTCGATCATACCAAGCTCTAGGAGCTTGTTTCAACCCATACAACGCTTTCTTAAGTTTGAAAACATGGTTTGAAAATTTTTCATGAATAAAACCGGGAGGTTGAGAAACATAAACTTCTTCATTGACAAACCCATTTAAAAATGCACTTTTAACATCCATTTGAAATAATTTAACATTCTTATGGGATGCAAAAGATAAAAGCAACCTAATAGCTTCTAATCTAGCTATGGGGGCAAAAGATTCTTCGAAATCAATACATTCCTCTTGCCGGTAGCCTTGAGCTACTAACCTTGCTTTGTTCCGTGTGATTACCTCGTTTTCATCCGTCTTGTTCTTGAAGATCCATTTGGTCCCAATGACTTGGTGACCACTTGGAAGAGGTACGAGTTTACAAACTTCGTTTCTCTCGAATTGCATTAGTTCTTCTTCCATTGCCATTATCCAAGAGCTATCCTCACAAGCTTCTTGGATGTTCTTTGGCTCAATGGTAGAGACAAATGCGCAATGAGAGAATTCTTCAATTCTCGATCTCGTTCGAACACCCACACCAATATCTCCAATAATTTGGTTATGGGGATGGTTACGAACGGTCGGATAAGCTTTGGGTATACCTGTATCACTAGGAACAACTTCAACAATTTCGTTAGAAGTGTTAGTCTCAACAATAGAATCATTAATCTTAACATTATTAAGAGAATCACAAAGGATATCTACATTATCATCATCAACATGAGGAAAATCAAAATCTTCATAAAAAGATACGTGAAGTGATTCCTCAATCGTTGAAGAAGTTTTGCTGTATATCCGATAGGCTTTGCTACGTGTGGAATATCCACCAAAGATTCCTTCATCGGATCTTGGCTCAAACTTGTCTAAATTACCAAATGTGTTCTTTATAAAACATTTTGAACCAAAAACACGAAAATATTTTACTTGAGGCTTTTTATCATAAAACAACTCAAAATAAGTTTTGTTCGTTCGGGGTCTCACTAAGATCCTATTGAGCACATAACATGCCGTGTGCACCGCCTCTGCCCAAAATTGTAGTCCTAAATGACTATCATGGAGCATAGTGCGAGCACACTCAATAAGAGTCCTATTCTTTCTTTCTATTACACCATTTTATGGTGGTGCATGAGGAAAGGAAAAATTATGAGTTATCCCGGAGTCATCACAAATCTTAGTAAAAGACTCATTCTCAAATTCTCCTCCATGATCACTAGAATAGTGATAATGGTGGATCCTAAAAGATTATGATCTTCTTTGCAAATTTGGTAAACTCTTCATGAGCTTCATTCTTATTAGTTAAGAATGGAACCCAAGTAAATCTAGAAAAGTCGTCAACGACAACTAATCCATAATGAGCATTACCTAAAGAAGCGGTTCTAGTTGGCCCAAATAAATCTAGACGAAGAAGTTCTAGGGGCCTCTTAGAAGTAATCCCTTCTTTAAGCTTAAATAAAGATTTACTTAGTTTACCTCTTTGACATGAATCACAAAAGTTTTTCTTATTAACAGCAATCTTAGGAAAACCTTTGACTAGATCATGCTTAGCTAACTTATATAAGTGCTTGAAGTGAACATGACCAAAACGGCGATGCCATAATAGTTGTTCACTTGTGTTAGCAACTAAGCAATGTTCTACGGTTTTAGGCAAGCTCAAATAATAAATATTTTTACGCCTAATACCGGAAAATAAAACATTTGAATCACAATCAACAATAGTACACAATCCTTCTCCAAAGTTAACATTGTAACCTTTGTCACAAAGTTGACTAATGGAAATGAGATTGTGACACAAACCACTAACTAGAAAGACATTAGTAATTAAGGGTTTTGAAGGATTACCAACGATACCTACTCCAATGATGGTTCCCTTTTGATTACCTCCAAAAGTGACCGTTGCACCATCCTTGATGCTAATCACTTTGGAGAGCAACGATGGATCTCATGTCATGTGTTTGGAGCAACCGCTATCAAGAATCCATCATTTCCCTTTAGAGCTAATAAGACATTTATTGCTCTTCTTCTTTCTCTTGGGTACCTATATAATATACCATAAGCTTATGGTACCCAATGTTTGTTGGGTCCAAGGGGATTAGCCCTTTGGAAGCCAAGTCCAAGTGGACTTCCGCTTCCCAACATAATTACTATTTCTAATCACATCATGAAAATAGGAATCAACATAAGCATTCCTATCATTAAGACTAGTGTTCTTAGGACCCCAAATAGTGTAAATCTTGGGAGTCCTCTTCCTAGTTGCATGCATATGTGTTGGATTTCTATGTGGTGCATGCTTCTTAGGAACATGATTTCTAGCATAGAGATGTGGTGGAGGATATGCATTGTACATTCTAGGATGATATGTATGCTTGGGAACATGCATATTATATGAAGCATATGAATCATGCATGACATGTGGAGGATGAGCATACATGAAAGAATGATGCGTATGAGCATATGGGTGTATAGGAGCACGTACATGAGTATTTCTCATGTGTGGTTGTGTACGTGTCCGTGGGTGCGGAGCATAGAATGTGTCATGATTATCCACTTGTGAAGTAAGAGATTTCCTACGTGGATGAGTATTAGTGTACATATAATCATGGCCTTGCTTTTGGTTTCCACACTTAATGGGTTTCTTGCCAAAAGGAAGAGAAGGTGAAGTGGTGACATTCTTGGTAGGATTGCTACCTATAGTGTCTTTGACACCACTTGTGGATGCACCGGAGGAAGGCCTCACAAAATCTATAGTGATACCACTATAAGAGGTGCGATCATTAGATGCATTCGCTTTCACAAACCCGAGACCAACACGATGTGTGGCCGGAAATTGGTTTGCAAGCAAATCATCCAATTGTCCTTTCCCTTATTGAATCTCACAATACGGGAGGACATGAGCTCATATTTCTCCTTTAAAGAAGAAATGTTGGTATCCAAGGTGGACACCCGTGCTTTGACCTCATGCACTTGAGTTTTAAGAGAATCATTCTCTAAACCCAATTGTGTGTGACGTGTAACTAGATCACTATTATCCTTAGGATGTGTTTGATCTAGTTGAGATTTGAGGGTATTCACCTCATCTCTCAAAGTGACATTTTGAGAAGCTAAGTTTGATTTCTCAAGAGTTAAATTATCAACAATGATGTCATTGTTGATAATGCATGGAATGGATGACTTGCTAACATTCAATTTCTTTAAGCTAGAATACTTAAGCATTAAAGATTGATATTTAGCAAATAGTTCTTCATTAGCTATGCGAAGTTCATCCATTGTTACCTCGGTGTCGTCCATGTCAGAATCACTCTCATCGGCGAGTGGGTCTTCTAGGGCCATGAAACACATGTGGGCGCTCTCACCCTTCTCATCATCGGAATCGCTTGATGAGTCATCACTTGAGTCGTCGAAGGTACCTACGGGTCCTTTCTTCTTGTCTCTCTTGTTCTTATTGGACTTGTGGTACTTCGGTGCCTTCTATTTCTCTTTGTTCTTTAGCATTGGGCAATCCCTCTTGATGTGCACTGGCTTGTTATATTTATAGCAAAGAGAGAAAGTAGCATTAGTAGACTCAAAACGTTTGGAAGGAAATTTATCGGAAGAAGCGTTGGAACTTCTTCGCCATTTGGGCCATTTCACCCAAATCCATCTCGTTCTCGGATCATCACTTCCGGAGGATGATGAATTGGCGTTGAATGCCAAAGCTTTCTTGGCCTCCGAAGGATTCATCATGGCTCGAATCTTCAATCGGTTGTCCCGTCTTACTTCGTAAGACATAAGAGTCCCGATGAGATTCACCACGGTGTAGTTCTTCAAGTCATTGACCTCCTCGATGGCGATCGCTCTTCTTTTCCATTTGGAGCTTATTCCCATGATGATCTTCCTTACCTTATCCGGTTCGGAATATATTTGGCCAAGGGCTTCCAATTCATTGATGATGTCGGTAAAACGTCCGTACATCGATGCAATGCTTTCATTGTCCTGCATATGAAATAAATCGAAGTTTTACACGGCAACATATAACTTTGAAAGTTTAACATTATTCGTTCCCTCGTGGGTAACGATGAGATGGTTCCAAATTTGATATGCACTCTTACATGTGCATATCTTGTTGAACTCATTTGGGTCCAACGCACAATGAAGAGCGTTCATTGCCTTAGCGTTGTTGACCTCGGCAGTTTTCTCGGAAGACGTCCATTTGTCGAAATCTACTTTGGTGGGCTCGACGTATTCCTTGTAGAGGGTTCTCCAAAGCGAAGCACTCCTAAGGAACGTCTCTATCCTGCATTTCCAATAGCTAAAATTTGTACAATTGAAACGCGGAGGACGCACCGTAGATTGACCTTCAAAAAGTGTGGACGCTCCATCATGATCGTGATTGTTGTATGAAGGCGGCGGTAGAACGTTTTTGTTGTTGGATGCCATAGAAGTAACCTTGTGCTCCGATACCAATAGTAAGGACACTGTCTATGGGGAAAACACTAGAAGTGTGTTGAATAGTGTTTATGCAAATTTAAAAGGAATTTATGCCAAATAAAATGCAATCCAACAAATAATGCGGAAATAGAATTAAACCCAAATAAGAAACAATTGCAAACACAATTATGTTTCTAGGGTTCGGATTACCCAAGTCAACTCCTGACTTGTTCCCGGTAATCCTACGTCCCTTCCACCCGGAAACCACCGGATAATCAAGTTAGAACCCTAACTTGAGGTTTCCTTAAAACCCACTTGTAGCAACCCTACAAGTGCAATCGAATTCAATCGATGTCATTGACTCCCACAACTTGGGAGCAAGCAAAACACTCTCACAACCGAGAGCAAATCTCAAATAACGAAAGTTATGAAATAATGAAAACAATATGCCTTGAAGTAGAACTTGAAGGTGGAGTGTGATGTGTGTTGAACTCTCTTGAAAGAGAGGAGAAGCCATTTCTCTTGACTGCACCAAATGCCTAAATGATCACTCTTTGGTTCTAGGTTGGAGAGCAAGAGAACAAGATTTGGAAATACTTAGGGCTTTGGATTTGAGAGCTTTGATCTTTGGAAATGAAAGCTTGAGAGATTTTGCAAATGAATGAGTTAACCTTCCAATGGAACAGTAGAAGCTCTATTTATAGCTTTCTCAAATCCTCAAAACAGTTTAGGCAAAAACCCAATTGGAATCCGTGAGAAAAATCTCAACGAATAGAATCTGAACTCGCGACAGTCGACTGTTGAACAATCCACAGTCGACTGTTGCATAGTCAGCAAGGGTATGTGAGAATTCATAACGGTAACTTACCACGTGGACAGTCGACTGATGAACAAAGACAGTCGACTGTTAAACCAACATGCGACTGTAATTCCTTCGACAGGAGACTGGCCGAGAGATGGATAAGTTTGAATAATACTGGAAATCTCACAAGTAACAGGACAGACGACTGATACAAGGAACAGAGTCGACTGTTAACCAGAACAGGCGACTGTAGATCCTTAAACAGACGACTGTCAAAAGCCTGAGAAATTTCCAGAGAGCTGAGTCAAAGAAATGACTCACAGACAGGCGACTGTTGCAGTATAGACAGTCGACTGATCCAAGAGACAGTCGACTGTATATACAGCATTAATCGACTGGCCGTAAAAGTCAGATCAAACATAGTTTGGGTAAGGACAGACATGCGACTGATTTACAAAACACAGTCGACTGTCACTTGGACAGGCGCCTGTGAATCGTTCATCAGTAGCCTGTGCGAAATAATCAGAGAAGGCCCAAAACTATATTGTAATAGTCTGTGCATAACAGGCGACCGTAGAATAAAACATTGTCGATTGTTTTTGAGACATGCGACTGTAAACTGTTCAGCAGTCGGCTGTTATATACAATCCTTGCACAACCAATAGAGAAATGAATTGGAGTCAAAGGACAATTGATCTAATGAAGTCATATGACTGAATGTAGATGTGGGTGAGTGCTCCATCAAAGTTCTACTTCTAATCTACATACTAGAAGAGATAAAAGAAAAATTACATTGACGAATAATCTCTTCTTTCCATCGTATGAGCTTGAAGTCTTCACAGAGCTTCAATCATTATCTACGATCAACCAATTCATGTCATTTGCCTTCAATGACGTTTGTGAGTCATCCATTGCAAGTAGATCTTCATAAATAGCTTAGGCAATGGATTAACTGCAAAATAGGGGATTAGTCACAAGTATTTATGTTTTCTCATCATTAACACCAAGTAGGGAGAAGTCCAATACTCAACAGAGCGGTTCACATCTCAAACGTGACCAAGTGAGAGTGAGTTCCTCTCGAAAGAACTAACATTTATATTTGTATCTCTTTTTTTCTGTTTTCCATCAATAAAAATCACATTTTGCCTATATATCTTGTAATAAACCTTAAAAATCCATCTTTTCCACTAAAAATATCATATTTCCACCAAAACCCTAACTTTCTCCATCAAAACCCTAACAGATCATATCAATTTTGGTATCAGAAAGATAAGATCCTCATGGCGGGGAAAAGATCGAAGGAAAAGTTCAAAGCTTTGGAAAAAAATACGACGACGAATTAAAGATGTGAAGAAATCCATGGAGGAATTCAGATTTGAGGTTAGGGATATTATGACATCGATCGAAGAAGGATCCAAGACGTCAGAGAAAAAAGTTGAAGCTCTCAGGCAAGCCCTAGCGAAATACAGTGCTTCCATACAACCCCTAACTCGAGAGTTTTCTGACATGAAAGCGGTGAAAATTCAGATTTGGGCGACAAATCCAACTACATGGCAAAAGTCAACTACTTTGGCAAGAAAGAAGTAGAAGGAAGAAGAATTCAGAGAAGGGCTTCTCATCATTGCGGGATGATTCCGAGGAATTCGAAGAGGATCCCACAAAGGAGGGGGACGACGACCCTAGGGTTGCATGCCGGCTAGCACGCCAGGGCTGCCCGCTGGCCTGCAGGCCCCTGATAGCCCGTAGGGCCGCCAGGGCCCACGGGGTCTTCTGGCGGCCCGCCAGCGACCCAACGAGCCAATTATGGAACATCCGAGTGTCCGAGGGGCCCGTCAAGACTTCGATGACGATTTTGGGCTTCTTTCGGAACTTAAGGATGACGTGGAAGAGCTTCAGGAACTTTGTGTGCCTCGATACACGGCACTGACGACAGAAAGGCGACAACGCCAAGTACTTCCAGCATACGAAGAGTTTCAGGGTGATTATGAGGACTCGGGCTTTGAGGAGAATGTTGATTACTATGCTTGGAAAGAGGTTGACTGTGACAGCAATGACAACAGAGGCGTCGGCCCTTTAAGGGGCTATGGGCGACACTGAGGTATAACACGACAATCATTACCAACCCCCTTACTATAGACATGCATGAGTGCGAGTGGATCAGGAGCGACTTGTGGTTGATGGCAGAGTGAGAAAACTAAAGATGCCACTGTTCAAGGGAAATGCTCCTTATGGGTGGATATACAAAGTTGTGAGATTCTTTGCGGTAATACACATAAGGAAGGGCCAGAAATTGGAGGCGACCAGCATCTGTTTCGAAGGGAAGACACTTTCTTGGTTTTTGTAAAGGGAGCAGAGGCGACTCATACGCTCATGGGAGGAGCGCATGGACTGTTTGGTGGACATGTTTCGAGATACTCGGGGAGAAAACATACAGAAGCAGTTGTTGGAACTTAGGCAGGATGGATCCGTCAAGGAGTATTGAAAGAATTTTGAGGCACTCTTAGGGCAAGCCATTGACATACTGGAGGAGACTTTGGAGGGGAGCTTCATGAAGGGACTCAAACCGAACATTCGTGCAGAGCTCCGCATTCATCGACCTAAGGGACTGATGGAAACTATGGAATTGGCCCAGTTGGTATAGGTTCATCTCGCAGAGAAGCAGATGTCTAAGGGGGTTTGGAATGGATCCAATCTTCGCAAGGAGGACCACTATGGGGATAAAAGACATCGATAAGGGAAGACTAGCCTACTAAAGAGAAGAATGGTGAATCACGGCAGTGAAACCAGTACATGCTCATGACAAATGCTGAGATGCGAGACAAGCGTGCGAAGGGGTTATGTTTCAACTGCGAAGAAAAGTTCATCCCAAGATATCGTTGTCGTAATTGTGCTCTCCAGCTGTTGATAGAAGACAAAGACAATGAGGTGGAGGGAGAAGAGCCAAAAAGAGACAAGCATCCCCACTTGGAGTAGTATACCCATGGATTTCATGCATCACCTTAAAGACAACATGGATTTTCAGGGATGGAATAATGATGAGACTGCACCATCCTAAAGGGAGAGATATGTAGTTTTGGCTTATAAGGAACGTTTTCATAATTTTTGGTTTTCTAAGGGGTTTTCGTAATTTTCAGTTTTAGGGTTATTTTTGTAATTTGGTATTTTTAGTGTATTAATTATATGTGGCTAATGAGATTAGAGAAATGTGTGTTGAATTTGGAGAGAATAGACTCTTTTGTGGGAGATTGTGGCTTCGCCTCGAATAGAAGCTTGGGAGAGCGGTCCACCTCTCGAACGTGGCCAAGTGAGAGAGAGTTTCTCTCGAAAGAACTTACCTTTACCTTTGTATCTCTTCATTTTCAGTTTTCCATCAATAAAAATCCTACATTTCCACATATCTCTTCCATTAAACCCTAAAAATCTATCTTTTTAACTAAAAATCTCATCGTTCCATCAAAACCCTCACGGATCCTATCAATTTGATATTAGAGCGGCACGATCCTAATGGCGGTGACAAGATTGAAGAAAAGTTCAAATCTTTGGAAGAAAAATACAACAGAGAAATTAAATATTTGAAGACATCCATGGTGGAATTCAAATTTGAGGTTAGGGAGAATAAGGCATCGATAGAATTAGGATATCGATCGAAGAAGGATCCAAGGCTTCGAAGAAAGAGTTTGAAGCTCTCATGCAAGCCCCAGCACAACAAAGTGCCTTCCATACAACCCTTAACTTGAGAGTTTTCCGACATGAAAGCGACAAAAAATTTAGATTTGGGCGACAATCCAGATCTGGGGCAAAAGTCGATAACTTTGGCGAGAAAGAAGTTGAAAGAAGAAATCAGAGAAGAACTTCTCATTGATGCGAGGTATGATTCCAAAGAAGCAATAGAGGATCCCACCAAGGAAGGGGACGACGACCCTAAGGCTGCAGGCCGACAAGCATGCCAGGGGCTGCCTGTTGGCTTGTAGGCCCTCCGACAGCCTGCAGTCAACCTGCAGGAGGCGCGACAGTCATCTGCTGGGTTGTTGGGGCCCTACAGCCCCATTGCTGGGCCGCCAGGGCCCCAGGGTCTCTTGGCAACCCGCCATCGGCCCAACGATACAATGATGGAACATCCGGGTGTCTGAGGGGCCCGTCGAGACTTCGAGGACGATTTTGGACTTCTTTCAAAACCTGAGAATGACGTGGAAAAGCTCTAAGGCTTTCGTGGGCCTTGGTACGCGGTAGAGAGGCGACGACACCGTGTACTTCCAACCTACAAAGAGTTTTAGGGTGATTATGAGGACTGGGACTTTGATGAGAATGTTGATTAGTATGCTTAGGAGGAAGATGACTGGGGCGGCAATGGCGACAGAGGCGGCGGCCCTTTAAGGGGCTATGGGCGACACAGAGGCATAACACGACAATCATTGTCATCCCCCTTACCATAGACATGCTGGAGGGTGAGTGGACCAGGAGCAGCTTGGGGTTGATGGCAGAGTGAGAAAAATGAAGATGCCAATGTTCGAGAGGGATGATCTGTTCGAGGGGGGATGATCTATAGGATCCATGTCCACTAAGCAATGCATTAGAGGAGGGTGAATAGTGTATTGGTAATTAAAATGGCTAATTAAAATAAATTAAGCAATGCAAAATAAAAATTGCAACACAACACAAACAAATAGAGAATGCAATAACAAACACAAAATTTATCTTGGTTCGGATCCCTTAACTAGGCGATCATACTCCAGTCCCACACTCGTAACCTGAGCTGTGGATTTCCACTAATGCTCCATAACCAGGTTACCAAAACTCACACAAGAGTATAATCCTTAATCGAGTCAATCCAAGGAGTAGCCCTCCAAAGATACAAAAGAGTAACCCTCCAATATGCTCTCACAACCCGAGAGCTAGGTTAAAACGAAATTATAAAAACAATAACACACTCACATATGCCTTAAGTAGATTTATCTATTGTGAAGATGTAGGCATGAAGTGTGAAGAACCAAAGTGTTTGAGATGGAGCTTGGTTGCACTTGGAGAACTTTCTCCTTGAGCTAGAGTTTCACCACATGAATGGAATGCTCAAATTTGAGAAATGAAAGAGAGAGATGAAACGAACTCTTGGAATTTTTTGGCCCACAAAATAGCTCTCTTTCAGAGTTAATTGGTGCCAAAATCTCACTCACAATCGAGCATAAATACCCTCTCAAATCGGCTCAGAACCCGAGAAAACAAACCCTAAAAATCACAGCACAATGGCTATAAACATGCAGATTTGTCGAGTCATCAAACGTCTAGTGAAGTGTTTTCAAACAGCTGATTAACTGTTCAGACGTCTAGGAACAACGCATCAGACGTCTGGGAACAAATCATCAGATGTCTGACTACAGAGATGGACAGAAGAAAAACAATGACGTCCAATCTCCAAGCAACCAGTCATCTAAAGAACACTTGTCAGACGGCTGATCAACCGTTGAATCGTCTGACAAGCATTATTCAGACGGTTGACAATTGTGGGTGAGAAAAAATAGAGAACACATTAAAAATAACTCACCATATTCAATCGTCTGGAGTTCATCATCCAGACGTCTGAGCGACTTTTCAGACGTTTGGCCTTTGAACATCAGACGACCGATACATGGCTATGTAAAGCAAGCTAAAAGCTGACACGCCAGACGTCTGGTGCCTCTATACCAGACGAATGGTCTTACTCTAAATATACTATAAAGAGTGTTTTGAGCATAGGATCAAGTGGGATTGGTTCTAGATGATTTCTAAGATACCCTATGATGGAAATGATGCATATGAATGAGTGTGTGCATCTATTTAAGGCTTAACAAATATTCTATAAAGAAAAGCAAAATACATGAAGATAAAATGTAAAATTACATTTGAAGTCCAATAATCTTCATGCAAGCTTTTGCTTCAAAGCCTTGAAACCATCATCCCACACCTATTGTTTTGTCTCCTTATCAAGATAATCAAATATAAATCCGAGAATAAAACAATTAGAGTCATTAACAACTACATAATGTGGTGATCTGATGCGGACGCGTCGCATCCACAGGAGGCGGACCCGCGTGATAGGGGTGGTCCCTCATACGATGCGATCGTGCGGGACGAGCCACCGGTTGGATTAGTGACTTACATTAGGAGGAGACGTGGGGACACGACTTAACTCCTAGAGGGGCAATTTCATCTTTCAACATATATCTAGACTTTTTCCCTTATTTTATATTCTAGGTCGAGCTGTCATTATTTTTTATGCTTAATTTTGTGAAGAACATTTAGACGTCAACTTCGACGGTGTTTAGGCTTTAGTCCGTGCATCTAAAGCTAGGAGAGAGTGTCTCCTCTTTAAAGAGATCCATTATCTTATTGTTCTTCGTTAAATTTCAATCAAAGTTTCCACCTTTTTCATATTTTCCACAAATATTTGTTGTTTTACTTGTTTGTGCGCATAAATTACATCAAATTGGTATTAGAGCAGTGAGATCTAATAGCGACGGATACGAGATCGAAGGCCGATTCCATGGATGAGAAGATTTAAGGGTTGCACGAGGAGATCAACAAAGAATTGGAGGCTACGAATGAACGAATCAATGTAGGGTTCAAGGACGTCGCTCACACCAAGAAGATATGCAAGATGATTTACGAGCGATGAGGGCAGAAATTGGTCAAATCGGCCAATTATTTTCAAACCTGAATGGCAAACAAGGAAAAGAAGGGGAAGAAGACTGAAGAAGAGACCTTGGAGGATGTCTTTGACGATTACAACCCGAATATTCAACAAAGGGCCCACGAAGCGAAGATGGCAGCGATGTTTCCCGGATTTTCAACCGGCATCACAATTTTGTCGGGATCAGCCGCGCAAGGGCCCGGAGCGGTCGTGGAGGGAACGACGACCCTCCAGGAGGGTCGGCCGGGGGCGGCGAACCAGCTGGATGGTTTGTCGACCCCGAGCATGGCGGCATGGCCGCGCGACACCATCTGGGGCCCCGCGCGGCCCTACAGCAGCCACAGGCAGGCCGTGCAGGGCCCGGCCTGCAGAACAGGGGTCAAGGGCCTCTTGTTTGGCCATTGGGGGCCCCTACCGCGCCTGGTTGGGGTCGGGAAGGCCCTCCACAGGGGGGCGACCAGCGACAGTGGACCCCGGGAGGCGTTTGCGGGCTTTTACGGGGCGTGGACGAGGCCCGGGGACGCTTTGGAGGTCGAATTCGACAACCCCTGCACATGAAATTTTCGAAGGACCTAATGGGTTGGGACCAGATGTCAGACCACAGTGGCCTGAGGAGGAGTATGCGTGGGAAGAGATTGGGTCGCGACGATGGGAGAGTTGATCGGGGGTATGTACCACAAGAGAGGAGGGCTGAAGGAGCGGCGTATAGAGACGTTAATGCTGTTCGAAGGTTGAAGAAGCTAAAGATGTCGGTGTTTGAGGGCACCGATCCGGATGGGTGGATTTACAGAGCGGAGCGATATTTCCATGTGATGGGATTCTCGGAGGATGTCTTACATGCCATTGGCATTTACTTTGGGGGAGAGGCATTAGCATGTTATCGGTGGTGGATAGCTCGGAATCCTTTTTACTCGTGGGCAGAGTTGACGGCATACTTGATGGATCGGTTTTAGGAGACACCGGATGGAGATTTCTACGAGCAGCTCAGAGCACTTAGACAGGAGAGTACGGTTCGGGATTTTATCAGAAAGTTTGAGTTGCTATCGGGCCGAGTGCATATCGTCATTGAGAAGATACTCATGGGGAACTTATGGGGGCTGAAGCCTTCCATTCGAGCCGAGTTGATGATGCAGATCCCCGGGGGCTTGGAAGACCTGATTTGCCTCGTACAGAGGACGGAGGAGAAGCATGCGGAGGAGAGGCAGATATGAGGGGCTTGTGGGACCCAAAAACCCCCAACCAGCACCAGTAGCAGCACAGAGGGCTCCCACAGGAGTATCGGAGGCCAGAGGAGAGGCACGCCCAGCGACATTGGGGAGGCGACTAACAGGGACAGAGGTGCGGAAGAAGAGAGCGTAAGGACTATGTTTTCGCTGTGATGAGTGGTTTACCCCTGGTCACAGATGTGCAAGCTGCCTGTTGCAGATTACTATACTGCCAGATGAGGAGGGGTATGTTGGTGGATATGAGGCGGAGGAGGTCGTGGAAGAGAAGTCCCATCTGGATGAGCGGAGGTTTCCCTGAACTCCGTGCTAGGGTTCACCCCGAACCATACCATAGAGCTGTCAGGGCGATTGGACGACACGACGGTGACGGTACTCATAGACAGTGAGGCCACCCACAACTTCATATCTCGACAGTTGGTGGATCGTCGTGGGTTACAGCTGAGCACCTTGGAGAAGTTTATGGTCCTGTTAAGAACAGTGATGAAGAAGAGCAGTGGGATGTGCAAGGGGCTGTGTTTGACCTTGCAGGGGGTGCAGATCGTGGAGGATTTTTTGCCTATGGAGTTGGGCAATGTCGATATGATTTTGGGCGTACAGTGGCTGAAGGGGTTGGGCGAGGTGAAGGTGAATTGGAAGCAGCTCAGGATGGAGTTCCAGGAGGGGGATCGCGTGGTGGTTCTGATAGGAGACCCCAGCATCTGTTTCTCCTTAATTGCTTCCAAAGCCATATCACGCACCCTACAGAGGTCAGGAGAGGGATTCTTGGTGGAGTGCCGAGAAATGATGACAGAGGGCGAGGAGCCACAGGAGGAAACCCCAGCAGAGGTGGAGCAGTTGTTAGAGCAGTATCAGGAAGTCTTCCAGGATCCGCAGGGTTTAACATCGGTACAGGGACATGAGCACGCGATAGTGTTGCGTGATGGAGCGGCACCAATGAGTGTACGACCATATCGGTATCCGCATGTGCAGAAGAATGTGATTGAGCAGATGGTGCGAGAGATGATGCAGTCAGGGGTGATCCAACCCAGTGTTAGCCCGTTTTCTAGCCCGGTGTTACTAGTTAAGGACGGAAGTTAGCGTTTTTTCTTGATTACCGAGCACCGAATAAGGAAACTGTCCCGGCAAGCTTCCTATTCCAGTGATCGATGAGTTGTTGGATGAGCTTCACGGGGCATCGGTCTTTTCGAAGATCGATCTGCGATCGGGGTACCATCAGATATTGATGAGGCTGGAGGATGTGCCGAAGACGGTGTTTCGCACACACGAGGGGCATGACGAGTTCTTGGTCATGCCTTTCGGCTTGACCAACGTTCCCACGACCTTTCATGCCTTGATGAACAAGGTGTTCTAGCCATTTTTGAGGTTCATCCTGGTGTTCTTCGACGATATACTTATCTACAGCAGGATATGGAGGAGAATCTGGTGTACTTGGAGTTGGCATTTTAGGAGTTGTCGCATCAGCTGTACACGAATCAGAAGAAGTGCAGGTTTGGGCAGAGGCAGATTGAGTGTCTGGGACATGTTTCTGAGGTAGGAGCGGCGGCTGATAGATCGAAGATAGAGGCGATGTTGGACTGGCCACTGCCGACGACGTTGAAGGCATTATGTGCTTCCTTGGGCTGACAGTGTACTATAGAAAATTTGTGAAGGGGTATAGCACCATAGCATGTCCCCTTACCGAACAGCTGAAGAAGAACAGCTTCAAGTAGGGGGAGGAGGCGACCAATGCCTTTGAGGCCTTGAAGGTAGCAATGTCGACGGCACCGGTCCTGGTTCAACCAGATTTCAGTGTATCATTTGTAGTAGAGACAGACGCATTGGATTATGGTTTGGGAGCGGTTTTGATGCAGGATGAACGATCGATTGCGTACTTCAGTCAGGTGCTGTCGTCTAGGGCACGACTGTCGTCTAGGGCACGACTGAAGTCAGTATATGAGAGAGAGCTGATGGCGATCGTCCTGGACATCCAAAAATGGCGTGCATATTTGTTAGGAAGAGACTTTATGGTTAGGACGGACCAGCGAAGTTTGAAGTACTTACTGGAGCAGCGGTTGGTGACAGAGGAGCATCAGCGATGGTTGTCCAAGTTTGTGGGATACCGTTTTGACATTGAGTACAGACCGGGGTTGAAGAATAAGGCACCAGATGAGTTGTCTTGCAGAGGAGAGTGGGCTAGTTTGAGGGCTCTTTCCTTGTCAATGTGGATGGATTGGGAGCCGATGCTACAAGAGGCAGAGTCAGATCCAGAGTTGAGACAGATCCGGAAGGCGCTGTAGGGAGGACCGAAAGGTTACTCATTGGAGGGACGACGGTTGTTGTACCAGGGAAGGTCGTGTTGCCGAGGACGTCGACCTTTATACCGACGCTGTTTCAGGAGTTTCATGGCACAACGGTGGGGGGCCATTCGGGCATGCAGTAGACATACATGAGGATGGCCAGGGAAGTGTTTTGGTCGGAGATGCGGAAGATGGTAGCTCGTTTGGTAGCTGCTTGTGACGTTTGTCAACGTCACAAATACATGGCCATGGGACTGACGGGGTTGTTGCAACTGTTAGCCTTGTCAGAGAGGGTTTGGGAGGAGGTTACGATGGTCTTCACAGATGGGCTGCCACGATCAGAGGGATACATAGTGAATTTCGTAGTTGTGGATAGGCTTAGTATGCTCACTTCGTTCCGTTGAAGCATCCTTACACGGCCGTATTCGTGTCAGCCGCTTTTATTTGGAAGGTGGTTAGACTGCATAGGATACCTGGTGTTATAGTGTTTGACAGAGACAGTCTTCACGAGCGGGTTCTGGAAGGAGTTATTTCGAGTGCATGTGACTGTACTCAAGAGGAGCACCGCCTACCACCCCAGACAAATGGTCAGACGGATGTTGTGAATCACAGCATAGAGACGTATCTGCGATGTTTTGCTTCGGAGACTCCGCGTCAGTGGTACAAATGGTTGGCCTAGGTTGAGTGCTGGTATAACACCTCATATCACTCCTCAGCAGGGACGACTCCATTCCGGATATTATATCGTCGTGATCCGCCACAGTTGATTCGTTATGGGCACCGGGGGATGCCGGTGTCACAGGTGGAGGATTAGATGGGGGAGATAGATGGTATGTTGGAGGAGTTGTGGAGGCATATGACGAGGGCACAGCAGGCAATGAAGACGAAGGCCGACGTGCACCGTCGAGACGTGCAGTTTCAGGAGGGCGACATGGTATACTTGAAGCTACGACCCTACCGTCAGAGAACGCTAGCTCAGCGCAGGAATGAGAAGCTAGCAACACGATATTATGGGCCGTATGAGATTGTGTCCAGGATTGGTCTGGTGGCATACAAACTGAGGTTACCCCCACGTCGGTGATACACACAGTCTTTCACGTGTCCCAGCTACGGAGGGTGATTGGTGATCATATGGTGTCGTCAGCGTTACCGTCGACACTTACTAATGACATAGAGGTGTTGTTGGAACCGCTGGAGGTGAGAGCCGTGCGCCATGGGCCGGGTCGACAGAGGGAGGTGCTGATACATTGGGCTGGCTTACCTGACTGTGATGCTACTTGGGAGGCGTTCGACGTGATGCAGAAGCAGTTTCCAGATTTCCATCTTGAGGACAATGCTGCTCTTCTACAGGCGGGTATTGATGCGGACGGGCTGCATCCACAGGAGGCGGACCCGCGTGATGGGGGTGGTCCCTCGCACGATGTGATCGTGTGGGACGAGCCACCTGTTGGGTTGGTGACTTACTTCAAGAGGAGACGTGAGGACACGACTTAACTCCTAGAGGTGCATTTTTGTCTTTCAACATAGATCTGGACTTTTTCCCTTATTTTATATTCTAGGTCTAGCTGTCATTATTTTTTATGCTTAATTTTGTGAATAACATTTATGCGTCAACTTCGACGGTGTTTAGTCTTTAGTCCGTGCATCTAAAGCTAGGAGAGAGGGTCTCCTCTTTAAAGAGATCCATGATCTTATTGCTTTTCGTTAAATTGCAATCAAAGTTTCCACTTTTTCATATTTTCCACAAATATTAGCTGTTTTACTTGTTTGTGCGCATAAATCGCATCATGATCATCATCAAAACAATATTGGGCAAATTGGCCAATATCTAACAATCTCCCCATTTTTGAGGATGACACCCATTATATAAAAATAATAAAAATAAGCATTAAGCACATGCTAACTCGCATTGCTTTGCTTGTGTTGCGAAACTCTATTTGTTTGTGTTGTATTGAAATTATTATTCCGCATTAATTAATTTATTTTAATTAGCATTTTAATTGCAATACACTATTCATCTCCATCTACTGTGTTGCTTAGTGGATAGAGATCCTACATTCAATCACTAATGAATAATGTGATTTGTTCTAGTGATTTTGTTAGAAAATCAAACTCATCTTGGGTTTGGTGGCCTAATGCCTATATCCACACACAATTGATTGGTTGGTTTGATGTGTTTATATTGCATTTTTTGCATCCAACATATGTTTGTGTATTTCCCTTTTATTTCAAAAATATTTTTCAAAATCTTAAATTGGGATCGGATCTGTGGTGTTTGCTATATCGTATATGCAAATGAGTAATCGTATATGCAAAGTTTACTCATGTATATGACATAAGAAGAGATTGTATATGCAATGTATTTTCAAAATCTATTTTGAAGCATATTTTTCTCATTTGATCGGATTGGAATATTTTCCATCCATATTGTTGGATATTGTTCCAAATTCATCGTGTGACATTTTTTATTTGTGGTGTGATATTTTTTTTCATAACAATGTCACTTATCAATGCCTTTGCTTGATTTCTATCGTTTTGCATTTTGCATTGATATGTCTCATGTCTTCATAATTGTATTTCGTTCATTGAGTCAAAATTTGACTTATTAAATGATCTAGGGGAAGCATGGTAGAGTGAATGATACACATTTTTATAGTTTACATTTGGTATCATACACTTTTTTTCTCTGTCATTTGTCATATTTGGTGGAATTTGACTTTCATGTCAAGGGGAATGCATTTTTCAAGTCCGACTTTTTGACAATAACAATAAGGAGAGTTATTTGGGTTATGTGACAATGTATGCTTATATGTAGAATTTGATTCCAAATCCTTCTGAAAGGAGCCTAGTCAAACTTTTTTTGAGATGATTGAAACTTAGAAGAATATCAGATAAATTAATGATAATTGCATTCAAACCTATAATCTTTGTATATGTCAGGGGCAGTTAGAAGATATTGCACATCTCTGATGCTGATATTGCCTACAGCCTTTTTCCGACTTCCATCAACAACTGGAAGACCACCAATTCCCTTTTTCCTCATCATCTGGAAGGCACTCAAGACCGGCTCTTCCTCACTCACCTGCGAAATAGGAAGCAATCATATTCATATTTAACACGCTGACCTTCGGCAATTTTTCTGCAAAATGTTGGGACCCGACTTTGTATCTAATTGTACCGAAAATTCGGTGGGATGAAGTGAATATGCTTGTAGGGCTGTTAACATGTGTGTTAACATGTACACAGAAACATCATTGGTGCGACATTGCCGACCCATGTGTCTGCTACATTCTGACTTTTCTATAGGGGCTTCTTTGGCATTCGGTATTTCGAGATTTAGTGTGGAAAACAAAACTTGGCCATATAATGATTTCTCAGACCCAATCTATTTTTGTGATATATGTAGTGGACGTTTCTTTTTGTTGTTGTTTTTATAAGAATCTTGTGGGCATGATAATCAATATTAAAAACTTACACACATGCTAATTACACGTTACACTAAATTGTAAGAATGTGACTCAAATATTTATTACTGTGACATTAAGATAATGATAATAGCAAAATAATATAATTAGTTAATTTAACTACATTAGTATTGGTAGTTATTATAACTCCGTAATGATTGGATTTATTAAAGGGAAATCTTGTCCCACACACAAAACTCAATTCTTGTGATTTCTTTATCATTTTCATATGGACTGTGAAGCGGGCAAGGAAGAAATAACAATTGGTTTTAGCGTCTTGGTATGGTTGACATGTAATGGAAGAAAGTATGTTTCTAATCGACTCTACATCGAAAAGTATAATTCTAATTGATTCTAACGTGTAATTAGCATGTGCAAGTTTTAACATTGATAATCATGCTATTAAGATTCTAATAATTGGTAGAGCCTTTTCAAAATTTCATTTGCATAAAAAATTTAGATGAAATTAAATTAAATTATTGGAACCATATTTTTTGTTTTAATTTGAAACTGAATTCATCCATGTCAATTGCTCATAATTAGTTTTAGATTATTTTTTTTGATAAATTGTATATGATTTCGTGATATTCAATAACATTATGAAAACTATAAGAGATTGGCTGTATAAGAAATAAGAACTAGATCTCTATAAGAAATAAGAAATTAAACATGCTCTACTCTATAAGAATTTGGCTTTAATGCTCTACAATACACATACATAGATTAGCTCCCTTATAAAAATACTCTACTTTATATGAGATTGGCTTTAAAGCTCTACTCTATGCAAACTATCTTCCTTATAAATATGTTTTACTCTATAAGAGCTTGAATTTAATGGTATATTATATAGAGATTAATTTATATATATAATATTCTATAAGTAGATGTAAATGTTAATATTCATTTTGATATTATTTTATGAACTATCACACTTATGGAATAGCCACATCATCTATAAAGCAATAGATATAATTAAAAATTTCATTATTACATTATTTTGACATCTAATATTGCAATACAGTTATATAAATTTCTACTCTACCCACATAAAAGTAGTTATTTATATAAATTAATTAGGTTAAAAATTCATATTAGATTTTAGTGAAAGGAATTTCTTATACAATCATGTATGGAATTTTTTCTTTCATTGCTATCAAAATATATGGTCTCAACTAAAGAT
The DNA here is from genome assembly GCA_030789695.1 of Scilla litardierei. Lineage (NCBI taxonomy): Eukaryota > Viridiplantae > Streptophyta > Magnoliopsida > Asparagales > Asparagaceae > Scilla > Scilla litardierei. Next base: position 143,644,134 of record CM061135.1, read on the forward strand.
AAAGTAATGAATCTATGAATTTAGGATCTCTACCGATCGAAAGATTATATTATTTCTTTAAGATAACACTGTATTTGTAGTATTTTTTTGGTTTCATATGAATGTAACTATTCATATTCCTATTGCTAATGATGTTTCTTTACTAAGTGGTGATAATTTTTCAAATTGAAAGGATAAAATCCTTGTAAAACGGTCTGCTTAGATCTATATTGGCTCTTCATAAAGAATATCCTCATATTCCCGTAAAGAATATAGAACCAAGTAATAAAGCTGAATATGAAAATGAGACCGTGCAAATCATCTCAGTATGATGCTTATGAATTCATATATCAATAGGACAATTATGAGATACGTTCCTAAATTTGATAAGTTGAATGATTTCTTAAATGCAATCGAGGAGCAATTTATCGTTTGTGATAAGACTTAAACGACTACCTTGATTCAAAAACTCTCAATCATAAAGTATGATGCTCATAAAGGTGTTTGCATGTACATTATGCAGTTAAAGGATATTGCTTCCCTAGTTAAACCTTTAATGGTTGAGATGTCTAAATGGTTGAGATGTTTGAATCATTTCTAATGCATTTTATATGTTCCTCACTTCCAATAAAATATGAACCTCTCAAAATCTATCTTTACAATATACACAAAGAGAATTGATATGTAAATGAGATTCTCACTACATGTGTTCTAAAAGAGGAAAGACTTAAATATGAGGTTATAGAAAGTGTTAAATATGACGATTTATGATAAGAGAAAAGTACTTAAAGATAAATGAGGGGCTGATTTGTCCATGGTTAAATGATAACAATATATGAAGGCAAGAGCAATGGTTCGAGATACTTCTTTTGGAAAGAGAGAACACGTAAAGGAGGAGTGCTTGAAATATAAGAAATAGCTTGAAAAGAAAGGTAATCACGTACCATGTCTGCTATGAATATAATTTTAGTCTTGTTCTTAATAATACTGGATGAATATGTTCTTAATAATACTTGGTGGATTGATTCTGGTTCATCAATTCACGTTGCCAGTACCATACAATGGTTTCTAACATAACAGATGCCAACAAGAAATGAGTCTGATATCTATTCTAGAAATAGGATATGGTCACTTGTAGATGATGTTGGGACATATCGACTAGTTTTAAAATTTGGCTATGTAATTGATTTGAAAAATATATCTTATTCACCTTCATTTTATAAAAATTTGATTATTTGTGGTTATGTACTTAATTTTAATGTCAATAGTTTTCTTATATATAAAGATGAAGTATGTCTTAGTTTTCTTATATATAAAGAATATATATCTTAGTTTTCTTATATATAAAGAATATTATCAGAACATCTTTACAACTTGATCAGTATACAAACTTTAAAAATAACATGCTTTCTTTAAATATCGATAATATTAGAAACAAAAGATGTATGATTAAGGAAAATCTACTGTATTAGAGATTAGGTCATATTTCATTTAAGGTTAGCAAACAAATAAATTCTTCAAAATTCAAATTTTATGATTTTGGTACATGTGTGGATTGCATAAAGGGAAAGCTAACTAACATTACCAAAAAGATACTAAGAGTACCGAATGCTAAAAATTATTCATACAGATATATAGAGACCATCTTCAATTCCTTATCTAAATGGTCACAAATACTAAATATCTTTTATTAAAGATCATTCTAGATACATGTATTTATATCTCTTAAACGAAAAGTTAGAAGCATTTGATGCTTATAAGTCTTATAAGGTGGGGTAAACGAAGATTAAGTAATATGACATTAATAGATATGGTTAGAAGTATGATCAGTAATGTTGATTTACCGTTCTCTTTGGAGTGAAGCACTAAAAATAGTTGTGTATATACTTAATCGAGTTTTCTCAAAAGCAGTTACCAAAACACATTTTGAAATTTTAAAAGAATGAAACCTAATCCACGTCATGTCATGTATGGGTTGTCAATTTGAAGTGAGAATTTATAATGTTCATATAAAGAAATATGATCCAAGAACCAAAAGTGGTTTCTTTATTGGATTTGCTCTAAACTCAAAGAGATAATTTGTTCTATTATCCATCGCACACCAAAGATTGTGGAAGCTAAAAAAAGCTAAGTTTATTGAGGATTCAATTTTTAATGATGTTCCTCGTAAAATTCGAATTGAGAAAATAAAGGTTACTTGTTCATCATCTATAGTTAATGAATTATTTGTTCCAAGAAAAATTGACCTTAGTAGAAACAGCACGTGATCAAGTTAACAAACAAGTAATTCAGAATGAAATTCAAGATGTTGAGCAACCTCATAATGAAAATGTTTGTGGAACGCATTATCCAAAATTAAGAAAATTTGGATGAACAAATTGAATTAAGATAATCAAGAGTGAGAAAACTAGCAATATCTAGTGATTAGGTAGTTTATCTTCTGGAATTTGACATCGATGTCAGACCTAACGATGATCATAAGTCATTTTCACAAGCCATAAATGTGGGAAAAAATCCAGTTAATGGTATGATGCCATGAAAGAAGAAATAGAATCTGTGGAAAAGCATAAAGTAAGAAATCTCATTGAATTATCAAAAGGAGACTCTGTTGACGGTAGTAAATAGGTATTCAAAACCAAACAAGACTCGTCTGGTAATGTAGAATAATGTAAACCAAAGCCAAAGGATTTGCCCAAATGTCATTGATTTCCCAATTTCATCTAAAGATTCTTTAAGAGTAGTTACAACATTAGCGGCTCATATGAATTTAAAAATACATCAAGTGGATGTGAAAATAGCTTTTCTAAATGGTGATCTTGAGAAAGATGTATACATGAAACAGCCCGAAGGATTTACAATTGAAGAAAAAGATCAATTATATTGCAAGTTAAATAAATCATTACACGGGCTTATACAAGCATCCCGATAATGGCATATAAAATTTCACAATACAATTCTTCAATTTGATGTTATAGAAAATATTGTGGATGAATATATAAATAAATAGCCATGATCCTGCGCGAAATTTTCGCACAAGATCATGTGCAAAAACTTTTCTTTTAAATTTGTTTTCATGTATATATATATGTGTGTGGGTGTTTATATATATACTAGTCATAACCCGTGCCCATAGGGCACGACGAAGGTCGTCTCCCGAGTGCGAAACCGAGGAGGACAGTCAGTGCACGGGTGAAATGGTGACATGATAATCATCTCCCAAATGCATTTTTATTCCTCCAATTAAGACATTTTTTTCAAATGGGAGATCATTATTTTTGGCATTCAGAAAGGTAGTTTGTTGTCTTTCCTATACAACCATATCAAAGAAAATCTAACCTTAGGGAATTGTGTTGATATCTGTATGTTTCCGCCCTACGTTTACTGTAAACTACCATTAAAACAGGATTGGAAAGAAATTATATCAATTAAGCGTGTGTCCTCTTAATTGAGCGATATCAAATCGTGGCATGTTTGGCATCAATTAGAATTAGAATAATGTGAAATCCCCATGCACAACTCACAATTAAAAAAATTGAGCGATATCCCCACTCACAACTCCCAATTAGAATTGGAAAGAATTGTGTCCTCTTTGGCATCAAGCTTGTTGAATTATCTTTGTTCTTGGTTGCATGTCTAATCTGGATATAAGTGTGAGCAGTCTGTCACAATCTCTATCAATTAAAAATAACCTCCAGCAAGAAGTTTTTTGTCGCATTTTTATGTTTAGTTGACATGAAATGGAAATTTTTTATGTTTAGTTGATTTTAATCCCTTTGGAACAGTTCACTTTAGAACAAAATCAGTTGGAACTCAATCAGTTAAATGAAAAGTGCCCTTTAGAACTCAATCATCAAAAATTTGAAACTCAATCTGCCTATTGAAACTCAATTTGTCGAAGTCTGTGTACTTTAGATAGGGTAACCCATGCACAGTCATAATGCTAATGATAATGATAAGCTGCTAATCCTAAACAGTTTATTATAATGATAATGCTAATGCTAATGCTAAACTATTTAACAAATTAGACCGTGTTCACCTGGGCTAATCCTAAAAAAATAATTGGATCGTGTTCATTTGCACGGTCCTAAACGAATAATGCTAAACTGGTAATAAAATGGCACTTTTCATTAGCATTATTAAATGAGGACCATGCAAATCAACACAGTGAATAATTCAATGAGGACCATCATAAATGATTCAAATAATTAAATTAATGCTGAGGAGCCATCATAAATAAAGTGCTTATTAAATTAATTAATGCTGAACTGGTGCTTATTAAATTAATGCTAAACTGGTAAAAAGTTTCAAATAATTCATTGGCACGGTCCTAAATAAGGTCAGTAACTTTAAGAATGAAATTAACTGGGGAACTACTGGGGAACTACATAAAAATGACATTTCCTCTACCCAAAAAAATGTAGAGTAATTCACCTAAACAGACAAATGCCAAAAAATGAAACCCAAACACTCAAAAGGTCAGTTACTTTAAGAAAGCGTTGATTTCGAACATGAAAAACAAATGCCAAACATTGATTTCAAATGTCAAAAATTAACCAAAAAATGTCAAAAATTAACAGAAACCCTAGGGATCAGAAATTAATGAATGAAATTGAGAGAGAGAGAGAGGAGAGTACCAGAGGACGTCTTGAATCGAGGACGTCGCAGATGAGTTACGTTTATGGGATGAAGGTTGAAGGATGAAGAGAACAGTTTGTTAGTGGGAATTGAAGACAACAGGTTGTTGGGAATTGTTGAGAACTTGTAAATGAGGGCACGGGAATTGAAGACAACATGTTTTTATTTTTTAGAACCGTTCCTTTTCAAAACAGTCGTAGGATCCAAAGTTAGAACCGTTTTTATTCAAAACTCAGTTTTAAATAATTGTGTGTGAGTAGATTATCCTAGTCATAATTTTGGAGACACGTAGGTCAAAATTGAGACACGTAGGACAAAACTGCCATATAGGACAAAGGTCATGCATTATATAATAGATATCACTCAAAATCTCATCTCTTGTCCAATTTCTCTTGTCCAATTTTTCTTATCCAATTTCACTTGATAACATCCCTCTTTTGTATATAGATATCTCTTATCCAATTTCTCTTGTCCAATATCTCTTATCCAATTTCTCTTGATAACATCCCTCTTTTATAATATAGATATCTCTTATCCAATTTCTCTTGTCCAATATCTCTTATCCAATTTCTCTTGATAACATCCCTCTTTTATAATATAGATATCTCTTGTCCAATTTCTCTTGTCCAATATCTCTTGATAACATCCCTCTTTTATAATATAGATATCTCTTATCCAATTTCTCTTGTCCAATATCTCTTGATAACATCCCTCTTTTATAATATAGATATCTCTTGTCCAATATCTCTTGTCCAATTTCTCTTGATAACATCCCTCTTTTATAATATAGATATCTCTTATCCAATTTCTCTTGTCCAATATCTCTTATCCAATTTCTCTTGATAACATCGCTCTTTTATAATATAGATATCTCTTATCCAATTTCTCTTGATAACATCCCTCTTTTATAATATAGATGTATATGTATATGTATATGTATATGTGTATGTATATATATATATATATATATATATGTATGTATGTATATATGTATGTATGTATGTATACATATGTCAAAGTCAATGAGTAAGGTTATTACATTAGCCATATATGTTGATATCTTACTTGCATGTAATGATATCGACTTATTACTTGAGACCAAGTGTTAATTATCATAAAACTTTGAAATGAAGGATTTAGGTGAAGCCTCTTATATTATTGGAATAAAGATTCATAGAGATAAATCCCAAAGAAATTTAAAATTATCCCAAAAGCTTATATTGATAAAGTTTTAAAAAGGTTCGGAATGCAAAATACTGCACCTAAAGTTGTATTTATTACCAAAGGTGATAAATTTAGTTTGAAATACTGTCTGAGCAGTGTAATGAGCTAAAGAAACTTGAAAATGTTATATACTTCTGTAGCTAGAAGTCTTATGTATGCAGTTGTTTGCACAAGACCAATGATCATTATTTTCCAGTTGGAATGTTGGGAAGGTACTAAAATAATCCTGGAATGGCTCATTGGAGCACTGCGAAAGAGATAATGATATACTTAAAAGGGACTAAATACAATATGCTCGCTTATAGTTGATTGTTTGGAATTGATCGGATATAAGGATTCCGATTAGGCTGGTTGTAATGATACGAGAAAATCCATTTCAGGATATATTTTTTACTTATTGGAGGTGCTATGTCCTTTAGAAGTATAAAACAAAGTTTAGTTGTTTTATCGACGATCGAGGCCGGATTTATAGGTTACTACGAGGCAGCATCACAAGCATCGTGATTAATGGATTATATCACAAAGCTTAAATTGGTTGATCTTCTTTCATAACCACAGCTTATTTGTTGTGATAACCTCTACGGTTATACTCGCTAACAATAAAAACAAAAGTCGATCAAGTTATATCGACATCAAGTTTCTTAAAGCTAAAGGTCAAGTTTATGATCACATTATGGAAGTTGAACATACAAGGGCAGAATTAATGATCGCCGACATATTGACTAAAGCTATACCAATCATAATAGTTAAAGGTCATGTAAGAAGCATGCAGCTCATTAATATTTAAGTATTCTTTGAAATTTATTGTAAGACCTATATTTGTTTTATGTTTAGACTTGATTTGATGTTGGTATTACATGATGTACACGACTAATAAAGTGTATACATTATTATTAAGTCAAGTATTTATTGCTATCGAAGCATATAAACATTGACTCGTAAAGTTACATGTTCATATATAAGTATTATTTATTGAAGATTCTTTATGATAAATTATTTTGTTTATTATATTGCAACAAATCGATTTACCATAAAATATAGTAACAATAAGTTATGTCATTAGAACATTAATAGAATATTTGAGGCAAATGTGAGAATATAACTGTGACTCAAATATTTATTAATGTAACATTAATATAGTAATAATAGCAAAATGATATTTTTAGTTGATTTAGTTATTAAAACTCCATGATGGTTGGAATTATAAAATAGGAGTATTGCTCACACACAAGACACAAGTCTTGTGATTTTTTTATCATTTTCTTATAGATTATGAAATGGACAACGAAGAATAATGATTGGTTTTAGTATCTTGGTATAGTTTACACCACGGTTTAAGGTGTCGGCCGAAACCGTGAGGTTTCGGCCATTTCGGATCGGTCCCGGAGGGGGCCGATCCGAAACGCTCCATCTTTTATCGGGGTATCGGCCGAAACCGGCCAGTTTCGGCCAGTTTTGGCCGGTACCGGCCGAAACTGGCCGGTTTCGACCGAAACTGGCGAGCTACAGCAAAAATAAAAAGGAGCAAATTCAAAAAAAAGAAGAAGAAAAGATTGGAAGAAGACGAAGTGGAAGAAAATAAGATCCAAAGAATCTGATCAAAAATCAGATCCAGCCCTAACAAAAATCAGATCAAAAAAAAGAAAATGAAGCGGAAGAAGAATTGGAAGAGAGGAGAGGAGCTTACTTGGCCCGCCGTCCCTCGTCGCCAGTCGCCGCCCTCCCGCCGCCCATCGCCGCCCTCCCGCCGCCCATCGAGATGGAAAGGGAAAGGGTGAACATTGTTAGGGGGAGAGAGACAGCAAAGGGATAGAACGAGAGAGATGGGGGGGATCATTTCCGATAGATATTTTTGAATGGCAAACTCGTAAATAAGTGCTATGTGCACAGAGTAAAACGGTAGTGTGCAAAGCAACTCCGTTGTAATGAAAACTTGTAAATAAATTGTATGTGCACAGAGTAACATGGTGGAGATTTTTTTAGTGGTAAACTTGTAAATAAGCTATATGCGCGCAGAGTAAATCGGTGGTGCGCAATGAAACTCTCATGTCTCCAGTTCTTTCAAATACTTAATATATAAAAATATGTATACATATTTATAAATACATTTAAGTGACAAGTATTTAATAGTCTATGATTAATACTTTAATTTTGGGACGATACCGAAACTTGCTACCGAAACCACCGAAACGGACGATACCGATACCGAAACCTATATTTTGGGAGGAGCGATACCGAGACCGAAACCGAAATCTAAAACCTTGGTTTACACACAACGAAAAAGATACGTTTCTAAACAACTCTAAACTGTAAGTATGATTCTAATTGATTCTAACTTGTAACTAGCATTTGTACAAGTTTTAATATTGATAAGCATGCTAAAAGAGTCTAATTGATGCAATGTATGTTTCTACATATAAGGTAGAGTCATTTAAAACATACATTTTTCATTGCATGTGATAAATACATTTAGAAACATACATTCTTTCATTGCATGTAAACTATGCCAAGATGCTAAAAACTGATTGATATTATTCTTTCTTGTTCACTTCACAATCCATATAAAATGATAGAAAAAAATCATAAGACTTGCCAATTGTATGTAGGCAAGATGATGAACTAATATCCTTTATTTCTTTAATTCGAACCTTACAAAGAGCATCATTAAAAATTGAATCATCAAGAAACGTAGCATTCTTAGCTTCTACAAATCCAATATTTGGGGTGTGCAATGAACAATAAAACTTATATCCCTTCAAGTTTAGTGCATATCTAGTACAGAAGTCACTTTTGGTTCTTGTATCAAATTTCTTTATGTGATTATAAATTCTCACTTTAATTTGATATCGTATACATGCAGCTCACTTAGACTATGTTTCCATCATTTTCAAATTTCAAAAGGTGGTATAAAAACTGCTTTTGACGGAACTTAATTAAGTATATACATAACTATCTTTAGTGCTTTACTCCATATAGATAATAGTATATCAACATTTTTAATCATGCCTCTAATCATATCTATTAATATCATATTTCTTCTCTAACCATATCTATTAATGTCATATTTTTTCTTTCAGCCAAACCATCTTATTGTGATGATACTGTCATTATGTATTTGTTAGTGGTTATGCCCTAGGCCAAATATTTAGACATTTATGTTATGTCATTTTTCATTTATAAAATGGTTTTCTTAATATTATTATTATATTTCTTGCATGTTTCATTACAATAATGTTTGAATAGCTGTTTTATGTAATTCTAATTATCCCTAGTTATTCATCACTAAAGGTATAATGATAAATTAAGACTAATATGAGTTTGGTTAATAATTATGAGATAATTATATGTATGATGATAGAAATCAAACTTATGGGTACTTGTTGGAGAACAACGTACTGGATAGACTCGCTATGAAGTCATTGCATGGATCAGTATCATAAATGATCTCATAATAGTTATGTCATAGAATTCTTAGACCTGAGAGCATCACAGTTTTCTACATGAAAACCATCATGTTTTGACATAACCAAACGTTATCTTTAATCAGATAATCATAAAGGTTATGATTAAACATAATGTGAATTAGGCAGAGGAAAGTGAATGAACAAGATGAAATTTGTCCATCTCTTATGAGATAGATATATAATGTGCCACTCGATAAGTAGGACTGAGAAATGCATGGCCGTGATCAGATAAATTGATACATGATCAATGTCATTTGATTTTATAGCCTACTTAGTAATCGAGAAATTAAATATTTGAACAATATAAGTTTGCCACTGTCCATGACTTATGTTCAAATAAGATATCGTGTGACAAAACAATTATGACATGTTCTATTGGTTAGGTTAATATCGAACTAACGATATTCATAGTAATTGGGTAGTCATAATGTCTTACTAGAGACCACTTATGACTTGTCAACTTATAATGGGATTAGGCCCACTGCCAATTTGATATGAGCCTATTGGGTCGCACATAAAGAACGTAATGGATTAAATAAGGTTTTAAATGAGATTTGGAATTTAAAATCTGATTTGAAATTCGAAATAAGACGATATATCTTAACTATTAAGATATTATCCCTAAAATATCTCTGCGAAACTGAAACGGGCTAAAGGGTTAACGGATATTATGTCTTGTTAAGATATTATCTATAAGATATCTCTGCATAACTGAAACACGTTAAAGGGTTAATGTGAGATTTTATATATGATATAGAGAGGTTTTTTAGAACGCGATGCGACCTCAGCTTTTTGAGAAAATACATAGCGAGAGAAAACCCTAGTTGCGCAAAGGAGCTAGCACCCTTGCAACTTCCGATCGTGACGTTCGTGTGTGAACACTGGTAGAGGGTGGTCGTTCATCAAGCAGCACATGCAGTCTGATTCTTCGAACAGTCAACAAAGGTTTGTAATCATGTTTAAATCAATTAAAACGCATGGATCTTTGGTATGTCTCTATTTTTCCGTTGCGTATAAATTTTGTTATGCATGATAGAAAATCTAACAGAATTGTGCTACATTATCTTTATCTTTAAGGAATTGCAAATGAATGAAGCTGATTGGATCGCAGATTTTCACATTTGCAGTTTTGACCCGTTGGGAGCATTTTGGTAACTTTCGGATTTGTAGGGGTCTTTTCGTATTTTTTTGTCTTTTTGGATTTTTGTACTTTTGTATCTTTTTAATAGTATTTATAGGCGGTAGTGGGAAGGGAATTCTTATGCATATTTTCAGTTTTCAGAGGGATTTATTAAGAGAAATTGATAATTCCATCTATTTTCGGGAGAGTGATGTCTTCCTCTAGAATTGGCGACTTGGGAGAACGGTCCACCTTTTTAACGTGTCCAAATTATCTTCTATTTTCAGTTTAATTAATAAAAATCTGAACTTTCTTTCAAGTCCTATCAATTTGATATCAGAGTCTTCCACGATCCATAGCAACGACAAGATCCAAGGACAAGATTGACGCTTTGAATAAAAAGTACGAGGATGAGATCAAAGATTTGAAGAAAATCATGAAAGAAATTAGGGCGACGACAGATAAAGATAGGGCATTGATGGGTGAAGAGAAATTTGGATATCCCAAAGGAGAACTTACCTATTACCTTAAATACGCAGCGGAAGGATCGATTCTCCAATGTTTCTCTACATCTGTTGTTGCAGATGATCACACGATGGAAAATCTACGGATTTCCACAACCTAAAACTCTCTTGTTTGGTGCAGGAATTTGGATGAGAAAACTCACTCTTTTAGTATATTCTCTCCTGGAAAATGAAGACTACATGCAAGTAGTTTCTCTCCACTTCAAGTGTTCTATTTCCAACAAGAGATGGGCTTATTTATAGCCTTCCCACATGGTAGGAGTTACAATTTCTGAACATAACAACCTTGTGTAGTTATGGAACCACCCAATAACCAATTAATTAACATAATTGTGACATTTGCTAAGTCCTTAACTTAGGTATCACATTTATGGGTGTAATTGCTTCATTTAGCCCTTAAATTCCAACATCTCCTACTCACACATGAATGAGATACATAAAGAAACTTATTTCCTTTATTCTGCGTCAATTCATACAAGAGAAATAGGCCGTGCAACCGGCATACTGCATGAGTTCGGTGCTATATAACGGTTAGGAGTATATAGCAACTCATATGAGTAGTTTAGAAGTATGCAGCACCCTTAATCATTTAATCACATTAAGTATCATCCCTTGATCTCATGTACTTTGTATTCACAATTGAACTTCATATAAGCTCAATTGGTCGACCCGTGAACACAAATCAATGTGATGCTCGAAATGATCTTCCTCTTCTCGTGGTTCTCTTGAACATGGCTTAACTTGCTTTTCCAAGTATGTCCCACCAGACCGAATCCATCGCGATCTCTTGGCAACATCTCAAGATAGCAAACATCAAACCAAGTCTCAAGAACTCGAACGGAGTTTTGAGGGTACTAGATTAAGGCTCTCAAGGCCTCAGGATCTCACACAACAGTAAGTTCAGATCAAAACTTACGTTTAAACCCTTTGGTTGCTTATGCACACATGGTATGAAACATGTGTTACAACACTTTCTCCTTTTCCATGAAGTGTATGTCTCAACATATAGTGTTGTACAGATGATAATTAGACATCACTATGTCTAACTTTGAGTCATCCAATCTACTCATATCAAACCACTAAGACTCACATCTGGCATCTAAGACAGATGACTTGAATTCTTAAATTCACCTTTATAACTACAATGACTCATTAGTCATTAGTCGACTTGTTATGTTAAGCCCGAACTCATAATTATTCGTCTGACAATTAACTTAAAATCTCGTCTCATCTCCACTCATTTCTTAAATGATGGAGGCGGTTACCTGTGTGAGAAGACTAACCTTACATCTGTCCGACATACTTTTTAATCAAGAATGCTCCATATAACATTCACAATTTTTGTATGCTATCAAATATATTGACATTAATTATATAAACATTGGGAAATACAAAAGAGAAGTACATCATATTCTACGTAATCCTTGAGATCTCGTGTGTTCCAAAAACACATTTCTAGGAATATGTTTAGTAAGCGGATCTGCTATCATATCCCGAGTAGATATGTACTTCATGTTTATCTCCTTGCGTTCAACCATCTTCTTAGCAAATTTGTATTTGATATCTATATGTTTGGTTTTGTAACGGTACTTTGGATCATTTGTATATGCAATAGCCGCCTGACTATCACAATTAACCATAACTAGATCGGAATCATTTGCAGTAATTAAATGATCCAAGAACCTTTTCAACCAAACAGCCTCTTGAGCTGCTACAGAGAATGCTACAAACTCTGCTTCCATCGTGGATAGGGCTATGCATGATTGTTTCTTACTACTCCATGATATGACACCATTGTTAAGTAAGAAGACATATCCAGAGCTAGACTTCCTTTCATCAAGGTCTCCTCCCCAATCAGCATCAGTGTAACCCTTCAGTTTTAGATCACTTCCTTGATAGCAGAGTGTATAATCAGTAGTCCCCTTTAGATATCTCAAAATTCTCTTAACTACCTTCCAATGTGCTTGACAAGGGTTGGATTTGTTGGTAGCAACGATCTATGAACTTCGTGTTTGATGATAACAAACTTGTGTGAACGTTTTTAACTTGTGTGTTAAGTGTTTCAGGGATAACAAAGATTGTAGAGACTCAATGGGAGATTTGGACAATGTGCATAGGAGAATTAGTCAAAAGGTAGATGCAGTCGATTGTGAGTTTATTGGTGTTAATTTCAAATCCTATACTCTATTCCCTACCATTTATACGGAAGCAATCAAGAAAGGGTTTCAGAATAGGTTAGTAGCCGAAAACCCTAGGGGAACTTTTTTTTAGTCAACTCTTGGTTTGATTGTTTATATAGCTTGAATAGACCCAGGCCGAATTAAAAAAATAAAGCCCACACAAAAAAAATACCCTCTGGCCGAATTTGTTTGGGCTGGTGTCCTTTCGCTTGCAATACAAAAAGAAATCAACATCCTCCTTATGAAAACCGAGTCCTAGGGCAAGCCGCCACAAAAAAAACAAAGGAAGCCGATTTTTTTGAGTGCTTTGAAGCAGCCGCCAGTGTTCCTTTGAAAAAGGTTGAGAAAAAGCACAGTTTTATTTTTTTTTCTCTTCATCTTGGTTGCAATCTTCAAGGGCCAGCCGCCATTGATTCTCCTCCTTTCGAAATTCCCAGGAGCTCTCAAGTTCCCTTTTTTTTGGTTGCAATTACATACGAGAGATAAAACATTCTACAGAAATCCTTTTGTTTGGTCACAGTAAAGTTCAAGGCCGGCTATCACATTAACCAAGGGGCCATGCATCTCCATTAACAAATTTTTAAGGATCTATGGTTTTTCTTTGTACTGGTCTGTGTCAGGATCAAATATAAAACTTGGCAGAGGTGAAGCAAAATTGGATTTGTGCTGATTACAAAAGTTGTAGTTGCAAGGCACCCACATACAAAAGGCCGGATTTACAAAGGATCCGAGAGTATTTATCAAAGGAAAAGTGCCGCAATTTCAGAGAGAATTCGCAACTTGAGTTGCCTACGACGAGACGACTACTACTTGTCAGATTGATCTGACCTCGCGCTGATTGACAGAGACATCAACACCGTCACGACTGAGCAATTCTAAACTCTGAACCTTATTTTATTTGTGATTTGGTATTGTAATCTCTGTGAAACTATCTTATTATTTGTTTAGGGGACTTGGCTAGTTGGGGCTAGCCAAGAGAGAGAGGCTTTACTAGTATTGTTATTGTTTGGGCACTTTGGTGAGTGCAGGTGCTGAGAGCCAGGTGAGTGTAGGGTTGGTGCCCTAGCTACAGGTGGTACCAGTTAACTCTAATAATCTAGTATTGCTTTTGGGGTTGGATGTAGGTCGTGGGTGCGACCGAACCAGGGTATATCGCCTGTGCATGCTGTGACTGTTTTTCTATACTCTGCATCTGGTTGATTGTGCTATAACTGCGTGTGATTTCTCGTGGTTTGCACGAGAATTTTTATAAGCCTATTCACCCCCCCCCCCCCTCTAGGCTTAGATCCAGATCCAACAAGTGGTATCAGAGCCAGTTTAGAGGATCTAGCCTAGTTGATCATGTCTATGAATATGTCTGATAGTGCTTTTGCTGAGGGACAGTCTATTTCCCGTCCCCCCAAGTTTAATGGTGTTGACTTTGCCTATTGGAAAACTAGGATGAGGATTTATTTAGCTGTTGTTGATTATGATGTATGGAGCATTGTAGAAAAAGGCTATAAACCTCCCACTATTAATGTTGCTAATAATGAAATGATAAAACCAGAAGATAAGTGGGATGACTTTGATAAGAAGCGCTTTTCATTGAATAACAAAGCTATGAATGCATTGATCTGTGCTTTAGATAAAGCTGAGTTTAACCGTATATCTCAATGTCAAACTGCGCAGGAAATTTGGCATACTCTGGAGGTGACTCATGAAGGTACATCACAGGTTAAGGAGTCCAGACTTGCGCTACTCAGCACTGAATATGAAAGCTTCCGCATGCTTCCATCAGAGTCAATCAAAGAGATGTTTGCGAGGTTCACAGACATCGTCTACAAATCCACTTCTCTTGGAAAGCCGTACTCAAGCCTAGAACAAATCAGAAAGATCTTGAGAGCGCTGCCTAGCTCATTCCGCCCTAAAATTACAGCTATTCAGGAAGCAAGAGATTTATCGCAGATGAAAGTGGAGGATCTGATAGGGAACCTGATGTCCCACGAGCTGGAGCTGCAGAGCATTGAACTGAGAGAGAAAGATGAATTGAAGACTTCAAAGGCGATAGCCCTTCAGGCTAAGGAGGATGAAGATGAAGATGAAGAGGAGGCCTTTTTGGTGAGGAGCTTCAAGAAATATATCAGAACTGGCAACGGGAGATCAGAGATGCTGAAAAGGTTTAATCGCTCTAAATTCAATTCTAATAATAAATCTTTTGAGCAGAATACTACTGATCCGGTTACATGTTTTAAATGCAAAAAGCATGGACATTTTATGAAGCAATGCCCTCAAGGAAAGAATAACGCTGCGGAACAAAAGGGAAAATCTTTGGTGCTCACATGGGATATGGACAGCGAGGATGAATCTCAAGAGGAAGTTGCACATTCCTCTCTTTGTCTGATGGGAGAACTAGATCAGGTAAAATCTTTAACTAAAGCTCAACTTGTGACTACCTTTAAAGAAATGCAAGATGAAATTGAAAGGTTGGAATCAACTGTTGAGTTACTAGAATCCCATGTAGAGAAGTTTAAAAATGCAAATTTTGAATTGCAACAAGACAATTATAATATGTCATTAGAAGTTGATGAAATTAAAGAAAAACTTGTTGCATGTAATTCTACTATTAGTTCTTTGGAAAAGGGAAAATCTTGTATGCCTACTGAAACTGAGTGTCTGAATTGCTTTACGTTACTTAAAGATATTAGCATGTTTAAACTAGACTCGATTAAGCTGGAAGTGGAAAATGAATCACTAAATGAGAAGATCTGCATGCTAATAAATGAGAACAAAGAGCTAGAGAAGAAGATGGCTAATCTGAAAAAGAGTGAGGAAGAGAACAAAAAGGCCTTCATTAGTAAATGTACCATGCTTCTTAATGAGAACATGTTTTTAAAGTCTAAAACATCTGATCTTGAATTGTCTATTAAAAAATTTGGGGTTGGAAAGCATTCACTAGACATTATTCTAGGTAATCAGATACACGGAAATAACAGGCGTGGCTTGGGATATGGAAATAAAATTGATGAGGCCTAAAATTTATAGAAAGAATCAAAAAGAAACTGGCGTAGGAAGAAGCATGTTTGCTAAATGTTATACATGTGGTGGTGTTGGTCATGCTTATTATAATTGCAAGTACAGGAATACCAACATCAAATTTAAGCAAATTTGGGTTCCAAAAAATAAAGTGACTAACACTAGTGGACCTATTTGGATTCCTAGGTCACACATATCATGCTCTTCTTATGTGTAGGTACATGGCACGGCTAAGGAACAAAAGTGTGAGTGGTACTTAGACTCTGGCTGCTCAAGACACATGACAGGTGAAAGAGAAAAGTTCCTTAGCCTTACAAAGCATGAAGGAGGAAGTGTTACTTTAGGGGACAATGGAAAATGCAATGTAATTGGTAAAGGTGTTGTAGGGAACGACACCTTTCGGCTTACAGATGTCCTATTGGTTGAAAAGTTGAAACATAACCTCATTTCTATCAGTCAGCTGTGTGACAAAGGTATGAAAGTTGAATTTGATGAAAAACTTTGTAGAATCATTGATAGATCCACAGGTGACATTATTATTACTGCAAATAGAAAGAATAATGTGTATACTCTTATGATTGAAGAACTAACTGTTTCTAAATGCTTGCTTGTAGGTGAAGAAGAGGCCACACTATGGCATAGACGATTAGCACATGCAAGCATGGGATTGATAAAGAAGCTCGAAAGCAAAAATTTGGTAAGAGGACTACCGCATCAGACATATGAGAATGGTAAGTTGTGCGTGGCATGCACCAAAGGTAAGCAAACTAGATCTACTTTCTCTAGCATCAATGAAATTGCCACCACACGTATATTGGAATTAGTGCACATGGATTTATTTGGTCCAACAGACATTGCTAGCCTAGGAGGTAAAAAGTATTGTTTAGTATTGGTGGATGATTTCTCTAGATATACATGGGTATACTTCCTAGCCAAAAAATCAGACTCATTTGACCATTTTCAAAACTTTTGCATACAAGTTTCTAATGAGAAAAATTCTTCCATTGTAAAAATTAGAAGCGATCATGGAGGTGAGTTTGAAAATGCTATTTTTGAAAAATTTTGTTTTGAAAAAGGAATTTTACATGAATTCTCTTCTCCTAGAACACCTCAACAAAATGGGGTGGTCGAGAGAAAGAATCGCACATTAAAAGAGATGGCTATGAGTATGTTAAATAAATATAGCTTGCCTATGTCTTTTTGGGCTGAAGCCATTAATACAGCATGCCATGTATGCAACAGAGTTATGCTTAGACCTATACTAAATAAAACATCTTATGAACTATGGCATGGCAACACCCCGAAAGTTTCTTACTTTAGAGTTTTTGGATGCAGGTGCTTTATATTAAATACTGCAGATCAGCTTGGCACCTTTGAATCAAAATCAGATGAGGGAGTGTTCGTAGGATATTCAGCAAGGAGCAGAGCATACAGGATTTATAATAAACGCACACTTGCAATTGTTGAATCTATAAATGTAAAGTTTGATGAATCTGATATAAATTCTTTGGATTGCAGGCAGAACATTGAAGAGGAAAATGTAGAACAACAAGGCATTCCAAAAGTTAATAAGGAGCAACCTGAAATACAGAAAGAAGCTGAAACTGATTCAACAGAAATACAAGATGAAGCAGTTACCAGAGGAGAGTTGAGATTCACTCCAAACCACCCACCAGACTTAATCCTAGGTGAGCCTACGGCAGGTATTCGCACACGTTCCTCTTTTAGAGATCTTTGCGCTCTATGTATTTATGGTGACTTTATTTCTGTAATAGAGCCTAAGACTATAGATATTGCTTTAGAAGAGGAAAGTTGGGTTTTGGCCATGCAAGAGGAATTAAATCAATTTGTCAGGAATAATGTCTGGAAACTAGTACCTAGACCCACTGATTATCCTGTAGTTGGTACTAAATGGGTGTTTAAGAATAAGCATGATGAATCTGGTAATGTTATTAGAAACAAGGCTAGGTTGGTAGCTAAAGGGTATAATCAAATTGAAGGGATTGATGTGGATGAGACTTTTGCACCAGTTGCTAGGCTTGAGTCCATTAGAATCTTGCTAGCTTTTGCAAGTTATAAAGGGCTCAAACTGAAACAAATGGATGTAAAAAGCGCTTTTCTTAATGGCTACCTAAAAGAAGAGGTATTTGTTGAGCAACCCCCAGGTTTTGAAAGCCATAATTTTCCAAACCATGTTTATAAATTGGAAAAAGCTTTGTATGGTCTTAAGCAAGCTCCACGAGCTTGGTATGACCGTCTAAGCACATATTTGTTGGAAAATAATTTTAAAAAGGGGAGTGCTGACAATACACTATTCTTGATGCATGAATCTAAAGACTTTCTCATTGTGCAAATTTATGTTGATGACATTATTTATGGTGCTACTAACGATCTTCTATGTCAAAAGTTTGAGAAAGTCATGCAGGATCAGTTTGAGATGAGCCTTGTGGGAGAGCTGAAATATTTTCTGGGGTTCCAAGTAAAGCAAGGAAAGGAAGGCATCTTTCTATCTCAAACCAAATACATCAAGGAACTTCTGAAAAAGTTTGGGATGGAGAAGTCTAAAGGAATTGGAACGCCGATGTGCCCCAACACGAAAATGGACAGGGATGAACAAGGAGTTGCAGTGGATCAAAAGCTATATCGAGGTATGATTGGTTCTTTATTGTACTTGACTGCATCTAGGCCTGATATAATGTTTGCTGTATGTTTGTGTGCACGCTTTCAATCAAACCCAAAAGAATCTCATTTGAAAGCCATTAAAAGGATCTTTAGGTACCTAATCAGTACACCTACTTTAGGCCTTTGGTATCCTTCTAGTGGTAACTTTGATTTGGTGGGTTATTCTGATGCTGATTATGCGGGTAGTTTAACTGATAGAAAGAGCACTAGTGGCACTTGTTTTATGCTAGGACACTCTTTAGTCTCATGGTCTAGTCGTAAGCAAAATAGTGTTGCATTATCCACTACTGAAGCAGAGTATATTGCCCTTGGCAGTTGCTGTGCTCAAGTACTGTGGATGATGCAAACATTATCTGACTACGGACTAGCTCTTAAAAGAGTTCCTCTTCGATGTGATAGCAAGAGTGCCATAGATCTTTCTAATAATCCCGTACACCACTCTCGTACTAAACATATTGACGTAAGACACCATTTTCTTAGAGATCACCTCACTAAAGAGGATGTGTCTGTGGAGTTCGTACCTACGGAATCACAACTTGCAGACATATTCACTAAACCTTTGGTTGAGGCTCGCTTTTGTCGTCTTCGTCTTGAGCTTGGCATTATTGATAAAACTTAGTACGAGATTCTCTGCCCTCTTGTGTGCTTGAACTTTTTTGTTTGTGTGCTAGCAGTTGCATTGTTGTGTGTGCATGATTTATTTTTTCTTTGTGTGATCGCATCTCATGTTTGCTTTAGTATCTTATGCATTAAAAACAAAAACAAAACAAAACAAAAACATTGAAAAACAAAAACACAAAAAAATTGGTGCTTCAATGTGTATCTTTCTCTTTGATTCATTCAAAAGAAGTATTCATGAATGATTTTCATATCTGTGTAGAAATTGTTGTATTATTTCTTTTGCTACATGCTCATGTCCATCTCTCTAAATATTCATGGCATGTTCAATGACTGAAAATAACTTGATTTCTACACCACCTATTTCACTTCCACATATATTATTATTGTTGCACATTTGGAGATATCGTTTCTGAAATTGGAAATGTGAATGTAGGAGGAACACTTAACTGATAATCTAAGGGATATGATATACCTTGCCATGGATAAAAATTGAGCATTAAAAACATGTTACTACAAGTAGAAAAATTGAAAAAGAAAATATATGCTCTGTATGAAAAATGGATACAATCCTTGGCAACGGTATTACCCACGAGTATCCAACATAAGCTTTATGGGTAAACTTTAGCGTTGGTGTATTTACTCGTCAAGCAATGCCACCCCCACATCTAAGAGTCCATATTGGCTATGTTTTGGGTGCGGTACCTTGAACTCATTTTTAATTAGGTGGGAAAAATCAATCCTAGGTGATAGAATGTTATTTGGAAAATGTGGATTGTTTTTGGTTGATTTTCTTAATGATTCTCCCTCTGTGCTTCAATTATCGCACGTACACGTTGGTGTAGAAGTCGTAGTTGTTTACTTTCATTGGATTCTGACTTGATTATTCTATGAGTGTATACATGCAATTGGTGGTAATGGCTTATAATACACTCTTTTTGCCTAATGTATGATTTTGACTTCGTGGTATTGGCTTTTGATGATAACAAAGGGGGAGAAAAATTTTGGAAGTGTAGATTTTCACTTGGTGTAGATTTGGTATTTTTACTCATTGTGCTTGGCATTTGGACTCATTGTGCTTGGTATTTGGCTTTTGGAACTATCTTTGTAATGCTCGCAAATATATGATTGTTTGATTAAGGGGGAGCATTAATGAATATTGGGGAAGCACAAAAGTAGGGGGAGCATGCTTATTGATATTCCTTATACATCATTGTTCACACTCATCTCAGTGCATGTCACCCACTTTTGCCACACTCATCACACACACTATTTGGAATTTCATTGCACAAATCTTATACTTAGTTTGTCATCATCAAAAGGGGGAGATTGTTGGTAGCAACGATCTATGAACTTCGTGTTTGATGATAACAAACTTGTGTGAACGTTTTTAACTTGTGTGTTAAGTGTTTCAGGGATAACAAAGATTGTAGAGACTCAATGGGAGATTTGGACAATGTGCATAGGAGAATTAGTCAAAAGGTAGATGCAGTCGATTGTGAGTTTATTGGTGTTAATTTCAAATCCTATACTCTATTCCCTACCATTTATACGGAAGCAATCAAGAAAGGGTTTCAGAATAGGTTAGTAGCCGAAAACCCTAGGGGAACTTTTTTTTAGTCAACTCTTGGTTTGATTGTTTATATAGCTTGAATAGACCCAGTCCGAATTAAAAAAATAAAGCCCACACAAAAAAAATACCCTCTGGCCGAATTTGTTTGGGCTGGTGTCCTTTCGCTTGCAATACAAAAAGAAATCAACATCCTCCTTATGAAAACCGAGTCCTAGGGCAAGCCGCCACAAAAAAAAACAAAGGAAGCCGATTTTTTTGAGTGCTTTGAAGCAGCCGCCAGTGTCAAAGAAGTAAGGTCAGCCTCCTTTGAAAAAGGTTGAGAAAAAGCACAGTTTTATTTTTTTTTTCTCTTCATCTTGGTTGCAATCTTCAAGGGCCAGCCGCCATTGATTCTCCTCCTTTCTAAATTCCCAGGAGCTCTCAAGTTCCCTTTTTTTTGGTTGCAATTACATACGAGAGATAAAACATTCTACAGAAATCCTTTTGTTTGGTCACAGTAAAGTTCAAGGCCGGCTATCACATTAACCAAGGGGCCATGCATCTCCATTAACAAATTTTTAAGGATCTATGGTTTTTCTTTGTACTGGTCTGTGTCAGGATCAAATATAAAACTTGGCAGAGGTGAAGCAAAATTGGATTTGTGCCAAGGGCTTGCACATACATCAAGAGAGAGGGTGAAAGGCAAATCTGATTACAAAAGTTGTAGTTGCAAGGCACCCACATACAAAAGGCCGGATTTACAAAGGATCCGAGAGTATTTATCAAAGGAAAAGTGCCGCAATTTCAGAGAGAATTCGCAACTTGAGTTGCCTACGACGAGACGACTACTACTTGTCAGATTGATCTGACCTCGCGCTGATTGACAGAGACATCAACACCGTCACGACTGAGCAATTCTAAACTCTGAACCTTATTTTATTTGTGATTTGGTATTGTAATCTCTGTGAAACTATCTTATTATTTGTTTAGGGGACTTGGCTAGTTGGGGCTAGCCAAGAGAGAGAGGCTTTACTAGTATTGTTATTGTTTGGGCACTTTGGTGAGTGCAGGTGCTGAGAGCCAGGTGAGTGTAGGGTTGGTGCCCTAGCTACAGGTGGTACCAGTTAACTCTAATAATCTAGTATTGCTTTTGGGGCTGGATGTAGGTCGTGGGTGCGACCGAACCAGGGTATATCGCCTGTGCATGCTGTGACTGTTTTTCTATACTCTGCATCTGGTTGATTGTGCTATAACTGCGTGTGATTTCTCGTGGTTTGCACGAGAATTTTTATAAGCCTATTCACCCCCCCTAGGCTTAGATCCAGATCCAACAAGTGGTATCAGAGCCAGTTTAGAGGATCTAGCCTAGTTGATTATGTCTATGAATATGTCTGATAGTGCTTTTGCTGAGGGACAGTCTATTTCCCGTCCCCCCAAGTTTAATGGTGTTGACTTTGCCTATTGGAAAACTAGGATGAGGATTTATTTAGCTGTTGTTGATTATGATGTATGGAGCATTGTAGAAAAAGGCTATAAACCTCCCACTATTAATGTTGCTAATAATGAAATGATAAAACCAGAAGATAAGTGGGATGACTTTGATAAGAAGCGCTTTTCATTGAATAACAAAGCTATGAATGCATTGATCTGTGCTTTAGATAAAGCTGAGTTTAACCGTATATCTCAATGTCAAACTGCGCAGGAAATTTGGCATACTCTGGAGGTGACTCATGAAGGTACATCACAGGTTAAGGAGTCCAGACTTGCGCTACTCAGCACTGAATATGAAAGCTTCCGCATGCTTCCATCAGAGTCAATCAAAGAGATGTTTGCGAGGTTCACAGACATCGTCTACAAATCCACTTCTCTTGGAAAGCCGTACTCAAGCCTAGAACAAATCAGAAAGATCTTGAGAGCGCTGCCTAGCTCATTCCGCCCTAAAATTACAGCTATTCAGGAAGCAAGAGATTTATCGCAGATGAAAGTGGAGGATCTGATAGGGAACCTGATGTCCCACGAGCTGGAGCTGCAGAGCATTGAACTGAGAGAGAAAGATGAATTGAAGACTTCAAAGGCGATAGCCCTTCAGGCTAAGGAGGATGAAGATGGAGATGAAGAGGAGGCCGTTTTGGTGAGGAGCTTCAAGAAATATATCAGAACTGGCAACGGGAGATCAGAGATGCTGAAAAGGTTTAATCGCTCTAAATTCAATTCTAATAATAAATCTTTTGAGCAGAATACTACTGATCCGGTTACATGTTTTAAATGCAAAAAGCATGGACATTTTATGAAGCAATGCCCTCAAGGAAAGAATAACGCTGCGGAACAAAAGGGAAAATCTTTGGTGCTCACATGGGATATGGACAGCGAGGATGAATCTCAAGAGGAAGTTGCACATTCCTCTCTTTGTCTGATGGGAGAACTAGATCAGGTAAAATCTTTAACTAAAGCTCAACTTGTGACTACCTTTAAAGAAATGCAAGATGAAATTGAAAGGTTGGAATCAACTGTTGAGTTACTAGAATCCCATGTAGAGAAGTTTAAAAATGCAAATTTTGAATTGCAACAAGACAATTATAATATGTCATTAGAAGTTGATGAAATTAAAGAAAAACTTGTTGCATGTAATTCTACTATTAGTTCTTTGGAAAAGGGAAAATCTTGTATGCCTACTGAAACTGAGTGTCTGAATTGCTCTACGTTACTTAAAGATATTAGCATGTTTAAACTAGACTCGATTAAGCTGGAAGTGGAAAATGAATCACTAAATGAGAAGATCTGCATGCTAATAAATGAGAACAAAGAGCTAGAGAAGAAGATGGCTAATCTGAAAAAGAGTGAGGAAGAGAACAAAAAGGCCTTCATTAGTAAATGTACCATGCTTCTTAATGAGAACATGTTTTTAAAGTCTAAAACATCTGATCTTGAATTGTCTATTAAAAAATTTGGGGTTGGAAAGCATTCACTAGACATTATTCTAGGTAATCAGATACACGGAAATAACAGGCGTGGCTTGGGATATGGAAATAAAATTGATGAGGCCTAAAATTTATAGAAAGAATCAAAAAGAAACTGGCGTAGGAAGAAGCATGTTTGCTAAATGTTATACATGTGGTGGTGTTGGTCATGCTTATTATAATTGCAAGTACAGGAATACCAACATCAAATTTAAGCAAATTTGGGTTCCAAAAAATAAAGTGACTAACACTAGTGGACCTATTTGGATTCCTAGGTCACACATATCATACTCTTCTTATGTGTAGGTACATGGCACGGCTAAGGAACAAAAGTGTGAGTGGTACTTAGACTCTGGCTGCTCAAGACACATGACAGGTGAAAGAGAAAAGTTCCTTAGCCTTACAAAGCATGAAGGAGGAAGTGTTACTTTAGGGGACAATGGAAAATGCAATGTAATTGGTAAAGGTGTTGTAGGGAACGACACCTTTCGGCTTACAGATGTCCTATTGGTTGAAAAGTTGAAACATAACCTCATTTCTATCAGTCAGCTGTGTGACAAAGGTATGAAAGTTGAATTTGATGAAAAACTTTGTAGAATCATTGATAGATCCACAGGTGACATTATTATTACTGCAAATAGAAAGAATAATGTGTATACTCTTATGATTGAAGAACTAACTGTTTCTAAATGCTTGCTTGTAGGTGAAGAAGAGGCCACACTATGGCATAGACGATTAGCACATGCAAGCATGGGATTGATAAAGAAGCTCGAAAGCAAAAATTTGGTAAGAGGACTACCGCATCAGACATATGAGAATGGTAAGTTGTGCGTGGCATGCACCAAAGGTAAGCAAACTAGATCTACTTTCTCTAGCATCAATGAAATTGCCACCACACGTATATTGGAATTAGTGCACATGGATTTATTTGGTCCAACAGACATTGCTAGCCTAGGAGGTAAAAAGTATTGTTTAGTATTGGTGGATGATTTCTCTAGATATACATGGGTATACTTCCTAGCCAAAAAATCAGACTCATTTGACCATTTTCAAAACTTTTGCATACAAGTTTCTAATGAGAAAAATTCTTCCATTGTAAAAATTAGAAGCGATCATGGAGGTGAGTTTGAAAATGCTATTTTTGAAAAATTTTGTTTTGAAAAAGGAATTTTACATGAATTCTCTTCTCCTAGAACACCTCAACAAAATGGGGTGGTCGAGAGAAAGAATCGCACATTAAAAGAGATGGCTATGAGTATGTTAAATAAATATAGCTTGCCTATGTCTTTTTGGGCTGAGGCCATTAATACAGCATGCCATGTATGCAACAGAGTTATGCTTAGACCTATACTAAATAAAACATCTTATGAACTATGGCATGGCAACACCCCGAAAGTTTCTTACTTTAGAGTTTTTGGATGCAGGTGCTTTATATTAAATACTGCAGATCAGCTTGGCACCTTTGAATCAAAATCAGATGAGGGAGTGTTCGTAGGATATTCAGCAAGGAGCAGAGCATACAGGATTTATAATAAACGCACACTTGCAATTGTTGAATCTATAAATGTAAAGTTTGATGAATCTGATATAAATTCTTTGGATTGCAGGCAGAACATTGAAGAGGAAAATGTAGAACAACAAGGCATTCCAAAAGTTAATAAGGAGCAACCTGAAATACAGAAAGAAGCTGAAACTGATTCAACAGAAATACAAGATGAAGCAGTTACCAGAGGAGAGTTGAGATTCACTCCAAACCACCCACCAGACTTAATCCTAGGTGAGCCTACGGCAGGTATTCGCACACGTTCCTCTTTTAGAGATCTTTGCGCTCTATGTATTTATGGTGACTTTATTTCTGTAATAGAGCCTAAGACTATAGATATTGCTTTAGAAGAGGAAAGTTGGGTTTTGGCCATGCAAGAGGAATTAAATCAATTTGTCAGGAATAATGTCTGGAAACTAGTACCTAGACCCACTGATTATCCTGTAGTTGGTACTAAATGGGTGTTTAAGAATAAGCATGATGAATCTGGTAATGTTATTAGAAACAAGGCTAGGTTGGTAGCTAAAGGGTATAATCAAATTGAAGGGATTGATGTGGATGAGACTTTTGCACCAGTTGCTAGGCTTGAGTCCATTAGAATCTTGCTAGCTTTTGCAAGTTATAAAGGGCTCAAACTGAAACAAATGGATGTAAAAAGCGCTTTTCTTAATGGCTACCTAAAAGAAGAGGTATTTGTTGAGCAACCCCCAGGTTTTGAAAGCCATAATTTTCCAAACCATGTTTATAAATTGGAAAAAGCTTTGTATGGTCTTAAGCAAGCTCCACGAGCTTGGTATGACCGTCTAAGCACATATTTGTTGGAAAATAATTTTAAAAAGGGGAGTGCTGACAATACACTATTCTTGATGCATGAATCTAAAGACTTTCTCATTGTGCAAATTTATGTTGATGACATTATTTATGGTGCTACTAACGATCTTCTATGTCAAAAGTTTGAGAAAGTCATGCAGGATCAGTTTGAGATGAGCCTTGTGGGAGAGCTGAAATATTTTCTGGGGTTCCAAGTAAAGCAAGGAAAGGAAGGCATCTTTCTATCTCAAACCAAATACATCAAGGAACTTCTGAAAAAGTTTGGGATGGAGAAGTCTAAAGGAATTGGAACGCCGATGTGCCCCAACACGAAAATGGACAGGGATGAACAAGGAGTTGCAGTGGATCAAAAGCTATATCGAGGTATGATTGGTTCTTTATTGTACTTGACTGCATCTAGGCCTGATATAATGTTTGCTGTATGTTTGTGTGCACGCTTTCAATCAAACCCAAAAGAATCTCATTTGAAAGCCATTAAAAGGATCTTTAGGTACCTAATCAGTACACCTACTTTAGGCCTTTGGTATCCTTCTAGTGGTAACTTTGATTTGGTGGGTTATTCTGATGCTGATTATGCGGGTAGTTTAACTGATAGAAAGAGCACTAGTGGCACTTGTTTTATGCTAGGACACTCTTTAGTCTCATGGTCTAGTCGTAAGCAAAATAGTGTTGCATTATCCACTACTGAAGCAGAGTATATTGCCCTTGGCAGTTGCTGTGCTCAAGTACTGTGGATGATGCAAACATTATCTGACTACGGACTAGCTCTTAAAAGAGTTCCTCTTCGATGTGATAGCAAGAGTGCCATAGATCTTTCTAATAATCCCGTACACCACTCTCGTACTAAACATATTGACGTAAGACACCATTTTCTTAGAGATCACCTCACTAAAGAGGATGTGTCTGTGGAGTTCGTACCTACGGAATCACAACTTGCAGACATATTCACTAAACCTTTGGTTGAGGCTCGCTTTTGTCGTCTTCGTCTTGAGCTTGGCATTATTGATAAAACTTAGTACGAGATTCTCTGCCCTCTTGTGTGCTTGAACTTTTTTGTTTGTGTGCTAGCAGTTGCATTGTTGTGTGTGCATGATTTATTTTTTCTTTGTGTGATCGCATCTCATGTTTGCTTTAGTATCTTATGCATTAAAAACAAAAACAAAACAAAACAAAAACATTGAAAAACAAAAACACAAAAAAATTGGTGCTTCAATGTGTATCTTTCTCTTTGATTCATTCAAAAGAAGTATTCATGAATGATTTTCATATCTGTGTAGAAATTGTTGTATTATTTCTTTTGCTACATGCTCATGTCCATCTCTCTAAATATTCATGGCATGTTCAATGACTGAAAATAACTTGATTTCTACACCACCTATTTCACTTCCACATATATTATTATTGTTGCACATTTGGAGATATCGTTTCTGAAATTGGAAATGTGAATGTAGGAGGAACACTTAACTGATAATCTAAGGGATATGATATACCTTGCCATGGATAAAAATTGAGCATTAAAAACATGTTACTACAAGTAGAAAAATTGAAAAAGAAAATATATGCTCTGTATGAAAAATGGATACAATCCTTGGCAACGGTATTACCCACGAGTATCCAACATAAGCTTTATGGGTAAACTTTAGCGTTGGTGTATTTACTCGTCAAGCAATGCCACCCCCACATCTAAGAGTCCATATTGGCTATGTTTTGGGTGCGGTACCTTGAACTCATTTTTAATTAGGTGGGAAAAATCAATCCTAGGTGATAGAATGTTATTTGGAAAATGTGGATTGTTTTTGGTTGATTTTCTTAATGATTCTCCCTCTGTGCTTCAATTATCGCACGTACACGTTGGTGTAGAAGTCGTAGTTGTTTACTTTCATTGGATTCTGACTTGATTATTCTATGAGTGTATACATGCAATTGGTGGTAATGGCTTATAATACACTCTTTTTGCCTAATGTATGATTTTGACTTCGTGGTATTGGCTTTTGATGATAACAAAGGGGGAGAAAAATTTTGGAAGTGTAGATTTTCACTTGGTGTAGATTTGGTATTTACTCATTGTGCTTGGCATTTGGACTCATTGTGCTTGGTATTTGGCTTTTGGAACTATCTTTGTAATGCTCGCAAATATATGATTGTTTGATTAAGGGGGAGCATTAATGAATATTGGGGAAGCACAAAAGTAGGGGGAGCATGCTTATTGATATTCCTTATACATCATTGTTCACACTCATCTCAGTGCATGTCACCCACTTTTGCCACACTCATCACACACACTATTTGGAATTTCATTGCACAAATCTTATACTTAGTTTGTCATCATCAAAAGGGGGAGATTGTTGGTAGCAACGATCTATGAACTTCGTGTTTGATGATAACAAACTTGTGTGAACGTTTTTAACTTGTGTGTTAAGTGTTTCAGGGATAACAAAGATTGTAGAGACTCAATGGGAGATTTGGACAATGTGCATAGGAGAATTAGTCAAAAGGTAGATGCAGTCGATTGTGAGTTTATTGGTGTTAATTTCAAATCCTATACTCTATTCCCTACCATTTATACGGAAGCAATCAAGAAAGGGTTTCAGAATAGGTTAGTAGCCGAAAACCCTAGGGGAACTTTTTTTTAGTCAACTCTTGGTTTGATTGTTTATATAGCTTGAATAGACCCAGTCCGAATTAAAAAAATAAAGCCCACACAAAAAAATACCCTCTGGCCGAATTTGTTTGGGCTGGTGTCCTTTCGCTTGCAATACAAAAAGAAATCAACATCCTCCTTATGAAAACCGAGTCCTAGGGCAAGCCGCCACAAAAAAAAACAAAGGAAGCCGATTTTTTTGAGTGCTTTGAAGCAGCCGCCAGTGTCAAAGAAGTAAGGTCAGCCTCCTTTGAAAAAGGTTGAGAAAAAGCACAGTTTTATTTTTTTTTCTCTTCATCTTGGTTGCAATCTTCAAGGGCCAGCCGCCATTGATTCTCCTCCTTTCTAAATTCCCAGGAGCTCTCAAGTTCCCTTTTTTTTGGTTGCAATTACATACGAGAGATAAAACATTCTACAGAAATCCTTTTGTTTGGTCACAGTAAAGTTCAAGGCCGGCTATCACATTAACCAAGGGGCCATGCATCTCCATTAACAAATTTTTAAGGATCTATGGTTTTTCTTTGTACTGGTCTGTGTCAGGATCAAATATAAAACTTGGCAGAGGTGAAGCAAAATTGGATTTGTGCCAAGGGCTTGCACATACATCAAGAGAGAGGGTGAAAGGCAAATCTGATTACAAAAGTTGTAGTTGCAAGGCACCCACATACAAAAGGCCGGATTTACAAAGGATCCGAGAGTATTTATCAAAGGAAAAGTGCCGCAATTTCAGAGAGAATTCGCAACTTGAGTTGCCTACGACGAGACGACTACTACTTGTCAGATTGATCTGACCTCGCGCTGATTGACAGAGACATCAACACCGTCACGACTGAGCAATTCTAAACTCTGAACCTTATTTTATTTGTGATTTGGTATTGTAATCTCTGTGAAACTATCTTATTATTTGTTTAGGGGACTTGGCTAGTTGGGGCTAGCCAAGAGAGAGAGGCTTTACTAGTATTGTTATTGTTTGGGCACTTTGGTGAGTGCAGGTGCTGAGAGCCAGGTGAGTGTAGGGTTGGTGCCCTAGCTACAGGTGGTACCAGTTAACTCTAATAATCTAGCATTGCTTTTGGGGCTGGATGTAGGTCGTGGGTGCGACCGAACCAGGGTATATCGCATGTGCATGCTGTGACTGTTTTTCTATACTCTGCATCTGGTTGATTGTGCTATAACTGCGTGTGATTTCTCGTGGGTTGCACGATAATTTTTATAAGCCTATTCACCCCCCCCCCCTCTAGGCTTAGATCCAGATCCAACAGGATTGGTATCTACTAACCATTCCAACTGCAAAGCAGATGTCTGGTCTTATACACATCATAGCGTACATAAGACTACCAACTGCACTAGCATACGGAATTTTGCTCATTAGGTCTTTCTCTTCTTCAGTCTTAGGACATAAACTTTGACTTAAGGCCCCACCATTACTGATAGGAGTGTCAAAAGGCTTGCTATTTTGCATATTGAATCGTTCAAATACTTTCTTTATATAAATCTCTTGTGAAAGAGATAAAAGTTTCTTTGAACGATCTCTTGAGATCTTAACCCCAAGAATATATGCGGCTTCACCCATATCTTGCATTTCAAAGTTTGATGAAAGCCAAGCTTTGACTTCTAACAAATACTCCTTATCATTTCCAGCTATAAGTATGTCATCTACGTATAGTGACATAATTACAAACTTATCATTAGACCGTTTGGTATTAACGCAATGATCTTCATCAATCATAATGAACTCATTTGACATGATTACATTATGAAAGTGAATATACCATTGCCTTGAGGATTGTTTAAGGCCATAGATTGATTTTAAGAGTCAACAAACCTTGTGCTCGTGGCCTTTTTTAACAAAACCCATATGTTAATCCATATAGATCTCCTCGTCTAATTCTCCATTGAGAAATGCAGTTTTTACATCCATTTGATGTAATTCTAGGTCTAAGCTTGGAACTATAGCAAAAATTAGGCGAATCGAGGTAAAGCGTACAACAGGTGAGACAGTTTCTTCATAGTCAATTCCTTCCTATTGTGCCTTCCTGTTGTGTGTACTTCTTTGCAACAAGTTGAGCCTTATATCTTTCTATTGATCCATCAGCCTTATGCTTTATTTTTAGAACACATTTGTTCACAATGGCTTTTCGTCCTTTTGGGAGATCAACAAGTTCCCAAACTTTGTTGCATCTCATAGACTCAAGCTCCTCTTCCATTGCATTAGCCCATTCTCCCTTCGCAGGACAAGAGAGAGCCCCTTTCAAATTTCTTGGCTCATCCTCGTTTAGTAGACTAGTCTGAAAGCTTCTCCACCTTCGATCTCAAATCGTCGACGTGGAATACTTACACGATTGATACATCTTCTTTGAGATTCATCGGTCTCATTTGACTCTCATTTAGGTTAGTCTTTAATTGACTTGGGTCAATCCTTACTTGACTCCCACTTGGATCAAGATCTAATTGACTTGTTTGACTACCATTTGGGTTAAGTCTCAATGGACTCCCACTTGGACCTGGATCATTTTCATTCGCACTTTCATTCAGATGGGGTTGTGGAATATGATCATTATTGGGACGAAGAATTAATTCCCCATCCAAATTCCTCCCATTCGAATGAGGTGATCCTATTTGATCCATAATCTCAAATAGGGATAGGTCTTGTTCTATCTCTCACTGCTTAGGAAAATCCTCCTCTAAGAATGTAACATCCCTTGATTCAAACTCAGTTGTACTTCCACCATCGTCCTGACCTATGAAGACATATCCCTTTGAGGTTTCTGAGTATCTTATGAAGATACATTTCCTCCCCCTTAGACCTATTTTACCATACTTATGGGAGGAAACATGTGCATAAGCTGCACAACTCCGAGGTCTTAAGATATTTATGTTAGGCTTACAACCGGTCCATAACTCATATGGAGTGGTTTAAACTGACTTGATAGGCACTCTATTAAGAATGTAGGTTGCAATCAATAATGCATCTCCCCAAAAAGTGATAGGCAAGTTAGCTTGTGCCATCATTGACCTAACCATCTCAAGTAGCGTTCTATTCCTTCTTTCTGCAACACCATTTTGTTGCGGAGTATAGGGAATACTCAACTGATGAATGATTCCATTTTCATCACATAACTCCTTGAATTGAGTTGATAGGTATTCTCTACATCGGTCGGTTCTTAAGAATTTAATCTTTCGGTCTAATTGATTCTCAACTAAAGTCATATAGTTTTAGAAACAACTTATTGCTTCATACTTGTGAGAAATCAAGTATACGTATCCGAACCGAGTGAAGTCGTCTATGAATGTGATGAAGTAGGATGCTCCATGCCTAGCCCTTATATTCATGGGACCACATATATCGGAATGGATTAAGTGCAAAGGGCATTTGGCTCTCGTTCCCGTACCAAATGGCTTCCTTGAAGTCTTTCCCACTAGACAATGCCCACAAGTTGACATTTCAACTTTGACAATGTCGGTGAATAAACCTTCTTTGGCTAGTTTACTCATTCTAGGTAGACCGATGTGACCAAGTCTAGAGTGCCATAAATTCACATTACTCGAATAGCCATGCGAAGTAGACTCATTGAAAAACTAATATTACAATCAGAATCATAGATTGTATCTAACACAAAGAATCCATTTATTACATTGGCTGAGCCAAAATAAGAAGTGCAAGACAAAGGTCTACACTATTACAATGAAAGTTCCAACTGAAACCAGATCTAAGCAATACCAATATAGATATGATATTCCGACAAATATCAGGGGAAAACAGTACATCATGCAGGAGTAAAGTTCGGCCACCACGCAAGACTAACTTACATGTGCCAAACCCCTCCACTTCAACCCTTGAGTTGTTCCCTACATAGATCCACTTTGTACCATGCGAAATCCGTCAGAAATCTACGAAGGCTTCACGATCCCTCGTTGTGTGGTCGGTGGCACCTGAGTCTACAATCCACAAAGGATGAGATTCTGCCAAAAACACAGAGCTAGAAACATAAAGTTTAGCAAATTCATAACAAGATACATGTTCAGTATAATTACGAGCAATATGGCCAAACTTGTTGCACTTGAAGCACTTTATCTTGGCCATATTTCTCTTCTTGTTATGCCTTTACCGACCATATTAGTAATGTTTAAGTTTCTTGGGAGGCTCTTCATATTCCTTTCCCTTGCCCCCACGATGCTTGCGCTTGGATCCTTCATGAGAAATGGATCCTGCCACATACACTTTTGCAGTAGGCTTAGAGGCCTCTTGCCTCTCTACCTCTAATTCGATGTGGCGCGAAACATATTCAAGGGTCCTGATGCTCTCATTGTGAGTGAGATGCATCTTCATTTGTTCTCATGTATTGGGCAAGGAACGGATGACCGCTTGAACCTGTTGGTCATCAGTCAAAGTATGACCGGCGTCCTTCTAACTCTATAATTAAGTTTGACACGTGCCTCAGATGTTTCTTCATTGAGTGATCTGAGCGCTTCTTGTATGTGTCAAACTTAATGGTGAGGGACCTTAGTTTAGTAACCGAAGTGTCTCCAAACTTAGCCTTAAGCGAGGACCATATGTCCTTCACAAGGTCATACTTACGAAACTCACGCATGATGTCATCATCCATGCTGCTCAGCAATGTTATGCGAGCAATTGAGTTCTTCCTCTTCCAAGAGTCATAGGCCTCACGGTCCCTCTTATGTTGGGCCGTGATACTTATTTCAGGTTCTTCCATTATAACGCTTAAGACCTCAAGGACATCTTGTTCCTCGAGCACATACTGGAGTTTCATGCTCCATATCTTATAATTGTCGTCGTTTAACTTTTCACCTTTGTTAAGTTCAGCGACAATGTTCTTAGCATCAAGAGACATTTTGATTATAAATTTCTACAAAGAAGGAAACATGATCGACATTAATGTCCAGCATACAAAAACATTGAATACTTCAACACTCGTCAAATGGATTAATGCGGCATATTAATAAGTCTTAGAATCGGAAAGTTCACTATGTTCCCAACCACTATCTAAGATCAAATTAATATGCATCTAGTCCAAATAACTTATGTAAAGTATACTCGAACATCAAATCAATATATTTGGAATAGGTATGGTAATAGCAAAGATCGCTTGACCATGTCATGCATCCACAGGTTAGTTGACTGTGGACATAGCGGTGGTAGGATCTTTGAATTTAAGACCATACAACTCAACCTATATGCATGAATGTCAACATCACCGGTGTGGAGTACAATTAAGGCTAGTCTTTATAGAGTAGAGCATTTAAGCTAATCTCGTATAGAGTAGAGCCGCAGATAAAAATGCTAATCTCTATAGAGTAGAGCTATTAAGCCAATCTCATGTAGAGTAGAGCATATTATTAAGGCTAGTCTCTATCGAGTAGAGCATTAACGCTAGTCTCGTATAGAGTAGAGCCACAAACTAAAATTTAAATTACATGACATCATTATTATAAATGATGGTTGACTAACATCTTATATTAGTTTACTAATCATAGTCTTAAAATAAAATTTTTTTTAAGGAAAAAACTAGTCTGGAAAAAAATAAGTCGACTAACAGATTTCGTTAGTCTACTAATCGGCGACTAGACAGTTTTCAGACTAGTTTTAGGCAGTTTTCAAACAGCCATAACTTGGCCATTTTAAGTCGGTTTTAGATGATTCTTTTTGTGTTTTCTCACTTGTTGAGAGGGCTATCAATATAGCCACAGATTATAATAATCACATATGATTAAAATGAATTAAAAGAACAAATAAGCCAACACTTAATCTTCTCTCATATAGCAAGAGAATGATTGCAACGGGAAAAGAAACCCAATGGCTCTGATACCAATGAAGAGAAATTTGGATATCCCAAAGGAGAACTTACCAATTACCTTAAATACGCATCGAAAGGATCGATTCGTCAAGGTTTCTCTACACCAGTTGTTGTAGATGATCACACAATGGAAAATCTATGGATTTCCACAACCTAAAACTCTCTTGTTTGGTGCAGAAATTTGGATGAGAAAACTCACTCTTTTAGTGTGTTCTCTCTTGGAAAATGAAGACTAAATGCAAGTTGTTTCCCACTTCAAGTATTCTATTTCCAACAAGAGGGGTTTATTTATAGCCTTCCCACATGGTAGGAGTTAAATTTCTGCACATACCTACCTTGTGTAGTTATGGAACCACCCAATAACTAATTAATTAACATAATTGTGACATTTCCTAAGTAACTTAGGTATAACATTTATGGGTGTAATTGCTTCATTTAGCCCTTAAATTCCAACAATGGGAAAAAGGTTTAATGGTGTGGAGCAAGCCATAGCACAAGCCCTAGCACAAATTTCACAACTTTTGGGACTTACGAAGCCACGCAATCCAATGAGAGGAAACCTTGATTTAGAGCGAAGGATGACGTCATTAGAGAAAGGAAATGGTATGCTGATGGAATACGAAGAATGGATGCTCTCCGATGCTGACGAGTACTATGCGGAAGATGAGGACGAGTCGTCAACCCCAGGAGATCGACACGACCCCTGCAGAATTTTTGCAAGGCGGGCCAACCTCTACAGACCCCATGCAAGGGGCGACCAGCCCCTGCAGTAAACACCCTGCATGGGCAGATGGGCAGACAGCCCCTGCAAGGCCCTGGCAGGGGCGCCCAGCCCTTACAGGTCTGCTGGGGCCCTACTGACTTCCAGCAAAATTGTCATGGGCCACATGGCCCCCAGCGACCTACCGAGACACCATCAACAACTGGCAGCTTTCCTTGTGACCGAACGACGATGGAGATGATTTTGTGGGACCCAACAGATCTCGTTATGCGGTATAGAGGCGACGACGTCGAGTACTTCCAGGTTATGAGGAGTTTCGAAAGGATTATAACGAGGACCATGGTTTCAAAGAGGATGTTGACAACGGCACTTGGGAGGAGGATGTCTGGGCAGCCATGGAGACATAGGCGAAGGCCCACTGAGGGGCTATGAGCGTCACCCGGAAGGTACGACGTGGCCATTAGGCCCATTACCATCTTCCTTACTATATACATGCAGGATGACGAGCAAATCAGGGACAATCTGGAGTGGACAGTCGTGTGAGGAAGCTGAAGATACCCATATTCGAGGGGGATGACCACCATGCCTAGATTTATAGAGTGGAGAGATTCTTCTCGGTGACGCACATGACTGAGGGGCAGAGATTTGAAGGCCGCCACTGTATGTTTCGAGAGAAATGCATTTTATTGGTGTCTATGGATGGAACAAAGGGAGCCCTTCCGATCATGGGATGGGCTCAAGAACCGTTTGGTGGACAGGTTCCGGGTACCCAGTGGGAGAATATACATGATCAGCTGATGACACTTAAGCAGGATGGCTCTATTGAAAAGTATAGGACGAAGTTTGAGGCACTTTCAGGACGAGCTAGAGATATACCTTGGGAGACTTTGAGATGGTGCTTCATGAAGGGGCTTAAGCCCAACATACGAGCAGAGCTCCGCCTCCATCAACCTCAGTGACTAATACGAACGATGGACCTAGCGCAATTGGTAAAGGATCACCTTACGGAGGAGAGAATGTCTGGAGGGATTGGGGACGGCTCTTCTTTTTCTAGCCAGCCGACGATAGGAGGACATTGAGCATCAGCAGGGGTCAATTAGGCCAGCAAGAAGAATCACAATGAGACATAATCAGGATGACCATTTAGGAAGATGACTGATGCAGAGATGCTGGAGAAGTGGTGTTATGTTTCTGATATGATGAGAGTGTTACCCCAGGGCACCGATGTGGCACATGCAAGCTTCGGTTACTGTTACTAAATTGTCACTAAATGAGGATAAGGGAGACGATGGGATGGATGAAGAAGAGCCGGGGTGAGCGTATCCATTTGGAGTAAGGTCGACGTAGACTTCATGTATCACCTTGAGGACACGGTAGTTTTTCGGGGGGCGACATAATGATGGGATCGCAGATTTTCAGATTTGCAACTTTGGCCCGTTAGGGACATTTTCGTAAAATTTGGAATTTAAGGGTCTTTTGTAAATTTTTAGTCTTTTTTGTTTTTCTGCAATTTTGTTTTTTCTGAATAGTATTTATAGGCGATATGTAGGAATGAAATTCTTATGCATGTTTTGATAGAATTATTTAGAGATGTTGAAAATTCCCTCTATCTTCAAGAGAGTGTGGTCGTCCTCTAGAATGGAAACTTGGGAGAGCGGTCCACCTCTTTAACGTGACCAAATTATCTTCTATTTTCAGTTTTATTTGATAAAAACTGAACTTTCTTTCCAGTACTGTCAGAAGCATTTATCTTTTTCCAATATACCTTTCATAGTTTTCAATATACCTTCCATAGTATTCTACTTGTTAGGGTTGAATTTCTGCTGATATTTGTTGGCATTATTGGCACTATAACTGGAGAGTTCAGGTTGAGGAATCAGAAGTGTTTTTGAGTAGTTTGAGCAGTAATATTGAATATAATGTTGCAACATAATGTTTAACATTCGGCATCTGAAATATTGGTTCGTATGCAGAAACGATGCTTTGGTCTACAGATCTGTTGTTGTGATCTCAGATCTGATTTGCTGTCTAGAATGTTGGGGATTCCTGAATTGATTGATGGAATAATTCCTGAATTGATTGATGGAATATCTTGGAGAGATTTTTATATTCCTTCTTACCCGAATTAGTTCCTTAATTGATGGAGGTTTGCTGAGAATATTTGGGAATCGGGTTAGTTCCTTAATTGATGGGAGGAAATATTTGCTGAGATTTATTGGTTCTATTTACCAGAAATAGATCCTTATTCTTTGGGCAAAATATTCGCATGAGATTTGTTTTAATCATTTTACCCGAAATAGATTCGGTGGTTCCTTGAATATGGGATTCCTTACCCGAATGATCCTAGAAATATTGGCGGATATTCTGGATTAAAGAGGAAGTTATTTACCCGGAAATAGTGGTTACAAAATCTGATTGGGTTCATAACTGAATGGTATGTGCGGTTGAAGATATGTACGGTTGAAGATTTTTTATCTGAATGGTTTCAGATCTTGCATTATTGTTTAGATCTTCTCCAGATACTCTGTTGGATGCTGGTACGCATAAGATTTGCGGACAATGTGATTGAAGGTATTAATATGTAAATATGGTATGAGAGATCTCGTCTGGTGACCATGTTGGATGATATGTTGAACATTATGATACAACATAAAGTCCAACATGATGTGTCAAAAGGCTGGAATCGAATGACGGTCTTCAGCGGTTATTGAAGGTAGATTCCTCAGATCTCCTTTCAGATTCATCTAAGCATTCTGGTATATATTGTTGCAATTGAAGATCTGTTGGAGATATAATTGGACGTTGGTATCTCTCGGAATTTGTTATAGAATCGGTTGGAGAGATTCTCGCCCGCAAATCAGGTGTTTAATGCTAGAGGATTTTGCTGAACCAATTGCCCGAATTGGTTCGGATTCTTGCGGGCTGCCGAATCTGCACAGATTGTTCAAGCTACCTTCCATATCTACTCCGCAATTAAGGGGGGAGTGAAGGACATAGTGGGTGTGCGGTTTTGCGGCTAGGGCACGGCTTTGACGAAAGTTTTGAAGGACTCCGGGATGAGGCCGACGACTACGCACATAGGATCAAGGGAGTTGATCTAGTCGGTTGTACAAGGGGAGCTTGCGTGCAAGGGGAGCTTGCCAAGAATACTCCATGGGTTGGTAGAAACCACCCATCACAGTTTGTATTGAGTGGGATGTTGTTCCTTCTAATAGAATCGTGATAATTAGTGATTGTACTCATTGATTATTTTAGTGGAGTATTCTGATTTTCTGGGCATGGCCCCGCAGATGTAGCTGTGCGCACCGAACTGCGTTACCAAGTCTTGAGTCTCTGATTGGTTTTTGTTGTTCTTTTGGCTTTATTGTTTATTACTGCGTACTGAATTACAATTGGTATCAGAGCAGGTCACCCGTGTAACTTTGTTATCAAAGAAGGTATGATCTTGGATTTCAGTACTTGAATCATGGCTACACGAGAAGGTGCCTCCGTTGTTCGTCCTCCACTGCTCACTGGTACAAACTACACTTACTGGAAGTCTCGGATGCGTGTATTCATTAAGTCCATTGATGAGAAGGCATGGATCGCTGTCATTGAAGGAGGGACACCGCCGATCAAAATTGACAAAGATGGCAAAGAACACCTCAAGCCGGCAAGAGACTGGAGTCGGATTGAAGAACATGCGGCCTTGTGCAATTCTAAAGCAACTAATGCTATTTTTTCGGCTGTAGATGAAGAGCATTTCAAGCTGATCTCTACATGTGAGTATGCCAAAGAAGCGTGGGATATTCTCTAGAAATGTTCATGAAGGAACAACTACGGTAAAAGCTTCCAAACTCCAGATGCTAGCTTCTCAGTTTAAAAATCTAAGGATGAATGACGACGAGACTGTTGCCGAATTCAATGGGAGGTTGAGATATAGACAATCAGGCCTTCCAGCTTGGGAAGAAATATTCTCAAAAGAAGTCAGTTGAGAAAACCTTGAGATCTCTTACTGACAAATTTTCAGCCAAAGTTACAGCCATTGAGAAGGCCAGAAATACGTCTACCGTGAGACTGGATGAACTCATGGGATCTCTTCAGACCTATGAAATGAATCTGAAGCAGAATCAGAGGGACAAAGGGGTTGCCCTAAAAGCAGAAGTTCGTGAAGTCTACAAGTCAGATAATGAGTCTGAGTTAGATGATGACATTGCCTTGCTGACTAAGAATTTCAGCAGAATGATGAAATAGATAAGCAACAAGGGTCAAAACTTCAGATCTGGTAACAAAGAACACCGGTCGTCTGACTCAGAGGCATGATCAGAAGAACAAAGGCAAAGGGATACAGTGCAGAGAATGTGAGGGTTTTGGCCACATACAAGCTGAATGTGCCAATACCCTCAAGAAGCAGAAAGGGAAATCTTTAGCAAGCACCTGGAGTGATGATGAATCGGAAGGAAGTGCTGGAGATGAGGACATAATCGGAAACTATATTGCATTTACAACCATCCGGGAAGGACAATCTAATAGTGACACTCATAGTCATGTTGGATCAGATGTTGCAACATCAGAAACATCTGGTAACAAACTAGACAATGTCAGACAGAATGTTGCAACATTAAGTACAACATCCTGCACTGAATCTGAGTCTGAAGTTGATAGCGATGAAGAAGTTAATGACGATGATATTTGAAAAGCGTATCAGATGATATTTGAGAAGTGGAAGCAAATCTGCAATATCAACAAAGTCCTGAAGGAGGAGAATGAAAGACTAAAGAAAGAGAAGGAGAAGGTCAAAATCAAATGTCTGAAAGTTGAGGAAAATTGTAGAGAATTGGAAAGCAACTTCAAAAATGTTCTTCTTAGGGCAGAGAAAGCTGAATGCACATTGGAGAAGTGGAATTCTGGAAAAGCAAAGCTGGATGATATCTTGAACATGGGTAAGATTTCAGGAGATCGCACCGGAGTGGGATACAATAGAGGAGCATTCTATAATGTGTCTGCTGAAAGAAGAAGTCAAGTTAGCAAAGAACTTGAAAGAATGGGTCAACACAAGGGGCATGATCAGAAGAAGCAGACTAGATGCGTAAAAGGTGGTCGTCCTGCGTGTGCTAACTGCAAGTTCATAAGCCATACTGAGAGAAACTGCTTCAGTCGCATGCGGCATTGGTCAGAAGGAAGAAATGTTAGACACCCTGATATGAAGATGAAGAAGCAATTGGTCAGAAAGTATGAATTATACAGCAAGAACACTACAGCTTCAGAGAAAACACTTCATGTTGTGACTAATGTTGTAGCATTAGACACAACACAGAACAATGTTGCTGTAGATGTTATAACACCAGACTTGACATCTCCCCTCGACAATCACTGTGAGCAACCTGCGCCAAAGTCTCATGAATCCTCCTCCAGAATTATCAGAGTGCTATCTCGCCGTTCTGCTCACTACTCTTCCTCCGCCGGTGCCATTGGATCTTTGCATGTACCCTCTGTCAACACCGCCGATGTTTTCAATTATCCAACTACTTTTCGGCCCCCTCAGAGCTCGACTTCTACCCTAGACATCATTTCATTCGTCACCCTACTGTCAGCTGTGAGGTATAGTGTTCTTCCTCTTATTCCGCTGTGCCTGAGGATCTATTTGCTAATAAGAGAGACAGAGGAGCCTCTGGATGTGTCTCGGTTGAGATTTTCTGAATTTTCTTT
The DNA here is from genome assembly GCA_030789695.1 of Scilla litardierei. Classification (NCBI taxonomy): domain Eukaryota; kingdom Viridiplantae; phylum Streptophyta; class Magnoliopsida; order Asparagales; family Asparagaceae; genus Scilla; species Scilla litardierei. The sequence continues at coordinate 143,685,321 of CM061135.1, forward strand.
TGAGATGTGAGGCTAGCTAAAAAGTATTAGAGTTCAATGCGGACATACTTTTCCTGAATTTTGGCTCTCTTCTGAGGTGATCACTGCTCGGATTGTTCTAGTAAGGGGGAGAATGTGGTTTGGATTATTGTGGCTCAAAGGGGGAGAATGTGTTCTAGTAAGGTGCTTGCTTTGGGTTGTACCACATAATGCCAAAGGGGGAGATTGTTAGGGTTGAATTTCTGCTGATATTTGTTGGCATTAGTGGCACTATAACTAGAGAGTTCAGGTTGAGGAATCAGAAGTGTTTTTGAGCAGTTTGAGCAGTAATGTTGAACATAATGTTGCAACATAATGTTCAACATTCGGGATCTGGAATATTGGTTCCTATGCAGAAACGATGTTTTGGTCTACAGATCTGTTGTGGTAATCTCAGATCTAATTTGCTGTCTAGAATGTTGGGATTCCTGAATTGATTGATGGAATAATTCATGAATTGATTGATGGAATATCTTGGAGAGATTTTTATATTCCTTCTTACCCGAATTAGTTCCTTAATTGATGGAGATTTGCTTAGAATATTTGGGAATCGGTTTAGTTCCTTAATTGATGGGAGGAAATATTTGCTGAGATTTATTGGTTCTATTTACCAGAAATAGATCCTTATTCTTTGGGCAAAATATCCACATGAGTTTTGTTTTAATCATTTTACCCGAAATAGATTCGGTGGTTCCTTGAATATGGAATTCCTTACCCGAATGATCCTAGAAATATTGGCGGATATTCTGCATTAAAGAGGAAGTTATTTACCCGGAAATAGTGGTTACAAAATCTGATTGGGTTCATAACTGAATAGTATATGCGGTTGAAGATATGTGCGGTTGAAGATTTTTGATCTGAATGGTTTCAGATCTTGCATTATTGTTTAGATCTTCTCCAGATATTCTGTTGGATGCTGGTACGCATAAGATTTGCTGACGATGTGATTGAAGGTATTAATCTGCAAATATGGTATGAGAGATCTCGTCTAGTGACTATGTTGGATAATATGTTGAACGTTATGATACAACATAAAGTCCAACATGATGTGTCAAAAGGCTGGAATCGAATGACGGTATTCAGCGGTTATTGAAGGTATATTCCTCAGATCTCCTTTCAGATTCATCTAAGCATTCTGGTACATATTGTTGCAATTGAAGATCTGTTGGAGATATAATTGGAAGTTGATATCTGTCGGAATTTGTTATAGAATCGATTGGAGAGATTCTCGCCCGCAAATTAGGTGTTTAATGCTAGAGGATTTTGCTGAACCAATTGCCCGAATTGGTTCGGATTCTTGCGGGCTGCCGAATCTGCACAGATTGTTCAAGCTACCTTCCATATCTACTCCGCAATTAAGGGGGAGTGAAGTACATAAAGGGTGTGCGGTTTTGCGGCTAGGGCACGGCTTTGACGAAAGCTATGAAGGACTCCGGGAGGAGGCCGACGACTACGCACGTAGGATCAAAGGAGTTGATCCAGTCGGTTGTGCAAGGGGAGCTTGCGTGCAAGGGGAGCTTGCCGAGAATACTCCACGGGTTGGTAGAGACCACCCATCACGGTTTGTATTGAGGGGGGGTTGTTCCTCCTAATAGAATCGCGATAATTAGTGATTGTACTCATTGATTATTTTAGTGCAATATTCTGATTTTCTGGGCGTGGCCCCGCAGATGTAGGTGTGCGCACCGAACTGCGTTACCAACTCTTGAGTGTCTCTGATTGGTTTGTGTTGTTCTTTTGGCTTTATTGTTTATTACTGCGTACTGAATTACACTACTCTCTATCAGATCTCATAATCGGTATTCTTTTGTCCAATTGATTTTCTACCTCGGTCTTATAAATCTTAAAAGCATCACATGCTTCTGACTTGTTATTTAAGAGATATAAAACCATGTACCTGAAATGATCATCCATAAAAGATATGAAGTATTTTTAATCATTTAGATAAGGAATCAGATATAGATATCATAATCCTTGTAAATAATTTTTAGACATTCAATACTTCGTTTAGAATCTTATTTAGCAATGTCTTGTACCATAATCCTTATCACAGGCTCTCCCTTTATGCAATCCATATTTGTACCAAAATAAGTAAAATCTAGATTTCAAAAAACCTATCATTAAACAATCTTTTAATTCTATTAATTGAAATATGACCTAATTTCTTGTACCATAATACAAAAGAATTTACTTTAGTTATACACCTTTAGTTGTCAATATTATCGACATTTAAAGAAAGTACATAATTTTCAAAGTTTGTATTCAAACCAAATTCGTAAAGAATTTCAGATAATATTTCAAAACCAACACATACTTCATCCTTATATATGAAAAATACATTGACATTAAAATTATGTACATAAACACAAATACTTAGTTTGGTTACAGAAATCCAATTTTATAAAATGAGGATAGATAACATACATTTTTTAAATCAATTTCATAACCAAATTTTAAAACTAATTGCTACATTCTTACGACATCTACAAGTGACATCGTCTAATTTTTTGAATAGATGCCACATTCATTTCTTGTCAACCTCCTCTAAGGTAGAAACCAATGCATTGTATTGGCAACATGAATTGACGAATCAGAATCACTCTACCAAGTATTAATAAGAACATGGATAAAATTAGATTTATAACAAACATTTGATACATGATTATCTTTCTTTTCGATCTATTTCTTATATTTCAGGCACTCTTTCTTTACGTGTCTTTTCTTTTTGTAAATGAAGTAATTTGGACCCTCGCAATTTACCTTTAAAGGTCGTTTTCCTTTAACCTTAGATAAATCAGCCTCTCTCTTTTCTTTAAATGCATTTCTCTTATCACAAGTCGTCCTATTAACACTTTCAATAACATTATATTTAAATCTTTTTTATTGAACATGCATAGTTAGAAGTTCATATAAACATCAGTTCTCTTTATGTGTATTGTAAGAGACCTTCAAAAATACATATTTTATGGGAAGTGAAGTATAAAATGCATTAGAAATGATTCAAACATTCTTAACCTTTAAAGGATAAAGTTGGGAAGCAATAACTCTTAAGTGCATAATGTGCATGAGCAGACCTTTATAAGCATCATATTGTATTTTTGTGAGTTTCTGAATCAATATAGTTGTTAAAGCCTTGTCACAAATGATAAATTGCTTTCAGATTGCTTTTAAGAAATCATTCACCTTATTAAATTCACTCGTATTGAAATGGTTTGCACGCTTCCATTTTTAAATTTATCTTTGTTACTGGGTTCCGCATTCTCTGCGAGAATAGGATGACAATCTTCATGGAAAGTCAATTCTAGATCTAAGTAGCCCAACTTTTGAAGAATTTTATCATTCTAATCCGATAAATTGTCACCGCTTAATAAAGGAACATCATTAATTACAGAAACAAAAATAACTTGATGCATATGAAACAAAAATTAATACTACGAATACAACCTTATCTTAAAGTAATGAGTCTGATGGCATATAACCTTCCCATGTGTATATATGCTAAAATTATTCATTATTTTCTCATTAGTTAAGACTAACCTGCTACGATAATAATAAAAGGAAAAAGTTTCTATACTTAACGAGTATACGAAATTCCTTCCATTAGAATCTAATATATTTTCTTAACACAATTAATTTATATTAATAACTACATACCTGTGGATAAAGTAGAAATTTTACATAAATTGATTGCAATATTAGATGTCAAAAGTATTATAATAATAAGATTTTTAATTATATATGTTACTTGCATCATAGATGCCGTAGATATTCTTAAGTGTAAAATTCATAAAATAATCTCAAAGTGAATGTTAACATGTGCAACTAGTTATGAAATATAGTACATATAAACCAATCTCTATAGATTAAAGTATTAAAGCCAATCCCATATATAAAATACCACATTTACCAGGAAGCTAGTCCATATAGAATAGATCATTAAATCCAATCATATACAAAATAGAGCATAGTTACAAGAAAACTAGTCCGTATAGAGTAAATCATTAAAGCCTTACTGTATAAGAGTAAAACACATTAATTCCTTCCTTGTTACTTATAGTGCATTATGTAAGGACCATGGGTATGAGGAAAACACTAGAAGGTGTGTTGAATAGTGTTTATAAAATTTAAAAGATAGTTATACCAATTTAAATTCTTAACCAACAGTAAATGCGGAATTACAAATAAACCCAAATTGAAACAATGCTAACACAAAGTATGTTTCAAATGTTCGAATTACCCAAGTCAACTCTTGACTTGTTCCGGGTAATCTTACGTCCCTTCCACACGGATACCACCGGATACTCACGTTAGAACCCTAACTTGAGGTTTTCTTTGAACCCACTTGTAGCAACCCTACAAGTGAAATCGAAACATAATCGATGTCTTTCACTCCCACAACTTGGAAACAAGCAAACCACTCTCACAAACCGAGAGTTAAACTAATATTGAAAGATATGAAATAATAAAATAGCAACACTTACAATCACATATGCCTTGAAGTAGAACTTGAAGGAGCAATTGTGTTGTGTGTTGAAGTCTCTTCCAAAAAGAGAGAAAAGCCATTTCTCTTGTCACCACCAATTGCTTAGAGGATATCACTTTGATTCTAGGTTGGAGAGCAAGAGAAAATGAGATTGGAGGGCTTTTGAATTTGAGAGCTTTGAAAAACTTGAAGTTGAAAGCTAGGGGTTTTCAAGAGATGATCAAGATAATGAGTAACCCCTCAATGGAACAGTATAAGCTCTCTTTATAGGTTTCCCAAAACCCCCAAACAGAATCGTCAAAACCCCCTTTGAAATCCGTGGAGAAAAAAACCAACGGATAGAATTTATACAGTTGACAGTCGACTGGTGAAGAAAACACAGTCGACTACGGCACTGTGTCAGAGTATAGGTGAGAATTCAAACGGCAACTTACCACGTAGGACAGTCGACTGATGAAGAAAAGACATGTGCATGTAAACCTAACAGGGAACTGTAAATCCTTCTACAGGCGACTGGCCGCAACATGGGTAAGCTGAGAAAACACAGAAAGTTTTGGGAAGACACGACAGGCGACTGATGTGGAACACACAGGCGCCTGTGCCATGGGCATGCAGCTATGAAACCAACATCAGTCGACTGTCACTAATACTTAAAACTTTCTAAAGAGCAGAGTCTGCAGAGAAATCATAGACAGGCGACTGTTGAAGCATTGACAGTCGACTGTGCCTTGGACAGGCGACTATCAATCCAACATCAGTCGACTGGACACATGGAAAAGAAAGTGACCTTCGGGCAGGAGAGAGACATGAGACTGATTAACAAATCACAGGTGCCTGTAAATATGTCTTTTGTACATCAGTCGCCTAAATGGAGTTAAAGCTAAAAGGCCCAAAAATCAATTGATAAAGTATGTGCATAACATGCGACTGTAGAACAAATCACAGTCGACTGTTTTGAGACAGACGCTTGTAAATCGTTCAGCAGTCGCTTGTTGAAATCCCAAAATGCACATGCTTGAAAAATGTGAATTGGAGTATAAGGAACTGTGATCTAATGATTTCCTAGAACAGAAATGAAGATGTGTGTACTCCACCATAGTTCTACTTCTAAGCTACAAGCTAGAAGAGAATAAAAATATTACATTTTGTAGAATCCTCTCTTCTATCTTTCTATCCAAAGTATGAGCTTGAAGTCTTCTAGGAGCTTCAATCACCATCTTTAATCATTCAATCCACTTTTCATGCTATGATTGATCTTTCAGTGACATCCATTGCTAATTGATCTTCATGACATACTCAGGCAATAGCATAACTGCAAATAAGGGGTTAGTCACAAGTATTTGTGTTTGCTCATCATTAACACCAAGTAGGGAGAAGTCCAATACTCTACACATTAGATCCTTATTATTTATAAAACCAATTTCTTAGAATTTCCTTAATATTATTGAATATCATGAAATCATCTACAATTCATCAAAAAAATTGAAATCAGTCATGGGCAATTAATATGGATGAATTTAATTTCAAACAAAAATTAAAAAAAGCATGGTTCTAATACTTAAATTTAATTTCATCTAAAAAATTTACGAGAATGATATTTGAAATTGACTCTAATACTATTGATAGAATCTTATGATCATGATTATCAACGTTAAAAATGTATACACATGCTCATTACGAGTTAGAATCAAATACAATCATACTTTATAAGGTAAAATCAATTAGAAACATACATTCTTCCATTAGAAGTAAATTATGCCAAGATACTAAAACCAATTGTCATTATTCTTTACCTACTTCATAATGCATGTGAAAACGATGAAAAAAAATCACAAGACTTATCAATTATATATGGGCAAGACTCCACTTTTATACCTCCAACCATCATGAAGTTATATTAACTACCTATGTTAATTAATTTAACTAATTATATTATATTGTTATTATTATGTCTTAATGTCACATTAATAAGTATTTGAGTCACATTCATATAGTTTTTAGTTTTTGGTCTGGCATATGCATGCGTGTGGTGGTGCTGGTGGTTTTTTTAATAGTTTGTTGTGAGGGGTGGGCTAGGTTGATGGTACATCAAAGTAAGTTAGAACCACGCGTCCCCCTCAGCGCGCAAATGGGTCAAGTGAAAGGATGTTCTGAGGATCTTTCATGATTACATGAAACGGTGATTCGGGTTGAACATTGCTTTTTTAACCCCTCATCTAGTAATATTTTGTATGTAAAAGGACGCTTAACTGGTCTCTAATATGTTCGTATTTTCTATACACCCATTTATTAGAGCAAACTTCTATTTTACGTGCAAAACAGCAATAAACTGAGAATTTCTGCATTTTTTATATTTTTCATGGCTAGATCTCGATCTCACGATTCCAACGACTATTTAGTTGTATTTTTCTGAGATCTGTGCTAATTACTGTGTATTTTTGAATGCAGAATACCAATAAAATAAAGAAATACGCATGAATCTTGGCGCAACACGTGGCACCCATCCGTCGATTCCCGCCGTATCCAACGACACAGATGCGCGGACAACGTGGCCCATTGTAGACCGTTGATCATTCATCGAACGGCCCGAAGCACCGCTCAGCGGAGTGGCGACGCGGCCGAACGAGGTCCCTCCGACTTTGAATTCGATTCCGCAGCGGGCGACGCGGCTCAATCCAGACCGCTCGATCTCGATCGAGCGGACGACATCATCTCTAATCGACGGAGCGGAGCGGGCGACGTGGCGAAAGTGAGGCCGCACGATCACGATCCAACGGCCCGCACGCGAGCGAAGCGAAGCGGGCGGCAGCAATTCCAGCGGGCGACGTGGCTGCTTCTAAGCCATCTGATGCGCGATCCAACGGCTTAGAGCGAAGCGGGCGCGGGGCGAACGAACGAAGCGGGCGTAGCACGGTTTTTAAAGCGCACGTAGCGCTCCCGTGTTCCATCCCGCTTTGATGAGCGGCTGATATTTGCGCCGACGAGATGAAGCGGGTTTGGGCGATAAATGGAGCGGTTTTGCAACCCAATAAGCTCTCAAACCCGAATGTTTCTATTTAAGCGTATTCTAGGGTTTTGGCCGTATTCTTGGCGTATTTGGGTGAATTTGGAGACGATTTTTGCAGTAATTTCCTGAGTTTACAGATAGCAACCTGGGGTAATTTTCATAGAGTTTTTAGAGGAAGAAGAAGATGTTTTCTTAGGCAAAAAGAGGGTGTTTTGGTGATATCTCTTGAACTTAATTGTGTATTTTCAATTCCATCTACTTCTATTGACTAGAACTATGCTTTATATGATTAAATCCTTTGTTATTTTCTGTATGTGTGGCTAAATTTTGATTGTGCATGATATGGTGTAGTTAGTGGACATGATGAGTGTTTATTTGGTTGCATCTTCATGCTAAAATTGTTGACGTTGATAAAGTTATAGTCTTTATTTAAAATCTCCTCTTCATCTTTTACAATAACATGATTGAGCTGAATATCGCCTCACAATGGTGAGTTTTGATCTCCCCACAAGGGAGTTTCATCTCTTATATTTAAAAGATTATAGCTTTAGCAACAACTTTATTCAATATTGTGCTTTAATCCCCACAATAGTATTTTCCGATGAATTTCTCTCAAAAAGAGATCTCATTGAGTTATTTTTAATCAACCAAATTAATATAAATCATGGACCATAATGAACCCATATCATGTGCATACTTTTCATAGATATTTACATAAACGAAACTTTCTTTTGTTCGTATTGTCCACAAATTAAAAACCAGATCAAACCCATTCAAACCATCATCATCAAAAGTAGTTGGTCTCTTTACGTTCAATCCTTATTTGATTTAAGCTTTGTGGTTGCAACAGGTTTTCTCCCAAGGATTCGACATCTGGACTCCCAGATCTATATTACTTGCACGGACTCTTACGCTTGAGAGAAGCACATTTTTGATCTAAGCAAGTTTTTGGCGCCGTTGCCGGGGAGAACGGTTTGTTAACACAGTTTATTTCATTCAGAGGACCTTCGGTGAGATCTTTCCACTTTACTGTCCATAAATTTTTGTTTATTGTTAAAAAAATTGTGCTAGTTTATGTGGCATAGGACTCCTAGGACACAGAGGTTGACTAGACGCTTTGAAATGGCTACTAATAATAATAACATGGATGAAAACGTTAGTAACAACAATGAAAATAATGTGCAACCTGGAATTCTTAGAACTTTAAAAGATCTTCTCAGACCCACTAGGACTAGCACAGCTTAATACTTTATCTTACCCGCAAATGCAAATTCTTTTAATTTCAAACCGGGGGTAATCCAACTTTTACCCACCTTTCATGGATTAGACAAGGAAAACCCTTTTCTTCATATAAAAGGATTTGAGGAAGTGTGCTTGACATGTTTTGATGGAAGGACTAGTGAGGATACGATATATCTGAAATTGTTTCCATTATCACTAAAAGATAAAGCTAAAAACTTGTTAAATACCTTACCATCACGTTCTATTACTACATGGATTGACTTGCAGGCTGAGTTCTTAAAGAAATTTTTTCCTATTCACAGGACACAGGGATTGAAAAGACAGATCATGAACTTTGCCCAGAAAAGCGAGGAAACATTTTATCAGGCTTTTGAAAGGTTCAATGAGTTATTGTTGGCATGTCCACATAATGGCTTCGATAAAAGCAGAATTATTGGCTTCTTCTACGATGGACTACAACCTCAGATGAAACAATTTGTAGAAATGATGTGCAATGGGGGATTTTTCGATAAAGAGCCAGATGAAGCTTGGACGTACTTGGAGGATATAGCAGAGAATGCACAAACTTGGGATACTACTTCAGAGTACGACAGGGGAGGCCCCTCTGTACCTTCCCAGCCGACACGTGGAGGGGTATACAATTTGAAGCCAGAAGATGCGTTGGAGGCAAAAATGGAAGCAATGATTACAAACAAGCTTCAAGCTCTCAATTTGAAAGAGGCCAAAGTAGTTGAGATAGAGCAGAGTTGTGCATTTTACGATGTTGGTGGCCATGACACCAGTACCTGCCCCACACTTCCAGCTTTGAAGAGCATGCTAAGCAATCCAACAGGGGTGAACCAAGTATCCACAAACTACCAGGGCTTCAATTCCAACAAGGGGTGGCGCAACAATCCTAACTTAAATTGGGGTCCCAATCAGCAACATCAGCAACAAGCTCCTCCTCAATTTAGACAATCACAATACAACTACCAAGGGGGAACCAAAGGAGGGACCAAGAGCCAATGCAACAACAACGATGCAACCATTTGGAGATGCGCTTCAGCAGCTTATTCAATTGCAGCAAGCCCAAATGCAACAACAGGCTCAGTTTCAGGCTCAACAGACTCAAAACCAACAGATGAGCGAAAGCTTAGCTAGGCTCACGGCAACATTGGAGAAAGGTAAGATACCATCACAATCAATTCCGAATCCTAATATGAGCTCGTCTTCTTCTGCAGGTAATAATATGAAGCCTTGCCAAGCCGTGTCCACTCTGAGGAATGGGAAGGAAATTCAAAAACCTGACCCACCAGGCAAAGAAGCTGAACAAGCGGAGGAAATTCAAATGCAAGAAGAGGCACAGGAGGAGAGCACGGATGTGGGTCTGAACACGAATGTCATTAAAGAGAAAGAGCCTGCAACATTTGTGCCTCCAACACATTTTCCTCATCGGCTACTTCAGAAAAATAAAGATAAGTATCAATCCGAAATTCGTGAAATTTTTCAGAAGTGCCAAATAAATATTCCACTGCTTGATGCCATAAATCAAATACATGCATATGCTAAATTTTTGAAAGACATGTGCACTATTAAACGAAAATTGAATGTGAAGAAAAAAGCATTTTTAACTGAACAGGTTAGTTCTATTATGCAACAAAATACACCACTTAAATTTAGAGATCCTGTATCACCCACCATTACTTGTACTATTGGCACTAAAAAGATTGGAAATGCTTTATTGGATTTAGGGTCTAGTGTTAATATCTTGCCATATCACATCTTTGTGCAACTTGGGTTAGGAGAGCTAAAACCAACATCTGTCATATTACAATTAGCTGATAGATCTGTTAAAGTTCCACAGGGATGCATTGAGGATGTCCACGTTCAAGTAGACAAATTTTACTATCCTGCAGACTTTATAGTTCTAGACATCCAAGGACCCCAAACTGCCAATTCCACTCCCATCATCCTAGGTAGACCGTTCCTGGCAACATGCAATGCTTTAATAAATTGTAGGGATGGTCAACTTAAAATCACTTTTGGTAACATGACTTTGGATTTGAATATATTTAATACTTGCAAGTTACCAAATGTGGATGATGAGGTTGAAAAGGTAAACATGATTGACTCATTGGTGGATGATTATATTTGCTCTGAATTTTATGGTGATACTAATATTATTGAAACAATTGTGGAAGATACTGATGACATCTTTCTTGTGCAGGAAAATGTGAAGGAACTCAACGCGATATGGGAGCCTAAGTTCGAGGCTTTGCCACCAAATGCACCAACTCAAATGTTATCTGAAGTGGAAGACCCAAAGCCTGAATTAAAGCCACAACCTGAATATCTCAAGTATGATTTTCTTAGAAATGAAAACAGCTTCCATGTGGTAATATCTTCTAAACTCTCTTTAGAACATGAAAGCTCTTTACTTGAAGTGTTGAAAAGGCATAAGGGGCCATTGGTTGGTCCATTGCTGATATAAAAGGTATTAGTCCCATTGTAAGCATGCATCACATTTACTTGGAAAATGACGCCAAACCCACTAGAGAAATGCAACATAGGTTAAACCCCACATTAAAAGAAGTGAAAGCTGAGGTTCTAAAATTATTGGATGCAGGTATTATATACCCAATTTCTGACAGTAAATGGGTCAGTCCAACACAGGTTGTACCTAAAAAGTCTGGCCTCACCGTGGTTAAAAATGAGAATAACGAACTTATCCCTGTTAGAACCACCACAGGATGGAGGATATGTATAGATTATAGGAAGCTGAACTCCAGAACTAGGAAAGACCTTCCCTCTACCATTTCTTGACCAGATTTTAGAGAGAGTGGCTGGACATGAGTACTATTGCTCCCTAGACGTTTATTCAGGATATTATCAAATTGAGTTTGCACCAGAGGATCAGGAAAAGATGGCTTTTACATGTCCCTTTGGTACTTTTGCCTTTAAGAGGATGTCGTTTGGTTTATGTAATGCTCCCGCCACTTTTCAACAAAGTATGCTTAGTATTTTTGATGATATGGTTGAGAAAATTGTGGAGGTATTTATAGATGATTTCTCTGTATATGGTAACTCTTTTCATGATTGTTTAACTAACTTGGCTCATGTTCTTGACAGGTGTATTGAGAAGAATCTTCTATTAAATTGGGAGAAATGTCATTTTATGACCACAGAAGGACTTGTCCTTGGTCATTTGGTCTCTAAAGATGGTATTCAGGTAGACAGAGCCAAGATAGCAGTAATTGAGAAGCTACCAAGTCCCAAATGTGTGAGGGATGTCAGATCATTACTGGGTCATGCAGGATTCTATAGGCGATTTATCAAGGATTTCAGCGCTATATCTCGCCCTCTTTGCAACTTGTTAACTCAGAATGTGGATTTTATTTGGATACCTGAGTGTCAAAAACTCGTTTGAAACTTTAAAGAAGTTGCTAATTTCTGCTCCCATTTTGCAGGTCCCAGACTGGTCCCTACCATTTTAAATCATGTGTGACGCCATCAACTACGCAGTTGGCACAGTCCTAGGCCAAAAGGACAAAGCTCCAGTGGTGATTTGCTACGCCAGCAAAACATTGAATGATGCTCAAAGGAACTATACAACCACAGAGGAGTTGCTGGCCGTAGTATTCGCTTTGGAAAAATTCAGGAGCTATATTTTGGGATCACCTATCTTGATTTATACAGATCACTCTGCTTTGAAATATTTATTGTCAAAAAAAGATGCTAAACCTCGATTGATAAGATGGATTTTATTGTTGCAGGAGTTCAATGTCCTAATCACGGACAAGAAAGGCGTGGAGAATCTAGTAGCCGACCACTTATCACGATTGACAGTAGGCCTTGATTCAGCAGATATGCCTTTGAAGGACTCTTTTCCTGATGAGCATCTTTTTAGTGTTTCCACATCCCCATGGTATTCTGATATAGTGAATTATCTAGTGACTGGTAAGACTCCTGAAACTAGGTCACTTCAAGACTTTAAATGATTCAAGTACGAGGTAAAATATTTTTTATTTGATGATCCATACCTTTATAAATATTGTAGTGACCAAATTGTTAGGAGGTGCATTCCTAACCATGAGATAGCTAGTGTGATACGATTTTGTCATAATGGGGTGTGTGGAGGACATTTTTCTGCGAATAAAACTGTGGCTAAAATCTTGCAATGTGGCCTTTATTGGCCAACTATGTTTAAGGATACATTTCATTATTGTAAGACGTGTTGCATGCCAACAGTTAGGGGGTATTACTAGACGTAACATGATGTCATTAAACCACATTCTAGAAATTGAAATATTTGATTGTTGGGCATAGATTTCATGGGACCTTTCACACCTTCATTTGGATATGTTTACATTTTGGTTTCAATCGATTATGTTTCTAAATGGGTGGAAGCTATTTCTTGCAGGTCGAACGACACTTCAGTTGTGCTCAAGTTTCTCAAAGAGAACATTTTCTCTAGATTTGGAGTGCCCAAAGCCTTGATCAGTGATGGATGGTCCATTTTTGCAACCGCATATTCGCTAATCTAATGAAAAGGTTTGGGGTCATGCACAAAGTCTCTACTCCATATCACTCCCAAACCAATGGTCAAGCAGAGCTGGCAAATAGAGAGATCAAAGGCATTTTATAGAAGACGGTGAATCCTTCAAGGAAAGATTGGAGCTTGCGCTTACCTGAAGCTCTGCGGGCCTACAGGACGGCCTACAAGACAATTTTAGGGATGTCACCTTGTCGTCTTGTCTTTGGGAAGTTTTGTCACTTACCAGTAGAATTGGAGCATAGATCCTATTAGGCTATTAAGAAATTAAATTTTGATACTGATTCATCTTTTGCTTCTCGCAGGTTACAGCTGTTGGAGCTAGAGGAGCTGAGGAGAATGCTTATGACAACGCCAAGATATCAAAAGAAAGGATGAAATCCGTCCATGACATGATGATCCTAAGGAGGAAGTTCACCCCAGGTCAAAAAGTTCTTCTATACAATTCCAGGCTACACATATTCCCTGGGAAGCTTCGCTCTAGGTGGTTTGGACCTTTCACAGTCAAAGAAGTTTTCCCACATGACGCAGTGCTATTGCTTAATGAAAAAGACGGGAGTGAGTTCAAGGTAAATGTCCAAAGATTGAAGCATTTTCACGAGCCTTGGACCAAGAATGCGAGCACCATCAATCTCACAGACCCACCATCGGGTGGCAACTAATCAGGTGTGTTCTTTCCATGCTTCCATCTCCCTAACATTGAGGACAATGCTTATTTTAAGTTGGGGGGAGGGTATAAACTTTTAGGATTTTTCTTTTTCTTTTTCTTTTAGGATTTTTTTTAGTTAGTTCCCTTTTTGCAAAAAAAAATTGAGTCAAGTTCTATCACCAATATTTATTTTACCTAGAGATGAACCTTATGTGATGAAAATCCTCGAAATCTATTCACCACCGTACACATGTGATTTATTTTCCTCCACCACTATTGTTAAATATTTCAGTCTCATTTGACATGTATGTTAGTACTCGTGGTAAATTTCTGTTGATATCTCTCAAGGGTGGGATTGATTGAAAACTTAATGAATCTAGAAGTTATGAATTAGCAAATCGTATGCTTTCAATGGAACACACCAAGGTTCATGCATCAATAGTTCACAAAATAACTGGAGCATTGCTTTCTATCTCTTATTTCATTGCTATTTGCATGCTTTGTGTGATTCTGGATAGATAGAGTACACTGTCTTTTGAAATGATTAGGATAACCCATTCTTGTGAAAGAATTAAGAAGAGGAAGCTATCTTGCTAAGTTATTTATGCACACACACAAAAGAAAGAAACAGAAAAGCAAATAAAAAAGAGAAAAAAATGAAGAAACGGCACAAAAAATGAATGAATAAGTGTGTCACTAAATAAATAACTTGGTTGGCTCGAGTAGTACAGTCCGAGGGGTCATGTTTGGCCTAATGCCCTATTATCGTCTGATTTGGGAGCCATTGACCGGAAACTCACTCATTTGATGGAGCGATCCAAGTTATACATTTTTCTGCGAATGTTGCTTTATGCGTATTACGCGGAACTAATAAAAAAGAGAGAGAGAATAAGTGTGCATAAGTTACAAGGCAAGAGAATTTCCAAAGCTTAAAGAAGGCACAAGATATGGTGTGATTTCCTATGAATGAAAATTGACGTGTGTATGTCTTGATACCATTCTATTCTTTATACTTGCTTTGCATGATACATCTATGCTCCAAGTTAGAATCTCTAATTGAAAGGTGTGAGCCATTGATTTTGTATACTATGCGCTAAGAAGTAATGGATGGTGAAGTTAAGTCGATTTCATGACCATTTGAGAAATACTTGTTCTTTCATCTTTAAAACCATGAGTACCATTATTTTATGAGCTTGAAATATTGACAATGGTGTGTGGACATCTTCTCTTGTCATTGTAGTATGGTGGTGAGTGATTTGAGATCTGATAAGGTGATCTAGGTGTATATTTGATCATGTTCCGCTCACTTTGCTAGAGACTAACAAAACGCTAGTTGGGGGTGTGATTCGGGTTGAACATTGCTTATTTAACCCCTCATCTAGTAATATTTTGCGTGTAAATGACGCTTAATTGGTCTCTAATACGTTCGTATTTTCTATACACCCATTTATTAGAGCAAACTTCTAATTTACGTGCAAAACAGCAATAAACTGAGAATTTCTGCACGGTTTTTAAAGCAGGCGGCAGCGATTCCAGCGGACGACGTGGCCGCTTCTAAGCCATCCGATGCGTGATCCAACGGCTTAGAGCGAAGCGGGCACAGAGCGAACGAACGAAGCGGGCGTAGCACGGTTTTTAAAGCGCACGTGGCGCTCCCGTGTTCCATCCCGCTTTGATGAGCGGCTGATATTTGCACCGACGAGATGAAGCGGGTTTGGGCGATAAATGGAGCGGTTTTGCAACCCAATAAGCTCTCAAACCCGCAATGTTTCTATTTAAGCGTATTCTAGGGGGTTTTGGCCGTATTCTTGGCGTATTTATGCGATTTTGGAGGCGATTTTTGCAGCAATTTCCTGGGTTTACAGAGAGCAACCTAGTGCAATTTTCAGAGAGCTTTTAGAGGAGAAAGAAGATGTTTTCTTAGGCAAAAAGAGGATGTTTTGGTGATATCTCTTGAACTTAATTGTGTATTTTCAATTCTATCTACTTCTATTGACTAGAACTATGCTTAATATGATTAAATCCTTTGTTATTTTCAGTATGTGTGGCTAAATTTTGATTATGCATGATATGGTGTAGTTAGGGGACATGATGAGTGTTTATTTGGTTAAATCTTCATGCTAAAATTGTTGACGTTGATAAAGTTATAGTCTTTATTTAAAATCTCATCTTCATCTTTTACAATAACATGATTGAGTTGATGATCGCCTCACAAGGGTATGTTTTGATCTCTCCAAAAGGAAGTTTCATCTCTTATATTTAAAAGATTATAGCTTTAGCAACAACTTTATTCAATATTGTGCTTTAATCCCCACAATGGTATTTTCCGATGAAGTTCTCTCAAAAAGAGATCTCATTGAGTTATTTTTAATCAACCAAATTAATATAAATCATGGACCCTAATGAACACATATCATGTGCATACTTTTCATAGATATTTACATAAACGAAACTTTCTTTTGCTCGTATTGTCCACAAATTAAAAACCACGATCAAACCTCATTCAAACCATCATCATCAAAAGTGGTTGATCTCTTTACGTTCAATCCTTATTTGATTTATGCTTTGTGGTTGCAACAGGTTTTCTCCCGAAGATTCGACATCTGGACTCCCAGATCTATATTACTTGCACAGACTCTTACGCTTGAGAGAAGCACATTTTTGGGCTAAGCAAACAGTTGGATTAAAGCTCAAGGAAAATTGTAAGCTATTAGTAAGGCCCACATGCATGCATTTGCCAAGATCATGCTTGGAAGAGAATGCTAGATAATACCACCGATAGAATTAGGAATGAGCAACGAAAATTTTGAGAAGATATCAATTATACCAATATTCCCATGTCCTGAATAACACATAGGGAGAAGGCAAAAATATGTGCAGCTACGATATTTAGATGCCCTGTACTGACAAAGTCAAGAGTTATGTCACATACAACATGCAAAAAAGTGACTTAGAATTGCAGTTGCAAGAACTTACAAAAGAAGCTACACCCATGTTAAAACAGATTCCTACATGAGATACTTCTAGCATATTTGGTTACACACTCGTTCAACATCTTCTCAATTGACTAGCATACTAGTGAATTCATTACTCTTCATAGAAACATATAATTTCCAGTAATGCCTCACCAGATTGAGTCCTGGTGTTCGCATGTTACTGTTTTGACTGAGCCACATATTCAAGCATGCTATTTTACGAAGATACATACAAAAAATTAACTTTCACCGTCTCTATATCGTACCTGTATACAAGGACTATAAAATCTTCCATATCCATGTATCTTTTCACATTCTATCTGTGTCCCAACACTATTTTAGTGTTGCATAGCATGGCAACTAAACACTAAAGAGCTTGTACAGCAGTTTTTTTTCCTAATAGCAATGGTTAGCAAAAGATTTATAAGGCTAACCTGAAAAAAAGGAGAGGATAACATTCACAGTATCAATCATGATTATCCACCTTTTTTATGGATGTGACATTAGCTAGGTATAGCTAAGTTTTTGTCCTTTTACATCGAATAATCAAAATACTCCCTGCCATATTGGTGAAAGAGTTCTTTGGAGCTATTTATCTAAAACAAATCTATTAAGCTATGATTTTATCAAATGTATACCTTTAACATATGTATAAATAAGCAATTAGTAAAACTTATGTAAGGATATGTTAAATTTAATGATATGAACAAGTAAAATATTCACATTTCAAATCTAGATCAGGGAAATCAAGCGGTGAACACTGCAAAACTAGGGATTTAAATTAAATGGAAGTCATAGGAGAACCTTGACAAGTCTATCAGGTTTCATGATGGGAAGTCCCAATTCAAAGAGCTTCTTGATGCCCCAACTTTCAAACCAGTGGAGCCCAGCACATTCTGCAAGCATGTGAACAACAGAAGATTGTGTGATGATATTTTCAATTTTTCCTTCTCCCAGGTCAACCACAGGAAGGCTTTTCATTCTATACTTGGATAGAAGCAAAAGCATGGTTAGAAATGTATCAGACTTCTGCAAAGCTAGGAATGGCGCCCAGCGGAATGATCCAGAGATGTCCCCAACCTGTACAAGGTCTCGGACTGTTACATGAACAGATATAAAGAGGCATTGGAAGCAAAAAAAAAAGAAATATATCTCAGTCTGTCAATGTGAATAGAACCTTGGTATTTTTATAAAAATCCGAGGACGTGAGAGACTCAAAGAAGCTTCCACCCATTGAATCGGCAGCATCGGGACCTGAGTTAGCAGGTCCAGCAGCAGTTATGGCTCCACTAGCAGCTGCAGAAGCAAGAGCAATGCCACCTACTCCAGATGTTGCTGTTCCTAACGTAAGAGCACCAAGTGTAGCTGCTACTCCACCGGCAGCAAGTCCTGTTGCAGCAGAGCCAGCCATCGTTTTAAGGGCTGCAATTTCAGACTGCAAATGAAAATGGGCATCATTGGTAAAGAACATTCTTAACAGTACACCAGAGATCAACAAAGACAAAGTAAGAACATAAATCTTATGTTTATAAGTCAGGCTGCCAATTGTAACAGTGAGCCTATGTAGGTCACAGAGCCAACAAAATGATTATGAAATATCAGTTGCGTGTTTGAGCTTTGATTATCACATCAAATTAGGATCCTTCCAAATTCATCTGTAATTTTATTAAAAGTTTATCCTAGGCAAATCACAGTGAGATGTCCCCAGAACTATTTTTAATCAATAAGAAAATAAAATGCATCATCTTTAATGGAACAGCGTGACCGTGGAGCAATGCTCCACACAAAAGATCTAACAGAGTTTTGTGATTGGTTGACAACTTCATGTGATCACCATCATTAATAGTGCAAATTTTTAATCAAGGAATCTATGCATACCAGAGGAGCTCAGCCCAGCATAATCCTAAAAGGACTAAGTAGTGTCCTCCAAAATCTCCTAGATGTCGGAAAACATTTGAGGAAAAAGGAGAAAAGATGACAACTTTGCTAAGGAAATTGCACACAACTCCACTGCAAACATAAAGCCAAGAGTCAAACAAAATTCACTTCTCACACATATTCTGATGATATAATGAACACTGCATGAAATTACGGATAACAATTCTATGTTTATATTTTTTACGATTGCAAGCTTATTTTAATAGTTGAAACTAGCATGAGAATACTTAGTAGCCCCTACTTACAAAATGCAAAACCAACTTATTATGGTTGATAGTCGTTTGCTTGAATAATCTCTCCATGCAAATAGTTTAAAATACAAATTCATGACATATGCTGCACTTCTTTCGATGGACAATGGAAAAAGGTCATAGGGGCATGCCAACACGCGCACATTCTAATAGGCATACAATAAGTATGCATGTCTTCCTAAAATTAACATAGTAAGCAATGGGATATCTTTTGTAGAAAGATCAGCATAGACTGTCTTTGCACTCTCATTTTCACGAGTCAAAGAAGTAACCATACTTATAAATGGATTAGCATGCCATGCTTGTAGTGTAATACTCATGTAAGGTTTTTATTAGGTCTATTAAATTATGCTGACAGAGAGGATATCCTGACTTGTACAAGCAAGATATATTGTTTACTTTACATAAGATCATATGATATAAATATACTAAATCAGGAACTAGCACCAGACCTTTTAATATGTAACTATTACTCGTTAAACATGAATTGGTTGTCACCTACTCACACGCAATCACAATGTGCACCTGGAAATGTTACTGTACAGTGCGTGCTGTGGGATTCATCAGCATTTAGTTACTTCTTAAATTACAAACCCGGAATCGGTATTAGCAATAAAATAGAGCATCCCTACTAAATAAATGTTACCGTTGGGTACGGATCGACGGATAGATTCTTGTACACTAAGCAATTACAATTAATACAAGGATAATAATAACCAAATTGCAGTAGTAAGCAATCAGAATATAAGAAAAATGTATGCAAATATAGAATGAGTAAAGACAATACAAATAAAAAATCAATCACAAACACAGATTATTTATATTGGTTCAATCCTCCACACATACTCCAGTCCACAAGCTCCATGCTGGAAATTTGGTGCGTCTAGGGCTTCTTGTGGTGTAAAAGGTGGGATTTTTATGGCTTTGGACTAATTAAACTAGGGATTTGATATGAAGAACTGATCTGGAATTAGATAATAATGCTAGATTAATTACTCTAGGCTAATCTAACAATAGAAATTGGACGAAACAATTGCAATAGCTAGATCTAGGGTTCTAGATAAGAAAAATACTCACAAATCAATTCTTCGATAAAGATCCTAGGGCCGGCCGGCCCTCGCTTAAGGGGGAATTAGCGAAATGTCGAATTACTAAACGACCTCCCTTGTAGTCACGAAACTACAAGTTTAACACAGGATGGTGGACCCGAGTCGCCTCCTTCTCTGTAGACTTGAACAGGCCTCACCCCGTCTTCGCTGGACACGCCGCGCGTACCCCCTCTGACCCGCGCTGCATCACTATTCCCCCCCAAAGTGTCACCTTGTCCTCAAGGTAGAAGTCTGAAAATTGGGTGTGTATCACCGCAAAGGGCACCCAAGTAGCATCGTAGTCCGGTGGGCCCCTCTATCTGATGAGCACCTCATGTGTCTCATCTATGGCGTGTCTAACCCCAGTCAGCTCCTGAGGCTCAAGAAGCACCTTCATGTCCTCTGTCAAAGTGGGCGGCAAAGTAGGTGATAGTGTATGGTCCCCAATGGCTTTCTGCAACTGTGAAACGTGAAAAACGGGGTGAATGGTGGAGGTAGAAGGTAAATGTAGATGATACGCCACCTTCTCGATCTGAGCGGTAATCTCGAATGACCCATAGTAGCATGCCGCCAGCTTTTCATTGCTCCGATGGGCCAAAGTCTTCTGTCTGTAAAGGCAGAGCTTCAGGCAAACCTGGTCCCCTATGACAAACTGCACATCTCTCCGGTGCTCATTCGCTTTAGCCTTCACGATCTGATGGGCCTGCAGCAGATGTTTCTTCAAGTCCTCCAAATATGTCCCGCTACCCAAGATGCTCCTCTACCTGTGACGCGGGAGTGGTACCTCTACTGTAGTGTATCAACTGGGGCGGGTCCCAACCATACAAAATCCTGAACGGGGTGCTCTGCGCTGCCAAGTGGTACGAGGTGTTGTACCAATATTCTGCACATGATAAACATATGGTCCACTGTCTCGGCGAGTCTGATGAAAAACACCTCAAATAGGTCTCCACACTCTTATTCACCAACTCCTTCTGACCATCTGTCTGTAGGTGATAGGCCGTGCTCCTCCTCGGTTTGGTTCCTTGCACCTTGAAAAGCTCCCGCCAAAAACTGCTCATGAAGACCTTATCGCAATCAGAGACTATGGAAGCGGGGAAACCATGCAAGCGGACCACCTCTCGCATGAAAGCTGTAGCTACTGTCACTGCCGTGTAGGGGTGTCTCAGCGGCACAAAATGGGCATACTTGCTGAGCCGATCTACTACCACCAATATAGAGTTGTAGCCCTCTGACCGTGGAAGCCCCTCAGTGAAGTCCATACTGATATCCTCGCATACTCTCTCAGGTAGAGCCAATGGTTGTAGAAGTTCTGCTGGTGCCATTGTTGTATACTTGTGACGCTGGCAAACGTCACACTTCGCTATCATCTGAGCAATGTTCTTCTTCATGCCCGGCCAGTATAGCTCTCTAGACATCCTCATGTAAGTCTGTTGTATCCCAGAATGCCCTCTGATGGCGCTGCCGTGGTACTCCTGGAAAATCAACGGAATATGGGTGGAGTCCCTAGGAATCACCAGTCTACCCTGATATAGAAGTCGTTGCCCACTCATGGTGTACCCCGAAAATTCCGATGATCCCTGCTGCAGTGCCTCCCGTATCTATGGCAAGCCTGTGTCGACCTCTATCTCTCTATTCAGCGGCTCCCAGTCTAGGAGGACCGGTACGAAAATGGCTGACATCCCTGCTGGCTCCTCTCTTCGAGGCAAGACGTCTGCCTCCTTGTTCTTCAAGCATGGTCGGTATTGTATCTCGAAGGTGTAGTGGACCAGCTTGGAGAGCCACTTCTGATGCTCTTCTGTGACCATGCACTGCTCAAGTTAGTATTTCAGACTCCGCCGGTCGGTCCTCACTATGAATCTTCTCCCTAACAAATGAGGCCGACATTTCAATATAGAGAGCACGATCGCCATCAATTCCCGCTCGTATACTGATTTCAGCCTTGCTCGTGCTGACAGAGCCTGGCTAAAATATGCAATAGGCCTCTGATCCTGCATCAGCACGGTCCCCCAACTCGTGTCCAGA
This sequence comes from Scilla litardierei, assembly GCA_030789695.1. NCBI lineage: Eukaryota > Viridiplantae > Streptophyta > Magnoliopsida > Asparagales > Asparagaceae > Scilla > Scilla litardierei. The sequence continues at coordinate 143,707,528 of CM061135.1, forward strand.
AGCGTCAATGTCTATAACAAAAGGCCTGCTGAAATCTGGTAGTGCCAAGACGGGCACTATCGTCATCGCCTGCTTCAAGGCCTCAAATGCCCTGGTGGCCTCCTCGCCCCAGTGATAGCTGTCCTTCTTAAGCTGCTCTGTGAGTGGCCATGCAATCGAACTGTATCAATGGACAAACTTCATGTAATACCCTAGCAGGCCCAAGAAGCCCCGCAAGCCTCGTAGTATGATGGGTAACGACCAATCTAACATCGCTGCGATCTTGGCCTAGTCTGCTACCACCCCCTCAGCTGAGACGATATGTCCCAAATACTCCACCTGAAGCTGACCAAACAAGTACTTCTTATTAGCACACAGCTGCTGATCATGTAGCTCATGCAGCACCGCCTGCAATTGCCCAACATGCTCCTCCACACTGCAACTGTACACACGGATGTAATCGAAGAATACCAGAACAAATCTCCGGAGGTAAGGCCGGAACACCTTGTTCATCAGTGCCTGAAAAATCACCAGAGCATTCGTCGGGCCAAAAGGCATGACGAGGAATTCACAGTGCCCATCAAGAGTCCTGAAAGCCGTTGATGGGACACGGCTTTACACCCGCAGGCACACCCGCGTCACATCAGCCACACCCCCAGCTTAGCCGTGCGTGCACACCCTTTGCCCCTTTGCCCCGATTTTGAATGGAATGGTATTTTGGTAATTGGGGTTAGGGCGGGTTTATTCTTAAGCGAGGACTAGCCGTCGCTAATTCTCTTATTCTTATTTTGATTGATCATTGAGAGTTCTTCGAAAGTTCCTCGAGGGACATTAGGAGAGTGCGGACGTTCTCGCTTACCGGCGTCTTGGGAGGGAGGTTGCCCCTATATTATAACCAAAAGTTATCTTTTTATTCGATGTTTTAGCAATATATTTTCAGATTTGGGTGAGTTCTATCAATTTGGTATCAATGCACGTGACGATCCATGGCGGCGTCAACGAGATCCCAAGATAAAATTGAGGCATTGAAGGCAAAATTTACGAGCGAAATCGATTCTATCAAGAAATCGTTGGCGGAAAACGATGATTTCATGGCTAAATTAACGACTTCCATCAACCAATTAAAGGCAAATCAAGCAAAGCACGACGAAAAATTTGCGCAAATTCCTTCCAAATGACGGCAAACAACAAAGGCGAGGGAAACCCTAAATCGATGGGAAAGGCGGCACCTTTTGTCAAGGGGAAGGAGAAAGTTGAGATTTTTGACCCGGAAAATGACTTTGTGGAGGAGGAATTTGTCGAGGATGTGGAAGGGGAGCCGTGGAAAATCGACTATCGAGAGGAAGTGCGACGGAAGGCGGTGGAAGTGCAAACGGGGGCCGACTGCCACATCCAGCCCCACCCGGGGGCGCGCACGCAGGTGGGAGGGCCGCGGCTGACCCTCCAGGGCCCCGCCACCTCACAGGACTATCGCAGGGGAGGCGGCGGCCTCCCCTGGGTTCGCCCAGGGGTGGCGAAGCCCCAGGGGGGCTGGCGACCCCCCCCCCGACCCACGGGGGGGCGCTGGGGCCCCCAGGATCATTGGGCGGGGCCGACGGCCCTGCCCCAGGCAGGCAGCGGCCCCGCAGGTCAGAGAGGGGCTGTGCGCGGGTTTTTCGAGGCGGGAGGTGGCGATTTTTAGCAATTTCACGACGATCAGCCTCGTCGGGAGGTGTCGGCGCGTGATTTCGAGGAGGAATTGGGTTTCGGGGGATTTCATGAGCACAGAGACTACGGCGAAGGGTATCGGGACCCTCCTGACCCTCGATTTGACGACGAAGGTGGCAGCCTCCACCCCACCACCACGAGGGATGCACAATAGGAACGGGAGGTGGTTACAGAGACTTCCAGGAGAGGCCAAAGGGTAGGTTTGGAGGCGACGAAGGGGGTAGATACGTAGACCAAGGAGGAGGACCCCATGGGGGTTACGAGCGACACCGGGAGAGATATCAGCATTACCACCAGTCTAGACACGGTGGAGGTCGTGAGGACCAGTGGGATTCAATATGTACCGACTGAGAAAGCCGAAGATGCCTATATTCGATGAAGCGGACCCGATCTCGTGGGTCTACAGGGCGGAGAGATTCTTTAGAGTCTCTCGCATGACTGAGGAGCAAGAGTTGGAGGCTGCAGGCATATGCCTAGATGTGGAGGCCCTTGCGTGGTTTCAGTGGAAGGACGTGAGGCGCCTCTTTCGCACATGGGAGGAGATCGGGGACCAGATAGTAGAGAGATTCAGAGACCCCCACGTGGAAAACGTGCGGGAGCAGCTGCTAGCACTCCGACAGGAGGGTACAGTGAGAGACTACTTAGAGCGGTTCGAGGCTCTTTCAGGACAGGTGCACAGGGTGATCGACGAGATGATGGAGAGCACTTTCATGAAGGGGCTGAAGGCCACTATACGAGCAGTGGTACGCATGCATAAGCCTCAGAGCCTGATGGAGGACATGGAGTACGCTCAAATGGTAGAGGACTATCAGCTGGAGGATATGAGGGCCAGAGGAGGTTGAAGCGGAACGACGGTTCGTAGCCAGCCAGTAACAGGTGGACAGCAGAGAGCCACGACAGGGACGGATTCGGTGGTCAGGGAGAAGACTGGAGAGAGTGGTAGTGTACCGCAGGTTGGGGGACAGTTCAGGCGCGTGACGGATGCGGAGATGAGTGAGAGGCGGCAGAAGGGCTTGTGTTTTAGATGTGATGAGCGATTCACACCGGGCCATAGGTGTGCGGGGCGCAAGCTCCAGGTGTTGCTACTGGAGGGCGATGATGACGAGGCTGACGTCAAGGAGGAGACCGTTGAGGCAGAAGAGGAGCTGGAGGGCCAGCAATTGGACGTAGCGGAGGTGTCCCTCAACTCCGTGGTAGGGTTCACGCCGAACCATACCATGAAGCTGAGTGGAGAGGTTGGCAACCAGGAGGTGATCGTGCTCATTGACATTGGGGCGACCCACAACTTCATCTCCAGGAGAGTGGTGGCACGGCAGGGGCTCCAGCTGACCGACTACGGCAGTTTCAGTGTTATGATGGAGACATAGAAGAAGGAGAGCAGTCGGGGAGTTTACAGAGGGCTGGTACTGACCATGCAGGGGATACAGGTGATCGCAGATTTCTTACCTCTAGACCTGGGGAGCATCGACATCATTTTGGGCATGACATGACTGTAGACGATAGGAGAGATGACAGTGAACTGAAAGCTGCTGCGGATGGAGTTTCAGGAGGCAGGGAGAGCAGTGATACTTCAAGGGGACCCCAGCCTATGTAGAGTTTTGGTCTATTTGAAGACCATGGTGAGGCCCATCCAGACTGAGGGAAGAGGATACTTAGTGGAGTTGTACTCGTTAACAGGCGAGGGAGACGCAGAGACCAGTGCAGAGCAGCCCATTCCAGGAGAGGTGCAGCAGCTGACGGAGCAATTTGAGGAGATCTTCCAGGAGCCTCGGGGTCTCCCACCACCGAGGGACCACGAGCACGCCATAGTACTGCGAGAGGGTGTGTCTCCCATTAGCGTTCGGCCCTACCGATACCCCCAACATCAGAAGGATGAGATAGAGAGAATGGTGGCAGATATGGTGCAGGCGGGGTGATTCAGCCTAATGTGAGCCCGTTCTCCAATCCAGTGCTGTTCGTGAAGAAGGATGGGAATTGGCGATTCTGCGTAGACTACATGGCATTGAACAAGGAGACAGTGCCAGATAAATTTCCCCATACCGGTGATAGACGAGCTCCTGGATGAGTTACATGGGCAGCCTGGTTTAACAAGATAGATCTCAAGTCTGGCTACCATCAGATCAGGGTGCGACTGGAGGATGTGCCCAAGACGGCGTTCAGGACGCATGAGGGTCACTACGAGTTTCTAGTCATGCCATTCGGCTTGATGAACGCACCTGCCACCTTTCAGGCTCTTATGAATAAGGTACTCCGTCATTACCTGAAGCGATTCGTACTAGTTTTCTTTGATGACATTTTGGTGTACAGTCGTACCCTGGAAGAGCACTTGGTCCACCTGTAGGTTGTTTTTCAGGAGCTGCAGTATCATCAGCTGTATGTGAACAGCAAAAAGTGTTTATTCGGGCAACCACAGGTGGACTATTTGGGTCATGTAGTGTCAGCGGGAGGGATGGCAGCAGATAGAGCAAAGATAGCAGCGATGCTAGACGGGTCGCGCCGTACCACACTCAGAGGGCTACGGGGTTTCCTGGGTCTGACAGGATATTACCGCAGATTCATGGAGGGGTATGGGGCGATTGCCTCGCCACTGACAGAGCTATTGAAGAATGACCAGTTTCACTGGGGGGAGGCGACGACAGCATTTGAGGCCCTGAAGAGGGCAATGACCACCGTGCCAGTTTGGCGTTACCCGACTTTTCCATGCCCTTTGTGGTAGAGGCCGACGCATCGGGACATGTGCTGGGAGCAGTATTGATGCAGGCGCAGCAGCACATTGCTTACTACAGCCAGGTGTTGACTGCGAGAGCCCGACTGCGATCGGTCTACGAGAGAGCTGATGGCCATAGCGTTGTCTATACAGAAGTGGAGGCCATACTTGGGGCGGAGTTTCCTAGTACGCACAGATCAGCGGAGCCTGAAATACCTGTTGGAGCAGCGGATGGTAGCAGAGGAGCATCAAAAGTGGACGCGGAAGCTGATGGGGTACAGATTTGAGATCGAGTATCGTCCGGTGCTGGAGAACAAGGCGGCGGATGCACTCTCACGGCGAGAGGAGGTAGAGCTGGCCACACTAGCAGTTTCCGTGCTCCAGGACTGGGGGCCACTGCAGCAGGAGGTGGAGCTGGATCAGGAGTTGGCAGGCATTCGGGAGGCCCTACTGCGGGGGTCGACTGAGTATCGGGGTACTCACTTCAGGATGGACGGCTTTTATATTGGGGGAGACTGGTTCTGCCGAGGACGTCGACGTATATACCAGCCATATTCCAGGAGTTTCACAGCAGCGCTATAGGTGGACATTCGGGGGGTCCTTAAGACCTATCAGAGACTGGCGAGAGAGGTCTATTGGAAGGGAATGAAGGAGGTGGTGGCGAAGAAGGTTGCAGAGTGTGACGTGTGCTAGCGTCACAAGTACCAGGCGATGTCCCCGGGGGATTACTGCAGCCGATGTCCTTGCCTGATCGAGTATGAGAGGACCTCTCCATGGACTTCATAGATGGACTGCCGAGATCGGATGGATATACAGTCATATTTGTTGTGGTTGACCGCCTCAGCAAGTATGCGCACTTTGTCTCGCTCCGGCATCCTTACAGCGCGGTGTCAGTGGCGGATGAATTTTTGAGGGAGATCATTCGCTTGCATGGACCGCCAAAGTCCATTGTCTCGGACAGAGACAAGGTGTTCCAGAGTAGATTCTGGCAGGAACTTTTCAGGCGGTAGGGGACAGTGTTGAGACGGAGCACAGCCTACCACCCTCAGACCGATGGACAGACAGAGGTGGTGAACAGGAGCGTCAAGACGTACCTGCGAGATTTTATTTCAGAAAATCCCAAGGAGTGGGCGCGCTGGCTAGCATGGGTCGAGTACTGGTACAACTTGTCATTTCACACTGCAGCACAGACGATGTCGTTCAGGATTCTTTATGGCATGGACCCTCCCTACTTACTATACTATGGGCATGACTCGACACCAGTATCGGATGTGGAGCAGTATTTGGTGGAGAGGGATCAGATTCTAGAGGAGCTAAAGCTCCATCTGACTAGAGCTCAGCAGGTTATGAAGGCGAGGGCAGATTTACACCGCAGGCGAGGACAGATTTACACCGCAAAGATGTGCAGTTCGAGGTAGGAGATATAGTGTACTTGAAGCTGAGGCCCTACCGGCAGCTATCCTTGGCTCACATGCGAAATGAAAAGCTTGTGCCGCGTTATTTTGGTCCTTTCGAGGTGGAAGCGAGAGTGGGACCGGTTGCTTACAGGCTGAGGTTACCTCCAGGATCGGTTATTCACCCAGTGTTCCACGTTGCACAGCTGCGCCAGGCGATCGGAGATCACACCCCTTCTCCCACCCTTCCGGAGACATTGACAGCTGATATGGGGGTGAGGTTGGAGCCAGAGACACTGAAGGGGGTACGAAGAGGGCGCACAGAAGAGCGCGAGGTCTTGATTCAGTGGAAGGATTTGCCCGAGCACGAGAACACATGGGAGACTATGGACGTGATGGCGCAGAGATTTCTAGACTTCCACCTTGAGGACAAGGTGGCTCTTTGGGGGAGTATTGATGGGACACGGGTTTACACCCGCAGGCGCACCCGCGTCCCATCAGTCGCACCCCAGCTTAGCCGTGCACGCACACCCTTTGCCCCTTTGCCCCGGTTTTGTATGGAAGGGTGTTTTGGTAATTGGGGTTAGGGAGGGGATATTCTTAAGCGAGGGCTAGCTGTTGCTAATTCTCTTATGCTTATTTTGATTGATCATTAACAGTTCTTCGAGAGTTCTTCGAGGGACATTAGGAGAGTGCGGACGTCCTCGCTTACTGACGTCTTGGGAGGGTGGTTGCCCCGATATTGTAACCAAAAGTTATCTTTTTATTCGCTGTTTTAGCAAGATTTTCATATTTGGGTGAGTTCTATCAGCCGTCTTGGTCACGTCGGCTGCCCTCATCCGTATCTAATGATAACCGGACTTGAGGTCGATCTTAGAAAAGCATGCAGCTCCATGGAGCTTATCCAGAAGCTCATCGATCACTGTAATAGGAAACTTATCTGCAACGGTTTCCTTATTCAGGGCCATGTAGTCCACGCAGAATCTCCAGCTGTCGTCCTTCTTCTTAACCAACAAAACTGGGCTAGAGAAAGGGCTCGTACTCGGCTGAATCACCCATGCCTGCTGCATGTTCTCCACTAACCTCTCAATCTCGTCCTTCTGCACCTGGGGATATCTGTAGGGGGTGCACACCAATGGAGGACACGCCCTCTTGTAAGACAATGGCGTGTGCGTGGTCTCGGTGCAGTGGTAACCCATGCGGTGTCTGAAACACATCCTCATAATGGATCAACAGCTGCTCAATCTCTGGTGCCACTGCCTGTGCCTGATCCTCCCTCTGCTCTACTGCTGCCACTGTTTGTAGCTCGACCAGAAAACCTCCCCCTGCTGTGTGAATCGCTCGTGACATGGCCGTATAGGACACTAAAGAACAACAGAGGCTGGGATCCCCCTGTAAGACCACTGTCCTTCCCTCATCTTGGTACTCTATCCTCAGCATCTTCCAGTTCGTCCTGATCTCTCCTTGTATCTGCAGCCACTTCATCCCCAGGATGACATCAGTGCTCCCTAGCTCCAAGGGAAGAAAATCTGTGACAATTTGTACTCCCTGTATCGACACGATCACTCCGCAACAGACACCAGTGATGTATGTCACCTGACCAGTGCCCAGCACTACTCCATACATCCCTGTGCCACTCAGTTGTAGTCCATGCTCGCTCACCAACCTGCTGGAGATGAAGTTGTGGGTAGCCCCACTGTCAACTAACACGATCACCTCCTGACCACCCACCTGTCCCACCAATTTCATGGTGTGGTTCGGTGTGAACCCCACCACAGAATTGAGGGCTATCTCTGCCAAGTCCAAGTGCTGGTGCTCAACCTCCTCATCCTCCCAAGCCTCTAGCACTACTACGTCGTCCTCCTCTTCATCATCGTTCACGAACAGTATCTGAAGAGTCCGATACCCACAGCGGTGTCCTGGAGTGAATCTCCCATCACATTTGAAGCATAATCCATTTGCACGCTTCTCCCGCATCTTTGAATCAGTCATCCTCCGTACCTACCCCCTGTCTGTGGCTCCGGTCTCATGTCCCTGTTGTTCGCGGGCAACAGCTGTAACCTCATGGGCAGGAGTGGCCCTTGGTGTAGGAGCAGCCCTCTGTCCGCGAGCAGACGACTGTCCACGAAAAGTGGTGCCTCCCCACGCCTCTCGGGCTCTCCTCTCAGTCTCCTGATGGTCCTCCACCATCCTAGCTGACGTCATCATCCCCCACAGACCCACTGGCTGTAGATGTCTCAGTCCGGACCTAACAGTGGGCTTCAGCCCCTTCATAAAGCAGCCCTCCAATGATTCCCATAAAACTCCTCGGACTCAGTGGCAAAGCAACTCAAACTTATTTATATAATCTCCCACGCTGCCCTCCTGCTTCAATGAATAAAGCCTCTCAAGGACTCTCCCAGACTGCATTATGCCAAAAAGCTCCACCAAAAGCGAGGTGAACTTCACACAAGTCTGAAATGGCTGCTGCTAATGAGTCCACCCGAACCAACCCAAGGCCTCTCCCTCGAAGCAGATTCCTATCGCCCGGAGCCAGTCCTCCCCTGGTACTGTCGACACCTCAAAGTACATCTCCACCCGGTACAGCCAGTCATCATGGTCGCCGCCCTCAAAAATAGGCATCTTCAGCTTTCTCAGCCGGCTCTCCCCAGCAAAGCCACCTCTCTCCTGCTGCTAAAATCCTCCTCTTTGCTGATACTCAGGCAGTCCGTCAGGTAAGTAAGCATCGACACGATCATGTGTACCTCCATCCGCTCAATCCCACTGCCAGTCTCCCCCCTCTCATCTCCCTGTGGGTGCCCATACTCGGTCTGATGGCCCCTAGGTGGGCCCTGGAATGCTCTCCAATCTCCTGTCACACCCCCGAAAGGGGAACTGGTTCGACGGGCCTCCCGGATGCTATTGACGCCCTTCAGGCTGCTGAAATCCTCCGTCGGGTCCCATAGATGGCTGAAATCCCGGAAATTGCGCAGATTGAGACCTGTGTTGGGCCCAAGGGGGCCATGAAGTGTTTGGCGGGCGCTGTCGGCCCACCCCCAAGCTCGACGTCCCCTTCTAAAGCTTCGGAGGTGTCGAAACCCCCCGGGTTGACTCGCCAGGGCCCAAAGGAGGCGGCGGTCCCTGCCGGTCCAGGTTTTGGGCCGGCGGGGCTCCGCCGCCTCCCCAGTAGGCCGTCGCGCCTCCTGGAGGGGGCAGTGGTCCTCCGCCGCTGCCCCCAGGCCCTGTCGACCCCCTGGAAGGGGCATCGGGCCACCGCCACTGCCTCTGGGGCCTGCCGCAGCCCCAGGAAGGGCGGCCGGCACCTGGCGCCCCTTCCTGGGGTTCGACGGACCCCCATCTTGCAGCCGGAGGGGTTGTCGCCCCCTCCGGTGGTCATAGCTCCTACTCACGTCGGAAAATCCTCCCAATCTTGAGTTTTTGCGGCGTATCGCTGGTTGTATGGGTCGAAGCCTTCGTCTTCCTCCTCTTCTGGATCTTCCTTATTAAAAATCACATTTTTACCTTTGTTTGATGTCAAAGGTGGCTCCTTTTTGCTTGGATCTAGCTTAGAGGGGAGATTAGCTATCATTGTCGCTAGATCCTGCATTTGACCTTGCATCTGAGAGCGATTTGCCTCGATCGCCTCCGGCAATTGGGCTTCAGAATTCTACACATTCGACGCCATCGTCGCTATTTTCTCCTTGAAATTATTTCTGAACTCACGGCCATCTCTGAGTCCTCCTTTCTGGCACCGATAAATCATTTGCTGATTTGGGCATCAATACTCTCCACTTTCTCTTTCAACGCTTCGATCCGTTCCATATATCGTGTGCTCGCCATGGATCTACTGCTCTGATACCAATTTGATGCATCTAGGGCTTTTTGTGGGGTAAAAGGTGGGATTTTTATGGCTTTGGACTAATTAAACTAGGGATTTGATATGAAGAACTGATCTGGAATTATATAATAATGCTAGATTAATTACTCTAGGCTAATCTAACAATATGAATTGGACGAAACAATTGCAATAGCTAGATCTAGGATTCTAGACAAGAAAAGTACTCACAAATCAATTCTTCGATAAAGATCCTAGGGTCGGCCGGCCCTCGCTTAAGGGGGAATTAGCGAAATGTCGAATTACTAAATGACCCCCTTGTAGTCACGAAACTACATGTTTGACATCGGTCCCATGGTGGACCCGAGTCGCCTCCTTCTCTGGTAGACTTGAACCGCCCTCACCCCGTCTTCGCTGGACACGCCGCGCGCGCGCGCCCTCTGACCCACGCCGCATCACTGCATCAAAATTTTACCTCTTGCTCTTACAAATCCGTGAGAGTAAACCATACAACTTGGAAAAACACACTTTGCCAATTGCACAATTCAGTCTCAATAATCTGAGACTCAACCACTGTCATAACTTGAAAGCAAAACCTTTTCTCGCTAATCACTCGAGGAAAACCCTCTTCGGAGAAAGTAGCATAAATGCTTTTATAACCTTAAATTCACATACACGCGGATCAAAGAAAGGTTAGAAGTGATTTTCTGGTCTATAGGATTAAATCTTTGAACAACAATAAACGATGGATTTGAATGTAGCTTTTATTGGCTTAAGATGAGATTAAAAAATCAAATTTCAACATTTACATGTGTGTTGAATGTCTGAGGGTTTAATCCATATTTAAGAAGAAGAAATCTATCTATCATTACTACAAAAATAATCATTCTAACCGATCAAAAACGAATATATTTTGAAAGTCAGAAGCAGCTAACGGGACTATTAGTCGACTAGCATAGTCTACCAATCGACTAATGGTTCAAGTCAAAAAAACTTACATTCTAGATTAATCAACTATCAAGTGTATTAATTGACTAGTAATTACATTAGTCGATTAGTCAAGTAATCATTGTACGGATATATAAATATATTTTTGTATTAATAGATTAACTGTCACATTAGTCGACTAATAATTCAAACCAATAAGGTATGGAGTAGTCGACTAATGGAATCTGAAATTCGAATCTTCAAATAGCTATAGCTGAGATATGTTAGTCGACTAGAAGTTGCATTAGTCGACTAATTCAGACTTGAATAAATAGATGGACCTAGAATTAAGGTGATTTGATCATATTTGAGATCATAGATATCCTAAATTTTCAACCTATTGTTTGATGTGTGTGTGTGTGTGTCTTCAAGGATTTAACATCCCTACCATGATAGAAAATAAAAGAAACATTATATATACCAATTAAAACAATATAAGCGTGATTGGTGTCAATAACATCATTGCCCTTACCAAAGATATTGTCATCTAAATCTTGAGCCTTAACGTATCATCAAATTGTTACTAACAGCTATACAAGTCATATTAATGCAAACATAATATTTGATCATCATCAAATATATATTGTGGTAAATCAATATTCAACCTATGCAACTGGGAAAAATATTTGGAAAGGATTTTTAAAAGAGAACAGAAACCAAAAGAGTTTGAGAGTGTCACAAATCTTTTTAGTGCAACTATCTTCCAAACTCATTTTCATGTTCTTTTTTCTTTTAAGCTATATCAGGATGTGTGGGTAATAATTATCTCAGGATGTGTAGGTGAATGGCATTAAAATCGAACCCACTGCTCCAGCCTCCACTAGATATGGAACGTTCATGGGCACACGCATACACATATCCTTGTCTGGAATTCTTCAGAACATGCAGATCTGACACTTCACAGCACTCGAAAACTAGACATCGGTATTACATGTCAGGTTAACACCGTCTACACCTTTCATTCTAGTCACCGAATCTTGCATGAATTTGAATATCAATCCGCACGATCCATTACCAATATGATACGATTAGGGTCAATCGTAACAAAAATTTCAGATTTTTAGTGGAAAGGAAGAAAAGAAATTTTAAGTGGACAACAAAAGAGATAAGGATAATGAGATAATGATCTTTTCTGGAGTAGATCGCTCCTCAACTTGAAATATGGGATCAAGTCTATTCCTCCCAAGCCCTAGCCGTCACAATGACGATTTATCTCAAGTATTCGATGCCTACCACAATTAGGGTTATTCCCTTTAAATACTCTCCTAACAAACGACTAAACACACTACAACTTAAAAGCATAAAAGATAGTGCATAAAGCAAAAAAGCTAAGTCGCTCCATTGGTTGCTCTCACGCTCGGATCCGCGGCCCGACCCGTGCCAGCGCGCCATCTGCGGTATACGACCGCATCATTACACCTCCCCCAAAATTGAACCTTGTCTTCAAGGTTGAAATCTGGAAACTGCTGTAATGGTGTCCTCCAACTCCCAAGTAGTCTCGTGATCGGGCAGTCCCGACCAACGTACCAACACTTCCCGGCCCCACCCTCAATGTGCCGCACCTGTAGAATATCCTGTGGCTCCAGAAGTACCTCCGAATCAGCTGTCAAAGTAGGTGGCAGAGTGGCCACCGGCGTATGCGATCCAATTGCCCGCCGTAACTGAGAGACATGGAAAACCGGATGTAATGCAAATCCTGTGGGCAATGCCAACCTTTAAGCCACTGGCCCAATCTTTGCATCTACCTGAAAAGAGCCGTAAAGAGAGCGGCCAGCTTCTCGTTTCGACGTCGTGCTAGTGATCGCTGACGGTATGGTCTCATCTTCAGATATACCTGATCTCCCACCGCGTAGTCAAGCTCCCTGTGATGCCCATCCGCCTTCGCCTTCATAATCTGCTGAGCCCTCGTTAGGTGCTTCTTCAGTTCCTCCAAAATCCCATCTCGCTCCTCAAGGTACTGGTCCAACTATGATACCGGCATAATCCCGCTACGGTAGTGGATCAACGCTGGGAGATCCTTACCGTATAAAATCCGAAATGGTGTCGTCTGGGCCTCAAGGTGTCCAAAAGGCCCAAATCCCCCAGCCAAGGCCTGGAGGCGTTGACCAGGCCCGAAGCCCGGCCCGCCCAGGCCCACGGCCAGGGCCGGGCTTCCGGTGCCCCCTGGACGCGGGCCTGGGCCGGCCCGGTGCCCAGGAACTGCGGGCCGGGCCAAGCCTCGCCTGCTGCTGCAGGCTGCAAATTGTAGCATGCGCGCGCAGGCAACGGTCTTATGACCGTTGCCAGCTTTTTTTCTTTGGGCAGAAAATGTTAGGGGGTTTTTGGTCTTTTCTTGGTCATTTGACCAAAAATACCCCTCCCAAAGGTCATAAACAGCCATTTGGGAGGGGTATTTGGACATTTTACATCGGGAAAACCCTATAAATTTCAGCCAACCCCACTCATTTTTTCACAATTCTCAAACTATCAAACTCTCTCAAACTCAAACTTTCTCATACGTTCAAGCAAGCAAGATCAACCCCTCTCAAGCAAGATCAAGATTCAAGGCTCAAATCGATATTACTCTCATCTTCCTCCGCTATCAACATCATCTCAGTTCACTCTGTTATTACGGTTAGTTGCTCTCTACACCACTTGCAACCCGGCAAATCAGGTTCCTATATATTTAGAATAATGTCGACACCAAGCCGTTCTAAATATATATCGTATCGGCCTAGTGATAAAACCGATATTGCGGCCGATATATCGGATATCGGACCGATATTTAGAACACTGGGTCTTATACATTCCACCTTAACACTGAGGAAGAAGATAACTTTAATATGATGCGAGCTAACCCGATAGAAACACCTAATTATGACCATTTGGACATGTCACAAACTGAATCGTATGAGTACACAAATCCTATACAGCCTGCTTATACTATTTCTGCACAAACATCTTCTGTACACGCTTCTACACCTGCACAACCTATTCATGCTGATGTTCAACTTCCACCTACACAAGTAACACAACAAACCCAATCCAGATCAACAAAATCTGCGATTTGGTAGCACTTTACAATTAAAACTGTCCCTGGCAGAGGCACGCGGGCAGTTTGCAAAATATGTAGATCTGATTTTACTTGCAAACCTTCTGATAGCACAACAAACCTAAAGAGACACTATTCCTCTCACTTAAAAAGACCTTAAACAGACAACATTAAACCTATCTGGCTCTTCTTCCTCTTTATCTAATTTCTCATACTCTGCTGAGCCTATGAGAAAAGATATGGCAAGATTTGTAATATGTCGAGAATTGCCATTTACTTATGGGAAAAGCCCCGAATTAGAACGACTTAATCAAGTGGCCATTAACCCTGTCTTTAGAAGAGTGCCTGGAAACACTCTTCGAAGAGATGCTATGTCAGTTTTGAAGCTGGTAAAACTAAATTGATTGAAAATTTTGCTAGTGTAAAATCTAGAATAACGTTGACTTCTGATATTTGGACAACAAAATGGTGTGCATCATATTTATGTGTTACATCGCATTTTGTAGATAATTCTTACATGCTAAATAAGATGATTATTGGATTTAGAATGTTAGAGCTTGCACATTCTGATGGTGCTATTGGTAAATGTAATAATGTCTGTAATTCATGATTTTAATATTGTAGAAAAGATTTTTTTCAATTACATCTGATAATGTATCCAATAACACTAGTGCAATTAGCGTTTTAAAAAGAAATTTGACCCTCGATATTGTGCGATTGTTGTTCCATCAAAGATATGCATGTCACGTCTTGAACTTGATAGTTCGTGATGGACTTGTAACTTGTTCACCTTATTTAGATAAAATTAGACATTTCATGTTGTTCATACATACTTCTAGCACTAGGCGAATTCAGTACAAACTGTGTCGTACTAGATAGAGACATACCTGGCATTTAAATTTGATGGTGCATCAAGGTGGAATTCAACTTCAAAATGATGTGATCTATGCTTAAAAATAGAGAACAGCTTACAGATTATTCACTTACATATCTTTCACAGGACCCTGTTTTTGACATTACTGAAATAGAGTGGTTAACTGTAAAACATCTGCATGACTTTTTAGAAGTTTTTTTACTGCTACAAACAAATTTTCTGGGGTTTACTACCCAACATCTTTTTTAGGATTAGAAGAATTAGTTTTAATTTCTAATCAGATATCTAGGCATAAAGAAAGTACACATCATGCCATAATGCCTATGATACATGACATGTCTGTAAAACTAGCTAAGTATTGGAATCTGATTTCTCTTCTTTACTCATTATCTAAAGTTTTTGATCCTCATTATAAGGAGGATGTTGCACTAAGTTTATTAGATATGTATTCTGAAAACATGGGATTTACCCATATTGAACAAATATCTGCTGTTAAAACTAGCTTAAGAACCATGTATGCTTATTATGAGGCTAAATTTGGTAATGTTTCACATAATTCATCTGTCCATGCTAGTGTTACTGCTTCTTCTTCTAGTAGGATTCGACAAATGTTAGGAAAGAAGAAACAAAAAATCGTAGATTTGGATTGTTCTACTAGTGAACTATCCAAATATTTAGCTAATCCATTCCTTTTTCAAAGGAAGTAATGGATGATGAGCATTTTGATCCTCTTGCTTGGTGGAAAGGATATGAATCTGTTTTTGTCCCATTCTTTCCATTATGGCACGGGATTTGTTATTTGTACCCATATCTACAGTTGCTTCGGGGTCTGCTTTTAGTGCAGGTGGTCACGTTCTGAACAACAAGAGATCACAGCTGAAGGAAGACATAGTTGAAGTTGCGGTTTGTGTGAAGTATTGGTTTCATGCTGGAAACCGCTCACAGAACAAGGACCTTTCGGAAGATTCCGAAGAAGAAGATGAGTGATGTATTATTATTTTCTTAGTTGTATTATTTTTTTTGTTTTGGCCATTGTATGAAGGGTAAGGCTGGCCGACGTACGTCACTCCCCCTTTAAAAAAAGAGTTTAATTAATAAAATTTAAAGGTTCAACCCGGGACCTTCGAGAATTTCGGGCTTAAATTTTATTTTGTCATGTGTTCGTTTCTTTATTTATCTACTTAAAATTACAATGTATTATATTTTTTAAAATTATTATATAATTACAATTTACTATCTATTAATATGTATAACATATAGAATAGATAGTAAATAGTAAGTTTAGATATTATTTATAAAGTTGTTTGCATTTTTTAGATTTTTTAATATTTTTTAGAATTTTTTCAACTTTTTTTATTTTTTTAAATAATGGGCCGGCCCGGGCTTGGCCAGGCCGTGGGCCGGGCTTCCGGCCCCCGGACCCATTTTGGGCCCGGTCAAGGCCGGGCCGGCCCGATGTATACTACGATCTGGGCCGCTGAATGGAAAGAAGTGTTGTATCAGTATTCGGCACATACCAACCACCTAAACCAACTCCTCGGGCAATCTGACACAAAGCAGCGAAGGTACATCTCAACGCTCCTGTTGACGACCTACGTATGTCCATCCGTCTGGGGATGGTAAGCAGTGCTCCTCCGCAGAACGGTCTCATGGACCCTGAACAACTCCCTCCAGAACTGACTCATGAAAACCGTGTCCATATCCGACATTATGGAAGTGGGAAACCCGTGTAGATGAACCACATCCCGCATAAAGGCCGTATCAACTGTCACTGCAGTGTAAGGATGTCGCAGCCCGATGAAATACACATACTTGCTCAGATGGTCGACCACCACCAAGATCACCGTGTATCCCTCCGACTTGGGCAGCCTGTCAATAAAGTCCATGCTGATCCCCTCCCACACCTGATCAGGACGAGCTAAGGGCTGCAATAGCCTCGTCAGCGTCATGGTAAGGTATTTAAGACGCTGGCAGACGTCACAACTGGCTACCATCTCCGCTATGTCCTTCTTCATCCCCGCCAAAACAGCTCTTTAGCCATCCTCTTATAGGTCTGCTGGACGTCAGAACGGCCCCCTACCGCGCTCCCATGGAACTGAAAAATCAACGGTATGTGTACTGAAGCTCGCGGTATAACTAACCTCCCTCGGAACAACAACCGATGCCCCTCCAGTGAATAGCCTGGATGCTCAGTCACCCCCTGAACCAAATCCTCGCAGATCCTAGACAACTCGTCGACATCCACCTCCCTCCATAAAGGCTCTCACTCAGCCAACAGTGGTACTGACAAAGATGCCAAAGATGTGACCTCCTCGCTCCGAGATAGCGCATCTGCAGCATTGTTCTCCAACCCCGGCCAATAGTGTATCTCAAACTTGTAGTCCACAAGTTTAGATAGCCACTTCTGATAATCCGTCGCCGCCAGCCTCTGCTCCAGTAAGTACTTCAGTGATCTCTGATCCGTGCGCACAATAAAATGTCGTCCCAACATGTAAGGACGTCATTTCTGAATCGACAAGGCGATCGTCATCAGCTCCCTCTCATACACAGACTTCTACCTCGCCCGTGATGACAAAACCTCGTTGAAGTAAGCCACCGGTCGCTGATCCTGCATCAGCGCCGCTCCGAGCCCATGTCCCGAGACATCGGTCTCCACTACAAAGGACCTGCTAAAGTCGGGAAGGGCCAACATGAGAACCGTCGTCATCGCCCGCTTCAGTGCCTCAAATGCCGCAGTATCCTTCTCGTTCCACTGAAAACCATCCTTCTTCAATTGCTCTGTCACCGGCCAGGCAATGGTACTATAACCCTGCACGAACTTGCAGAGTAGCCCGTCAAGCCCAAAAATCTCTGCAACGCCCTCAATGTTGTTGACTACAGCCAGTCTAACATGGCCTCAACTTGGCTATATCAGCTGCTACCCCCTCTGCCGACACTACATGTCCCAAGTACTCCATCCTTTCCTGAGCGAACATGCACTTCTTCCTGTTGACATATAGCTGGTGAGCCTACAGCTCATGTAGCACCGTCTCCAAATCATGTACGTGCTCCTCTACCGTACGGTTGTACACAAGAATGTCGTCAAAGAACACCAAGACAAACTGTCGTAGGTATGGCTGAAATATCTTGTTCATCAACGCCTGAAAAGTAGCGGGCGCATTCGTCAGCCCAAATGGCATGAGGAGGAACTCATAGTGCTCCTCATGAGTCCTAAAGGCGGTCTTCTGTACATCCTCTGCCTTCATTCTGATCTGGTGATATCCCGACTTCAAGTCAATCTTCGAAAAGATTGTCGCCTCATGTAGCTCGTCCAATAACTCATCTATCACCGGTACGGGAAAACGATCCGCCACAGTCTCCTTGTTGAAGGCACAGTAGTCTACACAGAACCTCCAACTATCGCCCTTCTTCTTCACCAAGAGCACAGGACTAAAGAAAGGACTAACACTCGGCTGCATCACTCCTGCCTGTAGCATCTTCCTGATCAACCGCTCAATCCCATCCTTCTGAATATGTGGATACATGTAGGGCCGAACACTTACTGGGGCCACTTCCTCACGCAGCATAATGGCATGCTCGTGGTCTCTCTGAGGAGGAAGTCCCTGTGGCATCTGAAACACATGTCCATAACTATCCAATAACTCCCCACCTCTGGTGACATCACCTGCTCCTCTGTCACTGCCCCCAGCTCCTGATATGTCACAAAAAATGCCTCCCCTCCAACTAGTATTGCCCGTGCCAAGGACTTGAGTGACGTTGCGCGACAGCACAGTCTGGGATCCCCAATAAAACAACGGTCCTCCCGTCCTCCCGATACTCCATCCTCAGCATCTTCCAGTTGAACTTGGTGTCGCCCAAGGTCTGTAACCACTGCATCCCCAACACCAGGTCCACCTTCCCCAGCTCCAGCGGGTAAAAATCCGCTACTATCTGAGTCCCCTGCACTGCTAGTATCACCGCTCTGCAGATCTCCTTGCTCTCCTCTCGTTGGCATGTGCCTAAAATCATCCCAAATGTGGTCGTCTCACTCATCTCAAGCCCCTTGCTGCTCCACCACTTTCTTCGAGATGAAGTTGTGGGTTGCCCCACTGTCCACCAGTATCGTCACCTCCTGATCTGCCAACCTGTCCGCCAGCTTTATGGTGTGATAGAGAGTAAATCCCACCACGAAGCTAAGCGACACCTCCACGGTGTCCAAGTGTGGATGCTGCTCTGCCTCCTCATCCTCTCCGTCGAGTAGAACCGTAGTGTCTCACTCATTCTCATCCTCGACGGCCATCTCCAACTGCATGGCTCGCCCCGCACACATGTGTCCTGGTGTGAATATCTCGTCGCACTTAAAGCACAGCCCCTTGGCCATGCGCTCCATCATCTCAGCCTCAGTGATCCGACGGGTCTGACCCCCTGGCTGGCGTCTCCTGGCCAGCCACCCTGGCTGGCGTCAGTGCTCCTGTAGGGGCCTTGAGTGTCGCTGCCACTCCTGGACTCCGAAAAGTGGATCCTCCCCAAGCTTCTCTCGCCTTCCTATCCTCCGCCAGTCTGTCTTCCGCCTTCCTGGCTATCATCATCATGGCTGATAATCCATTGGGTTCTTGAACCCGTAGCTCAGCTCTGATCTGCGTCTTGAGGCCCTTCAGGAAATTTCCCTTTAGGGACTCAGCGGAAACTCCCTCTACCCGGCTCGTGAGCCGCTCAAACTTCTCCACATACTCCCGTACCGTCCCTTCCTGCCCGCAGAGTGTACAACTGCTCAAATAGGCTGCCTGCATGCGTCTCCTGGAACCTCTCCATGAGGCACTCCATCAACTCTATCCAAGTGCGGATAGGCCTCTGTCGTTGGCTCCAACGGAACCATCCCAAAGCTTCCCCTTCGAAGCACATTCCCGCCGTCTGCATCCTCTCCACCTCAGCCAGTCCCAAGACATCGAAGTACCTCCTCATCTTGTAGATCCAAGCATCTGGATCCTTTCCCTCGAATAGAGGCATGGTTAACTTCCTCAACCGGCTATCTGGACCGGCATCGCCACGTTGACCCCCTCCCCGATTCCCCTCATAGTATCTCGGGCGAGCAGGCTCCTCCACCCTACATCTGGATCGATTTGGATGCTCATACGCCGCCCAAACTTCCTCCCGAGCACTCTCCGCTGCCCTCTGCTCCTCGTCATCACATTCGTCTCCATCACCACACTCCTTCTCATGAAAGTTATCGGTGTAGCTCGTATACTCGTACTTCAACACATGCCCCCTATCCTTCCTGGTCTCCTGAAGCATCCTGACATTCTCTTTGGCGCACATTAAAGTCTCCAACGCCCCCTCAATGCCCAGCGGAAACCCCAAAGGGGCCTGTCGGCCCATCAAGCCCCCACTGGGGGTTGTTCCTGCAGCACGGGGCCCCTGGCATGTCGCCAGGGCCCCGCCGCCCACTGTCGGCCCTCGTTGGCCCTCGTCGAGGGTCTGGCGGGCCGCCAGACCCTCGCAGGGGTCGACGCGGCCCCAGTTCTGGCCACGCGGGTTGGCGCGGCCCAGATCTTGGCCGTGCAGGTCCGCGCGGCCCATGCGAGGGGAATGCGGCCCCTGGCAGTCTGCCAGGGTCCGCTGCCCCCCTGGGGTTATCTCGCCGCCTGCCGGAAGTCGCCACGAGGGCCGGCGGCTCTTTTGGTTGGCCAGGCGGTCTCCTGAAACTGCATGAAATGGCGTGCTGGCTCTTCGTTCGTTGGATCTTCTTCATGTGGCCCTAGATCTGAGGGAAATTTCAGATTTGTCAAAGTTGATGCCCTTGCTTCAGATTCGGTTTGTTTCTGTTGTTGTCGAAGGATCTGAAGAATATCTTGGATGTCGGAGGCCTTAGCAACCCCCTTCATCTCCTGATGGATACCGTGGATCTCGCCTTAAAGCCTGTCGATCCTCTTGTTCACTTCTTCAAGTTTGTCGTCGAATCTCTCTTCTACAAGTTTTGCGGACGTCTTTGCCCTCGTCCCCGCCATCGGATCTTAATGTTCTGATACCAAATTGATACGATTAGGATTAATCGTAACAAAAAGTTCACATTTTTAGTGGAAAGACAGAAAAGAAATTTTAAGTGGACAACAAAAGAGATAAGAATAATGAGATAATGATCTTTTCTGGAGTAGATCCCCAAGCCCTAGCCGTCATAATGACGATTTATCTCAATTCTTCGAGTTAGGGTTATTCCCTTTAAATACTCTCCCAACAAACGACTAAACACTCTACAACTTAAAAGCATAAAAGGTAGTGCATAAAGCAAAAAGGCTAAGTCGCTCCATTGGTTGTTCCCACGCTCGGATCCGCGGCCCGACCGTGCCCGCGCGCCGTCTGCGGTATACAACCGCATCACAATACCACTGGACTATGTGAGTTTGAGATTCATGGACAAACATCTAGACATCTCAGTACTTGGTCCATTGTGAGACATTGCTTGGTACTTTATTATTTTTTGTAACGACTATATGTTTCATGCTGATATGCTAAGGAGGTGAAGGTTTTTTCAAGTATCAATCAAGCTCGAAATATGAGGGTACAATAGGTGTAGACCGGGTGGCATGCCACCATATCATTAAGTTTTCATAACATGGTTCCCAAGTCCCCACTTGGTTCGTTAATCCCTAGAGATCTATTTAGATATTTTGCAGATGCCATGAGCTGATAAATTTCCTATGCCTTGACTTTGAGTTGGCCATAATTTTATGATAGTGTCTTTGGTGATTGGAATTGTTACAGAAGGAGGCATCGTTTTAGAGAAATACATGTTGAGCATGAATGCATGATAAGAGCATGTACACAAGCATATTAACATTTAAGTACAAGGGTGGTTAGCTTGTGACCTGATGCAGAAGCCACACAGCAATTCCAGCAAACTCTGCGATTCCTATGTATCTATCGATCCAACTGGCATCCTCTGGTGCTTCTACATTTCTGATTGGCGCGCTCAGGATCTTGTGCTTGGATAAAATTTCGACGGTATCGGCCAGACAGGAATCCGAGGGTATCTCGATCACTGGATACAGTAACTCCAAAGAAGAATGGCAACAATGTCAGTATCAACCCAAATGATAAATTATTCGTACATACTTAAAGATCTTCAAAACACCAAAGTTGAGCAAGTGCAGAGCTTTCAGAATCAAGTGAGAAAACAAGCTCAGTTAGTGGAAGCCCCCTCGAATTTAACTGGGGTCGCTGGCTTCCAACCGTGCACGGTCATCTTCTTACCACATTTTCAATTAATTACTTCAATCCTAAGTTATAATTTTCGGAAGAACTCAGCAGAAATCACGAAAGTTATTGAGAACCCGTATCGAATAGAAGCAAATACGGTAAGAAAATAGGATTAGGGTTAGGGTTTGGTCACCTTGAGATGGGTGAGCAGGTGGGAAGGATGAGACTGGGATGTTTTCGAAGCAGGAATTGAGCTTCTCAGATGGGCTGAGCTGAGGTTCTTGAATGTCCCACAGATCCTCAACTCTGTGTCCGATCTCAGCTTCAGGGCTACGAGGGCTCTCCATTTTTGTTAAATCTCAGCTTCACTCTCCAAGTCTCAGACTTTGATCTCGATTTCAGACATGGCATCGTTGTTTTAAATAGCAAGCAGCAAAAGAATAAATGCTAGAGAGTCAAACCGATAAGCACAAGCGAACGAATGTGTCTTTTATGCGCAAGAGACAAACTTAGTTTATTTTCACTAATAGAATAATGTGTGTTATATGACAATAGACGCATCTCTTCGTATACCAGAAACAAAAAGTGTGGTGTATTTGTTGTAACACCCCACTTTGAGAAGAGGCTACACATGCCATATGAAGTATGTTATTCTCTTTTAGTAAATGGTCTTCAATGTTAGGCCCAAATATGTCTAAATAAAATTGAAACCCTTCTCTTCCTAAATTTGGTATAGAACAGTGAAGGGATCGACGCAAGATATTTCCTAACAGATAAGTTAAGAAATAAGCTATAGATTGTTATGAATCAACTACTGGGGAAGGAACCTCCAGCCCTTTATTTATAGGCAGAAAAGGAGAGTAGAAAGATAGGATATATAGATATGGTCGTATCTCTAAGATACCCACAATCCTAACCGAATCTGGTATTTCCATTCACAACACTCCCCCTTATCCAGCCATAGGTGTGGACTCTGCTCAAGAATACTTTGGGATTCTGAGCGTAATAGAAGTCTCACATGGGGTGGATACTTCAGGATCATGAGTTAGTGAGATTTGCCTCGTTAAAACCTTTAGCTATGGAAAACCCTGTGGGAGAAACCATAGTTAAGAAAAAAGAGTTCAAACGCTCTTTAACTCCCCCTGATTTGTACAAGTGACTCTGCTCATGAATACTTCTGGATTCTGAGCGTCGTAGAGGGGTGGATTCTTCAGGATCCAGAGTTGATGTGATTTGCCTCGTTAAAGCCTTTGGCTACGGAAAACCCGGTGGGAAAAACCATAGCTAAGGGAAAAGAGTACAAATTCCCTCAACTCCCCCTGATCTATAAAAGCTTTTAGGCTTTCAGATCTCTTAGGCTTATCTCATCACTTCTATTTACAACATTCCGAAAATATACACAGATTACAAATATTATCACCATTGAGCAGCTGCTGAATCCAGAAACTCTAGAGAGGTGTGCTAAGTTTCGTCGCCTCTGATGTGGTCTTCAGACTATGTGGTCAGCTCTACAATACCAGCCTCTGTCCCAGTCGTCACTGGGATGTGATGTACCACCAGGCGCCCTCAAATACACCATTGGTGTGATTCTGGAATGGTGAGGATCTCGGAATGATAGGATGATGTTGCCTTCATAAGTTGCTTTGCAGACCTGCAGTAGATTGGCATCCCACTGTGGGTACCAGTTCTGTGATTTCTCAGTGTAGGGACCGGACATGTAACCTGCATTTGCATAAACATTGGATGATGCTACTTCATATTGTAAGTCCAAATCTTTCGACCCTTGGAGGAAGCACAGAAGGCTTAACTCCGGTCTAATGGCCCTTTTTAGGTGCCAACTATCTCTGGCTGATGAGTTTACTGCAACTACTATATCGGGACGCGTGCAGTTAGCCAGGTGTACCTGATTGCACTTAGATAATGGACTTTAGGACTAGT
Organism: Scilla litardierei; assembly: GCA_030789695.1. NCBI lineage: Eukaryota > Viridiplantae > Streptophyta > Magnoliopsida > Asparagales > Asparagaceae > Scilla > Scilla litardierei. The sequence continues at coordinate 143,731,132 of CM061135.1, forward strand.
TATATCCTCCCCCTCTTCCAGCGATCGGAAGGGTTCTTTTTGTACATCCATTAAGTATACTCCCATAGGTGTACTTTCGAAGACAATGGTCCTTTAATTTCTCCAACGCACTTCTGGGCTTATGTAACAGGATTCTATGAGCCATGACTTTATATTTGCCTAGGTCTTTCATTTCATGTTTAATAGTCAGGCTTGAACAGATGTTTCGGTTTTCTCTTCAGTAGATCCGATGAGATTTTAGTTGTTTACAACTATGATCTCTAATCATGTTTTTTGCTTAGATGCAAAGACAACCCTCAGTAGGAATCATTGATTTGTCAAATGATTCTCTTGGTTGTATATTATTTATTATACTTATTGTTTTTCTTCAATAGAATAGACGTCCCGAAGTCTATTCAGGCATTTAAGGAAATGTGGAAATTATCTTTACCAAGATATCTACGAAGGTATGACGTCACAACATCCAATAACAGCATATCCAAAATTTTCCTTCGCCAAATCGTAAGGTATTCGCTTTTGATAACTTAGGGAGACTGATGCATCATTTATGAGACATGCTCATTTTAATTTGTTCGATCCCTAATTTCAGCGAAATTTTCCTTGGGCTATAGGTTGAACCTTATATCATACGATTTTGTATTTATTTTTTCTTATGTGTGCAATACTTTATTTTATCCACAGGTTTGACACCTTTTGGTGTCTGGACTTCAGGTCCGAACATTTCACGTTTCATAAGTGAGTCCAGCTCATCTTTTATTGCCCCGTTCCATATTTGTCCAATCTCTACTTTTGCCTTCTAGCAGCGGAGTATGGAACGATAATTTATAAACATCATCGCTTTTGCAATGTATACGGCAATATGATACGTGAATACATTGTCGACAATTTATGTTCTATATGTCCAACACCTCCCTAGTACGTACAACATTTACTTTCAATTTTACTTTTTCCCGGCAGTCCTCTGCAGTGGATTCTGGGAAGGGTGAGGGTGTGGACATGAGCTCATTTTCTTGTGGTAGTATTGTCTTAAGGTCTTCATGAGTTTCTGTCCTTGGAGCCTGGTGGTCTGCCTCTTTTCTGTTGAGGATTAGCCACTTCTGCTGCTGGTAGATTGCATCCATCCTCGGGGATGTCAGTCCTAGCTGGAGTTTTTGCAGTAGGGATATGTGATCTGACAATCTTCTGGTTGTCAGTAGATGAGTTCGGTAAGTGGTGAACATTGTTCTGTTGAGGATCTTCAGGATCGCATCTTCACATTTGTTTTGTTACCGAATCATAGTGGGTCAAGCTTTTTGTATCCCATGTTACAATTTGCTTCGCGCCATATTTTCCAGTATCTAGGCCTATTTTGCGGAAACTCGTCTCATCAAAATCACAGTCTTCAAGATGTGCCTCAAATGCGTCCCCCGTTTATGGTTCTAGGTATCTTATAAGTGAGGGTGAGTCAAACCCTGCATGGATAATAGGTGATGTTGAGGACCGTTTTGGTCCTCTGTGGTGGTGCAATGGGGATTTAAACTGCGCGTCCGAAGATTTTCAGATGAGAAATGTTCGGTGGCATTCCATATGCAAGTTGCATTGGAGACTCTGACCTCCAGAGGGTCTTTTATTTATGATGCAGCATGCAGAATTTGCATGCCCCCATGCATCCATCGGCAATCGGGATTAAATGGACGTTCAATTCAGTGGAGTCTACTTATCAGTGACTTGTCGACCCATTTTGGGTATGAACATGCGGTACTGTATATTCATTTTCTATTCCCGTTGCTTGGCAGTACTCTTGAAATGACCGGGAGGTATATTTTCCAACATTAATCAGACTTATTTTCTATATTTTATTGTCTGGAAAATGTGCCAGCAATATTTTTATTTTTGTGCCAATAGCTTTGGAAAAGATAAGTTGTGGGTCTGTAGTAGACACACATACGAATATTCTGAGGATGCATTTATCAGTACAATGAAGTACTGAAATATCCCACTAGTGGGTGGATTTTATCCACATCTATCTCCTTATATTCTTTTTAGGAAGTGTGGAGATTCTTTTTCAACTTTTCGTAGAGATGGCCTTGTAATTATTTTTCCCTTATAGCAAGGGATGCGAGGGAATTCTTCCTTCTGAAGAATCTTCTGGTTCTTCAAGTCATACCCATAGGATAAGATGCGGTGCATCGTCACTGATCCAGAGTGGCCAAGTCTATCATGCCAGAGTAAAAACTTGGCTGATGTCGGGCACTTAAGATGCTCCGTTTAATTTTGCTTCCTTTCCTCCGAATCTTTGTATGGTTGATGCCTATAAGGCTCTCAAAACGTTCAAGTATGGATTTTAATCCTTTTTCTTGAGACGTTACATACAGTAATTTGTTTTTCATTTACATTTGTTGTTTCCAAATGGAATCCATTGAAACGGATGTCTTTGAAACTTAGAAAGTTTCTTTTGGAATTCGGAGAGATTACTACATCCTTTTTTTGTTTCGGTGTCATTTGAGGGGGCAACAGTGTTGCGATCCCTGGATCTTCAATATGGCCCTGATGTTGGCTTTGTATTGAAAGATCGTATGTGTTTATTGTCTACTAATCAGTCATGAGAGCAGTTCATCTATTTAAGAGATGAATTATATATGCACATTTTCAGAGAAAATATTTTCATTCAAAATCAAATCACATAATATGAAAGCTCTCACAACATGAAATGTTCTAAACAGTTTGCTAAGATAAAAATAAAAGGATAATCAAGCAGATCATCATGTTCGAAGTCGTCATCTGTAAACTTGACTGGAGCATCAGAGGTCATCAGGTTTGTTTCAGCTTTATTTTTCGTGTTTTCTTTATACAAATCCTGGAGATATTGCGGAGTTCGGCACACTCAGGACCAGTGGCCTTTCATGCCATAGCAATGGCACTGATCTTCCTATTCCCTCTTGGGTGGGGGTGCATCATCTCTATTTTTTTCATTTCTTCGCCAGGTGAACTTCCGCTTACTTTTATTTCTTCGTTGCTGGACTTGGCCCCTAGCCATTTTGTTCTGTCCCCCTTTATATGGTCTTTCTTTTCGTGTGTTGTCCCTCTTCTTCTCGGAAGAAGAGGCATTATGAGCTTCTGGGAGGGGGTAGTGCCAGGGGCGCATGTTGTGAGTGGCGAGAAGAAGCTCTCTGTTTTGTTCAGCCATGAGTAAACATGATAGCAGCTCAGAATACTTGGTGAACTTGCGTTCATGGTATTGATGCATTAGTATCGCATCTTTTTCATGGAAGGACGTATACGTCTTTTCCAGCATGCGATCTTCTGAGGCCTTTTCACCACACAACTTCAGGCGTGAGGTGATGCTAAAAAGTACTGAGTTGTACTCAACAATGGACTTAAAGTCCTACAGTCTCAGGTTCTCCCACTCATATCATGCCTTTGGGAGTATAACATCTTTTTGATGTTTATACATATCCTCAAGGGCAGTCCATAGCTCAAGTGGATCTTCGATCGTAAGGTATTCAGTCTTTAGGGTCTTGTCCACATGGCGGCGAATATAGATAATGGCTTGCGAATTTTCTATATCGCTTACATTTTCATTATTAGTCACATCAGAAATGAGGAACTTTGCCCGCAGATGAAACTTCACATCGAGCTGCCAGCTCAGATAGTTTCTTCCTGATGCATCCAGCACTTTGAAATCGACACTTGCGATTTTAGCCATTTTATCTAGTAGGGCACAAATATGCATGAATTAATAATTTAAACATAAACATTTTCATGCAGAGGAAATTTTAATATGAAGGGCTAATTGCATGGATCGGACAGTCCCACATAAATAAGAGTCCAAAGTCCAATTACAGTTCATATTACACAAATGAAAGCTTTTTAAAAAGAAATTACAACTTTGGAAACCCCCGTGGGTCTCATATAAGATCTTCGGCTTCAATTGTGGCCTCCGTCTCCATGGAAAATGGTCTCCGGTCTTGGACATTTACATAATTTCCTCACTACAATTTCTCTCATAAGTAAAAGAAAAGTACAGGAAAATAAAATGTGGGACTTAAACATCTGATCCAAAAACCGCAATTAGCCATCCATGCAGAAAATTTGTGCTCATCAAACATTTTCATCAGACATTTTCATCAGACATTTTCATCAAACATTTTCATCACATGCATCACATGCATTTAATATTCGCAGAGATAGATAAACAATTTAATCGCTTAATAATTATTGGACCACTGGGCAATGTCATACACCGTTAGGTTAGGTAACTAACGGCAAAGCGGTCGCAGTATCTTCCTAATTATTAAGCTTAAATATAATGCACAACCACGCATGTAATATCCACAAAATAGGCCAGTGATGCAAAGCATGTATAGATGGCTTTACAGAAGAAATCATTTAATGCAAGTGTTGTGCAAAGTTGGGTTTATTCCAAGAATTGGAAAAAGAGCCCAATAATTAAACATGTTTTTCGTAAAAGGAAGAGGTTTTCCTTTTTAAATTCATCCCCAATAACCCCCAATAGTCCCCAATAATCCCTTATATGTCCACTTATTGCCTTATAATATACCGTGTTTTTTCACGAATTTTTAGGCCCACAAACGCCCTTTATAATTAATTTTTAGCCCAAAAAGTCATTTAAGGCTTATTTTTAGCCTTCGCCCCCGGTTTTTTTTCTTTCTTTCTTCTTCTTCTTTTTTTAAAGAAAAATTGGCCTGCGGGCCTCAGGCCTGCAGTCAAATTTTTTTTGAAACAAGCTCGCGGGCTCGAGGCACGCAGTTTGCTTGCGGGCTTCAGGCCCGCAATTTTTTTTTGAATCTGGGCTCGCGACCCAGTGGGGGTTTGGGGGCAGCGGTTATGGTTAGCCGCCGCCGCCGCCCCCTTACAGCCGCCGGACGACGGTGGGAGGGGGCAGCCGCCCCCCCGCAGGGGGCGGCCGCAGGGGGGCCACCGCAGGGGGGCCACCGCAGGGGGCCGCCGTCGCCTACAGGGGGTCGGTGGCAGGGCGCCGGCTGCCCCCCTGCAGGGGGAGCAGGCACGGCGCCAGCCGCCCCTCTATGGGGGGTGCGGCCATGGACGATGGGGTGGGGGGAAGATGGCCAGCGGATAGGCCGCCGACGGGTATGGGTTAGGGTTTACACAAGAAAAACCCTAAAAATTTGATTTTTGGGATGAAAAGTTCGTCGTTTTTGGGCGATCTAGCGAATTCACATATCGATCTTGTGAGATCTAGGGATAGTACAATCATACGTATGATTAAAAACATCGTTTTAGTGATTTTTACCTCTATATCCGTCCTCCGGATATAGCGACGGTTGAACGAAGCCCTACGCGGATGACGGCGCTCGATTGAGGAAGCCTTGCAGCGCGCGCATGGATCTCCTGTCTCCCTTCGCCTTCGCAACGAATGTAAAAAATTTTTGTGGAAAATTTTCTAGAGACTCGTGTTGATAACGTGTTATGAATCAACTACTGGGGGAGGAACCCCCAGCCCTTTATTTATAGGCAGAATATGAGAGTAGAAGGATATGATACATAGATATTGGCGTATCTTTAAGATACCCGCAATCCTAACCGACCCTGGTATTTCCAGTAACAACATAGATAATATAACATAATAATAAAATATTAGCATTATCACATTGAAGAAAACAGTGACAACATAGTTCTCATTATCCTGTGTAAGGGCCACCGAGCAGGCGTATGTCCATATTTTAATCTTTTTTACTGGGAAATACAAACTCCAAGGTAAACATACGACTTTCAATCAAGGCTATCTACAAAGAAATCTATTATACAATTGATGGCATTTGTCTCAGTCGCAAGTTGACTGGGACAAATGATTGGACATGTGTGCACCACCTCTTCTTAGTGGGGCACCAAAAGTCACCCACAAAAAACCAAAAGTGCATCCATATTCAAAAGGATTTAATGTAGAAAAGCCGTCAATGGATCAGGTGGCAAGACACAAAAAAGGTGGAGAGTACAAGCCCCCACATGGGCTTGTACTCGTTGTGACCCACCCCTTTGTGTCTTGCACCTGATCCTTTGGATCAGGTGCCACCTGCTCTACATTAATCCCTATTCAAAAAACCCCTAATTCAAATAACTTTCCCTTTTACCCCCGACGATACCAACACTTACCCACAGTTCTCACTCCTTTTCGGTTGCGCGCGTGCACCGAATGTTCATGGGGTTTTTTGTCGTGCATTGTGTGCCAGGGTTATTTCTAGTCTATTATACAATTGAGGGATGTTTTTAATGTGATTATTTACTAGTACAAAAGGATGGATAGAAGAAGAGATGTGACTGAATCTTGAGTTTATGAAAATTTTGGGGAGAAACCCAAAAATTTTGGAGGGAAAATTTGGGGAGGAAACCTTTAAAATTTCGAGGGAAACTTAAATCTGAAATTTTGGTATCTAAAATTTTAAATTTTGAGAAAAATAAGTTTTAGGGGAGGTCAAAAAAATTTAGTGAGAATCAAATTATTTGAGGAAACTAAATTTTCATTTAAATTTTTGGAGGAACTAAATTTGGATGAAACCAAAAGTTTAAATTTTGGGAGGACATAAATCTAGAAATTTACATTGCAGCATCAAACTGTACTAGATAACAACGTGCAATCCATCGTTATAAACGAACTTCAAGTTATCATTGCATGTGATTAACTACTAACAATGAGTAAACATTTCATGTCATAAGTTACTAACATTAAGCGAGCATTAACCACAATTTTAAGCTAACATCATCATAAATCTTTAAGAGAGCAATATCATTAAGCTATCAACATTATGGGGTCAACATCGTTAAGCTACTAACTTTAATTTAGCCACGTCATTAATTTAAGCTAGCATAACCATCATTATTTAACTAGCATCATTAAGGAATTAAGCAAACATCATGAACGTTATTATGAATATAAACAACAACTAACATTTATGAACATTAATATTAACTTTAATCTTACATCATCGTGTCATTAAGCTACTAACTTTTCATGCTAACATTTCATGTTTATACTACTAACATTTCAAGATAACATAATTAATAAGAAACATGATGTTAACACTATTATCAATTTAAAGCTAGCGATTTTATAAATGTAGGGACCACCGTCTACTTTGCAATACTAACAACAAACACTTTAGAGGGTGATGAATAGAGTAATGGAAATAATTGTGTAATTAAAAATTAAACTTGCAAATGCGGAATTATTAATGCAAGAGGAAGATAATTCACACAATCAAGCAAACACAAACACAAGAGATTTTACCATGATTCCCCAACTTGGATACATTCAGCCACACCAATATTCACTATGATCCTACACAAGATAGTGAATACAATCCATACACAAGAGATACCCTACACAAGAGATTTGTCCTGCACAAGGACTCAACCAACCCTACACAAGGGTCTAACTTCCACAAGGAGAGAAACTAACTCCCACAGAGAGAATTAGGGTGTCCTACACTAGGACACAATCAACCATACACAAGGGTTAAACTCCCACAGAGAGAGTAACTAACTCCCACAGAGAGAGTTAGGGTTTCAAGTAAAAGTTGATACAAATAGACTCTTACATATGCCTTGATGAGATGAACTTACTCAATAATAAATGCAAGGCATTGAAGAGAATCTCCAAGTGTTGAGATGGGCTTTGAGGATTTCCCTTGAGCTAGCTTCAATGCATGAAGAGGAATGTGCTCATAAGAGGGAAATGAGAGAAAAGAGTGTCTTATTGATTCTCAATAATATTCAATATGTGTCAAGGATTCTAATAGAATTAAGTCCTCTCCTATATATAAGAAGCCAAGAAAAACTCATAAAACCAAGAAAAATGCCAAAGAGAAGAAATCTGCAACGGCTATAATTTGGCTGAAATCGTCAAGGACAGGCGACTGCTGAAGAAGAGTCAGCCGCCTAATCAATGGCTAGATTTTCCTAACGGCTATAATCTGAGCCAGAACAGGTGACTGTAGAAGACTACACAGGTGCATTCAGACGATTGATGAACAAGATCCAGGTGCATGAGGATTGACATGCGACTGTAAAATCTATATCAGTCGACTGACACACAAGATGAAGTGAAGCACGAAATTGACAAGTTACGCACTTTGGCACATAGGCGACTAAAGAACAATTTCCAGGCGCCTGATGGTTGACATGTGTATGTCTTTTGTACTTCAGTGCCTGCACCAAAAGCTCAAGTAAGGGTCAAGAAAATATTGACGTGAGATGTGCAGATGAACTGCCTGTAGAAGGCTGGCCAGGCACCTGGTGATCACCAGTCGCCTGTCCTGCCTTCAGTAGGCACCTAGACAAAAGCCAGAGTCTCTAATTGAGTTCATGGCAAGGAGGAACCTATTGGGTTGATTTCTATGAAGATCCTAAGGTTCACTAAGATGGTTAATACATATGCATGAATGAGTATGACCATCTATCAAGGCATTACAAATTCCTAGACTCAAAAAGGGAAAAGCAAGTAATAAAATATTACATGGATTACAATTTGCTTCGCCTAGAGTCTAAGCCTTCAAGCTTGAGTGGCCTTGATCTCCCCATTATCTTCCAAACTTTGGCACCACTTGATGAGCTTCCTTTCATCAAGCTCCAAGTTTTGGCAATGCTCCTTTTGGTGAAAAAGGAAAAGTTTTAAGTTTAATCTACTGTCAATAAATACTGTCTTTTTTCTCTAATTGCTCGATTCTAGCCAATCAAATCGGTTGAATTGTTGTTCATATTGAAATGAATCGAGATTGATGAGGAGTTAATCAATGATGTTCGAACATGTACTTTTTTGAGCGTCTATTTGTTTTCTATCGGTATCTATGGATTGATCACAAGTCGAAACATGGTATCGGATCGTAAAAATCCACTTTCCGAAGATCTTTTCCTTCTCTTCGGGATCAAACTTCAATTGCAATGATTCGATAGATCGCTCATTTGGATAGATGTAGATAAACAATACCCCCTAGAAACGTATACGACGTTTTCTCCTCATATGACTCGAGAAAAAACGATTCTAATATATCTGTATATAATAGCAAATCGATTCACACATTGTTGAACAATTCGACAGACCCAATATCCAAAACAAACCCACTCATAGAATATAGACGAAGGAGCGTTGATACATTATGTGCCAATTCATTATCTCCGCATTATAAATCAGAAAATGAAGAAAAAGGAGGAAAATGACAATTTTTGTTTTTTAACAGTCTGGAGAAGGGAAACCGAATTGCCTTTTGGGTCTCCCCGAAAACGACCTTCTTTTTTTGAATCCATTTTTAAGGAACTTGAAAAAAATTGAAAAAAGGAGTATTTATGATCCTTGCATCAAGCTTTTAGTCTCCAAAATGATATTTTTCAATTGTTAAACATAAGACTAAAACATTTAGAGTCATTGGCAACAACATATTGTTGTGATCTTTATCAAAACAATATTGGTCTAAAACACCAATACCTAACAATATCCCCCTTTTGATGATGACACACATTATGTAAAACATAAACAAATAAAGCACAATGCTAATGAGCTCCCCTACATATATGCACCAATTGAAAATAAATAAACCAATAAAACTTCAAATCAATTGTGACATATAATATGTAAAGATTATATAAACCATATGAATATCTCTCTCCCCATATTTCTCTATCCCCATGTCACGCCCCACTCTCCCAATACTGAGAGACGTAGCTGACGAGGCCGCCGTAGTATTCAGATACTAGGCTTCGAGCCCTTTTTCTAAATACTACTATGCATTTTTTGTGGTTAACTAAACTAATTACGCAGGCCACTGCAACAACACTGGAATAATATGCAGAGAAAAGTAAAGTGCTCCAATAGAATATAAAATCGCAGTACTAAAAAGAAAACATAACAACACTGTACATTACATTATATTAAACAAAGTACAAATACATACATCAGTTGTACAAGAGGGGGGGGGGGTACAAAAGAAAAAAAAACCTCGGCCCAAAAAGAACAAAAAGTGTCCACACACAGTACAACACGCCCACTAGTCTACCTCAGGAAAGTCCAACTGGACAAAATCACACACAAGCTCTACCTCAGAAGTACTAGTACCGGTCTCCGTCTTCAGGACCCACATAGGCTGCTCAGGTCCCACACCTGAAACCACAAGGGGACACGTTAACGCGTGACCCAGTAGGAACTCCTAACATTCTAGTATGATCCATTTTTAGAACTGGTCCTTCTAACTAAACATCTATCTATAGGTAACACAACGTCCACAGAACTAATGCAGTAATTAAAAGAACAATACATAAGTGCTGGAAATAAATTAACTTTAAATACAATTTCTTATTTAAGTTAATTAAAATTATACAATTAGTTCTGATTTGGAAACCCGAGTAAATCGTAGGACGCTAAGAAGCCGGAATTCACCCAGGATGGGTGAAAAGTGGTACCTCCACCAGCGACACGGGAACTGGAGAGGCCTCTCGTAACTCCCCCTTACGGGAGTGAGACAAATCTCGTTTTTTCATGGGACAAACAGAGAAAACCATCAATTACCGCATGGTGCATCACGAGTACACCGCCGTCCTATCTAACTCTTGTCAACTCCCTCTTCTGGGAGTGACAAGCGAGTGAGAAATCTATCATATCTGCTCCTTACCTTCTAAAATTTACCAGCGTTTCCCAAAACCCAAATTCTGGAACACTCACTTACCTCAACGTAGACCAAGATATTCCAAGTTATTACACTCGGGTACTCACTCTCAATTTATGGAATGGTTCATTTTTTTACATTCATTTCCGCGGTCTCATTACCGCATTCACATCGTTCTATTTTTTTCTTTTCGTCGATGTCATGTTATTAACTACAAACATCGCATTACGAATCTTACAAGGAAGAATATTACAACACTTCATTTAGTTAACAAGAACATGTAGTAACATACTAACATACATGTACATGGAAGTTTAACAAGAATTAACATGCTAACATGCATACTAACATGATATGAATTCATAGCATAACAATATGGTCATTTGAATCATATTCGTTCTTACATGGACATTAGCAACATAGAAGAATATCAATTTTAACAAGGATCTTGGCATGTTCATTTAACATGGAATTTAACAAAAATTAACATATAAATTTAGCATCCTAAGCATGGCGACATAGTGAGTCTCATAAGTATAAGGATACATAATCATCCTACAATTTGAGTCATAGATATTTCAGCTTGGCTGGAAATTTCATAACAGTCAGGTTTAACAGTAAATTCCTTCATATTTTTGTACAGAATATGACAATTCAATGTAAATGAAATTTGTACATATAGGTGTCCTGAGTTCACATATAAATTTTCATGAAGTTTAGATGGGTATTCTATTTTCTACAAAGTTTACGCCAAAGTATACATGTGCTGGAATTGAAAATAGAAACTGCACTGACTTCGTGACTTAATTACTCCTAATTTCAGTTCGATTCAACAAAAGTGGAAAATTACAAAATTGTAGATCTTGAGGTTATCTTTCCAACGAGACCAAGAACACTAAATTTCATTAAGTATTGAGGGACTGATCACTATTTCCATGAAAGGTGTCCAGACTGGATAAAATCAGACAAGTTGGAAGGATTAATATACTAGAGAAATTAACACAACATAGCAAAACATGGCATGGTATGAAACATAGCATAAGAATTTATTAGAAGCATGGTATAAAACCTAGCATGAATTTAACATATCATCTTCGTATCATAAACATAACTATAGAGCAACTTTTAACCTAGTATCACAAATCTAAAGATAAGAGCTTCTACTAAAGATGTTTAGAAATTCCTACAAGAACAATCCTAAAACTAAAACCCTGCCATACATGTTAGAAGTCCTACCTTATTAAGTCTTTCAAAAGAAAGGCTTGGCCCTTCTTAATCCTTGAAGACTTGAGCTCTCCCTCCTTGGACTCCTTCTTCTACTCTTCCAAACTCCTCTCTACAACCTCAAGCTCCAAAAGACTTGGTGAAGTTGAAGCTTCTTTTTGGTGAGGATGAGGGCTTTATTTTGTATGAAATGGTGGCTTTGAGGTATGCTTTTTTGATGGAGGTTCCTTGGTGGTGGAAGGGGAGGTGCTAAGGGAGGTGATGGTGGTGGAAGGGGTTGTGCAAATGGAGGAAAAGGGGATGGGACAAATTCGGCCTGAATGAGGTTGGGAGAGTGAGAGATGAGAGAATGAGAGAATTTCCTTTTTCTTTTTCCTTTATCTTTTCCCTTTTGTCTTTCTTCCAAATTAATCTCCCCCACACATTAATCAAAAGGCTAAGACACTTGTAATTAGGAGTTGCATGCACAATGACACCAAGGTTAGCAATGTGTCATGATTAGGGATTTTGGAATTTGTATTTTTGGAAAAATAAAAATACATAATAAATACACTATACAACCTAAATACAAGGTATTTCTTCCAAGTACTTCTCTTTTGTAAACCCAAATGATGCTTAAAACTTAATTAAAAATAAACTTAACATCCCAAAAAATTTGGAAAAATTTATAAACATACTCAAAAATTTGTACGTATCCGTACGACCCAAAATACATATACATACATGTATATTAGTATTAGGGTGATTACACCCCATATATGAATATGAATGATTTACATAATCCATATCTCTCTCCCTTTGTCAATGTCAAAAAGGTGGACACAATATATTGGTAATAACACTTGACATTGAGTCCCTCTTTCAAAATGTGGCAAATAAAACAAGATATTAATATATGTTTGATACCTAATTGTAAATTTTAAGTTGGTATCAATTACTATCACATGCTCCCCTAGATCATAGAATATGCCAAAATGTTGACCCATATGATCTAATACCAATTGTAAAATACTTTACTAATTGAAAGTAATAATTGAAGCCATGGGCCTAAATTTTATCAATGTATGGGTATAGAATGATCAAGCATCATTGATACAAAAGATATTGCCAAGAGAAAATATATCATGAAAAATGTTGGCAACATCAATGGGTTGAGTTTGAGACTACAATTACCAATAGTAAATAAGCTTAGTATGATCTCAGAAATAACCCAACATGTGAGTTAAAATATGTTTTAAAATACTTTTAAACATACATAACATGCTAGCTCTCCCATTGTCATACACATGTATCAATAAATGCATATATGACAATGAAATCCCTAAGGTCCAATTTTCATGAAAAATAGTTTGAAAATATTTTCAAAAACATGAAAAATCACACACAATCAATGGTTATGCTTGATATAGAAATATAAGCATAATACCCATGCAATATGCACATATGTGAGAGACCTAAAGATTAAGGAACCAAACCCAAGAGGAGTTTGATTTCCTAATGTAATCACTGAGGTGATCATATCCATAACTAAAGAGGTGATAGATCTATTCCTCTCTTACACACTACACCTAGTGGAAATCCCAAGACTTAAGGATTTTCTAGGCAATGGTTTTGCCTTTGCAAGAGGGGTTGTTAAGGCCAAAAATGACCGAGACAGTTGTCAGGCTGACGTGGACTCTTTGTGCTGAGTCGGAGCCTCGTTAGTGAGTGAAGTGGGACCCGTGGTTGGAAGAACCTGGGTCGAGTAATGGAAGTAGATGATGATGCGGTGCTCGATCGACTCTCGAACGACTTGTACGTTGATCAGTCGAGGTTGGGAAGCTCAGAAGTGACCCTCGTAGAAGATGGAAACTCGTCGATCTACACCACAAAGACACGTTGGGGGGGTCGGATCTGGGTTCCGACCCAAATCTACTCCGATGCTTAAGTTAGTATGGGAACTTAAGGATGAGAGGAAGCTTGGAGCAGCTGAGATCGATCCACGGAGGCCCATCTCAGGTCTGACGTCACAAGCTCTATAGTGTAAGAAATATCAGCTGGGAAAGGAGAGTTCTATGTCTTAGATCTCCTATCTTCGAATTGGAACAATTTCTGTATTTATAGGCTTCATAGGTCCCTTTAGTGACATTGGAGAGATAACGGCCACCCATTATAGGGCCACGATCTTCCCCCCTTAATAGGAATGAATGTTGTGCACGTTCCCACGAATTACGAATTCGCCTTTAATCCCACGTTCGAGTGAGGGGAATGCAACGGTCGACTGGCCAATGGGATTTGACTGAGGCGATATCGGGCTTCTCTTGTGGGCCCCGTTGGCCTTAGTCATCCGTCGGTCGAGTCACCTCGAGTGCCGGCCCAATGATTCAACAATGGCCCCCCGTCGTACGACCTCAAAGGGTCTGCCTGCTGAAGTCAAGCGACGTTACATCGGATTAATGGGGCACGTCAGTCGAGAAAATAGCACTCAAGTTCCAGGCGCTAAAATGCTTGCCTCGTCGATTCAGATGATTTGCTGGTACGAAATCCAAGACGCTCAGAGCCTTTGCATCTTCGACGTGTGTTTCATCATGCGGTTGTCGTCTTGCTCATATAGGATGGTTCCCGCGACTGAATCCGAAGGTATCTTCTTCATTCTCCTCGATTCAGATTTTTCTTTGTTGAGAGAAATGGCTTCGTCTTCTGTCCCTGCCTCTGAAGTCCAAAGTCGGGACCGATCAAGTCCCCGACCTTCAGAGAAAGTATGTTCGCCTCGATTATCAGATCTGAGTGCCAGGGAGGGAAAAGAGGATTCATCATCCTGGTGACCGTGAAGTTGAGGTATATGTCAAAGCTTTGCAACGAGGACTCCGATTCCCCATGCATTCCTTTATGCAGTACTTCTTGTGCACTCTGAACATTTCTCTCTGCCAGTTGATACCGAACGCCATTGGCATGTTGATGGGCTTTATATCTATGTGTGTGATGAAAGGGATTGAACCGTCACTGAGACTGTTCAACCACTTCTTCTCAATTCCTCCCATCAAGACTCTGGACTGGTACTTAATAACAGATCGTCGAGGTAGGAAACTATTCGATGACCTCCCAACCTCCAACCTCAAGTGGAAGGAGGAGTTCATGTTCGTGGTCTTCTATGAAGAGGAAAGCTTCGGCACCGACTAGGGTACCCCTGATTTGAGCCCTACCGAGGATAAGCCCCTGACTGGAGAGGAGAAAGAAGCCGCCGACATACCAACGAGTCTGCTAGAGAACATGAGGAAGATAAATGGGTTGTGGTCCGACGACGTGTTGCATCGGACCATGTGGACGAAAGGTTGGTTCGATCGTTGTCACGTCCCGCTTCCCAAAAACTATGGAGGCAAAGCGTGACTAAGGTCCGCTTGGGCCAGAGCTGTGAGGCTCGGACCCAATAAGCATCTGTGAGGTACTCCAAGACAAAAGAACATGCCCCTGCATAAAAAGTACGGAACAACAAAAGTACTAAAAAGAAAATGCATTCATTTTATTCCAACAGATATCCAGAAAGTACGGAGAGTCTAAACAAAAGCCCAACACGGCTACAAACAGCTTAAAGTAAACTAATGGTGCAAGCACCCAACCTAGGCAGAAAAGTAAACGGTGCTAAGCACCCGACTAGAAAGCAGTAAATCTCTAAATCAGCAACGTGAGGAACCTCTAGCTCTGGTCCTCCTCAGGCACGTACTCCGGGTTGACGTCCTTTGGGTCCACATACTCTGGTATGTCCGGCTCGTCTAGGTACTCCAGCTCAACACCTGACATACATCACCCAAGAGAAAAGGAACTGTACGTCAGGTAAAGTCTACAAAGAAGGGTTAGACTCTACTGCAAGTGTAACGTATAAAGAGCAACATTTTACTGGTTGTTTAACATGCTGAGGTTACGACATAGCAATTATACTGAGTAGAAAGTAAAAGGGTGCAGGAAAAGTAAACGCAACAGGCAGTAGCCGTAGCGTGTGCTACCGGCTACGGGACTAACCTAGACGGGACAAGACAAGACAAGACGTACCGTGTGTGTCACGAAGGGTTCACGCCTTACTGTTCGAGGGAGATCAAAACCTCTCCATGTGGGACCGTTCAACCCTACCCCAAACCCAAGTGCTCAAGATAGGACCACTCGCTCTAGCTTGGCGAGTGCATCTATCCCCACGGTCCGTAGAGTATCACTCACTCCCTTGGTGAGCAACGAACATTCCATTGGTGAAACTATCACATAGGTCCACTCGCTCTAGCTTGACGAGTGCCTCTATCCCCACGGTCCGTAGCGTATCACTCACTCCCTTGGTGAGCGACGAACATTCTGTAGGTGAAACCGTAACAGAGATCACTCCCTCTAGCTTGGGGAGCATCTGAAAAGCCTGAAGGCTTTTGTAACAGGACACGCCATGACAAGTATAAGGAATGTTCTTCTGGGGGGTCCGCACGCACACACACACACACACACAAGAAAACCCTAAGGTGTCAGTTGTTGTTGTACTTAGACTTCGTCGTCAAGTCTAAGCTGTCAAGGGGGGTCCCGGACGCTATCATTTCACGTCCGGTTGTCTTTAAATGTACTCTAACATTCTAAGAAGGAGATGGCCTAAACATGGCCGTAAGAGTACAAGTTTAAACACTTGCTTGCGGAGGCGAGTGCATCGTCTGTCTGGAACGTCTCGTCGAAGCGACGCGTCGGTGAGAGTCAGTCCGTCGGGAGCGTCTCGTCGTGGTCCGAGTGTCGGGAAGGATTCGTTGAAATGAATTTAGGGGACGGTATCAAGTCACATTTTAGCAATCCTATTAGGTGCATCTCTAGGTTAAGCGTGACTACCCTATCGGTTCCAAGATGCGATGTTCAATTGTCAGATTCTACTCTACAGTTCTCTACGTCGATATCTACTCTATGTGCACAGTTAAAAGTCCAGTCGACGATCTAGATTAGCACAACATTTTAAAGGAGAACAAAAGTAAATTTAGTGATATTAAGTTGCTGATTTTTAGTTAGGTTTCAGATGACGTATATTTTGGGTTCCTACGAGTATAGGGCACCAACCTGTACGACGGTCGTGCGGGGAACGTCGACGGATCTGAAACAATAACGGAAGCGGTGCGGCCGTCGGCAATTCGTGAAGTGACCGCTGCGTGGGGGGTGCAGCAGCAGCGTCGGAAGGGTGTGCTGGCCGTGAGGGGCTGGATAGCGAGCAGGGAACGTCATGGCATCGGGAAGCGGCGCGCGGACTGCCAGTGACAGCTACGGGCTGCGGCAGCGAGCAGGGAATGTGTAGGACTGCCAACTAGCGGTCGGAGGGTGCTGCTGCATGGAATGTCGGAGAGGAAGGAGGGCTGGCTTGGGGTTCGTCGGGGTGGCCCTCGTGGCGAACGAAAGTTGCAGCGGAAGTTTCGGTGGCTGGAAGGGGAGTAACGCCGGCGGTCTACTGTGCGAGAGGGGATGTGGCAGCTTGTGAATGGCAGGGGGTCTGCCGGTTGCCTGGAGGTGGCTGTGGCCTGGCGCTGCGTCGCGTGGGGAGGTCGATGTGAGGGGAGGTGTTGTCAAGCTGCGGACGCTGCTGCACACGCGGAATGGCCGGACAGCAGTGTTGCCAAGGGGGTCCGGCGCTGTGGCTTCCTGGCATCGGGGTGCGGCGGTCTGGGTCGTCGCGCGTGCGGGGCGGCACCTCCGTTGGTTGCAGGGAGAGAGAGAGATGAGGGAGAGAGTAAAGTTTGGACTGGGGGTTTAAAAAAATTGGCTGATGTGCTCTATAGTTAGCCCTATACCTAGATGCAGTACAAGATTATATATGGAAAAGAAAACGAAACGTGTGTGAGAGGTTGAGGGTTGTTCGGCTGATAAGGTGAAAGGCCTAGTCTAGGGTCTCTAAAAAAATAGGGAGGAGAGAGATATAACGTGTGAGAGGGATAGGGGTGTGGGTACGATTAGGAGAGTGGCTGGGATAAGATTTGAATGGAAAATTTAAATGACTTATAACCTATTTGTTATAGGTTGTTTTGATTTTGTTACACAAAATTTGATTTCCTTTGAAAGAAACAGCCTGCATGCGTTAATAGGAAGCTTAGTCAAGGTAAAAAGAATATAATAATTATTAAAATTTTATATTGACAAGGAACCGTACAGATTCCTTTAATATACAAATTTTATAAAAGTTTTAATAATTACTAGAGTGTTAGTGCAGGTTAATCCGTCGATGTCCAAAAGTTATAAGGAAAGTGCTGGGGCGATCACGCCTCTGAGAGGATCGTGAAAACGGGGTTCGGTCGCGCGTCAGGTTCACAGAAAACGAACAAAAAATAAAAAGGTCCAACATCGAAGCCTATAGTCACGACATCTCTCCAATCAAAGCTGGTTTGTGGGAAAACAACCCATGAAATGACATTCACCAAAAATCCTACAAATAACTACTCTCCCATACGGTCACAACGATATATCACATCGCATAGTCCGGATACAAGAAGAATTCAAACAAAATACGCGTACGAAAAGTACGTACACGCAGAAAAATACATAAGGTCAGAAAACAACCATTACATTCTACACCACTAAAAGAATGATTCCGTCCTCGGAATCAGCAACACAACTAATCAGAAAACAAAAATGGGAAACACTCTCTCATCTCCGCTTCGCGCTCCCAAGTGGACTCTCCAGGTGATCCGTGATGCCACATCACTCTCACTAGGTCGACTACCTTGTTCCTCAAATGCTTCTATCGACGGTCCAAAATCTGCACAGGCTGCTGTTCATATGTCAAGTCCGGACAGACCGTGATCTCTGAGAAATCAACAGTGTGCGATGGATCACTGACGTACCGACGTAGCTGAGAAACGTGGAAAACGTCGTGAACTCCCTCCAAAGATGGTGGTAGAGCAAGGCGGTAGGCCACTGCTCCCACGCGCTCCAGCACATCAAATGGTCCAATATACCTTGGACTCAGCTTTCCCTTCTTTCCGAAATGAATGACTCCGCGATTCAGAGAAATCTTCAGGAAGACGCGATCTCCAGGCTGAAACTCCAAAGGTCTCCTCTTGACATCTGCCCAATGCTTGAAGCGGTCCTGTGCAATCTTGAGCTTCTCCCTGATGTCTCTCACGACATCCACAGGTTCCACTATCATCTCAGGACCCAACAGCTCTCGATCTCCGATGTCATCCCAGCTCAGTGGCAATCGACATTTTCTCCCATATAAGGCAGCAAACGGCGCCATGCCAATGCTTGCCTGGTAGCTGTTGTTAATGAAAACTCCACCAAGTGAAGATGGTCCTCCCATGAACCCTTCAGGTCGAGAGTACAAGCTCGCAGCATATCCTCTAGGATCTGAATAGTCCTCTCGGACTGGCCGTCGATCTGCAGGTGGTACGCCGTACTGAAGCTCAGACTCGTACCCAAATTCTCCTGCAGACTTCTCCAGAACTGAGATGTGAACCTCGAGTCTCTGTCAGACACGATGCTCACGGGACTCCATGTAAGCGTACAATCTACTGCACGTACACGGTCTACATGACAAACCAACTCAAGAGGAACTATAAAGAGAAGTAAAATAAAGTTTACCTCTAGGTATTTCCTCTCCAAGACTTCCGTAGACTGTCCCACTCGGAAAGGAATAAAGTGTGCAGACTTGGTCAATCAGTCAACGATCACCCAGACTGCGTCGTTCTGTTTCGGGCTCCGAGGTAAACCAGTCACGAAATCCATCGTGATATGTTGCCACTTCCACTTTGGGATAGGAAGCGGTTGTAGCAATCTGGCTGTACGATGGTGCTCAACCTTCACCTGCTGGCATACCAAACACTTGGCAACACTCCATGCCACAGTCCTCTTCATGCGAATCCACCAATAATTCAGACGGAGGTCCTTATACATCTTGGTGCCCCCAGGATTTATAGAGTATGGCGAGTTATGAGCCTCGCTCAACATCTCCTCACGAACATCACCTGCAGGTACGCAGAGCCTACTGCCGTACCTCGAACCATCCTCATGAATCACGAACTCTGTCCGAAGTCCAGCTTCAACCTGCCTCCTGATCCTCTGCAGCTTCGAATCTCCTGCCCGTGCTGCCTTGATATGATCCACGATCGTGGACTGAATCTGCAAATTCATGAATGGAAGAACTACTCCAAGTAGGACGACCTCAATATCCATCTCCTTCAGCTCCTGCTGTATCCTCCAGTCGGCGGTATGCATCATCATGGTGGGGAGTCTACCTAAAGCATCTGGCACTACATTCACCTTCCCCGGTTGATACTGCAGATCTATCTCGTAGTCTGCCATAAGCTCCAACCATCGTCTCTGATGCATGTTGAGCTCCTTTTGAGTAAAGATGTACTTCAAGATTTTGTGATCGGTGAAGATCTTCATGCTCTCACTCAGCAAGAAGTGTCTCCAGATCTTCAGCGCAAATATCACCGCTGCCAACTCCAGATCATGCGTCGGATAATTCTTCTCATGAGTCCTCAACTGACGAGAAGCGTACGCGACCACATGGCCATGCTGATGCAAAACACATCCTAGGCCCTTCCTTAATGCATCATAATATACCTCAAAGCCTTCGCTCCGATCCAATACAGCCAATACCGGTGCTGGGGTCAACCTCGCCTTCAAGATGCTGAAGGCCTCCTCACAAGCTTCTGACCAATGGAACTCTACGTCCTTCCTCGTCAGCTTCATCATCGGCTCCACAATCCTCGAGAAATCCTTGATGAACCCACAATAATAGCCGGCTAAACCAAGGAAGCTCCTGATATCCGATGCTGACTGCAGAGTCGGCCAATCTCTGACTGCTCTGACCTTCTTCGGATCTATAGATATGCCTTCTCCAGACACTACGTGTCCCAGGAATGCGACTCTGTCCAACCAGAACTTGCACTTGCTATACTTGGCATATAACTTATGACGTCTCAGCATCTCCAGTACTGTCCTCAGATGACAGCTGTGCTCCTCCTCAGACTTGAAGTAAATAAGGATGTCGTCTATAAAGATAACGACAAACTTATCCAGGAAGTCATAGAAATGAACACCGCTGTAGCGTTGGTCACATCAAAAGGCATGACCACGAACTCATAATGTCCGTACTTCGTCCGAAAAGCTGTCTTCTGAATATCCTCCTTCTTCACCTTCAGCTAATGGTATCCGCTCCTCAAATCCAATTTCTAGAAGACTCTCAAACCTCCAAGTTGGTCGAAAATATCGTCGATACGCGGAAGCAACTACTTATTCTTCACGGTCACAGCATTCAGCCCTCGATAGTCCACACACATCCGGCAGGACCCATCCTTCTTCTTCACGAGCAGAACCGGTGCACCTCACGATGACACACTAGGGTGAATGAAACCCTTCTGCAGCAACTCATCCAATTGCTTTCGCAGCTCTTCAAGCTCCGCGGGAGCCATCCGATACGGTGCCTTCGATATAGGTTGCGCTCCCGACATAAGATCTATACCGAACTCTAAAGCTCGGTCGGGTGGCAAACTTGAGATATCCTCTGGGAAGACGTCGTCGAAATCTCTGATAACTGCTGATCGACTGATCTCCATTTGCATACCTGCAACAATCGGCACCTCCGACTTGGCCCGAAATCTGATTGGCCCAAGCGACTCATCTCTGCTACGGAACTCGAACTCTGGATGGCCTGGAATCCTGAATACCACCTTCTTGCCATGGCATTCGATCGAGGCATGGAAGTCTCACAGCCAATCGATGCCAAGGACGACATCGAAATGCGGTAGGTCATGGACAATGAAATCTACAAATAGTTCGTGTCCACTGACCACCAATGAGATCGATCGACAACCCAGATTCACTGTCACCACTCCGTTCCTTGTGGTGATGTCCCAACACTTGGAAAGTGTATGGGTGGGAATAGAGTGCTTTGTTACAAACCTCCGGGATATGATGCACATAGATGCACCAGAGTCGAACAAAGCCAAGGCTGGGTGAGATGACACTAGAATGGTGCCTAAGATATATAGGGACTAAGGTCAAACAAAACTACTCTAACTAACAAGGCAACAGATAATGCTAAACAATAAGATCTAAACTATGAAATAAAAGACTAGATCTGAAGAAATACCTGCAATAACTCCATCCAAGTCCTCAGCCTTTACGGTAGTCATGGTGTAAGCCGGCCTCTGGGGTTGCGCTGCCCGCAAAAACATCTGCTTCTGTGGTGCCAGGGTGGTCCACGGACAGCGACTCCTCTCTGAACTGGGGCAGGCGCTCTACTCTGTAGCGAGACTAGCGCTCCGACTACAGCATGGCGCGCTCTCGGACAATCTTTAGCAGCGTACGAGGCATCTCCACACACCAAGCACAATCCCATCTTCCTCCTGTAATTGGCCTGAACATGCCCTGGCTTGCCGCTAAAGTGTCATATGCCCTTGCTCTGGCCCTGCACAGGTGCTCCAGGCTTCTTGAAAGGCACTGTCCGAACTGGTCTCATAGCTGGCCTAGCAGGTGGCCGGTACTGCTCCATGGGACGCTTTCCTCCACCAGCTGGAGGGTCAGGTAGACGCGAAATGATCTCATGATTCCTGGCGGCATTCAGCACAGCTCCCATGGTCGAAAAGTCTGTCGAGGACATGAAAGCCTGAATCTTCGGACGCAGCCCCTGACGGAACCGATCGGCTCGGTTCTCTTCCTTCTTCACCATATGAGAGGCAAATCGACTAAGCATCTCGAACTCTGCCTCGTACTCATCAACCTTCATATCCTCCTGCTTCAGATTCACAAATCAGCTCAAAAGATCCCTCTTAGCAGCCTTGGGGAAATACTTCTCTCTAAATATGGACTTGAAAGTCTTCCACTCTACTGGCTACTGCAGATGCCTCTCCTCAATGCGCCACCGGTTCCTAGCATTCTCAGCCAGCTGCATCTTCGCTATCTTAACTCTGGTATCCTCAGGGATCTTCGCAGCTACCAGCTTCTCTTCTGTGCTCTGAATCCACTCATCAGCACCTAACGGTCCTTCCTTCCCAGAAAATGTCTTCGGCTGAAGCTCATTGAACTGCTTTACTCCAGGAGCAGCTCGAGGTGCAGGCGGAGGAGGTGGTGGTGCAGCCGGAGGCGCCTGGGCAGCACGATGGGACTGCTAAACCAATTAATGCTGCACATCCAGCATCTCTCTCATCACGCCCAGAAACTGACGGAATTCATCGCCCTGATATTCCGGAACTCCATCGCCTGAGCTCCCGGATTGGGTGTTGTGTCATCCTGCCAGCTTATTGACAAGAAAAACACAATTTAGACTCGCTCATAAAACTGGATAATAAAAATGAATGTTAATACTTTTATCGTTTCAAACTTGCAGAAAGGGGAGGACCTGCATGGGCCACCACAAAAATCTGTCACGCGCCGCTTCCCAAAAACTATGAAGGTGAAGCATGACTAAGGTCCACTTGGGCCGAAGCGGTGAGGCTCGGACCCAATAAGCGTCTATAAGGTACTCTAAGACAAAAGAACAGGTCCCTGCATAAAAAGTACGGAACAACAAAAGTACTAAAAAGAAAATGCATTCATTTTATTCCAACAGATATCCAGAAAGTACGGAGAGTCTAAACAAAAACCCAACACGGCTACAAACAGCTCAAAGTAAACTAATGGTGCAAGCACCCAACCTAGGCAGAAAAGTAAACGGTGCTATGCACCCGACTAGAAAGTAGTAAATCTCTAAATCAGTAACGTTAGGAACCTCTAGCTCTGGTCCTCCTCAGGCATGTACTCTGGGTCGACGTCCTCTGGCTCCACGTACTTTGGTATGTCCGGCTCATCCACGTACTCCGGTTCAACACCTGACGTACATCACCCAAGCAAAAATGAACTGTACGTCAGGTAAAGTCTACAAAGAAGGGGTAGACTCTATTGCAAGTGTAACGTATAAAGAGCAACATTTTACTGGTTGTTTAACATGCTGAGGTTACGACATAGCAATTATACTGAGTAGAAAGTAAAACGGTGCAGGAAAAGTAAACGCGACAGGTAGTAACTGTAGCGTGTGCTACCGGCTACGGGACTAACCTAGACGGGACAACACAAGACAAGACGTACCGTGTGTGTCACGAAGGGTTCACGCCTTACGGTTCGAGGGGGATCAAACCCTCTCCCAGTGCGACCGCTCAACCCTACCCCAAACCCATGTGCTCAAGATAGGACCACTCACTCTAGCATGGCGAGTGCCTCTATCCCCACGGTCCGTAGCGTATCGCTCAACCCTACCCCAAACCCATGTGCTCAAGATAGGACCACTCACTCTAGCTTGGCGAGTGCCTCTATCCCCACGGTCTATAGCGTATCGCTCACTCCTTTGGTGAGCGACGAACATTCCGTAGGTGAAACTGTCACATAGGTCCACTCGCTCTAGATTGACGAGTGCCTCTATCTCCACGGTCCGTAGCATATCGATCACTCCCTTGGTGAGCGACGAACATTCCGTAGGTCACTCCCTTGGTGAGCGACGAACATTCCGTATGTGAAACCGTAACAGAGATCATTCCCTCTAGCTTGGGGAGCATCTGAAACACCCGAAGGCTTTTGTAACAGGACACGACATGACAAGTATAAGGAATGTTCTTCTAGGGGGTCCACACGTACGCACACATAGGAAAACCCTAAGGTGTCAGTTGTTGTTGTTGTGCTTAGACTTCGTCGTCAAGTCTAAGCTGTCAAGGGGGGTCCCGGACACTATCATTTCACGTCCGGTTCTCTTTAAATGTACTCTAATATTCTAAGAAGGAGATGGCCTAAATGTGGCCGTAAGAGTACAAGTGTAAACACTTGCCTGTGGAGGCGAGTGCATCGTCTGTCTGGAATGTCTCGTCGAAGCGACGCGTCGGCGAGAGTTAGTCCGTCGGCAGCGTCTCGTCGTGGTCCGAGTGTCGGGTAGGGTTCGCTGAAATGAATTAAGGGGACGGTATCAAGTCACGTTTTAGCAATCCTATTAGGTGCATCTCTAGGTTAAGCATGACTACCCTATCGGTTCTGTTCAATTGTCAGATTCTACTCTACAGTTCTCTACGTCGATATCTACCCTATGTGCACAGTCAAAAGTCCGGTCGACGATCTAGATTAGCACAACATTTTAAAGGAGCACAAAAGTAAATTTAGTGATATTTAGTTGCTGATTTTTAGTTATGGTTCAGATGACGTATATTTTGGGTTGCTACGAGTATAGGGCACCAACCTGTACGACGGTCGTGCGGGGAACGTGGACGGATCTGAAATGATAATGGAAGCGCTGCGACCGTCGGTAATCCATGAAGTGACCGCTGTGTGGGGGGGTGCAAAAGCAGCGTCGGAAGGGCGTGCTGGTCGTGAGGGACTGGACAGTGAGCAGGGAACGTCATGGCATTGGGAAGCGGCGCACGGACTACCAGCGACAGCTAGGGGCTGCGGCAGCGAGCATGGAATGTGTGGGACTGCCAACTAGTGGTCGGAGGGTGCTGCTGCATGGACTGTCGGAGAGGAAGGAGGGCAGGGCTTTGGGTTCGTCGGGAAGCCCTCGCGGCGAACAGAAGTTGCAGCGGAAGTTTCGGTGGCTGGAAGAGGAGTAACGCCGACGGTTTGCTGTGCGAGAGGGGATGCGGTAGCCTGTGAATGGTAGGGGGGTCTGTCGGTTGCCTGGAGGTGGCCGTGGCCTGGCGCTACCGTCGCGTGGGGAGGTCGACGTAAGGGGAGGCGCTGTCAAGCTGCGGACGCTGCTGCGCACGCGGAATGGCCGGATAGTAGCGTTGCCAAGGGGGGTCCGGCGCTGCGGCTGCTGGCGTCAGGGTGCGGCAGTCTGGGTTATCGCGCCAGCGGGGGGGCTCCGTTGGTTGCGGGGAGAGAGATGAGGGAGAGAGCAAAGTTTGGACTGTGGGTTTAAAAAAATAGGGTGATGTGCTCTATAGTTAGCCCTATACCTAGATGCAGTACAAGATTATATAGGGAAAAGAAAAAGAAACGTGTGTGAGAGGTTGAGCGTTGTTCGGCTGATAAGGTGAAAGGCCAAGTTTAGGGTCTCCAAAAAAATAGGGAGGAGAGAGATATAATGTGTGAGATGGATAGGGGTGTGGGTACAGTTAGGAGAGTGGTTGGGATAAGATTTGAATGGAAAATTTAAATGATTCATAACCTATTTGTTATAGGTTGTTTTGATTTCGTTACACAAAATTTGATTTCCTTTGAAAGAAATAGCCTGCATGCGTTAATAGGAAGCTTAGTCAAGGTAAAAAGAATATAATAATTATTAAAATTTTGTTTTGACAAGGAACCGTACAGATTCCTTTAATATACAAATTTTATAAAAGTTTTAATAATTACTAGAGTGTTTGTGCAGGTTAATCCGTCGATGTCCAAAAGTTATAAAGAAAGTACCGGGGCGATCGTGTCTCTGAGAGGATCGTGAAAACGGGGTTCGGTCGTGCGTCAGGTTCACGAAAAATGAACGGAAAATAAAAAGGTCCAACATCGAAGCCTATAGTCACGACGTTTCTCCAATGACGTTCACCAAAAATCCTACAAATAACTACTCTCCCATACATTCACAACGACATATCACATCGTATAGTCCGGATACAAGAAGAAGTCAAACAAAATACGCGTACGAAAAGTACGTACACGCAGAAAATACGTAAGGTCGGAAAAAGACCGTTTCAATCGTGCTCGCCAACTTTTCGACCTTCGTCTTTGACTTAACTTGTTTGTTGTTTCTGCAGGTATGTCCCACAAGGATTATCAGGTGGATCCTGCATTGAGGGGGGCAGTCGAGGCTACCATCAAAGAGGCTGAGATAAGCATGTTGTCTCCTCGTGTGTCGACATTGGGGGAAAGGACATCCCAATCGTCAGAGGATCGACCCGTTGTTGTTGAGAGGACCGATCAAGTGGGCCGTCTTTAACGAAAGAAGAAGGAAAAGCCTGCTTCCGAGTTTGAAGTGGTTGCACTTGAGGGGAATAAGAGGAGGCGATCGTTCTCAGCGACTCGGAGCCGTCTGGGTCGAATGAAGCCGCGGAGCAGGTCTCCCAGCCAGGGAGGGGTACCCCTCAAGAGGGAGATTCGGGGAAGACTCAGGTCCCTCCAGAGCTTCTTCTACACGAGGACTCCTGGACTTGGGGGGGGGTTTGTTCCCTCCTGTAGAATTGTCTAAAGACATCACTGATAAATTCAGGCCAATTTTGCTAGAGAGTCGATCTCCCCAGGCCCCATTCGACTTCACCTCGGAGGAGCTCATCCAAATGGAGTTTCCGATGAGGCGAGAAGATTCCGCTCTACTCGATTGCGGGACTGCCTCCCATATTGCTGAAAATGCGACCCTTCTAAGGGACATGGCTGTCGTGGAGAGGGTCGACTATAAGCGGCTTGCGTCGATAGCCATTCATGCTAGCGTTCAGGAAATTTTTGCTCCAGCCTCCATCGTAGGTGAGTCGAGCACAGATGCAGACTACCGTGCGTTGTTTGCAGGCTCTCGTGGCCACCGATGCGTTGTGTCGACGCACTCTGATGGTGGCCAATCATGAGTTCACCCTGGAGTCCGTCAGGTTGGCCGTGGAGAATTCTCAGGCTGAGCTGGATAGAAAAGGGCTTCTGTGCAGATTGAAACTTAATCACATTCAGTAACTCGAGCATGAGTTAGGCGAGTCTCGTAAGAAGGAGGCTAAACAAGCTGTCTTGAGAGAGCGAGCGGAGAAAACTCTATTGGAGGAGAGAACCAACGTCGAGGTCGTAGCGGAGAGGGTGGTTCAAGAGTTCAAGGATTCGTTTCCTGACTTTGATGAGCTATACAAGGAAGGCTACAAACGATGTCGATTGGAGATGAAGAACCGATTCCCTGACCTCTCTGCTGAGATCGACCAGATCTCGGTGACCTTGGCGATGACGAATCGAGCCAAGGCACGGAGGAGGCTACTCCCGTCAACGAAGTTGTCACCACGGCTGGAGACGATGCAGGAGCGGATGCTATAAGGGACCCAGAGTCCATGGCCGTGCTGGATGGAGACCAAGGGCCTAGCCAACCGCTGTAGGCTATAAATGATAATAAAGGCGTTGAGCGTCAAATCGACGTAAAAGGGAAGATTTAGATGTCAAATCGGTGTAAAGAGGAAAGGTTTAGATATACCAGTGATTACTGCCTCTGCAGCCTCAGCTTCTCTAGTCGTCATGATGGATGCTTGACACCTGGGCTGTGCCTGTTGGAATGCCTTTTGAAAGTAGCAGTCTTTATCGGTCTGAGGACATCTCTTGGTGGTTCCATAGGATGCTTCCCTTGGAATGCTTCACAGAGTTTGTCAATAGCCTCATGGAGAATTTGGCGTTGAATTTCCAGTATTTCCTTTACGATACCCAGGATGTCGTTGTTGGTGATGCCGTGAGTATCTGGTCGACCTGCCATACTTCAAGACAAACCACAATGTAAAGTAGGTTAAAATAAATCTATTCTAGTAGTACACTTAGATATTAATGTCGTTTAAACCGATCTTAAAGTATTTGCATAAGGATGACCTGCATGGGCCACCACTAAAATCTGTCACGTCTCGCTTCCCATTCTACCAGGAGCAAGGACGCTAACGGGTCTGCGATGTGCTTAAAACTAGGAGGAGTACTTTTTTCTTTTCTTTTTGAAATCTTTTCTTTTTCTTTTCTTCTTCCTTGGCTTAAACACACTAAGCGTCTGTGTAGAAATTACAGATCCTTGCATGCAAATTTAAGAAGCAGCTCAAACAACATTATTACATATCCAGCGTACAATAATTTTGATACATCTTGGGCCTAGTATGGCCAATACAAACAAAATACACAAGATACATTATTCAAGTATTTAAAAGTGCAGTTGCAAAGGTAAACGCCTAGTCTTCTGCGGGTAGGTACTCCACGTAGTCTTCGAGCACTGGCTCAACTCCTATAGTAGTGTCTTTAGTGAACTCACTATCGATACCTGACGGACATTTCGTAAAACAACAAAGTAAAATGTCCGTCAGCGAGGTTTACTCGGCAAGATAATCTCCAAAACAAAACGTTAAGTATTTTAATTAATCCAAGCTGAAATCAAGATATAACCATAATAATTGTTTACGTCGATGAAAACTGAGATTCCAACATTGGCCCATGCATTCACAGCCAGTCAGGTTTGCCAAGCAGGTTCACTATTCCCGCAAGCAGGGTGACCCAAAACTTGGACACAAATGATCCTAGACACCGGGTGAACACCAATGTTAAGAATGCTAATTAAAATCTATGTTTCATCAATTTAGCCATAACTTTACACTCAGGCTTGGTGTAAGTACTTAGGAACAATTAACCAGTTTAATATGAAAGAGTTACACAAGTGGAGAAAGCACACATGTGCTTCATGGTAAGAGAGCAACATGATCAAGAGACCGCCTCAGATGAAAGCGAGGATGAAGGTGAAGAGGTAACTATGGATGACCTAAGATTAGCTAATGGATAAATTTGGTCTAAGTATTCTAAGTTGGTAAATAGATATACTAAAATCAAAGATGAGCTAACTAGTCTTCAAACCACACCTAAACCTGTCATCACCAACAACGACACCGTTGTTGAAGCCTTGAGAACTGAGATTGTAAATCTCAAATCTCAACTTGAACATGTTAACCTTGAGGATTCGGATGAACATGAGATAGCAGATTTGATTTCTCGAAACACAACTTTGAGTATTGAGAATGAGAATCTTAAGTCACATGTTTGTGAACTCACAACGCAAGTGTCCACTTTGGATGCTAAAATACTTTCTCTCAATGAGAAATATGAGTCCACATTAGGCCGGATTGACAAATTCAACAAAGGCAAGGATCATTTGGATAATATTTTGAATGACTTACTTCCGGCCAATCATCACATTGGCTTATGCTATAAGAAGGAAAATTCATCCAAATCTTCCACCACCATTGTAAGGCCATCCTCCGATGCCTCAACTAGTGGGAGTAAACACCTCATGGGTAGTTCATCTACCAATGGTACTTCCACTAAGTACACATCGCCTTTTGGAAAGAAACACACGTTGGGTGGACCTCCAAAGAAGGGTTATGCATTTATGTACACAAATACTATGCCACGTAGGAACACACCTCCTACTCCACATGTTCACACTTATGATGATTTCTATGCTCCACGTCCACGAGCACGTGCACACCAAATGAGACATACTCACGCACGTGTTCCCCCACATGCATACGTTAACCCACATTATTATTACATGAATGATTACCATCATGCACCGTATCATATGTTGACACCACCATTTCATCATGTGCCACATGCTTATCCACATCATGCATACACTAGGCCACTTCCTCCTAGAACACATGCACCACGTAGAAATCAACCACATGTGCATGCTCCCAATAAGAATAGGGCTCCCAAGACATTCACTATTTGGGGCCCGAAGGACACTAGCATGCATGAGAAACAAGCGCATATTAATTCTTATTTTATGATGTTGTGCACAATGATGACTATATTGGGAAGTCTAAGTCCAATTGGACTTGGCTTCCAAAGGTCTAATCTCTTAGGACCCAATGACCTTGGGTACCATGATACGATATTTTTATCTTCAGGTACTCAAGAAAAAGAAAAGGAGCAACAAATCTAAATCTAGCTCCAAGAACAGGTGGATACTTGATAGCGGGTGCTCAAAACACATGAATGGTAAAGCTCAGTTGTTATCCGAAGTGGTACCCATTGAAAATGGAAACCGAGTGGTCTTTGGAGGCAACGAGAGTGGAACCATCATAGGTGTTGGAAAAGTTGGTAACCCCTCTAAACCCCTTATAAGTGATGTTTACCTTGTTAAAGGCTTAAATCACAATCTAATCTCAATAAGACAATTTTGTGACAAGGGTTACAAAGTTAGCTTTGAGAAAGGAATGTGCCATATTTTGAGATATGATAATAATAATATGTTGTTCTCTGGCACACGCCACAAGGACCTATATATATTAGATATCCCAAATTCCCATGAACAATGTCTTATTTCCAACACAAGTGAGCAACACTTATGGCATCGACGTTTTGGTCATGCGAATTTAGGAACACTTTTCAAACTATCCAAGCTAGATTCTATAAAAGGATTCCCTAAGCTTTCCTTCAATAAGAAAAGCTTTTGCGACTCATGTCAACGAGGCAAACTTCCAAAATCGTCATTCAAACCTAAGAAAAGCATATCCTCTAAACGGCCTCTAGAGTTTTTATATCTAGATCTTTTTGGGCCAACTGGAGTTATTTCATTAGGGAATGCCCGATATGGACTTGTCATCGTTGATGACTTTTCTAGATTTACTTGGGTATTTACTTTAATTAATAAAAATGACGCTTTTGAAAACTTCACAGTATTTGTTAAGAAAGCACAAAATCTCATTGGAACCACCATTGTCACTATTCGTAGTGATCATGGAGGGGAATTTGAGAACGAGTCTTTCTCAAACTTCTGTGATGAGGTTGGTATTACTCACACCTTCTCTTTCCCTCACGCACTCCCTCAAAATGGTGTTGTTGAAAGAAAGAATAAGACGCTAGTGGAATGTGCTCACACTATGCTTGATGATAGCCACCTTGGCCATCAATTTTGGGCAGAAGCGGTACATACCGCTTGCTATGTGTTTAAAAGGATACTCTTGAGGCCTGGCACTAAACAAACTTGTTATGAATTGTTGTTTGGTAGGTTACCTCAAGTTAAACATTTTAGAGTTTTTGGTGCAAAATGTTTTATCAAGAATACGTATGGTAGTTTGGACAAATTTGATCCAAGATCCGATGAGGGGATATTTATTGGATATTCCTCCTGTAGCAAAGCCTACCGAATATACAACAAAAGAACCTCAACGATCGAAGAATCTCTTCATGTTTCATTTAATGAAGATTTTGTCCCTCCTAGAATTATCGATGACGATGATTCTATGGAAGTAGTTAGTGACCCTGTTGATATAGCTAATGCTATTGATTCTATTGAAACTAACCTTACTAATGATTCTCTTGAGAATGCTCCCAATGACCAGGGTGTTCCCAGAAAGCTTCCAACAGTTCGTGACCATCCCTATGAGCAAGTTATTAGCAACATGGAAGACGGTCAGAACAAGGTCACAAGTTAACTTCTTCGCTCAGTGTGCCTTTGTCTCTTCCGTGGAGCCAAAGAATATCAATGAAGCATGCAAAGATAGCTCTTGGATCCTAGCCATGGAAGAGGAGCTCATTCAGTTTGAGAGGAATGAGGTCTGGGAACTAGTACCGTTGCCTTCGAAGAACCACAACGTTATAGGAACGAAGTGGATCTTCAAGAACAAGACAGACGAGAACCAAAATGTCATCCGGAACAAAGCTTGGTTAGTTGCTCAAGGCTACAAACAAGAGGAAGGTATTGATTTCGAGGAATCTTTTGCACCTGTAGCTAGATTAGAATCTATTAGGTTAATACTGTCATTTGCATGCCATAAAGATTTCAAACTTTTTCAAATGGACGTAAAAAGTGCATTTTTAAACGGAGATGTCGTTGAGGAAGTTTATGTTTCTCAACCTCTAGGATTTATAAATGAAAAATTTTCAAATCACGTTTTCAAACTTAAGAAAGCACTTTATGATTTGAGACAAGCTCTTAGAGCTTGGTATGACCGCCTAAAGAACTTTCTTTTGGATTTGGGTTTCAAAATGGGTGAGGTTGATTCAACGCTTTTTGTTAAGTATGCTAGTCATGATATTATTTTAGTTCAAATTTACGTAGATGATATCATTTTCGGTGCTACTAACTTCACTCATTGCGGAGAGTTTTCTAAAGTCATGAAGGATTATTTTGAGATGAGCCACATGGGTGTGCTCAAATATTTCTTAGGACTTCAAATTCGCCAAATGAACGATGGAATCTTCATCCACCAAACCAAGTACACGATGGAGCTGCTAAAGCGATTTGGAATCGAGAATGCTTCTTGCAAGAAGACTCCGATGAGCACCACAATACATCTCGATAAAGACACAGGCGACAAAGATGTAGACATTCGTCTATATCAAGGTATGATATGTAGTTTATTATATCTTACTGCTAGTAGGCCAGATATAATGTTTGTAGTATGTGTTTGTGCTAAGTATCAGTCACAACTTAAGGAATCACACTTAATAGCGGTTAAACATATTTTCCGCTATTTAAGTCACACACTCGACTACGGATTATTCTATCCAAAGTCAAGCACATATGAGTTAATCTCATATAGTGATGCAGATTATGCTGGATGCAAATCCGACAAGAAGAGTACTAGTGGCACTTGCCATTTTATAGGAAATTCCACTGTCTCTTGGTTTTCCAAGAAGCAGAATTCTGTATCACTTTCAACCACCGAGGCAGAATATATTGCCGCCGGTGCTGCATGTGCACAGGTTCTTTGGATGATACACACACTTAAAGACTTCGGTATAAACTGTGATACTTGCACTATCATGGTGGACAACCTAAGTGTAATATGTCTCTCTAAGAATCCGGTACACCACTCCCGTACCAAACACATAGATGTCCGTCACCATTTCCTAGATGATCATGTTGCTAAAAAGGACATCATATTAGTGTACGTTGAAACCCAGAAGCAAATCGCCGATATTTTCATGAAACCACTCAAGGAAGATACCTTTGTGCAGCTACGTCGAGAATTGTGGATTATGGGTGAATCCGAGATTTAGGATTCATATTCTTCATAATTCTGCATGATAATGATATTCATAAGCTCATGCATATATTTGATGTGATATTCTCTATTCATGCTGGATTTATGACTGGTTTTTAGTTTTGCGCGTCGTATTTATGGTTTTATGGACATTGTTTTTTTGTTACATTTTGGTGTATGTTGTGCCGTTGATATCTGCTCGTGCACTATGTGATACTCTCTGCCGATGTTAGATATTTTTTTATTGCCTGGATGTATCTCTTTTGGCTGGTTATATATATATATATATATATACATCTTGCTACAGTTCGTATCTTTGTGCACATTGTACTTTGTCTCTGTTGTTTACTTCGTCGCTCGTCGACCATGTTGGTTATATAGCTTTATTTGTATGGAAATATGAATTGTTTTCCATGCACTCAATTCGCTAAAAATGT
Source organism: Scilla litardierei (assembly GCA_030789695.1). Taxonomy (NCBI): domain Eukaryota; kingdom Viridiplantae; phylum Streptophyta; class Magnoliopsida; order Asparagales; family Asparagaceae; genus Scilla; species Scilla litardierei. The sequence goes on from CM061135.1 coordinate 143,765,038, forward strand.
TGATATTGGAGAGATTGTTCCTTTAATCAATCATATGATTTGATGGTATTTTGATGATTTCTGGTTTCGCTTTTCGACTCTGGTCTAGTTGACACACATTGTTTTCTTCGATATTTTTCCTTGGTGTCATTAGGACCATCGTCATATTCTTCGACTCTCTTGTTTCGAATTTTGTTTAGCCATGGTTGTTGTCGTTGAATTCCTCCCGCTCTTTTTGGATAATGCCAAAGGGGGAGAGAATTAATAATGACTTGTTAAATGAAAATTTAAACACAATTAGCGTGTATCTAATTTCATATGTTAGATTCAGGGGGAGTGAAGATATAAAAATCTATGGTTTCCAATCCTATATTTCAATAGTTGGATCATGTTTTATACTTTTCTCTTCTGCTTGATGCTTATATTTATTATTTAATTTGGAACCAACGAGTCATCAATGCAGGGGGAGTAAGTAAATTTCATTTATCTCATTATTATTGATTTATATTTATGTTGGTTTGTCATCACCAAAAAGGGGGAGAATGTTGAGTATTGATTCCCCTGATTTGGTTTTGATGATGAACAAACATAAATATTGGGTACTAATTCTCTTTGAGCGCAGTTATGAAGATCGTCGCCAAATTAATTTGTAGATCTCAAGCGACGTCCCAAGACTTCTTTAGAGCGCGTGATCGTTGTGCCTGAAGCTTCGTTGAAGCTCAAGGAGTATTAATGAAGTCAAGGGATTCAGAATCTTCATGTAGAAGCTTTTGAAGACGGTTTGTAATGTTTATTTTTATTGTCTTCTAGATTGTTAAGCCTTGAGTAGTACTTGCCTATGTTATCCTCTTATCTATCCTATCTTATCTCTAAGATTGCCTTAGGAGTCATTAGAAAGTTTTCCGTAGATTATCGATTCTTCTCTTGACTTTGTGTGCATCTTAGTTGGATCAAGTAGAAGGACCAACCGACTAGATGACGATCTAATCGGTCGGAAAGTCTTCTTGAACCGACTAGTCATCCTTGTGTATTTCAGCCTAGTTACTGTTGACCAATTAGTCGGTCCAATAAGGTTCACCGACCGACTAGTTGTCAAACTAGTCGGTTGATGTTTCTTCTTAGACCGACTAGTTTATCCTCCATATTTCACTAAATTCTCTGTCGACCATCTAGTCGGTCCAAGAAGGTTCACCGACTGACTAGTTCTCAAACTAATCGGTCAGTGATCCTTCTTAGACCGATTAAGCTGCTTTATTTTTCCAGCCGTTGGAGATTTTATTTCCACGATTTTTCTTGATCTGTTTTGATTCTTTCCATATCTGTTTGACTCGTTTCAAACATGGAAATTTCTCTAATATGAGAGAGATTTCAGATCTAATTTTCATTAATTCGATTATCATTTTGAAAGGCACTCTCACACACAAAAATCTCTCTCTATCCTTTGTGACCTAATTTCTCAAGGAGACTTTCAGATCTTGAGCGTTCATACTCCTGAAAGACTGAATCACGATCAAGATCTTCAACCTAGCCATCTCCAACTGATCATCGTGTTGTTGCTAGGGTTTCCGAGATCATCATCATTTCTCATAATCTTCCCTTGCCCTAAATCCGTAAGTATTTCTCAAGGCATAGGATTTTGTGGTAAGTGTTTTATATTTCACTATACTTGTTTATTAAGTTTATCTCTTGGTTTGTGAGAGAAGTTCGTGATCCCGGTTTGTGGGAGTCACGATACGAATCGTTGTATTGTTTGATCTTGTAGTAGTTTCTTCAAGAAGTTGTTTAGTGGAACCTTAAGTTAGTGGATTCTAACTCAAGTAGCCGGAAGGGATCCGGGTGTCTGGGACGTAGGATTACCGGGAACAAGTCAGGGAGACTTGGGTGGATCCGAACCCATTACTTTGTTTGTTTGCGTTGTGATCATACTGTTGTTCTTATTTATTCCGCATAGTTGTTTGTGATTGCACAATAATTAGGAATTAGACTCTTGATTATTTTAAAGTACTATTCACCCCCCTCTAATACTTGTGCAGTAGCTTCCAGGGCATTACATCCTTCAGTCCCACAGGGAACCGAGAGCCAAGCAACTCATCGCCCGACTGTGGAAGATCGGCCTCGGTCGACCGGAAGATGTCCAAAGACCTCTCGTAGTCTGCGGGGAGCGAGCCTGGGCAGGCTAGGGAGAGACCACCCCAAGGCCACTTGTCCTCGACCTGCTGGGAACGGTGGGGGATGTAGGGGCCTTGGGAGTTGTGGCTTTCTCACCAGAGGCTGGGACTCGAGCCTTTTTTCCCTCGGCTCTTCCTCGCCTCGGCGACGAGCGATTCCTTGCCCTCTTAACGGCCTCCCCAGACAGACCCTCACTAATCTGGGAAGCCCAAACTCGTTGTTTCGACCTAACCTCCAAGACGTGATCCCCCCTCCTTGGGCTGTGGTCAGGAAGGGCGACCAACAGAGCATGCATGGAAGAACTGGAGGCAAACCCACCTAGAAATACCGGGGGGGAGAAAGCGACCAAGAAACAGTGAAAGATCTGAACCAGATAAGTGAAGACTCACCGAGGGGCCACACGGTCTTTCTCAAAACATGGTCCTGGAAGAGATCTTGATGTGCCGCTCGGCAGGGGGGACCCAGATAGCTTGCTAACCGTCGGTAGCTCCACGTCGGTAAGACTCTCTAGCGTGAGGGTCAGCGAGCGTAGACTACCCCAATGTAACGAAAAGTTTGCCTCCTCGGGGAGGGTTACAAATACATAGTCCTCTTTCCAGTGCTTCAAGGAGGACGGCAGCACCGACACCAGATTCCCCCCTTCCGAGCGGTGAAGTAAAGCCAGGCGCCCGACTTATGATGGCTTAGACAATAGAAATGGTTGAAAGGGGGAGAGTCGGCTCCACCCCCTGAAGCGAACACATCACAAGGAACCCCACTGAAGACCCGACGGTGTTGGGGCTAAACTGGCACAGGGCGAGCCCAAAGGCCCTTAGGAACAACGCCACGAAGGGATAGAGTAGGAACCGCAGCCCGAAAGTAAAATTCTTTACATACACCCCAACCTCACAACTGTCGGGGAAGCAAATCCTCTTATTCATCTGGGGGGCCCTGACACGATGAGGAGGAAGGAGGTACCTAGCCCGGAGTGGTCCAGCGGAAGTGGCACTAACCACCGATGATAGCTTCACTACTGCCGGAGGCGCGTCAGAAGGGTCGCCCTAGCTATATGGATCTCGAGGCATACATCAGGAAGAGTGATGGCCACGACGACAGAGCCCACCAACGATCCCCGACGCCACCGAAAACGACCGCCGACTGACTCGCCCCTGAGGCAGAGGAAGAAGAAGACGAAGAACACATGGCAAAGCGCTGCGAAAATCGGCGGTGAATCAGAAAGCAAGAGAGGAGAGAATATCGTTGGAGGGGCAGAACCTTCACTCAAAAGGTAACCACCCCCTTCTTATATGGCTCTCTCCAAAACCCCTTGCATCATCACCGACCGTTCGTGAGCACACACGCGTCAGCATCCCGGAAGAAGCGGCTCACCGAGTCCCGCACCCAAAGGGTGGGAAGATCCTTAACATCCAGCGCCATGGTTGCGTTCATTCAATGTGTCGCCTCGACTAACATGCTGGTCAAATCCCAGCGTATCACATCCCTCGAACCGAACCGCCAAAACCGAACGGCCCGAGCGATGGGGATAATTGATATGACCCCCCAAATGGGTCGAAGAGAGACGGAACAGCCTCACGAAGAAGAAGTTGAACTGGGCCCAAGCCCAAAAGGCCCCATAAGCGGGCCCGGGGCATCGTGGCCCAGCACCGCCACCCAGTGCATTGTTGGCCTCCTGCCCTTCAAGGAAACCGCTCCCCAGATCATGCCCGCCTTGATCACCATTGAAGGGACCATAAGCGGACATGCACGAAGGGCGAGATGACATGACACCATAAAGGCGTTGACATGCAAACTCCTATAAGAGGCCAGAAAGACGAAGCACCAAGGGATCGAATCCTAAATACTCAGATCTTAGGTATTCCACCTCTCCGAGACCTTTCTTCCACTTCACACATTTCTCCTACACAGCTCGGCCTGAGGACTCGCGTATTGGTCTCTCTGTGAACCATACTCGATCCCGCCAAGCATCGTTCAGACAAGTGTTGACTTAGGCATCGGAGGGGACTTGGTCGGAACCAAGTTCTGACCCCCTTGACGAGCTTTCTCGTTTGTGCAGATCGAAGTAAACACCAACCAGTCGAAGCCACCCTTCGGCGCTCCATCGTTCGGGTCCGAACGCTCTCAAGTCTGAGCCTGTTCGACCGATCGTCCCAGGATACTGTCGCTCTACCAAAGCTTCCCTTCGGCACATCGACTCACGGATCCGCACGTCCTCGCCTCAGCGAATGCTCGGACAACCGACTCCGGAGACCGTACATGCCCCATGTGACCAGACGACCCTCGGACCTTTAACCTATCAATCAGTGGTGAGAAAACACCCGAAACAGGATTTAATCATTTCGCATCCGATATTTTAGAATCGGTGAAATGACTTTTGTTTCCCATCCGAATTAATCCGGATTCGGATTCAGATTTCACTAAAAAATTGGATTTGTCCGATGCCCACCCTAACTGTTAGGTAACTATTGACTTGTTTGGCTTGTGATAAAATTAAAGAAAGAAAAAGAAATTTAAAAAGAAAGTGAAAGAAAATTAAAGTGAAGGAGAATTAGCAGTAATTTTGATGTTAGGTTATTGGAAAAGCAAAATAGACAATTAGCAATGGAAAAACATTAATTTTGAGCTAGCCTGATTGTTTGGAGATTTTTCTTTACTAAAATGGTATCCAGTTTAAATCCGTATGGACGCAAAACTGAAAGGGATGGGTTTCTTTTATTTTCTTTCGTTTTTATTTTCATTTTGCTATTCTATCTAATCAAAGGAGAAACCATTATTTTTCTTCTTTCATTCTTTTCTTCTTGTTTTTTCCCATTTCTTCTGAAACAATCATAGCTTTAGATCAAAAAAGGGACATGAAGATTGCTAAAAAATACACGAAACAGATTTCTTAAACTTTACCGTTACTACATTGGGCTAGTTCCATTGATAGTTTTATCATTTACTTTAATTGGCAAGCCAAAGTATAAGCATACAAGCATACTGTTGTTTTTTATGATTCAAACTCATCGGTGTTTATTTTCCCAGGCTGCTCGGACCGAGCAGTTCGTCGACTCAAAAAACAGAGAGCTGGGATGTTTTACCTTGAAGAGACTACTGTCATACTCGGGCCGAGCACCATGTCTACTCGACCGAGTGGACTTGACTCGACCTTAGAGCACGACCGAGTCGATCGAGTCAGATACGTCGCTTCTCCATGCTTGACCGAGCAGGCGGTTGACTTGGTCAAGCTGTTTGGGCCTGCGTGCATCATCCGACGGCCTGGATGTTGTTTCTCTCCGTTTGTTTGGGTTTGTACTTAATCTATCGATGTTTTAGATTAGGTTAAGCCGTCATCTTGAGTTTGTAAGCATCTTGCTACCCAATTGGAGATTGGAGAGAGTTTTAGGGTTTGTGTTCTTGAGAGAAAGGTTTGATTTTCCTTCTCTCCTTCTTCCATTGATTTCTTCCTCTTGAGTGGATTCGTGAGGGCTTGCTCCATTGACAAGTTATTACTCACGTGTGAGGGAGCGCTTTGTAACCCTAATTGTTTGGATCTCTCCACTAGTGGAATCGTCTCGGATTGGATTGCTGGACGTAGATTGTTTACAACCGAACCAGGGTAAATTCTTTTGTGTCTGCCATTGATTTATTGTTGCTGTGATTTGTTTGCTACTTTCTATTGCAAGGTCATTTGGGATTATTGTTGGGTCCTTGGGATTAGATTTTTGCTAGCCCAATATTCCTGATTAGTTTATTAGTGTTGGTTTCTGCATTGATCTCAAGGCGTTTCAGATTTTTCTCCCAACAAGTGGTATCAGAGCTTATGGTTTTATTGCAAAGGAAGTTAGTGGCGAAGGAAAGATGGTGTCTTTGGCAACTTTGAACATTGAGAAGTTCACCGGTCGAAATGATTTTCGGATTTGGCAGACGAAGGTGAAAAATTTTCTTATGCAGATGGGGTGTTACCAGATCGTATTCGATATCTCGAATATTGATAAGGAGGTGTCTGCATCCGTTAGGGCGGAGATGGAGATGAAGGCGTACAACGCAATTCAGTTGTCGTTATCAGATAATGTAGTGAGAAGAGTACTGGATGAGGCGACGACATCTGATATGTGTAAGAAGCTTGAGGGACTCTATATGAAGAAGTCTTTCATGAGTCACCTGTATTTGCTTCAGCAGCTGTATACTCTCAAGATGAAGTCTGGTTCATCAGTGAAGGATCACATGGATGAATTGAACAGGATTGTGCTAGAGTTGCATGGTATGGATGTGAAGATTGAAGATGAGCATCAAGCAGTTATCTTGTTGTGTTCATTGCCTGAAGAGTATAACCAGTTTGTTCGGTCGATGATGAACAACCGGACTACTCTCACCGTGGAAGAGGTGAAGGCGGCGCTTCACACGGAGCAACTATGTGCAAGGTTCAAGGTAGAGAGTAACCGTGAGGAGGCATTGCATGTGAGGGGTTGACAGGAAAGGAGAGCAGGCTTCAGGAAGAATAATGACCGCTCTAAGTCGAGACACTTGCAGGATAGATTTGCGAACATCACATGCTATAATTGCCACAAGAAGGGTCATTATTCGAATCATTGTCCTATCCAGAATAGGAAGAAAGGAAAGGAAACCAAGAAGGATTCCGGTTCGGCATCTTTTGGGATTGATGGTGAGCAGGTTCATGATGAAGGTAGAGATACCGAGATTTTTGGTGCGGGGATTGCAGGTGATGCCAGTATGGCATGGCTCATGGACAGTGGATGCTCGTATCATATGACTCCTCATAGGAGTTGGTTCGCAACATACCATTCCAAGCAAGATGGAGGCTCAATCCTCATGGAGAACAATGCAGTGTGTAGAACTGCGGGTATTTGAACCGTTCGGATAAAGGTGCATGACGGCATAATGCGTACACTTGCCGATGTGAGGCATATCCCAGATTTATGGAAGAGCCTAATCTCCATAGGCGTTTTGGATAATGCCGGATGTAAGTCGGTCTTTGAAAAAGACCAACTTCGTGTTTCGAAAGGAGCTATGGTTGTAATGAAGGGAAGAAAGGTTGGAAACCTATATGCCCTTCAAGGTACCACAATTGAAGGTGAAGCAGACGTTGGCACTATGAGCGCAGTTTCCGGAGATTCAGCCAAGTTATGGCATTATCGTTTGGGTCATCCATGTGACAAAACGCTTGGTGTACCCCGAAGAAGAAAGTTGATTGAAGGCTCGAATGAGAGTGTAGAATTCTGTAAATCCTGTATGTACGGTAAGAAGACAAAGTTACAGTTTAACACGGGGAATCATACTAGCAAAGGATCACTTTACTATGTACACACCGATGTGTGGGGACCGTGCCCAGAGCCGTCAAGAGGGGGAGCTAAGTATTTTGTCTTGTTTATTGATGACTACTCTCGCAAAATTTGGATGTACCTAATGAAGTTAAAGGACCAAACTTTTGATATGTTTAGAGAGTGGAATACCATGGTGGAGAAGCAAACCGGAAGGCACGTGAAGGTGCTTAGATCTGACAATGGAGGTGAGTTTACCTCAAGGGAGTTTAGAAATTTCTGCAAACTCCATGGGATCCGCAGACACTTTATCACACCAGGTGATTCACAGTCAAATGGTGTGGTGGAGCAGATGAATAGGACATTGTTGGAGAGAGTGCGGTGTTTGAGGCACTTAGCCGATTTGGGGAAGGAATTCTGGGGAGAGATACTCTCGACTGCTGTGCACATTGTGGACAAAGTTCCTTCAATAGCGATTGGCTACAAGATCCCTGAGGAGATGTGGAGTGGTGAAGCTGGTGATTATTCGTACTTGTGCATCGTGGGTTGCCTGGCATATGTGCATGAGAGGGGTGACAAGTTGAATACATGAGCAAAGAAGTGTGTCTTTCTTGGATATGGCCACTGCGTCAAGGGATATCGTTTGTGGGATCCAGAGGGTCAGAAAGCGATAGTGAGGCGACATGTCACTTTTGATGAGGATGCAATGCTCAGGGCGAAGCATTCTCACTCAAAAGGAGACACGTCCGCAGAGGTGATTTCACCGGAGAGGGTTAGTCTTCTGGTCCAGCCCACTCAGTGACCACGCAAAGAGTTGATGGTTGATACTCCAGTTGAGGGAGATGATGAGGTCCATGCTGAGGACCATGTGCAGACACCCAGTACATCTCAGGTACACGTTGACACTTATGCAGGTGATGATGGAACACGGAGATCAAAGAGGGTGAGGAAAGCACTAGAAAGAGTAGGCTTATGGGATTATGCCTGATATTCTTTCGATGATATGGCATCTTATGCACTCAACCTAGAGCACGAGGAGCCAACGACATATGGTGGAGCCATAGTCTCAGGAGATGCCGCTCAGTGGCTAGGAGCTATGGAGGAGGAGATGAAGTCCCTTCATCGGAACGACACTTAGGATTTGGTGCCGTTACCTAGCGAGAAGCGTGCTATTGGTTGTCGTTGGATATACAAGGTCAAGGAAAGTTCAACTCAAGATGAGAACAGTGTCAGGTACAAGGCAAGGTTGGTTGCCAAGGGATTTGCACAATGGAAGGGTGAAGACTACAACGAAATATTTTCACCAGTTGTGCGACACATGTCCATTCGTGTGTTATTGGCTCTAGTTACTAGCATAAACATGGAGTTGGAGCAACTCGATGTGAAGACCACCTTTCTGCATGGAGAACTTGATGAGAAAATTTATATGCAGCAGCGTGAGGGGTTCAGAGTTGAAGAGAAATAGACTTTGGTGTGCAGGTTGAAGAAATCGTTGTACAGGTTGAAGCAGTCACCCAGGCAGTGGTACAAATGGTTCGATAGCTTCTTGATGGGAGTAGTCTCGAGAGGAGCATCAAGGATCAATGTGTGTATGTTCGCACACTTGAGAATGGCTTGAAGATTTACTTGTTGCTCTATGTGGACGACATGCTAATTGCTTCTAATAGCATGGCGAAGGTGGAGAAGCTAGGACAAGAATTCAACATGAAGGATTTGGGGCCCGCTAAGAAGATTCTCGGAATAGAGATTGTTCGAGATCGGAAGAAGCATGAACTTGGATTGTCACAGAAGGGATATATTCAGAAGGTACTAGCCCGATTTGGGATGGATAGTGTGAAGCCCGTGACGACACCTTTGGGAGCTCATTTTTAGCTGTTGGCGAGTCAGTTGCCAAGCACCGATGAGGAGAAGACTTACATGTCTCAAGTGCCATATGCAAGTGCAGTAGGAAGCTTGATGTATATGATGGTTTGCACGCGTCTAGATATTGCACAGGCCGTGGGAGTGGTTAGCAGGTATATGGCTAATCCCGGCAAGGAGCATTGGCAGGCCGTCAAGTGGATTCTGAGATATCTGCGAGGCACAACGAGTGTCGGGATCCTCTATGGGAGATGAGACGGAAAGGTGCCGACATGTTATTGTGATAGAGACTATGCAGGTGATAGAGACAATGGCGATCTACCACGGGGTATGTGTTCAGTTTGGGCACTGCCGCGGTATCGTGGAGGTCGGTCTTACAGTCTGTGGTTACGCTATCAACCACAGAGGCCGAGTTGATTGCAGCGGTGGAAGCTGTGAAGGAGGCCAAGTATTTGAAGAGTCTGTTGAGAGATTTGGGGGTGCCGTAGAGTTCGTCACATGTACATTGTGACAACCAAAGTGCCATTCATCTGGCAAAGCACCCGGCATACATTTCGAGGACGAAGCATATTGAGGTGCACGATTCCTTCCTTGAGTTGGAGAAGAAGGAGATAGAGCTTCAGAAGATCCCGACTGATTTGAACCACACAAACATGTTTACCAAGCCAGTTCCCGCCGTCAAGCTCCAGGTTTGCTTGGAGCTGATTTCTTTGTTGGCTTAGGTGGCGCCAGAGGGCGCAGTTTCTGAGACGATGATGATTCTAGAGAGAGGGTCATGGCGCGCAACGTGAAGATGCCTGAGTCAGTGGTGATGAGATTTGAATCAAGGTAGAGTGTTGTTTTTTTGTGATTCAAACTTATCGGTGTTTATTTTTCTAGGCTGCTCGGTCGAGCAACAGGCTGCTCGGTCGAGCAGCAGGCCACTTGGACCGAGCAGTTCGTCGACTCGACAAATAGAGAGCTGGGATGTTTTTCCTTGAAGAGGCTACTGTCATACTCGGGCCGAGCAGCATGTCTACTCGACCGATTGGACTTGACTCGACCTTGGAGCACGACCGAGTCGATCGAGTCGGATACGTCGCTTCTTCGTGCTCGACCAAGCAGGCGGTTGACTCGGTCGAGCTGTTTGGGCCCACACGCATCATTCGACGGCCTGGATGTTGTTTCTCTCCGTTCGTTTGGGTTTGTACTTAACCTATCGATGTTTTAGATTGGGTTAAGCCATCATCTTGAATTTGTAAGCCTCTGGCTACCCCATTGGAGATTGAAGAGAGTTTTAGGGTTTGTTTTCTTAAGAGAAATGTTTGATTTTTCCCTTCTCTCATTCTTCCATTGATTTCTTCCTCTTGAGTGGATTCGTGAGGGCTTGCTCCGTTGGCAAGTTATTACTCACGCGTGAGGGAGCGCTTTGTAACCCTAATTGTTTGGTTCCCTCTACTAGTGGAATCGTCTCGGATTGGATTGTTGGACGTATGTTGTTTACAACCGAACCAGGGTAAATTCTTTTGTGTCTGCGTTTGATTTATTGTTGTTGTGATTCGTTTGCTACTTTCTATTGCAAGGTCATTTGGGATTATTGTTGGGTCCTTGGGATTAGATTTTTGCTAGCCAAATATTCCTGATCAGTTTATTAAAGTTGGTTTACGCATTGATCTTAAGGCGTTTCGGATTTTTCCCCCAACACATACAACATCGGCCCAACAGCCCGAGGGCCCAAATAGGAGGCCAACTGCCTCTCCAGTTAAGACGATAGCTCAGCTAGCCGTTAGGCCCCGACCTTTAAAGGGTCGGCTCATAATGGCAGACATCAACGATCGACAGTTAAACTCACCATCATGGTCGACAGCTCATGCGAGAGTTCATGCCAATACAATAAAACGCCTTCAATGCTCGGCCGTTAACTGAAAACGACACTCCAAAGGTCCATCGCCTATAAGTAATCCCTCGATCAACGAGAGAGGGTGAATTCTTCTGACTCCACATTCTTACTCTCTGACATCCACAAAAGTAAGGTGCTCCTAACCTTGGCATCTGCTCCACCTTGTACATTTCCTTCTTAGCTCGACGCGATAGCTAGCGGATGACCTCCAAACATGTCGAAACTAGCTATCCAGAGTCTCCTTGAGTCATCTGTTGACTTCAACTTCAAAGGAGATTGGTCGAAAACCAGATCCGACCCCCCAGGTGAGCTCTTTGTGTTGCAGACATCTAGGAGATAGCTCGGACCCAACTCCAATAGATTGGATTGGGACCCGTTCAGCACATGGTCAGTTCGCCCAGAGCCTAATCAGCTGTGCACACCATCCCAAGTCTACAGCTTCGACTAAATCTTCTTCCAACTATCTCTATGGCATGTAAACACTTTCCATTTTATTTGTGTCACTTGCGAATCAACATAGGCAAAATAAAAGGTCTGAATGAGCAAATATAATATATTTTACCCTTTTTCTTTTGTCCCCGATTATCATGCTAGAGGATAGAGATCTGCAGCTACCTCCGGGCACGTGACCGTTGGTTGGCGGGCTGCCACGTTTTGGAAAGAAACAAAAAAGGCTTCGTCCCCCAACGACTTTGAATTGTCTGATTTCTGTGGAAATTTAAGAGATTTAATTAAAGATCATGTGAATATATGACAAAGGAGTATAAATGCAAGGGGAATGGGCTGGCATTTTCATTCCGCCATCGTTGCCTCTTTAAGCTTTCATCTAATTCACTATAGCAGCTGATCATCATGGGCTCTAACGACGTGGTCATCCCCAAGAATCTGCTGCGCAACGATGCGATTCATGATGTGAGTGCTTAAACTTGTTCTTGATCATCTCCTTCCTGAATAATGATCGTATCTCTACTTTAATTGTTCATCTCCTTAGTTAATTACTGGCACTGTATTTTTGCTGCAGTACATATTGGATACGTATGTTTACCCAAGAGAGGACGAGATGCTGAAGAGGATAAGGGAGGAGACTTTTAAACACTGCGTGAAGCTGGGAGATGAGAGAATGTAAATAGACAAAAAGTCACATCCCATGTACTGAATGTACCCATTATTCTCAGACTTTGCGCTTCTGATGTGCGTGCAGGGCTATGATGGGCGTGCCGCCGGAGGAAGCTCAGCTTCTGTCAATCATGCTGAAGCTCATGAACGCAAAGAAAACCATAGAGCTCGGCGTGTTCACTGGCTACTCCCTCCTTGCAACAGCTCTCGCATTGCCCAAGGATGCAAAGGTGCGTGCGTTTGTTATGGTATTTTTCATGTTTAATTTCTTTCAATTTCAATGATTCTGAGTAGCTATTTTTCATGGTTAATTTACTATGGTAGATAACGGCCATCGACATGGACAGGTCTGCCTTTGAGGTAGGCCTACCGTTTATTAAGAAGGCCGGGGTGGCCGATAAGATCGATTTCATCGAGTCAGAGGCCATGCCAGTTCTTGATAAAATGATTCAGGAGGTTAGTTTTCGCCCTAGCTACTAGAATAATTTTTACCAAATCTAGATTACCATATGTGACGAAGTTTTTGATGTAGGTTAAGGGGGAAGAAGACCTGTTTGATTTTGCGTTTGTGGATGCTGACAAGCCAAGCTACGGGAAGTACCACGACCGGCTGGCGAAGCTCGTCAGGGTCGGCGGGGTGATCGCCTACGACAACACGCTTTGGTTCGGGAGCGTCGCGACTCCGGCCGAGAACTTCCCTCCCAGGATCAAGGAAGACATCGGCGCCGTGATGGAATTCAACAACAAGCTGGCTCCTGACTCTCGCTTTGAGATCACTCAGGTTTCCGTCGGCGATGGGGTGACCATCTGCAGGCGTGTTCGTTGAACTTTCAGGCTTCAGACTTCCTTCTGCTCATAATACGTTGCTTGTGTGCTAGTATTTCTTTCTGAATAATTTGGAGGCAGCCAAACTTTGTTACATCTGAGACTATTATCCAAAGTGAAAAATTGCATGATAGCAATTCAAACATCTTTCAGAATCTATTTTACTGAACGAAATTTTTCTGATCATTAAAAATAGCTATTGTTCCGACAGTGTTCTGTTTTGAGAACAGTCACATTAAAACACAGATAGATCTGTTTTGAGAACCGAAAAAGCTTACAGCTGAGCATCATTTCATATCGGGTTCCATGCCTGAATCCGAGGGATCTGGCAGCTAACCACATCGAAAAACTTTTTCAGTATTGTATGGAACTGGTATCTGAACTGTAGGAAGACCCGACTTCATATCATCTACGAAGAGGTTGAAAAGAGCTTGATTGATCCACATAACTTTCTTTACCAGCCAGAAAATATTGCCAGATAACAGACCAGAAATTAGAACTCTCAACATACTTCTCAGGATCGCACATGACGAAAAAGATGGAACATATTACCTTCGCATCGGTATTAATTAGGATCGAGTGGCACAATTACGATGCTTTCTGGATTTGAAGAATCACATAGGAAAACCAAATACTATTTCACCACCAAGATTACCTTGCCTTTCTTCGGCCTTTTTGTAGGGAGAGAGAAAATAGAAGAACATATAGTTTAACCTGTCTTTCTCATGGAGACTCCTAGGGGTATTTATAGGAATAGTGGTAAAGTTTATAACGTTAGAATCTTTAACGTTGTAAAAATGTCTCTCAATCTTTTAATATTTACATTTTATCTCCTGTATTAATCCCGTCATCCAATTCCAACATCTCTCACTCGCACATGATGAGATTGTTGTTACAGAAACAACATGCAAAGAAGACTTTTTCATACTGGGTAACTTGGTTGTGCGACCTGTTTACGGGTGTTTTCTCACCGCTGCTCGTTGACCGTCGGCTGTATGGTCAACGTGGTCAAGGGGCCGACTTGGGGGTCCCTTGGGTTCGCCGAGCCTGCTTGTTCTCGACGTTGGAGAGCTGAGGGGAAGCATCGGCTCGGTATGTTGCACTCGGCCTCGGTCGGATCCGCGTCGAGAGGTAGCCTCGGCGCCTTGCAAGTGGGATGATGCCTGAGCAGCCGTCCTCCCGACGACTGCGATGGGGGTAGCCGACCGACGCTGAGGGGTAGCCTCGGCGCCTCTGAAGTCTTCTTCCTGGACAGATGAGGAAACTCGTCAGGGAGGCCGGACCTAGGTTCCGGTCAAATCCCCTCCGATGCCTAAGTCAGATCAGGGTCTGAAAGGGTACTCGGCGGGGGAGATCCGGCTTGCAAGGAAGCCGGAACGTCAACCCAGGCGGCGCGAGTAAAACAGGGAGGGAGGAATATGGAGTGGCGAAAGCCTAGGTCGTTGATGGAGTACCTCTCGGTTGATTACCTGAGTTTCGATCCCCCTCTCCGTCGTCCTGGCCTTCTCCCTTATAGGGTCTTCCGTCATTGCCCTACGTCCTGCCTCCTCTCACGTCCTCACGATCCGCCTCCGCCTCCTCCCACTCGTGCGTAGTGGAGGGGTGGCCCATTAACGGGTCCGTTAATGGCCATCATGGGATCGCGGATTCAGGGGTCGGTTAATCCGGCCGAATGGGGGCTAGCCGGGTGCCCCCGAGGGCGAAGTGGCTGGCTGGGCCTTCAGCCCCGTCCGTGGGCCCCCTTCGGGCGGGCCCGCCTTCTCTAGTGGGCTTCTTCTTTGAGGTCGGGCTGTGGGCCGTCGTAATTCGGGCTCATTGATATTAGTCGTAACAATTGCCCCCATCGCCCGGACCGTTCGGCTTCCGTCGGTTCGGTTCGGGTGATGTGACTCTTTCATGATCCGACGGGTGCGTCAGTGAGGCTTCGCTATTAAATGGATGTCATTATTACCGCTCCGTTTGAACTTCCGCTGGTGCAGTTTTCGAAGCATCGCCGCCGTTTTGATGTCGCCACGCGCTCTCCCCTGACGGTTCAGATCCCTCATTCGCCCTCTATATATACGTTCCAATCCCTCGAGCTTCAATTCTTTCGCACTCATTCCTTCTTGACCTCTGTTCTGCTAGCTTCTTCTTCCCGGCATTTGTCTTCTTTTCAGCTCTTATCAAGGTAATTCTTCTTCTCTTTAACTCGGATTATGGCCATGCTTAGAATAGGTGATATTCGCCCTGGCGGACCGGTGCCGGGTCCCGATCGTGCCCATCCTTCGGGGCTCCAAGCTCCTTCGCCGTCCCCGGGGATCCCGGACAAAGGGAAAGGAAATCTTTTTCCGGATCCCGTTAGGGACGATGTGGCCTCGTCTTCCAAGCGATTAGGCATCCCTCCATCGATCCTCCAGTCGTCATCCATGGCCCCTTTCTTAGTCACTAGGGAAATACGAGAGAGGTTCTTATGTCATCCTTATGACGTCCGGATTCCCTTTGGAGACGAGCGGATCTGCTTCCCGCGGAGCAACGAGGTCGGCGTCTACGTCGAGATGTTTCATCTGGGGCTCCGCTTCCCCCTCCATCCTTTTATTATCCAATTCACAGATTCCTTGAAAGTCTCCCTGTGCCAGCTAACGCCATCCTCTGTCGCGGTGCCGACTGGGTTCATTACGCTTTGTATCACTCACGGCCTGGAGCCGTCTCTCTCCCTCCTCTTCTACTTTTACCGGATCCAGACGGTTGGCCACGGCTCTTGGCTACACCTCCGAGCCCGTGCGGGGCGAGTGTGCCAGCTCGGTCAGCCCCCTTGGTCGGGGAACTAGGACTCTAGCTTTGTTTTCGTTGTCTTTCCCCGGGTCTCGGTGATCTTGACAGGTTGGGGGAGTTCGTAACATACCGACAGGGCGGCAACCCTATCCGAGGCCGAGCAGGCCGCGGTCCGCCTTATATCGTCACTTTCTCTTAAGGAGAGGTCGGTCTGGCATTTGCTGGACGACCTGCTTCTTAAGTGCACTCTGTGGTCCCCCGGTTAGTTGTCTCCCTTCCTTCCGTTTAACCTCTGGCTCACCCTGATTTCGCTTCCTCTCGCAGGGATGGCTGGCCGTGAATTCACCCACGATGTCGATGAGCTTATTCGCCTGGGATCTCACCGGGGCCGCGGGAGCTCTTCCGGACGGGCACCTCGCCGCTCTATAGATGAAGAGTTGCGCCGGTCTGAGCCTCCTTCGGGAAGGATTGAGGCCAGGTCTCCCCCACGGGTCGCACCAGGTGCCCCCGGAGGAGAAGTCACCGGGGTTGACCCCCTCCTTGTTGAGGGTTCCGGATCAGCTCCTCGGCTTTCCACGGGCGGGAGTCGCAAGCGCTCTCCCCCAGTTATCGCTGGCCCCGACAGGAAGAAGTCGCGGAAGAACGGTGGGCGCGCCGCTTCTCCGGCTCCCACCGTCGCGCCGATGGATCCCGGCAAGGCAGTCGCGTCGACCATTTCGGCCGACCCTGCCGCTCACACCATCGTCACTCCCTCGGCTACCCCCTCGGTCTTGGGGGCTTTCTGTGTCCTGCCGAGCGCCTCAGCAGGCCCCGCTGATCCCTCTGGGGACTTGGTGCCCTTTGATATGGCTCTGGCGAGTCGACCGGCGGCGGACTCCGTCCTTCCGGGGGACCGTTCCCTCTTGGAGTTGTCCCCTGTGGACATATTGTCTAATTCTCTAGTCGATCATCTCCGACAGGTTCGAATTCCTGCTGTTTTCGGACAGTTGCTTTGCCCTTCGTTCTTCCTCGGTATAACCCCCCTCTCTTTCATTTGCAGGCCACAGCGATGGCTGTTGAGGTGCAACGCCGGACGACCCAGTTGAGAAGCCTCGAGGATTCCCTAAATCGGGAACGCGCCCGGGCTGGGGATGCTGACGTAGCCCTTCAGGGTGCCCGCATGGAAGTTCGGCAGCAACGCCATCGTGCCGACGAACTCGAGTCTTAAGTACATGATCTCAAGCGAAAGCTTGTGGATGTCCATGACGTGAGCCGGGAAGCGGAAGAGAAGTTCCGTCGGGAGAGGGAGGATCTCTGGGGCCAACTCGCTGAGCTGCGTCGGAGGCTCCGTTTTGCCGAGGAGGCTGAGAAGGGCGTCGACACGGCCATAAGGCCGAAGATCGCATCGGTCCTGAGGGAGGTCTTCGGGACTTACGAGGACCTCCTTGCCCCTCGCATAGTGGAGGTCGTCAGGGAGTCATTCCGGCAGTTTGCGGAGCTCGCCCGGGCGCCGATCCTCCCTCCACCGGGGACGCCGATCCCCACTGTTCGGAGCAAGGCGAGGCCCCGGACGACGCTGTCTCTCGCGCTCCGGACCCCTGAAGAGCCCTTGTATTATGTCCTCTTTCTTGGGTGACAAATTTTGTTGTCAACAACAGTGCCCCAGGGGATGTTGCTGAGTGATATGTAACCCATACCATTAATGAAAATGATATCTTCTGGTCAATTCTTCTTGCGTCACTGGTCTCTTTTTCGGGGGTTCCCCCCTTTGGAACAGCCTTCAATGTTCCTAGATCGGACGGGCGTCTTCGCCCTCGTCTAGGGGTGTTGTCCCGTGATCGTCTGGCTTGGGATGTCGTTCTTCCCGCCGAGCCTGTCCGTTGGGGTGATTATCCTCAGCTAGGCGAGCGGGTGGGTCACTCGGTCTACGAGGGAGGTCATCCCTTGGCTTTCGGTCGGCTACCATGCTCGTCGGCTGGGGGAGTTGCCCCCAACCTTACGAGCGGGCGTGTCGCTCGGTCTACGGGGGTAAGTACCCTTCGTCTTACGACCGGGCGTCGGGATCGTCAGCTGGAGGAGTTGCCCCCAACCTTACGAGCGGGTGCTTCGCTCAGTCTGCGGGGGTGAGTACCCCTCGGCTTATGACCGGGCGTCATGCTCGTCGGCTGGGGGAGTTGCTCCCAACCTTACGAGCAGGTGCTTCGCTCAGTCCGCGGGGGTGAGTACCCCTCGGCTTACGACCGACGAAGGAGATTTGTCCGGTGGCGAGGGGAGTGGCCCCCCGGCTTACGGCTGACGAAGGGGATTCGTTCGGTGACGAGGGGAGTGGCCCCTCGGCTTACGGCCGACGAAGGAGATTTGTCCGGTGGCGAGGGGAGTTGCCCCTCGGCTTACGGTCGACGAAGGAGATTCGTTCGGTGGCGAGGGGAGTTGCCCCTCGGCTTACGGCCAACGAAGGAGATTTGTCCGGTGGCAAGGGGAGTGGCCCCTCGGCTTACGGCCGACGAAGGAGATTCGTTCGGTGGCAGGGAAAGTGGCCCCTCGGCTTACGGCCGACGAAGGAGGTTCGTTCGGTGGCGGGGAGAGTGGCCCCTCGGCTTACGACCGACGAAGGAGATTCGTTCGGTGGCGAGGGGAGTGGCCCCTCGGCTTACGGCCGACGAAGGAGATTCGTTTGGTGGCGAGGGGAGTGGTCCCTCGGCTTACGACCGACGAAGGAGATTCGTTCGGTGGCGAGGGGAGTGGCCCCTCGGCTTACGGCCGACGAAGGAGATTCGTTCGGTTGCGAGGGGAGTGGTCCCTCGGCTTACGGCCGACAAAGGAGATTCGTTCGGTGGCGAGGGGAGTGGCCCCTCGGCTACGGCCGACGAAGGAGATTTGTTCGGTGGCGAGGGGAGTTGCCCCTCGGCTTACGGCCGACGAAGAAGTGGGCAGTTGTGATTCGGGTTGGTCCATATTAGCCGGACCGCGGTTGCCTTGATCGAGTCTTCCTTCGTGTACTGAATTGTCTGCTCAAAAACAGGTGATAGAATTTGCACTGACAGTGTATGCCTTCATTTCCGTGAGACAATACATTTGGAGTAATGAAAAAAAGGAAAAGGCAACAAGACACATGGGAGGTTCTGGCAGGGTAGCCCTCCCCTGGTGGAGCGGCGGCTGTTTACTCTATCTCCTCACTCGATGATATGCGTGACTGTCTGGACAGCGTTCACCCCTTTTCCCCTGTCCTGCTGTTTGGACGTTCCTTCTCCCGAGGCGGGGTCGTTGGCGGAGTTCCTCAGGTGCCCCCGGCTCACAAGCTTCTCGATGTCTTTCTTCAAGTGCCAACCGTCGTCGGTATCGTGGCCGTTATCTTTGTGGTACTTGCAGTATTTCTCTTCATCCCTCCTGCCTCTCCTCGTCCTTTGGGGAGGTCGGCTCGTATGTCCTTCCTTCTGGGCTTGCGCTAGGATCACGTCCGGGTCGGTGGTCACCGAGGAATGCCGGGCTCTTCCCTCCGTGGTCTTCCTCTGGCCCTCTTCTCTTGTCGATGCTCCTCCGTCCCGCGACGCTCGTTCTCGTCGCGCTTGGTCCCGTGCCTGGTCTTACCCTCATCCACGGCCAGGGCCTCTTCTGTCAGCATGAAGCGCTCTGCTCGGGCCATAATTCTGGCGAGGTCCTTCGGTGGGTCGCTGTGTAGCGATTTCTTCAATCCCCTATGTCGTAGCCCCTTTTTCAGGGCCGCCTTTACCACCAGCTCGGGGCAGCTATCCACGCTCAATCGCTCCACGTTGAAGCGACACATGAAGTGCCTCAGCGACTTGGCCGGTCCCTGCACCACATTGAACAAGTGTTTCGAGTCGGGTTTTACCTGCCGCCTGGCCATAAACTGCTTACAGAACAACTGGGTGAGTTCCTCGAAACTGTCTATCGACCGACCGGGCAGGCTGAGGTACCAGGTCCAAGCAGCCCCCCGTAGGGTGGAGTAGAATCCCCTGCAGAGCAGGGTGTCATCAGCCCCCTGGAACGTCATGACCCCTTCGTAATCCATCACATGGTCTGCGGGGTCGCTAACGCCGTTGTATTTCTCCAGCGTTGGTACCTTGAAGTTTGCGGGTATCCATACCTCGGTTATCCTCCGAGTCAGGGGGCATCGTTCTCCACTGATGCACCCGGGTCGCTCTCCCTCGCCCGACTCCGTGCCGTTCAGCTGCAACGAGGGGGCCGACGGAAGCTTGACCTCCTCTTGGGTCCTTGCCAGCTTGGGTGCCGGGCTCGATCGGTGCGAACGTTCCTTCCGGCTCTTCTGGTGGTGGGCCTTTGCCCGTTGGCTGCCTCGGCTCTGGTAAGACCAGACGCTCGCTGATCGGCGATCATCCCGCCTACGTTTGTGCGACCCCGGACGTGCGGACGAGGCCGTCCTTGAGATGTCGCCCGTCCGCTCCGAGTTCCCCCCATTTCCCTCTCTGAGTGAGGTGGGAGTGGGAGATCGCTCCGGGGAAAAACCGGGCATGGTGAACCTCCTTTCCGTGTTCTGCACTCCTTTTCCGTGGTCGGCAACCACGTCAGAATGAAGAGGTCGGCGATCCTCTTCCTGGCGGGAGGCCCGTCCCTCCCCACCCTCAAGGGTGGGAGTGCTGCTAACGAGCTGCTGAATCGTTGCGACTAAAGTTTGGATGTTGGCGTTGGTATCCTGCGCGTAGGCTCGGAGTTGCCCTTGCATAGCCAACTGGGCGTTGTCGGTTCCCCCGGCAGTGCTGCCATTCGGGGTCTCGATGGGGGCGTGGTACACGCCCTCCTCTGGGATGGGTGGCATGAGCCCTAGGCCATTGCTGATTGGTTCCATCTTGGTGGTTTGACGTGGGTGTTAGTTCGTTCCCACAGACGGCGCCAGATGTTTACGGGTGTTTTCTCACCACTGCTCGTTGACCGTCGGCTGTATGGTCAACGTGGTCAAGGGGCCGACTTGGGGGTCCCTTGGGTTCTCTGAGCCTACTTGTTCTCGGCGTTGGAGAGCTGAGGGGAAGCCTCGTCTCGGTATGTCGCGCTCGGCCTCGGTCGGATCCGCATCGAGGGGTAGCCTCGGCGCCTTGCAAGTGGGATGATGCCTGAGCAGCCGTCCTCTCGACGACTGCGATGGGGGTAGCCGACCGACGCTGAGGGGTAGCCTCGGCACCTCGGAAGTCTTCTTCCTGGGCAGATGAGGAAACTTGTCAGGGAGGCCGGACCTAGGTTCCGGCCAAATCCCCTCCGATGCCTAAGTCAGATCAGGGTCTGAAAGGGTACTCGGCGGGGGAGATCCGGCTTGCAAGGAAGCGGAACGTCAACCCAGGCGGCGCGAGTAAAATAGGGAGGGAGGAATATGGAGTGGCGAAAGCCTAGGTCGTTGATGGAGTACCTCTCGGTTGATTACCTGAGTTTCGATCCCCCTCTCCGTCGTCCTGGCCTTCCCCTTATAGGGTCTTCCGTCATTGCCCTACGTCCTGCCTCCTCTCACGTCCTCACGATCTGCCTCCGCCTCCTCCCACTCGTGCGTAGTGGAGGGGTGGCCCATTAACGGGTCCGTTAATGGCCATCATGGGATCGCGGATTCAGGGAGGCGGTTAATCCGGCCGAATGGGGGCTAGCCGGGTGCCCCCGAGGGCGAAGTGGCTAGGCCTTCAGCCCCGTCCGTGGGCCCCCTTCGGGCGGGCCCGCCTTCTCTAGTGGGCTTCTTCTTTTGAGGTCGGGCCGTGGGCCGTCGTAATTCGGGCTCGTTGATATTAGTCGTAACACGACCCATAAGCGAACATAGTCAATCTTATTGTGCACTGGTTAGAGATACACAATTGCCCTCTTTGTAATTTAAGCCTCTAAAGTTTCTATGTCGCTTATAATATCTCAGGTCTAGTTTGTTGTATCAATTTAAGTATTCATAATCTCTCTTTTATTTTCTATTTAAGAAATATTTAAACACTTTCATATTGATGTCTCTTTATCACACAGATTGGCCGGCCTGTGAGATCATCAAACTTGATATCAACAAACTTAGCCTTTTCATTGCAATCAATATTCTGAGTCTCAACTCAGCTGCTTTCCTCGACATATCCTTTTAGACCGAATCAATCGTGGTCATAAGAAATTATATGCTAAAGTAACTATCATCAAGATTGAGATTTCGAATACTAAGATATGTAGAACATAAGATTGAGTCCCTAATAAGATATTGAAAGATATGTTCTACAAGATCTTAAGGAGCTCAGCTTCTTAATGTAGCTTGAGTCCTTCATCTTCATGCATTTGATTCTTAAACTTCATTTGCCTTGAACGAGCTTCCTTCACACTTCATTTTAATCATGTTCTCTCAGTTTGGTAATCTTCAAGTCTTTTGAGCACTTTACATGAATTTGATGAATTTCTCTTTTTTATGGTTTTGAACTCAATGCTTGATGCGAGCTTTTATCCTACACACTCAATAATTACCATTAGTACCCATCATTTCCTTAATCATCATCAAAACTATATTAGAGATGTCTCAATATCTAACAGTAAGCAGAGAGCAGATTCTTAGAAAATTTAGAAGCGTGTAAAACATTTTTTAAATGGATGACAGAATATGGAGAGAAGATAGAACCTGATCCAATGTTGGCAATTTTGGTACTTGCACCTATGCCAACAAGAATTCGTTTGTTACCCTCATAAGGCGTCAGCATCTCCAACTGAGAGATATCAGACGTGATGTGGTCGGTTGCTCCGCTATCGAGGTACCAATTAGCAAGCTCAGGCGGGACATGATTAGACGCATATGCTTTCGTCGAAGGGACGTGTTCTGCCAGAAAGTAGCAGTTAAGTGTGTGATGATTTTTTTATAACACACTTGACATGGAATGAGTTTTCCAAAAGAAGTGACGGGTATCCATCATCGGAAGTTAGTCGATCCGTGGTGAGATTGGAGACCATGACCGTATGCATGGCGGTGGCCATGTCTGCCTCACACCGTGCCTACAAAGGGGTGCCTGGACAGATGCGTTGGTTAGTTATAGGTGGTGTGCCTGAGAAGCCCCTACTAAGCCCATTCCCACAAGCACTGAAAGATGATCCACGTGCATCGCAGAGGCATCTGTATTGACTACAACTGTCAATACACCTGAAGTCAGAGAAGAGAGTGGTTGACGTAGCTGTAGAGGGAGAGGTTGCACTGCATCGGAGTTTCATGTTCGCATCCTTGGAGATTAGGCTACTTCATAGCTCTTCAATGGTGTATGGTTTCTTTTGATTTTGTGTCATAACGCAAAATGCGTCGTATGAGGGAGGAAGATCATAAAGAGTTTACCGGATCACCTGCTTCCCAAAACCATGCCAAGAGTCGAATTAGAGAGAGTAGCTTGAATACACATGTACAAGTGTTGATCTATAATCAACCATTGGTGATATTTAATATTTGGGATGGGTGGGAGCTGAGTAGCCACCGTGCCTGCAGGATCTGGAATGGTTAAAGGAGGCGTCGGAGTCGTACCGTTGATGTAGCCATAGAAGCTGTGCACGCTGAGAACGCACACAACCCGAGAGTGTCATATGATGTAGTTGGTGGAATCAAGTCAGGTGATGACAATGGTGGGAAATTTGGAAATTAGGAACTTGACATTGGGTGATATTGGCCCCATGGGAGAATTGATAGAGAAATGTAGGATCAAGCTGCCGTGAGGCAAAGATGCTCTGGTACCATGATGAAATATATGACTGGGTAAGGAGAAAGAAGCAACAAGTTTTCATTTCACTTGTACAGATTAAATATACAAACCTTCATGGGTAGATTAGTAATTTACACGATGATAAGTATCTAGTTTAGTTGGAAATTCTTAATTGAGTATCATATTTAGAAGATTTGGTGGAATTAATTGCTTGAAAACTAGATTGGAAGGAATTTGATTTAGTTGATGGATGTCAGATATGGAGAAGATTTGTTGTACTTTCCTTATAGATACAACTTGTCTCATATGGAAATAACAAGGGAATTGCTACACGCACATATCATTTTACTCTGTGCACGACCGGTCTACATTTTACTCTGCGCACATACCAATTAAATATTATTATTTAAGTTTTTTCTCAACGTACAACCGGGAATATCGAAAATGCCCATAAGCCAAAACACCTTGTTTCTATAAGAAACCAAAAAGTCGATTGGGTAGAAAATTTTTAGGTCACTGGACGGAGAAGCGAAAGAGAATCCATAGAGTTCTTCCGCATGGGTTGTGATCAGATCTTGCATGGCAAAATTGCTTACCGACCCAAATCTGAGAGCATCATGGGTTGTGACTGGATCTTACATGAAAATGTTCCGATTCATGGGTTCCATTTTGGGTTATTTGTTGTAATTATAGGGTATGTGCAGATTGCAAATTATGGAATCTCTGGTAGTTGTGATCATACATGAATTTTGAATTTTGAAATCCATTGATTAAAAATAATCATTGATTACAACCAGGGGCAGAACCAGGATTAGATGACCGGATGGGTGGCCAAGCGGCATTGCAAGAAGGTATACAAATTGCATTCGTAAATTACATAGATGCGATGGTGTTCAAGTTGACGAGTTCAAAGAGATAAATGTGTTTTTCCATTATGTTTAAGTATATTTGAGGTGAAGCAGTGAACAAAAAAGTAGATATGAAATTCATTGCTTAGGCCCAAATGTAACGTATGTGTGAGGGATCGAGTAAGAAAGTCGAACACAAAAACAAGTTTTAATTGCATGAGAACGAAAATAAGTAACGAAGATTCAAACCGAATTATTTTAAATAAGCAGCAAATTTTCACATAATTTATTAAACATAAAATCGTTCACATGTTAACGAAGATATGAACGAGAAACTGACGCTAATTACACCGTTAATTTGTAAAACATAAATTTTTTTAAAATATAATCTTTGGGACTTGCCAAGAATTAATTAATCGTTTAAATTTACGGGAATGGGAGAAGCGTGTTTAGTAACTAAATATTTTAGGTAGATTAAGTTAACCATGACAATTTAAAAACTCTAATTAGAGACCACAACGTTTACTTGTGTGATCAGAAAATTCTCTGTATTACAATAGCTTTTGTGAGAATTTAAGCTTAAACTAAGATATATTTTTGTTTAGACGTTTTTCTTTTATCAATCAGATGCTGACTCTGCTATGCTATAACTAAAACATAAAAAACTGGCATAATGTCAAACAAAAATTTAAGAACTTTAACAACACGCAAGGATCGAACTCATAACCTTTTGCTTGGAGAGGAAACACACAACCACCATGCTAAAGAAAGAATTGCGTTAAAAAAGATTAAATTTATTTATTGTCACGACCCGCTCCCTGAAATGGAGGCGAGACGTGAAAAGGTCCGCACGGGAGTGGAGCTGTGAAGCCCCAAACCCGATAAGCGTCCACAATACATAAACAGGTCCCTGTAACCACAACAGAATAACAATAATAACGCAAGGAGAGACTGAAATAAAATTCCACATCTCATAAATTGTCCAACATCAAAATAAGTTCAACATCCAGAAAAGCCATCAGGCTAAAAGAAAAGAGTCTAAGGCCCAGAACAAGGCCAACAAAAGCAACAACGACAAAGCAAGGTATAGGTGCTACGCACCGATAACAAACAACTGTCTAACAAAAGTAAAACACAACGGAGACACTAGGACTGGGCCCAGTGTCCACGTACTCCCCGCCAAACACGGGCTCGGGCTCGGCGACAGCAAACACCTCGTCCTCAACAAGGTACTCGGGCTCGGGATCTAACATGTGTCACCCAAAAGAGTAAAGGGGCACATGTCAGCAAGTCTAAAAGACTTGGGCAAGGAAACTGAAAGTAAGGCAACTAGCAACCTAGCAGTTTAGTATGATGCATGGCATGGCAGTTATAACATGAGTGCACAATTTAAAACATGGCAAGACAGTTTGTACAAGAGAACAATCATCGGGACAAGACAAGACAAGACAAGAGTAGCCACGCTACTATCAATCTCAATCAATTCACATTGTTGGTGTTTACGCCCTTCGCTGAATGGTAAACATTCAGACCGATCGGCACTAAACACGATTCACATTTCACGGTTGTTTTGTAGATGTTTGCGACCTTCGCTGAATGGCTAGCATGTCAGTCCGATCGGCCCCAAACACTACCCCACCCCAAAGAGTTTACGCCTTACAACTGCAGTTGTTGATCAAACAGACTCCCAGTTGCCTGGCCGCTTAACCCTTACCCCACCCCGCGCTAAACAAGCCAGGGTCCCTGAACATGAGCCCAGCAAGTGAGCCAGGGTTGCCCCGCACGAGAGCTTGTTTCTTAGTTCACAATTCAATATATCGAGCGTTGGGGTTTCCAACTACATGGCTCGCTTCTGGAACACGAGCCAGGTAACACAAGTAGTGTAGCAAGGCTACGCAATCACGGGATCACCAAAACAATGCAATGACATGACATTTAATTTGCGTACCGTTAATGGAAAGTAAACATGACATGGTATTTGTGCAACATGCTAAATGTCGGAATTAGCTTCGTTGTCAAGCTAATTCCCCAATTTGCGCCTAGGCGAGTATCATTTCGTCGCCTAGCCTCTTTTACGCCTATAACAAGAAAATGGCCTAAAACATGGCCTAAACCCTAAGTGGCAAGTTTCACTTGCCTAGCACCGGGGATGACGATCAACCTCGTCACACGGATGCTATCTATGAGGAAATCGCTGTTTAGGGGGAAACAAACACCAAACACATGAAATTAATTAGGGTTTCATAAAAATATAGATAAGTTAAGAAAACAACGGTAGATCGATTTCTTACCGAGAGGAGACGGAAGGAACACTCCGGGGAACCCTAGGATCAAATCTGGAAGAGATTGGAGAAGTTTGGGGAAACTAGGGTTTTGGGGGATTTGGGGATTTTGATGGGTTTTGATGGAGATTTGGGGAAGATGAGGGGTAGATAGAGTAGATGGATGGATTGGATGAAGGTTTTAGGGCTTGGAATGAAGAAATGGAGCTTGGAGGAAGATGGGGGCTGAAGGGGGAAGTTTTTAGGGTTTTGGGTCATGTTGGAGAAGAAGAAGTCGAATGGGTAGGGTTTAAATAGGCTAGGCTGGCGGCTGCCCAGAAATTAGGGTTTTAACACTGGTTAGTCGGTCAAAGAGCAACCACTGACCGACTAGTTTGGCAACTAGTCGGTCGGTCGACCAACGCAGACCGACTAAGTGCAAACAGTAACTCCTGAACGAAAATGGGATTGTAGAGTTAGTCGGTCCATGAACAAGTACTGACCGACTAGTTTAGCATCTAGTCGGTCGATGAACGTTCTTAGACCGACTAAGAGTAAACAGTAACTCCTGAGAAATTTAGAAAGCTAACTAGTCGGTCCAAGAAGGATTGCCGACCGACTGGATCGTCATCTAGTCGGTCGGTGGCCCTTCTTACACCGGCTAATGAGCACCAAAAGTACCGATACGGAGCGCGGGGCCCCGGGATCGATTCCTAAGACTCCTAGGCTTGATCTAATAGTTAGATACGACCGTTATGAAGTCCGTCACGAGTGACATACTTCGAAATCGACGATCCTAGGGAAGAAACGAGAAAATACGACGAATCGATCGAAAATGAAAGCTACGGAGACGAAAACCACGCATGAGGAGAAAATCCACCAAAACATATATTTTAATATAGACAATCCAATCGCACGAAAACCAGTCGTTACATCCTACCCACCTTAGAATAAAGTCCGTCCTCGGACTTTCTAACTATAGCTATATCTAATCACCCTAGTAATTACCCTCAATCAATATCACATCACAATTTCAACCAAGTACATTTATTTCAAGTGCTTATATATATATATACCCTAGGTAATCAATTATTAACACCACGGAAGTAAATATATATTCACGCACATAGTACTATTATACTTATTATAATCAAACAACTCCATTCACGTATTCAAATCATTCATATGGCAAGTACATTCCATATAGCTACAAAACACTTATTACACACTATGTGAAAATAACCAAGTCTCTTACTTATTTGAAAATAATTTCACACTAGAAAATACCATCGGAACTACGCGTATGAGTAACTATCTATGGACATGACAATAAGAATACTCTAATCCTTATACCTCCTAGTATACGTCAAAACAACCAACATGCGAAATCACACCATACAATTGTTAGAACAATTTCACTATATCTAACATACATTCATCATCGTTATGATTCCACCATTTACAATCATTCAAATACATGCACACATTTCACCGTATTACCACTTCATATATATATAGTCCTATAGCTATAATTACGACACGCCATACATATCATAGTCACCAAATCCTATAACTATCACATACTCACCCGTGCATGGTGCACACCCACACACGCCAATATTTCATTCATATATACACCAATCACACCACTATAAGTTTAGTACATCTACGCACCTAGTTTAGCTAGCGCACATATATATTCACGCAACCAAATCCTTAGTGAATAACTATACCACAAGACCAACTCACATAACTATATATTGGTATGGCCACCCACAATCGTGTGCGTAACACAACCGGCACAAACAATCCTGACACTATACATATATCATTCATCACTATACACTAACCACATACAATACATCAATGTACATAGAGTGTACCCACCCAGCTTGGGTGAGACTCAAAATCATAGCGGAATAATTCCATATACGTAACATAGCATCCATATATATATATATGCCAATACTAGCCAATGCATACACGTCTACCAACATAACCACATACATATTTAAACGTCAAACACCCTTAATATCTAACCAGGTAATATCACATATTTCAGCCAATTCATATATCATGATATTCTTACAAACATCAGCACACCTATAATTACAATACTCTCCCTAATAAAAGTATTTACCCATAGTCACACCCAAGCATCGTATATATATTCATACCGTATCCATCCACTTATAATTGGCACACCAATACACTTACTTCATCCATTAGTCAAGATGTGCAATAGCCGTGTATACCTCATGGTATACACGCATACGACATCCAAATAGCAAAATACCAATCAAAATTATGTTTCTACTACCATATATATATCACATATATACTCACGCAGCAATTTCATAACTACTCACGCCTACGCACAATATGTAACTACGTACGAGCACACACTCACACGTACAACACATAGGTCACATAATAGGCATGCCCACTTTAACTACACGTACACCCATTATTATCACACCCAGCATACATATAGTTTCACCAATCATATTACTTCAACCATCATAAGTATCTCCAACTATGTACACCCTATTCAGACATTCCAATACAGAATCTCATATACATAGACGCCCCTAGAGTGGCATAGCTATCCTCGCACATATCCATAAATATTAACACACTTACAATTCATAATATCACGAATAACTCTGAGTATGTATATATCACACAATAGACAACATCACCAGAAACACTAGAAGTATAAAACGGTCATATTTTGAAAAGTCGGAATTCCCTTCCGAAAAACGATATTTGAAGATCGATAAAATCAGTCGTTAGAAATAAGTTTGAGTTGAATGCTCACAATAAGAGGAAATGATTTATTGGCTTAACGGAAATCATCATGAAGGGAAACAAAGCGTTCTTACGCACATTAAGGACGTAGTTTTAGAAAATACTATACGGCAGTGATTTAATAATGTTGGCAAAAGTCTTGAAACGAAATTTAATTAACGAAAGAATTCTAAATTTATGCCAAATACTTTCAAAATCTTTAAGCCAGGAAAAATTCAAATAATCAATATTGAAACCACCTTTTAGTGCAACCGGGATTTGCCCAAAGAAACCATTTTACACAAAGCTCTTAACATACAGGCTAATGAGCCTAATACGGATATATGAAAACATTCGAAATTCAACTTAGTTTAGAAATTATTCTAAAAGCATGTGTGGTGAACGGAAAACTTAGTAGTAGGTTTGTCAAAATTTGTAATAAGCTTTAAAACCAAATTATGGAAGGTCTAGATTGTGAGAAAGTTACGAAGACGTAATTCTTTTTCCAAAAATTGTAATAGGGAAAAATGTTGAACATATCCTTGGTTGGTTGAAAGCTGAAATCATGTGTAACTTGAAAAGTGTATTAAAGGAAACGCGATGAGTCAATTGTGGCATACGTAAGATAAGGAAATTTACAAATCGAATTGGGCAAAAATAAAGATACAGTTCGGAATAAAATTTATATAAGAGGGGACAAGGTATTTTCATGGGTACGGAAGGTATAGACTGGCAAAACACAAAATGGGTTAGTATTCCAAATTTTCGACAAAGTTTTAGAGATCTTTAAGTCAACGAAGGAGCATGAAGTATAAACATATAAATATTAAAATTTCGAACGAATTTAAACTTAGGAGAAGGAAGTCGAAGGGATACCTTCAGAAA
The DNA here is from genome assembly GCA_030789695.1 of Scilla litardierei. Taxonomy (NCBI): domain Eukaryota; kingdom Viridiplantae; phylum Streptophyta; class Magnoliopsida; order Asparagales; family Asparagaceae; genus Scilla; species Scilla litardierei. The sequence continues at coordinate 143,795,287 of CM061135.1, forward strand.
GGTCAAGATTTGCAACGGAGAGGTCCGAAAATGTTTTACGGCAGTAGCTTAATATATTTCGGTGAAATTTTGAAATTCGAAGAATGAAATCCGATCAACTATAGTGTGAAAATTTAGGCCCATGCTAAATGCTTACAAGTTTTAAAAAAAACTGAAGAGAAATTTCAAATAAATATCTTTTTTTTAAAAAAAATACTTTTTAGAAAGACCCGGATTTGCCAAATAACTGATTTATACAAGACCTTAAAGTACGAGTTCAATGAACCTAGAACTGATATATGAAAATAATTGAAATCCTACTTATCTTGGAAGATATTCTAAAGTAATCAAAATAGTGGTAAGCTCTTAAAACCAAAATACGAGGAATATCGGTTAGCAAAAGATACGAGATTAAAAATTTCAACCAATAGACTTCAAAATCTACGAAGGGATTTTAACTCGATCGAATAGGAAGGAATTAAATATTTAAGGAAAAAGGGGGCCATCAAGAATTGCTTCTACACGAAGCACCAGGATGTAATGCACATTGATGCACCAGAGTCAAGAGGACTCGAGCCAGAAACGTGCAGACCCAAATCACACTCAACAACCAACCCAGCAATCAAACTCCATTCTAGCAGCATAACACATTCAAGCAACCAAACATGTTCAAACAAACAAGACTGTCAAAAAGGAAGAAGGTAACTAAACTGAGGGTTACCTGCAATAACCCCATCCACAGTCTCAGCCTCAACTACGGCCATCGGGGAAGCCCGCCTCCTCAGCGGAAAAGCCTGCCGAAAAGCCTGCCTCTGTGGGACAAGGGGTACCCCACGACCAGCGAGCTCCGGGGCTCTCTGCTGCAACGGCGAGACAGCAATAGGTGCCTTCCAAGGCTGCTTCAACCTCGGGCACTCCCTGAGAACATGGGCGGGATCTCCACAGGCAAAACATTGCCCCAAGAACTTCCTACACTGTTCCTTCTCATGACCAATCTTGCCACAACGATGGCACATCTTCCGACTCGGCCCAGCTTCCGGTGCTTGCTGCTGCGGAACTCCATCCGACGCCTTCCGCAGCCGATTTGCATGCTGAAAATCCTTCGCCGAATGAGAAGCACCACCACAAATCAAACACTGACCCAGAAAGCGTCTGCACGACCCCTTGAGGTGCCCGATCTTGCCGCAGAAATAGCAACCCTTCAGAGCAGATCCACCACCAGCGCGGGTCTGACGTCTTCTAGTCATCTAGCGCCAGAGAAACGGGCCAAAATTAGACTCAGAGCTTAATGACTCGGATGTCGAACTTAGTTTATTGGACATTCTAATATTATTATCGTTATTCCCAAAATCGCAGTTACAGAAAGACCTGCATGGGCCACCACTAAAACCTGTCACGACCCGCTTCCCTGAAATGGAGGCGAGACGTGAAAAGGTCCGCACGGGAGTGGAGCTGTGAAGCCCCAAACCCGATAAGCGTCCACAATACATAAACAGGTCCCTGTAACCACAACAGAATAACAATAATAACGCAAGGAGAGACTGAAATAAAATTCCACATCTCACAAATTGTCCAACATCAAAATAAGTTCAACATCCAGAAAAGCCACCAGGCTAAAAGAAAAGAGTCTAAGGCCCAGAACAAGGCCAACAAAAGCAACAACGACAAAGCAAGGTATAGGTGCTACGCACCGATAACAAACAACTGTCTAACAAAAGTAAAACACAACGGAGACACTAGGACTGGGCCCAGTGTCCACGTACTCCCCGCCAAACACGGGCTCGGGCTCGGCGACAGCAAACACCTCGTCCTCAACAAGGTACTCGGGCTCGGGATCTAACATGTGTCACCCAAAAGAGTAAAGGGGCACATGTCAGCAAGTCTAAAAGACTTGGGCAAGGAAACTGAAAGTAAGGCAACTAGCAACCTAGCAGTTTAGTATGATGCATGGCATGGCAGTTATAACATGAGTGCACAATTTAAAACATGGCAAGACAGTTTGTACAAGAGAACAATCATCGGGACAAGACAAGACAAGACAAGAGTAGCCACGCTACTATCAATCTCAATCAATTCACATTGTTGGTGTTTACGCCCTTCGCTGAATGGTAAACATTCAGACCGATCGGCACTAAACACGATTCACATTTCACGGTTGTTTTGTAGATGTTTGCGACCTTCGCTGAATGGCTAGCATGTCAGTCCGATCGGCCCCAAACACTACCCCACCCCAAAGAGTTTACGCCTTACAACTGCAGTTGTTGATCAAACAGACTCCCAGTTGCCTGGCCGCTTAACCCTTACCCCACCCCGCGCTAAACAAGCCAGGGTCCCTGAACATGAGCCCAGCAAGTGAGCCAGGGTTGCCCCGCACGAGAGCTTGTTTCTTAGTTCACAATTCAATATATCGAGCGTTGGGGTTTCCAACTACAGGGCTCGCTTCTGGAACACGAGCCAGGTAACACAAGTAGTGTAGCAAGGCTACGCAATCACGGGATCACCAAAACAATGCAATGACATGACATTTAATTTGCGTACCGTTAATGGAAAGTAAACATGACATGGTATTTGTGCAACATGCTAAATGTCGGAATTAGCTTCGTTGTCAAGCTAATTCCCCAATTTGCGCCTAGGCGAGTATCATTTCGTCGCCTAGCCTCTTTTACGCCTATAACAAGAAAATGGCCTAAAACATGGCCTAAACCCTAAGTGGCAAGTTTCACTTGCCTAGCACCGGGGATGACGATCAACCCGTCACACGGATGCTATCTACGAGGAAATCACTGTTTAGGGGGAAACACACACCAAACACATGAAATTAATTAGGGTTTCATAAAAATATAGATAAGTTAAGAAAACAACGGTAGATCGATTTCTTACCGAGAGGAGACGGAAGGAACACTCCGGGGAACCCTAGGATCAAATCTGGAAGAGATTGGAGAAGTTTGGGGAAACTAGGGTTTTGGGGGATTTGGGGATTTTGATGGGGTTTGATGGAGATTTGGGGAAGATGAGGGGTAGATAGAGTAGATGGATGGATTGGATGAAGGTTTTAGGGCTTGGAATGAAGAAATGGAGCTTGGAGGAAGATGGGGGCTGAAGGGGGAAGTTTTTAGGGTTTTGGGTCGTGTTGGAGAAGAAGAAGTCGAATGGGTAGGGTTTAAATAGGCTAGGCTGGCGGCTGCCCAGAAATTAGGGTTTTAACACTGGTTAGTCGGTCAAAGAGCAACCACTGACCGACTAGTTTGGCAACTAGTCGGTCGGTCGACCAACGCAGACCGACTAAGTGCAAACAGTAACTCCTGAACGAAAATGGGATTGTAGAGTTAGTCGGTCCATGAACAAGTACTGACCGACTAGTTTAGCATCTAGTCGGTCGATGAACGTTCTTAGACCGACTAAGAGTAAACAGTAACTCCTGAGAAATTTAGAAAGCTAACTAGTCGGTCCAAGAAGGATTGCCGACCGACTGGATCGTCATCTAGTCGGTCGGTGGCCCTTCTTACACCGGCTAATGAGCACCAAAAGTACCGATACGGAGCACGGGGCCCCGGGATCGATTCCTAAGACTCCTAGGCTTGATCTAATAGTTAGATACGACCGTTATGAAGTCCGTCACGAGTGACATACTTCGAAATCGACGATCCTAGGGAAGAAACGAGAAAATACGACGAATCGATCGAAAATGAAAGCTACGGAGACGAAAACCACGCATGAGGAGAAAATCCACCAAAACATATATTTTAATATAGACAATCCAATCGCACGAAAACCAGTCGTTACATTTATTAACCCTTACATTGTAGCCCTACTGCCATATATATAGATATATAAATTTTGAAATCAAACAAAAATCTTAACACCAAGCGAGGCTCGAATTCATGATTTGTTGATTGGGGGAGGGGACGCACAACCACCATGCCAAAAGAAACAATTTTGTTATTGAAGATTAACTTTATTTACTTATCCTTACAGTGCGGTCATGCTTCCCTAAATATATAGCTACATATTTTTTTGTGTTGGGGGGGAGCCCCCAAACGTAGGTCCTCCTTAAGGTGGCCATCGGGCCGGTCCGAGCATTGACCTGGCCACGGGCCGGGTCGGCCCATTTGACCTGGTGGCCCGGCCCGGCCCAACCGATGGCCAGAGCAAGAAAGCCTGGTCCGCGGCCCGTGCCGGATTTTTAATTAAAAATAAAAAAACAAAAAAAATAAAACCCCTTTAAAATTAATAAAAAATTGTGAATTTTCTTTTAAAAAATAAAAAAATATTTACACATAATATATAATATTTATACATAGCAAAAAACATTTTAAAGCTAGATTTTTTAAACATGGTATTTTATTAAAAAATTACAAATAAATAGTCTTTTTTAAGTAGATAGAAATTTAAAATTTCGAATAATAATTTGAATAACATTATATAATATATAAATATAAATAGCTGAAATATTTGATGTATCTTTGAAATATAAGAGAAAATCCTTATTTGCATAGAACTATCAAGTAACCTTATAAGTCCATAGGGTCTCCTCATCTACAGATCATTTTATAACCACCATCAATTTAAATTTTGGTAAGGGATCAAGGTTTAAGGTATGTTTGAAAATATTTAATATATTGTGTTTGCTTGCTTGCTTAAAAAAGACGGTACTTATTGTCCATTATGGCTCATTATTCAGCCATGGATAAATAGTAACTGTTATGAGCGGGCTTTTGTAGGTCCGCATGGTACCCATTAGTGTATTGGGTATCCACACATTATGTAAACTAATTCTATAAATATAAGGCTACAGGTTCTGTAGCCAATAAGCTCATAACACGTTATCAGCACGCTCACAGCTGAGCCGAACCTCTGCCGACGGACGAATCGCGACGCGAAAGGGCTTCCTTCACCAATTGTCGCTAGATCTGGAGGGTAGGATCTAGAGTTATTTTTCATCCCCTAGATCTAAAACTCTATGTGCATATGATTAGATCTATATCTGTTTAGTTAGATCTAGATTTTTTTATCTTAGATCTATATGATTGGATCAATGTTTGCTTAAATTAGATCGATTTTTTTATCTCAGATCTATATGCAAAATCAACTTTTGAATTATAACTCGACGTTTTTATCACTAAAAATCAAACTTTTACGATTAAAAACGCTGATTTGAAGACTAAAAATAGCTTTTTAATATAAAAATCCTATTTTTATGATCTTCTTCCCCAATTTTTCAAACCATAGAGGGGTTTCTTCGTCGCCACGCGGCCGACAGCCACGCTCGCGCATGAAAACCCCCCTTTGCGATGTATAACGCCACCTGAAGCGGCGACGTGCCGCTGCAGCTCCGAGCGACAGCAGGCACTGCCGCCCGAAGCGGCAGCAGCCGGCACCGCTTGGAGCGGCAGCCGACGCTGCTGCCAGCAGAGGCAGCCGGTGCTGCTGCTCGGAGAGGCAGCCTGAGCCGCTGCCGCCTCGAAAGGCAGCTGGCACAGCCACCCGAAGCGGCAGCCCGCGCTGCCTAGCTGCCCGAAGCGACGGCCCCCAGGTGTAAAACATAGTCGTCCGCATGGACTCGCACCGATCGCCTCCAAAAACCCTAACTATTGGTTTTCACCAAAAAGTTTTTTTTATCAAATTCAATTTTTCAGATATTAATTAAGATTTTCTCTTCTTTAATCCTGATTAATTATATACATAAGTCATCATCGCATCTTTTATTGGATTATTCAATTTTTTTCTACGTTTAATAATTAGGAAGATCCTGCGACCGCTCTGTCGTTAGTCAGCTAATCTAACGGCGTATGACGTTGCCCAGTGGTCCAATATATATTAAACAAAAATATTTCATTTCAATATAAAATGCATGTGATGTTGCTTTTTTTTTCATTGCATGTAGCATGAATTAGCATTTAAAAATATTAAATGCCTATGATGATTAAATGCTTGCGATGAATAAATGCATGTGATGAATAAATGCATGCTGTATTTCCTGTGATGTATGTTGATATTCTGTTGTGGTTGTGAATCGGCTATCTGTCACCATTTAATTTTCTCGCATTTTTTTTCATTTTGAGAGAAATTGTAGTGATGATTTAATTGTATAAATTCCAAGACTGGCGCACGTCCCATGAAGATGAAGATCTATTTTCAGAAGAATAGGGGACCCGTGAGGGTTCCCGAGTTGTATTTTCTATTTTATGGGACTGTATATGGATTTTATTCCTTTTAAAATGACGAGTAGCCGATCCACACAACAAATATCTGTGTCCGAAATGCAGAATTACTTGTTTTCTAATATCTAATTATTGTTCATTTTAACATTCTTAGATAAATGGAAAAAATAGCGAGCGTCGACTTCGACGTATTGGATGCTACATGCAAGAACTATCTGAGCTGGCAGTTGGATATCAAATTCCACCTGTGCTCACATGGATTGAGTTATGCCATTGCTGTAGGTGATACGATTTCTGACATATATAAAGCGAAAGCAATTATCTATATCAGACGCCATATCGATCGGACCCTGAAGGCCGAGTACCTCACTGTGGAAGACTCTTACGAGTTATGGAACACTCTTGAGGATCGATACAAACATAAAAAAGATGTTATCCTTCCTGGAGCACGATTTGAATGGGAGAACCTCCGTCTACAAGACTTTAAGTCCATTGCCGAGTACAACTCGGCACTATTCAGTATCACCTCAGGCCTGAAGTTGTGTGGTAAAAAGTGACGGAGGATGCATGTTGGAGAAAACTTATACATCCTTCCACGAGAAGGATGTCATCCTCATGCAACAGAACCGTGAATGAAAGTTCGCGAAATACTCAGAGCTTCTCTCATGCCTTCTGATGGCAGAACAGAATAGAGACCTCTTACTGGCCACCCATAACTTGTGCCCTGTCGGCACTGCACCTATGCCTGAAGCGCACAACATCTCCTCCAAGAAGAAGAAGATCAACTTCAGAGGCAAACCCCAGAAGGGAAATGCAATGAAGAAGCAGGCTAGAGGACTCCCTCCAAAGACCTACAATGAGGGGAAGAGGAAAAATGTGTGGAAGAAGAAAGACAACGGCCATACATCTGCCCCTTGGAAAGACTGGGAAGACAAATACCACAGATGTGGTATGACTGACACTGGTCCAGACATTGTCGCACTCCACGCCACCTCCAGGACTTATATAAAGCAAGCTAGAAGTCTGTTGAAACAAACCTGGTGGAGAAAGAAGACATGTCTCCAATCAGGTACATCACCGAGGACTTCTCGAACGATGACTTGCTCGACCGATACCTTATCTATTTTATTTCTGTAATCTATTGTAGTTGAAACAATTTACTTTCTAGTTGTTTGTTTTTCAGCATGTTACTTAATTTTCAGACTTTGAATGAAATTTGGTTATGTCTGTGCCTTATACTGCTATGCTTTTTCTCTCTTGCTATAGATGGATAATAAATGCCTAGTGGACAGTGCTTCTACGCACACGATCCTTCAAGATATTTGCTTTTTTCGAAGCATACACAAATACGATGGAACCGTGGATACTATTTCCGGTCCATCAGGAATAATAGAAGGATCAGGGAAAACACACTTTCTGATCCCCAATAAAACACAACTATTAATAAAAGATGCTCTTTTCTCTCCAAACTCGAACAGAAACTTGCTAAGTTTCAAAGACATCCGTTTAAATGGATACCACCCAGAAACAGTGACCAAACAAAACAAAGAATACTTGTATGTAACGACTCTTAAAAATGGTGCTAAACCATCGTTGAGCGGTTCGAGGGACTCCCGTCGGGTCTCTATCATACAAAGATTCGAGCAATGGAAGCTAATATAATTGAGCACTAGAAGTGGAAGAATCCACCAGAATTCCAACTCTGGCATAATAGACTCGAACACCTCAGGTCGGCAATGATGCACTGCATCATATCCCAAAACCTTGGTATTAACTCGAAGAGCCTGAAGCTACTTTGAAAGGGTGCATTTCCTTGTCCCCATTGTTACAAAGGGAAATTGATTACGAGACCATCTCTATTTAAAGTGGACTCAGAGTCTCCATGCTTCCTAGAGAGAATACATGGAGATATTTGCGGGCATATTCACCCCTCAAGTGGTCCATTTTGGTACGACATGGTACTGATAGACGCATCTTCCAAATGGTCATATGTGTGCCTCCTATACACCCGCAACGTAGCCTTTGCAAAGCTACTGGCACAAATCATTAAGTTGCAGGCACATTTCCCAGACAACCATATTAAGAAATTACGTCTGGACAATGCTGGGGAATTCACATCACAAGTCTTTCTAGACTACTGCCAAGCAACTGGCATTGAAGTTGAATATCATGTAGCACATGTTCACACACAAAACAGGTTAGCTGAATCTCTTATAAAGAGACTACAATGGATTGCTCGTCCATTGTTAATGCAATCCCAGTTGCCTATGACTGCTTGAGAACATGCCATCTTGCATGCTGCATCGCCAATAAGATTACGACCGTCTGGTAGTCAATCTTATTCTCCGATGCAACTCGCATATGGAACTCCACCAAATATCTCTCACTTGAGGATATTTGGATGCGCAGTTTATGTCCCAATCACACCGCTGCAGAGGACCAAGATGGGTCCTCAACGTCGTCTAGGCATCTACATAGGATTCGACTCACATCGATTATTAGATACCTGGAACCCCTAACGGGGAACGCCTTTAAGGCACGTCTAGAAGACTGTGAGTTTGACGAAAGTACTTTTCCCAAACTAGGCTTAAACTACAGAGAGGCTAGAAGCTTCAAAGTCCATTTCATGGGATACCAAAACTTTATCCCACTTTGATCCGCATACAAACCAATGTGAAGAGGAGATCCTGAAGATTCTCCAAATACAGAATACAGTTCATATTTTACCAGACAAATTCACTAACAACCAGAAGATTGTCAGATCACACGTCCCTGATGCAAACACGCCAGCTAGGATTGACATACCCAAAAATAGATGCAATCCACCTGCAGCAGAAGCAGCCGTACCTCAACAAAAGAGAGGGCAACCCCTAAGCTCCAAGGATAAATTTCCTCGAAAGAGGAGAACTCCTAGAGAAACTATAATGATACCACCACATGCTCAGCCCAGATACCTCTCTCCTCCTACAAACCCCTGAAGAGGAAAATATAGGAGAAATATCATTAAACTATGTACGTACTAGGGAGGTATTGGACAGAAAAAACACAATCATCGATGATAACTTTGCGTTCGTTATTGCTAATCACGTCACTGAATATGACGATGATATCGATCCATACTCTCTAGCAGAATGTAAACGCAGAGAGGATTGACCAAAGTGGAAGGAGGCAATAGGAGTAGAGCTAGACTCACTTTCGAAACGCAAAGTTTTTGGATCTGTAGTTCTAACACCAAAGGGTATTAAACCTGTGTGATATAAATGGGTATTCGTAAGAAAGAGAAACAAAAAAATAAGATCGTATGCTACAAAGCACGCTTTGTTGCACAAGGCTTTTCCTACCGACCAAGCATAGACGATGATGATACATATTCTCCGGTCATGGATACGATCACTTTCCGGTTCTTAATTAGCGTAACAGCTACGGAAGGCCTGGATATGCAGCTCATGGACGTTGTGACTGCATACCTATATGGCAATATAGACAAGGATATCTATATGAAACTTTCAGACGGATATAAACTTCCAACAAAAATGACAGAAAGTCCTCAGGACGTATATTCTGTCAAACTCCAAAGATCACTGTATGGTCTGAAACAATCAGGAAGAATGTGGTTTAACAGACTCACCGAATTCCTCGTGTAACACGGATTCACAACTAATGAAGTCCGCCCTGCATCTTTATAAGAGCAAAGGGAACATGATTCGTAATAATTGCCATCTACGTAGACGACTTAAACCTCATCGGATCTTCTGAAGCGATAACTGAGATATCCAAGAGACTTACACAGACTTTTGAGATGAAAGACCTTGGTAAAACCAAATTCTGCCTTGGCTTACAAATCAAACACTCAGAGGAAGAATCCTATTACATTAATCCACCTACACAAGGAAAGTGCTGAAAAACTTTCTTATGGATAAATGCCACCCGCTGAGTACACCAATGGTCGTCAGATCATTGGATGTGGATAAGGACCACTTCCAGCCGCTGGAAGAGGGGGATGAAGCACCGGATCCCGAAGTACCCTACTTAAGTGCAATTGGAGCACTCCTTTATCTGGCAAACTGCACGTTTCCCGATATAGAGTTCGCAGTTAACCTAATAGCCAGATACAGTTCAGTGCCCACAAAGTGTCACTGGAACAGAGTGAAGTACCTTCTGCGCTACCTCTAAGGGTCAGTTGACTTGGGACTATACTACAAGAAAGGCGTATCCTCCAACTTAGTTGGTTTTGCAGATGCTGGATACAGGTCTGACCCTCACACCGCAAAGTCCCAGACCGCCTTCATATTCATCTACGGTGGAACAGCCATCTCATGGAGATCAGTGAAGTAGACCTCAACATCAACCTCATCCAACCACTCCGAACTCATTGCGATCCACAAAGCCAGCAGAGAATGATTCTGGCTTCGTTCTATCATCCACCACATCCTAGTGACTACCGGCCTGAAGACGGCAGATCTTGAACCAACCACCATGTACGAAGACAATGCAGCCTGCATAGCTCAACTACGAGGTGGCTACATCAAAGGTGACATGACGAAGCACATTTTTCCCAAGATCTTCTGGACTCATGAACAACAAGAAGACAAACAGATCGACATCCAGCAGATCCAGTCTTGCAACAACCTGGCAGATCTATTTACTAAAGCATTACCTGATGTACCTTTAGAAAACTTGTAATAGGGACTGGGATGAGACAGTTGAAAGATATACAAGCCTGAATCTTGTACACAACAGGGAGAGTTAATATTGTGTTGTACTCTTTTTCCCTTAGTTATCGGTTTTTCCCATTGGGTTTTCCGTAACCAAAGGTTTTAACGAGACAACCACATCAACTCTGGATCCAAAAGTATCCACCCCTGATGATATCCACCGATCAGGGAAAGTCAAGGAGACTTGCACTTTTTCACTTAGATATTGGTTTTTCCCACTGGGTTTTCCATAGCCAAAAGTTTTAACGAGGCAAGACCCCTTAATTTAGGATCCAGAAGTATCGATATCCCCATGGTCAGATAAGCCCTATGAACCCAGAAGTATTCATATACCAAGCTTACAGCAATGGATGGATAAGGAAAAGTGTTATAAGCATGCTTTTGTAGACCCACATGGTACCCATTAGTGTATTGGATATCCACCCATTATGTAAACTTATTCTATAAATACAGGGCTACGGGTTCCGTAGCCAATAAGCTCATAACAGTAGCTTATTATTCGATTCATATAAGTCCAATTTTGATAAATGGAAACTTATTATTCGGTTCATCTATGTCCAATTTTGATGCGGCCATTAATATATTGTGTTCACTTGATTGCTTAAAAAGAACGGCAATTATTGTCCAGTATGACTAATTATTCAGCCAGGGATAAATGGTAACATATTATTCAATTCATATAAGTACAAACAGTAACTAATTATTCAACAGTTTTTATTAAATAGCAACTAATTATTCATATACATGGTAACTAATTATTCATTATTTTTATTTAAAAAAAAGATGCACAGGCCAGGTCGGCCCGGCTCGGGCCCATTTCGGTCGGCGATGGGCTGGCCCAGCCTGGTGGGCTGCGAGGCTTGGGGAAGCCCGCCTCGGCCATCGGGCCAGGCAAGGCACGTGGCCCGGTCAACGCGGCCGGGCCAGGCCGGGCTGTTGACCGGGCCAGGCCGGTCGGGCAACTGGCCTACTAGTCGTTGTTGAGTATTGGTGTTTCAAACTAATGTTATTTTGATGATGATCACAATATTATGTTGTTGCTAATGACTCTATTGTTTTAGTCTCTTAGTTACATTTCAAGAATATTATTTTTTGGAGACTAAACACATGGGGCAAGGATGGACATCAAGTGGAGAAGGGCCAAAGCTTGGACTCAAGGGGTGCCAAAACTTGGAGATGATTGGGAGCATCAAGGTATCGTGAGCTTGAAGACTTAGACTCTAGGAGATGCAGTATGTAATCTATGTAATTTCAATTACTTGCATTTCTCTTTTTGAGTCTAGAATTATTGTAATTCCTTGATAGATGGTCATACTCTCATGCATATGCATTTAACCATCTTAGTGAGCCTTAGGATTATCATAGAATCCAATCCAATAGGCTCATCTTGACCAAAGACTCCTTTGGAGTCTCTGGCTCTCTAACAGTCGCCAGATGAAGATTTTACAGTCGACTGGGTGATTTTCAGTCACTTGTCGAGCCTTCTACAGTCGACTGTGGTGCAGTGCTCAAGTCAACCTTTTATTGACTCTACTTGAGCTTTTCGCATCAGTTGACTGATGAAGTATTTACAGTCGCATGTATATTTGCAGTCACCTGTGAAATGGTCAACAGTCGTCTGAAAGGCGTAAGTGCGAAGATTCCTTCTCTGTTTTATTCCATCTCTTGCAGCAATCGACTGATGAAGGATTAACAGTCGTCTGTCTATTTTACAGTCGACTGTCATTTGTTCATCAGTCGCCTGTATGCATACTAGGAGTAAGAGTGCATTTCTCTGTTTTATTCCATCCTATGTAGCAGTCGCATGCTGAAGGTTTAACAGGCGCTGATCGGTCCATATTTTACACCTTTTTCTGCATATTTGCATACAATTTTGTTCGCCCATATCGTGCTTTTCACAATTATTCGACGATATTGTGTTACTTTTCACTATTTCTTGTTTTTATCGGATTTCAGGAAATATGGAGCGATCGGGGGCAAAAATGAGCTTAATGGACTTGCACACATACCGGAGCGCCACCGTGGCCCTACTGAGGAGCTAGCAGTGCTAGACGATGAGCAGGAGAAGAAGAAGATCGATAGATTCGACGAAGAGGCGAGGAGGAGAAGATTTGACTCCAGAAACAGGCCACTCGACCGAGTAACATAGCCCACTCGGCCTAGTGAAGAAGCTTACTCGACCGAGTACGACTGATACGAAGACACATTGTGCCACAATGCATTCGGCTGAGTGGAAAGCCCACTTGGCCTAGTGAAGAAGCGTACTCGGCCGAGTACGACTGATACGAAGACACATTGTGCCACAATGCACTCCGTCGAGTGGTTAATTCCACTCAGCCGAGTAGAGAACTCCACTCGCCCGAGTGAAGGCCAAGAATTCGAAGAGAGCCATGCCGACTTCTCTGTTTTTCTGGATGATCTACAGACTGACATACTTGGCCAAGTCACACTTCTCACTCGACCAATTCATATTTCCACTCGGCCGATTCACACTTCTCACTCGGCCGAGTCATAGTTCCACTCGGCTGAATGACACGAGTGCCCAGATTTTCAGACAACCTTTCACTCTTTTGAAATCTGCTATCATTCCAGCAGGCAAAGTATTTTTCTCATATTGATTATGGATCGTAGACTTCATGACGATTCCAATGCCGTTAAGAACGTGTCAATCAGAGGTCGGATGAAATCTGAAGAATTTCTGCAAGTGGACGCTATAGTGCTGAAACTGCTACTTGGCCGAGTCATATTTCCACTCGGCCGAGTCAGCACAGGCCTAGAACTTAAGTTGCGGCCAGAGCTGACTTTGGGCACGAATTTCAGCGGGTTTCTAGGATTATTTGCAAGGGTTTTGAGGGGACTATATATAGGGATTGTAGCCGTCATTAGGGAGGGTTCCATTTTATTTTCTAAGAGACTTTTTAGAGGTTAGGCCATGTCGTAGGCCCCCTCTTAGATTTAAAAGCTTGTAATTGGATTGAAGTTCTTCATAAAAGCTAAGTATCTTTATTCTTGTTATTTGAATCATTGATTTGATATCTTTTTACATGCAAGCAATGTCTCTTATTGTTGTCTATATCCTTATTGCTATGCTTGCTTGATCTTTGTTCTAGGGAAAGGGATGAACCCTATGGATTTAATTTTAGATTTGTGATGAATGAATTTCTGTATTGCTAGAATTACTAGAAGGTTAGATTGTGATTAATTTATTACGGATAGCTAGGGATTTCCACTGATATGGAATTTGCAAGAGATTGGGCTCTGATCAATGGGAAGGTCTAGATATTCGATTTAGATTTATAATCGAGATTCATTAGGTTTGGTTTGTAAGAGATTGGTGATCGGCCCGGAATCAACTCCAAAATAATGTCATTTACCGCAAGCGCACGGTATAGTGACAAGCGGGTATCGAACACAAGGAAGCGGTGCTATACTACGTATCTACTCCTAGGTTGACTTAGGCTTACGGGTTTATTGGTGGATGTGGAGTAGGAGGGTCATAATGGTGATGGATGCGAAGGTTGTGTCACTCAACATCGCAAATAGGGGGACTAGGGCGTTAGGGATCACCGCTAAGACCGTTAGGGATCAACGTGGGAATAGAATCCTTACGTTGCATTAGGGTTAGGGGATTAATCTCCAAATTCATACCACTCTCATGGTTAGAATTGTGAGGTACTTCGGTAGCTCTCGTTGATGCAATGGTGGTAGCCGTCAACGTAGCGATATAGTTCGTCGATGGATCCCCTCAAGGCACGATCCGGTCATGATCACGAGCCTTGGTTAGATCCACCGATTTCCCTATTCGAATCCCAAGGATACCCCTTAAGCACATCCACAGACCGTGGGCATGATCTAAGAACAAGTTATCTAGGGATTCGATAGGATCGACTGAAATACTCCCATAAATCCCTAATTCAACGTAAGGATCCAGATCTATGTCTTCCCCCTAGGATTTTAGGGCTAACCCATCAACCCTAGAAAGATCTACTCACGTATGCTGATATTAATGGACAAAAGTGTTGGGGATGACGTTTGTACACCCTTGTAGGGGATGTACAAGGGAATACGGACCTCGAACGTCTTGTACACGAAGTCGTGTGCAAAGGGAATCTGTTCCCTTGCGGAGAGGATCTCTAGATTAGTGGGAAAGTCGCATTATATGTGCATAAGTGCATGCGACATATGGCTAATAAATGGGGAATATCTTAAGCTTATGTTGTACCATGCATATGGTACAACTTAAGCTTATGTTGTACCATGTATGATGGTACACTTTAGTTAAATTGTTCCAAAGGAACAATTACTCCTAAAATAACTACCTTGGGGGCTATAAATAAGACCCAAGGCTTAGCCATTTCCTTACACTTTTGCATGGCATTCTTGCCTTGCATTTCATTCTAGCGAAGCTCTGCCGAAATCCTTCCTCTCTCTTTATCCAAGTTCTTAATCTAAAAGTAGAGATTTAGATTGTGGATTTAGTAGCCTTACTCCGTTCGTGAGAAGACTCGATCCGTCGTGGCGAATCCGAAGGCGAAGTTCCGAGACTACCGTGCCGCATACGCAAGCGTAAGTCTCAACTTCATTTATCGATCCTAACGCTGTTTTGACAGGTTCCTACATTGGTATCAAAGCCATACGGATTTGCTCCGGTCAAACCGCCGCCCCGTCGAACCTATGAACGAGTCGTTGTCTTTTTCACGAATGGGTATCCTACCATTACGGATATGGTAGGAACGCTTCGTGACGGAGAGAACGCAGCGGTTGTTCTTTTCACGTTAGGGTCTCCTACCATTACGGATATGGCAGGAACTCTCCGTGACGGGAAGAACCGACCGTTCATATCGTCAAACTCGCTCTCTTCATGGATGCTGAGTCTCCATTCATAGGGAATGGGCGCTCTCTTCATGTGGAGCGCGTAGTTTACGAATTTTTGAAGTGGGTTATTTTTTGGCACACGGCCATTGGAGGACAACTACTTCCTCGACGAACGGGTGCTTCACCGGAGAAGAAGGTGGTAGTTATTTCCATCGGGGAAGATAAATTTTGGTACATGAAATCTATAGCCAAATGGGCAATGGAGGCAATGCACTCCCCCTCCCCATGCGGAGGGGGTTGGCTACGGCCAATGACGACGAACACCACCACTGCCACCCCCCTCCGATGGGGGTGTGCGGCCAACCCCATGAAGGGGGGAGACCGGCCATGGCCAAAGGGCCATGGCCGGTCAAGGCCAATAAGCCATGGCCGGGCCATGGCCGGCCGGCCCTGGCCGGCCACGGCCAGGGCCAGGGCCGGCCCTGGCCGCGGCCAAGGCCAGAAGGCGCTGGCCGCAGCAAGGCCAGGGCCAGAAGGCCCTGGCCGCAGCAAGGCCAGGGCCTGGCAGCCCTGGCCGAGGCCAGGGCAGGGGCCCTGGCCCCCGGCCAGGGCCAGGCCGGCCCCGGCCCTGGCAGAGGCCAGGGACCTGGCCAGCCTTGGCCTCAGCCAGGGCCTGGCCAAGGGCCTGGCCTCCCTGGCCAAAGCCGGCTCTGGCCGCTGCCAGGGCCACGGCCGGCCCTGGCAGCGGCAAGGACCTGGCCGAGGGCCGGCCTGGCCGGCACTGGCCGGGAGAAGTTTCAGACCATTAGTATTGGTCGACCAATTCGGGTGTTTTGGTCGACCAATTCGGCAAAAGGCCTTGGTCGAACACGAACGTGCCGACTAGCCCATACGGGGCCAAACGACAGTCGTCTGCGCCAAAATTCTCTCATACGGGGGGAAACGCCTGGATCCATACGGGAGCCGGCGACGATGGCTTGCAGAAAAATCTCCTAAAGGGGGGATCCGACCTTGACACGGCAACGGCTTAAACCCGGCAATGGCCAGGGATTGCCGAATATTTCACTAGTATCATAAGGGTACTATGTTGAAATATATTTTTGAAAAATACGTCTTCATACGTTTTGAAAAATACGTTTTCAAAAACGCTTTTTGGGCTCTACTCCTTGAAGATTAGCCGTAGTGCTCTACTTCATGCGAGATTAGCCATGTCATTGTGCTCTACTCTACGGAGATTAGCCAATGTACTTATGACATTGTGCTCTACTCTACGGAGATTAGCCAATGTATTTCAAATTTTTTGAAAAAGATGTTTTCAAATAGGTTATGTCCCGTCCTTAATCGGGATAGCGCAATTTAGAATTCCAAGTCCTACCACGATCCGGCCATGGTTATCTAACCCATGGGTGTGTAGAACAGGTCTCGTGGCTTGGCAATTGTTGCGCTAAAATTCTTTGCGCAAACTCTCACCTATTCTATTTTGAAAGATATGTTTTTTTCAAAAGTATTTTTCCGCTGCTGGTACCATACGGGTATCATTTCTGATTTCTTTTTACATGAGATAAGTAAGAGGGATACTTTGAAAGTTACTTCTAGATGGTAGTTGGGAACATAGTGAACTTCTCGATTCTAGAGTAACATTTCAGCTTATCCAAGGAACTTATCAAGTGTTTAAAGAATCGAAACTTTATGCATAGAATTTTGATCGTGTTTTTCATTTTCTTTGCAGTTTTTTGATTCGAATATGTCTACCGCTTCTAAGAACATTGTCGCCGAGCTTAACAAAGGTGAGAAGCTCAACGGCGACAATTATAAACTTTGGTCAATAAAAATCCAATATGTTTTGGAGGAGCAAGATGTGCTTGAAACACTCCAAAACGTAATGGAAGAACCTGAGTTGGGCAATACGGCCCAACACAAGAGGGACCGAGAAGCTTATGAGACTTGGACTCGAAAGAACAAAATAGCACGTATTACGTTATTGTCCGCAATGGACAATGACATAATGCGTCTATTTCGGGAATTCGACCTAGCCAAAGACATATGGTCTGGGCTAGAAATAAAGTTTGGTGGAACTTCGGTCACCAAACTCCGCTCCTTAAATATTCAATTTGATTCGTACAAAATGCGGCGAGATCAATCTATGAAAAAGCATCTCCGCCACATGGCGAATCTCATAGCTGAATTGAAGGATGCGGGTCTTACGCTGTCTGACGAACAGCAGATCCAAGCAGTCATTCGTTCACTCCCAGATAGCTGGGATAACATGAAAATGCACCTCACTCATAATGAGTGCATTAAAACTTTAAGCGATGTATCCAAACACCTCGAACTCGAGGAAGAGCGGATTCAAGCCGCAAAACCTAGTGCCGAAGTGCACATGGCCGCTAGTTCCTCACATGGAGGAAAGAAGCGGAAGGATAAACGCTTAAGGTTTATGAACGAACGAAAGCAAGAACCGGAAACCTCAAAGAAGACTAAGAACAAAAAGTGGCAAAAGAATGTGCACTCAAAGAAGAAAAACTTGAAGAAGATCAAGTGCTTTAAGTGCAACAAGTACGGTCACTTCGCCCGTACGTGTACGGATGGAAGTGATAAGGTAACTTGTAGGGCTAGTTACATATGTGTTTCTAGTTCCATGTTTCTTGCTGAATCTAACTATTTTTGGTTGATTGATTCAGGGGCCACAGACCACGTAGCGAAGGACAGAAGGTTCTTCGTAGAGTATCGAAGGATAACTCAAGGAACAAAGTGGATATACGTCGGCAACAACACTCGTGTTGAAGTCAAGGGCGTCGGAACATGCAAGCTAGTTCTCGACAACGGCCGGACTCTATTATTGCACGACGTCCTCTTTGCTCCAGATATTCGAAGGAATATCGTATCCGTGGTCATGTTAATGTCTTTAGGTTATGAATGGAGGTTCTATGAACAAAATGTTGACCTTGTTTGTAATAGTTCTTTAGTTGGGTCGGGTAATGTTTGTAATGGATTGATTGTTTTAAACACTATGTATGATGATTCTTCTTCTATTAATGAAAGTTTCCATTTGACAAATGCTTCTAATTCTGAATCTGAGATCATTTGTTGGCATGCAAGACTTGGTCACATTGGACCAACTAGAATGGATAGACTTGCCAAAAGTGGCTTGCTATCTAATGTTTCAAAAGTTGAAATGTCAACTTGCGAACATTGTCTTGTAGGGAAAACTTGTCGCAAGCCGTTTGGAACTGGCACAAGGGCCGAAGTTCCATTACAGCTTATCCATTCGGACATTTGCGGTCCAATGAATGTTAAGACAAGACGCGGGAAGTCCTATTTCATCACCTTCATTGATGACTTCACCCGTTTCGGTCACATTTATTTGATTTCCCACAAACGTGAAGCTTTATCTTGCTTCAAAAACTATATGAGTTTAGTGGAAAATCAACTAGATCGCAAGATAAAGGTCTTGCGAACCGATCGGGGTGGAGAATATCAATCAACGAGTTTTAAGGAACTCTGTGATGAAAAAGGCATAGTTCATCAAATAACTATGCCTTATACTCCGCAACAAAACGGTGTTGCGGAAAGAAGAAATAGGACATTGATGGAAATGGTCCGATCAATGATGTCTCAGGCAAATTTGCCCATCACCTTTTGGGGTGATGCATTATTGACGGCATCATTCATCTTAAACCGTGTACCCTCGAAGTCGGTAAGTTCTACTCCTTATGAGTTGTGGAACAATAGAACTCCAGACTTAAGCATTCTAAAACCTTGGGGTTGTGCCTCTTACGCACATTTATCCTCTCACAAATATGGCAAACTTGGGCCACGTGGGAGGAAGTGTATCTTCATCCGATACGCTGAAAACTCCAAAGGATATGTTTTCGTCGGTCAAGAGGACAATGGGGGTCTAATAGAATTCGAATCGAGGAATGTTGTCTTCTTGGAAAACGAGTTTCCAAGACAGGGTGAGATAAGTCAAGACTTATCCTTGTTTGAGACTTGGGATCAAGAAGGATCGGAACGTTCGAGTGGGAGAATTCTTGGTGAAGAGGAAAATGACCCTCATACTTCACCTATGGATGATACGAACGATACCAATCCTATTCCGAGTGGGAGTGATGTTATTCCAAGTGGGAGTGATGTCATTCCAAGTGGGAGTGATCAAACTCAAGCAAGACGTAGTAATCGAACGAGGCTAACACCTCTGAGATTTGAGGATGAATTTCCTCAAACATTCATGACATTACTACAAGATGATGACAAACCTGCAAATTTCAAACAGGCCGTCACATGCCCTGATAAAGATAAATGGATAGCGGCGATGGAAGAAGAACTTCAATCCATGAAAACAAACCAAGTCTGGGACTTGGTTGATTTACCTAAGGGACGTAGAGCCATTGGGAACAAGTGGGTTCTCAAAATCAAGCATAAGGCTGATGGCTCCATCGAGAAATATAAAGCTCGCCTTGTTGCTCCAATAAGCAAAGGCGAGGGTCTATGTTTGGAAATGTGTCCCAAAGATCCAAAAGAAAAGAAAGCTATGGAAAAGGTTCCATACTCCAGTGCTGTCGGGAGTCTGATGTACGCCATGCTGTGTACCAGACCGGACATTTGCTATGCTGTTGGTATGGTAGGCCGTTACCAATCCAACCCAGGACATGCACACTGGAAAGCGGTGAAGAGGATATTAAGGTACCTCAAAGGGACTGCGGACTATGCGTTGTGCTATCAAGGCAATACCTTGAGACTCGAAGGCTATACCGATGCTGATTGGGCAGGTGATCTCGACGAGCGAAGATCTACCTCAGGCTTTGTTTTCTTGCTCAGGAATGGTGCAATATCCTGGAACAGCAAGAAGCAAACCTGCATCGCCCTATCAACCATGGAAGCCAAATTTGTAGCATTCAGCATGGCGGTCCAAGAAGCTGTTTGGCTTAGGAAATTCTTAGACAGGCTGACGGATGCCACTGACTCGAGCACTGTTCCTATATACAGTGATAGTCAAGCTTCGATTGCCTATGTCAAAGATCCTAAATTTCATTGTAAGACCAAACACATTGATATTCGATTCAAGTTTGCGAAGGACTATGACAAACGGAAGGAAGTAGACATAGGATACATATCCACGCATAAGATGATAGCGGATCCCCTTACTAAGGCGATCCCCAGAGATGTGTTCTTCAAACACTTATCATCTATGGGAATGCGTAGGTGCTGAGCTGTATCATGTAATATTTCCCATGTCTATAGAAGATCAAAGTTTAAGTTTTGCATACAAGTTTCTTACAAATGATTTTATATACATTTGTGTTTAAGTCTCAGCTATTTTATTGTGTGTATGTCGGACAGATTAAGGTTGGCTCTCTCACATGAGCAACCGCCTTATCTTATCAGATGGATAAGATAGAGATGAGACTAGTTTAAAGTCAAAATCATTAGACAAATGATTTAGAGTCGTGACTTAAACAAGATAGTCGAATGAAAGATCTGCATCATATGGATGCTTACAAAAGATCTGAGATCTGTATCACAAGGATATTTAAAAGAGATCTCATAGGATTTTTTAAATCCTATCTGTCTTATGCAGGATGAGAGTCCGGGAATATTTCATGGGTAGTAAGGGGACTCAAAAGATAGGCACTGTGGTGTCTGATCTTTCATCCGTACAACATCATTAAGACATACTCTCCCTGGGAAAGGAGTGATGTTGTAATACGTGTTCATACCACGTATGCATTTCGACCACTGAGTTAGTAGCAATAGTGTTTGCTATTATGTGAGACTCAAAGGCCATATGGGTCTTAACTCTTACCCTCAAGGACTCCAATTGGTTCCTTTAGATTTGACGAGATGATCGCTATCTTAGCGTGTTGCTAATGGGCTATGATAATTCGGCTCGGCGGGGCACGTTAGAAAAGCGAATCAAGTCAAGATCAGAAGGTTCGCAAGAAGAGGAAGATTGATTTCATATTCGCATTTGGACTTTAATGATTCAAAGCTGGCCAGCCAATTGTGATCCAGATGGGATTCAATTGTTGAATATAAAGTATAAGAAATGTGAAGAAATAATCTAGGGTAAAGCATGCGTTGAACTACTCAACTTTGCACCTTCGAGGTCGTTGTGTATCTCTAACAAGTGCACAACAACAGACTCTACGCGCATGACGGTCGCACGGTCTATTTCTCGGTATGATAGATGAAAGAACTAAGAGAAAGACGTTCTCTTACAATCCCCTCAAGTGTGAGTGGGAGATGTTGGATATGGATGACGTTTGTACACCCTTGTAGGGGATGTACGAGGGAATACGGACCTCGAACGTCTTGTACACGAAGTCGTGTGCAAAGGGAATCTGTTCCCTTGCGGAGAGGATCTCTAGATTAGTGGGAAAGTCGCATTATATGTGCATAAGTGCATGCGACATATGGCTAATAAAGGGGGAATATCTTAAGCTTATGTTGTACCATGCATATGGTACAACTTAAGCTTATGTTGTACCATGTATGATGGTACACTTTAGTTAAATTGTTCCAAAGGAACAATTACTCCTAAAATAACTACCTTGGGGGCTATAAATAAGACCCAAGGCTTAGCCATTTCCTTACACTTTTGCATGGTATTCTTGCCTTGCATTTCATTCTAGCGAAGCTCTGCCGAAATCCTTCCTCTCTCTTTATCCAAGTTCTTAATCTAAAAGTAGAGATTTAGATTGTGGATTTAGTAGCCTTACTCCGTTTGTGAGAAGACTCGATCCGTCGTGGCGAATCCGAAGGCGAAGTTCCGAGACTACCGTGCCGCATACGCAAGCGTAAGTCTCAACTTCATTTATCGATCCTAACGCTGTTTTGACAGGTTCCTACAAAAAGCACAACTTTTAGGGATGCAGACATCATAACAAATTGATGGAGTAAAAATAGAAAACTTACAGCAAGCGAGAGATAGATAAAAATTACGATTAATAGATCCAACGAAGAACAAAAATTCCAAGAGCGCCAGAAGAACGAAACAAAATTCCAATCCAAAAATGATCCAACAATATTCAAAAGTTTAATCTAAAAAACTAACAATTCAAATCGCTCTAATTTTCGCTCCCAAAAAGTATATCCAACTCAGAAAATGAATCCCCCCAACGCTTCGCAGCTCCCAGACTTTTCTCTCAAAATCGCGCAACAGCCGCATCACAAATCTTTCCGAAAATGGCCTTGGCATCGTCGACCGAGTGGATGACTCGGTCGAGCATCGTGTTGCTCGGTCGGTCGATCGGTCCGAGCAGATGTACTGCTCGACCGAGCCCGACAGGGAATCATGCTCCTCCAAATTCTTTACTCTGCCTGCACGGGCCGAGTCGACACTGCTCGGTCGAGCAGGAGGTTGCTCGGACCGAGTAGGAGGTTGCCCGGTCCGTGTAGGACGTAAAAACACATTTCAGTAGCATTTTGCACACTACTCGGTCGAGTAGAGTGCTCTGCTCGGTCGAGTAGGTGTCAGACACATTTCAGTAGAATTTTAGCACTGTAGCATCATCTTGCAGAAATTTCCCAGGGCTCATCTGACCTCCGATTGGCGCGTTCTTGGTGACGTTGGAACCATCTTGAAGTCTATATCTGGGAAAAATATCAGAAAATAGTGAAAAATTTCAGGTGATAGAAGATTTAGAAATAGTGCACGGCTGTACTGTTTCCAACACTTCGGGTCGCTCGATTCCTTCGCCACATCATATCTCGATAGAGCGACCTTCTCTCTTGCCCATTCCTTGCTCCAGTATTCTTCTTTGGCACCTTGAACATGTCATCATGAGTCTCATTGGTGCTCTCATGTCGCCGATTGTCTTATTGCCTCCAAATTGCTCCAATATCGCCCAAATCCCTGAAATGGACATAAACACTCCGAAAGTCATATTATTCCAAATAATAGCGTAAAAGCGTATGAAATATGTAATTGAGCAATCATTTTGACGTGTAATCTTATCGATAAAATGTGGAATATAATGACACATCAAAATCCCCCAAGCTTACCTCTTACTCGTCCTCGAGGAAGACTAGTAAGAAGCTAACATGGGAGAGGGATACAATGGAGATGTGAGGCGGTGATGTGTAAATGGAGAAAAGGGGTTCAATCTTAAATTTAGAAAATACAAGGCCCCAAGATATGCAAGATCTCGTGAACACACGTCAATATGAAATTAGAACACATATACACAACAAATACTTAAGTCTCGCTCAAATTAAAATAACGTGGATTTCAATAAATAAAATGAACTTGATAAGAAATAAAAAGAGATTAGAGTTATATCATATCATAGTTCATCATGCAATATACTAAGTTCACAGAAATGAATTCAATGTCCACAACACATTCTTTAAGCAGTATAATGTCATGATCAAACGTTTTCAAGCATGCGTGGTATTTTTTTATACTTCATGGAATGAACTTAGCAAATTCAATCAAGGTAAGGCATCACCACACTACGACCATTTCAAGACTCCTAAAACCCATTAACTTTGCTATGCCTTAGTTCTATATAGAAATGAAGATAATGATATGATATTTTTGTATTTTTATATTGTTTTTGGCTATATGAATATTTCATATGCATTTTTATTTCTTTATATACACGAGATAGCTCAATATATACAAAAAGCGGCCTATGCATCCCAGACCAGACGGTCTTAGGGCATTGGGTTACGAAGAACCCCTAGGGCCTTTTATTCATGATATTTGTTTGATTTTTGTATTTTTGGGGTTTTTTGCAAACTCATGTAAACGCGATGGAATGCAAAACATGATCAAAGATCATTTACTGGCTATTCACAAAAGAAAAAGAAAAAGCATAGAATTAAGACATGACTCGGTTTCAGGAATCTTAATCATCACTACTTTGATTGTCGTGGGGTTATCCTATCTCTTTTGAATCACTAAACATCTATGAAGCATAGAATTATTAATCAAAACACACAGAAGTCAAAAAAATTTCAGATTTGATTCATTCATTTTTAGCTTAACTGTTTCGAGAATGTGGTTGTGAAACTATGGATTCTACTATGAAAAAGCATATTAACGAAGATACATTAATCAATGAATCGAACTCTAACCTAACAGATATCAAAGTTCATAAAAAAATAAATCCACGATCTTTCATAGAAAATAAAGCATATGAGACATAAATATAGAAGTGAACATGGTTTATATGGAAATTTCAAAATGTGTTTCACGATGAAGCAAAGTACGTGCACTATGCACTCCCCCAAGCTTAAACATCACATTGTCCTCAATGTGTGTACGATATAAATAGAGGACAACGACCAGATGGGGGCCACTCAACGAAATAGTTTCTCTCCCCCAATCTTAAACATCACATAAAAATTGGAGAGAGAGGCGAAATAAGTACCAAATATAAAGGTGGGCATAGATGATAAATAATAGGTTGGGTGCAAGAGATAATGGAGCCATCATATGGGGTGAGTTTACTAAAAAAACATATAAAATCATATACGGTCCTCTCGCTGCCGAGAGGATTCGTGATTATTTAAAGCATAAAATACTACACTACTAGATTGGTACTACCTGTAGCAAAAGGCGGGTCCAATATCTTTGCCGGTGCAGGCAGCTGCTCTACCTGCACTTTCTGTGGCTCTGTCAGGTGCGTATAGCCACTAACGCCAACGAACTCCAGCGATGCATCCCCTAGCATTCTTCGTAGGCGTCCATCTGTATCCTGCAAAGAACGGAATGCATCAGTCTGTTGTGAAAGATTGTTCCCCTGAACAAATGTTTCCCAAAGAGGGTCATCAACATAAATATTTAAAATTAAGGCTGGTTGACAACACTTCCCTGAAAATAAATCTCTACTCTCAAGTACCATGTCCTCTCTCTCCTCGATGTCCTCTCCTAGATTCTCAGGTATATCCTGATCAGATGCATATATCACCTCATCAGGTGACTCCTCATCATGCTCGTCAGGTTCTTCAAGCAAGGAAACATTCAAGCATACCTCCGATCCATAATTGTAAGTGTCCTGCAACAGGAACGTCGTATCAAAAAGATCTGAATCAGAATAAATTTCAGATGGGATGCATGATTCAGAAATAGAGTGGGTAAAAATATCTCCCTGAGTGGGAGCAGTAAGCTCTGGAGGGTGGTCCTCAGCGTCAGTGGAAGGATGAGATGGCTCTATGTGCTCAGGCATCTCCACCACAAGCTCAAGAGACGAAAGATACTCGTTGATTTCGTCCTTATCCTTCTGCCATCGATCATGTGACTCATTCAGCATAGCGCTGACAGCCGTGCTCTCCTCTACCGATGACATGAATGCGTTGAGTGTCAAATTAAGAGGATGGTCAGGACTCAAGAGACAGACACGGCTTTCGTAGGGCATGTGTCCCTCCTTGTCACAAGACTCACAGTAGGCATAGCTCTCTGAATATTGATCATATCCTTCCATCTGATCGTATGGGTCCTGTGAATAATATTCGCATTCTTCCATTGGAGCCTCATAATGTGCCGAATAATCATTGCCTGAATAATTCCAAGATTGATCCATTGTACCTGAATAGTCAAAAACAATAACCTGGAAAAGATATCAGTGGTACAAGAAAATAGAGATAATGATAAAGCAGGTGGTGGGAAAAATATATCTCTTTCTTTATTTTTCTTTTGTTTTTTGTTTAAGTTTAAGTTTTTTTTTGTTTTTAACGCAATCTAATCAACCTAATTGTGGTAAATAGATAAGCATGACGGAACGCCTCCCCGGCAACGGCGCCATAAACTTGATCGGCCCGGAATCAACTACGAAACGATGTCGTTTACCGCAAGCGCACGGTATAGTGACAAGTGTTGGATATGGACGACATGAATACACCCATGAGGGGATGTATGAGGGTATACGGACCTCAGATGTCGCGTGCACGAAAGCGTGCATGAAGGGAACCTTTTCTTGTGTGAAAAGGACCACTCGATAAGTGGAAAAAGCCACTCGATAAGTGGAAAAAGTTACTTTATAAGTGCATAAAGGCACTTGATAATTGAATGAAGAAGAGGATAAATGAATGTTCTAATATAGGCTAATAAGCTTATAATTGGTTATTTCCTACAATAACCACCCCTAAAGCCTATAAATAGGACCCAAGGGTAAGGCATTTATGACACACTTTCCATGCCATAAGTTTGCAAAAGGCATCTTATGTTCTTCTTCTCCCTTCCATTAAAATCCTCTTCTAGTTAGAGATTTAGGCGGTGAAACTTTGCTTCGATCCTCCGTGACGAAGTATCGACCGTTGTGGCGAATCCGAGGGCGAAGTTCCGAGACTACGGTGCCGCATACGCAAGCGTAAGTCTCTACTTCATTAATCGATCCTAACGTCCTTATTTTGTCAGGATCCCACATTGGTATCAGAGCCATACGGGTTCACCCCGGTCGAACCGCCACCACGTCGAACCAATGAACGAGGCGTTGTCTTTTTCACGAATGGGTATCCTACCATTATGGATATGGTAGGAACGCTTCGTGACAGAGAGAACGCAGCGGTTGTTCTTTTCACGTTAGGGTCTCCTACCATTACGGATATGGCAGGAACTCTCCGTGACGGGAAGAACCGACCGTTCATATCGTCAAGCTCGCACTCTTCATGGATGCTGAGTCTCCATTCATAGGGAATGTGAACTCTCTTCATGTGGAGTGTGTAGTTTACAAACTTTAAAGTATGTTATTTCTTCATTTTGGCACACGGCCATTAGAGAATAACTACTTTCTCGACGAACGGGTGCTTCATCGACGAACGAGTGCTTCATCGAAGAAGATGACGGTGGTTATTCCCATCGGAGAAGATGACTTTTGGTGCATGATCACCATGGCCAAATGGGCTATGGAGGCAATGCATCCCCCCTCCCCATGCGGAGGGGGTTGGCTACGGCCAATAACCACCACGGCCACCCCTCCGGCGGGGTGTGCGGCCAACCCCATGCAAGGGGGTGGCCGGCCATGGCCATATGGGCCATGGCTAGGCCACGGCCAGGCCGGCACTGGCCGGCCACAGCCAGGGCCAAAGGGCCCTGGCCGGCCTCGGCCAGGCCAGAGCCGGCCTCTGGCCGAGGCCTGTCCAGGGCCAGGGGGCCCTGGCCGGCCTCTGGCCGAGGCCAGAGCCCCTGACCGGCCTCTGGCCGAGGCCAGGCCAGGGCCAGAGGGCCCTGGCCGGCCTCGGCCAGGCCAGGCCGACCCTGGCAGAGGCCAGGGCCGGCGCCCAGGCTGGCCCTGGCAAAGGCCAGGGCCAGGGCCTGGCCGGCCCTGGCCAGCCTCGGCCAGGGCAGAGGGGCCAGGGCCCCTGGCCGGCCAGGGCAGAGGCCCTGGCCGGCCCCTGGCCAGCCTCGGCCAGGGCAGAGGCCCTGGCCAGGGGGGTGCCAGATCCTTGGTCGGTATTGGTCGACCAATCCGGGATTTTTGGTCGACCAATTCGGCGAGAGGCCTTGGTCGATGTAACACGAACATGCCGACTAGCCCATACGGGGCCAACGACAGTCGTCTGCGGCAAAATTCTCCTATACGGGGGGAAGCGCCTGGATCCATACGGGAGCCGGCGACAATGGCTTGCAGAAAAATCCCCTCAAGGGGGATCCGACCTTGGCACGGATACGGAACAACCCCGGCAAATGGCCAAGAAGTGCCGAATATTTCGCTAGTATCATAAGGGTATTGGATTGAAATATACTTTTTTGAAAAATACGTTTTCATACGTTTTGAAAAATACGTTTTCGAAAACGCTTTTCCGCTGCGAAGTACTATAAGAGTACTATCATTTGATAAGTGAGGGGGAAATATTGAAGGATTGTTCTAGATGGTGATTGGAATCGTAGGAACCTTTTCGATTCTATAACAACATCTTCAATATTTTTTGAAAGTAACTTATCAAATTATAAATATCATTCCAAGTGGGAGTTGAAATTATAACTATCCAAATGGGATATTCTATTATCATTTCAAGTGGGAATTGTATTTTAAGAATTTTTTAATGCAATGTTTTTGATCAAACCTTCGGTTTTGTGTCTTTTTGCAGCATTTTAAAAGTAAAATGTCTTCCGCTTCAAAGAATATCGTCGCTGAGTTAAACAGAGGTGAAAAACTCAACGGCGATAATTACAAACTATGGTCCATCAAGATACAATACGTTCTAGAGGAGCAAGAAGTGCTCGAAACTCTAAAGAACGTAATGATTGAACCCGAGTTGGGCACTACGGCCCAATACAGACGAGACAAGGAAGCTTTTGATGCTTGGTCTCGGAAGAATAAGATAGCTCGCATTACTTTATTGAGCAGTATGGCCGATGACATAATGCGCATCTTCCGAGAGCATGACCTAGCCATGTACATATGGTCCAAGCTAGAGGAGAAGTTTGGTGGCACATCGGTGTCTAAACTTCGCGCCTTAACTATAAGATTTGATTCATACAAGAAACATCCAGATCATTCCATGGGGAAACATCTGCGACATATGGCGAATCTTATCTCAGAGTTAAAGGATGCGGGTCATGTGCTCACTGATGAGCAACAAATCCAAGCAGTCATACGTTCCCTACCAAATGGGTGGGACCAAATGAAGATGCATCTCACTCACAATGAGAGCATCAAGACCTTTAGCGATGTTTCCAAGCACCTCGAATTAGAGGAAGATCGGCTTGCGGCTGCCAAGCCAAGTGCAGAAGTGCACATGGTTGCTAGTTCCTCACACGGGGGAAAGAAAAGGAAAGATCGTTCGAAGTTCACTAATGAACGTAATAAGCAACCTGAGTCTACCAAGAAAGCCAAACATAAGGGTGGGCACAAGAAATTGCACAAGAAGAAAGACTTGAAGAGGATCAAGTGCTTCAAGTGCAACAAGCTCGGTCACTATGCTCGTTCGTGTATGAGTGGAGGCGACGAGTTAACTTGTAATTATGCTAGTTACATATGTGTTTCTAGTTCAATATTTCTTGTGGAATCTAATCCATTTTGGATAATTGATTCAGGTGCCACCGACCACATAGCAAGGGACAGACGGTCCTTCGTGGAGTATCACCGGATACCCCAAGGAACGAAGTGGATCTATGTAGGAAACAACACACGTGTTGAAGTGAAAGGCGTTGGGACTTGCAAGCTAGTCTTGGACAACGGCCGCACTCTCCTACTTCATGATGTCCTCTTCGCTCCAGATATTCGAAGGAATATTATATCTGTGGTCGTGTTAATGGGTCTTGGTTATAACTGGTTTTTTCATGATTGTAAAGTGGACTTGTTTTGTAATAATTCCTTAATTGGTACTGGGTATGTATTTAAAGGATTTATTGTATTAAATACAATGTATGACTCTTCATATTGTAATGAAAATTTCCTTGTTGCAAATTCTTCGACTTATGAGTCTGATATAATTTGTTGGCATGCAAGGCTTATGTAATGCCCTGCTAAACTACTGCACAAGTACTAGAGGGGGGTGAATAGTACTTTAAAATAATTAAGAGGCTAATTCCTAATTACTTGCAAACTCTACCAAACAATGCGGAAAATGCGGAAATGTAAATGTTAGACAACAAAGAAACAATCGCAAACAACGATATTACTGGGTTCGGATCCACCCAAGTCTCCCCGACTTGTTCTCGGTGATCCTACGTCCCAACCACCCGGATCCCCTCCGGATACTTGAGTTAGAAACCCTAACTCAAGATTTCCACTATGAAATACTTGTGAAAAACCTTCACAAGTGAAATCATACACAAAGTAATTTGTGACTCCCACAACCCGGGATCACAACCACACTCTCACAACCGAGAGTGAAACTTACAATATGAAATTGAAATGAAATAAGAAACTTCTTACCGACAAAATACCTATGCCTTGAGTAATGCTTACGAATTAGGGCAAAGATGATTTTGAGGAAGAAGAAGTGGCACCAAACCCTAGCTCCAAGATGTAGATCAGCGATGGAGAGCTATGGGGATGTTTGTGACCTAGAATCAAGCACTTGGCTTGGAAGGCTTCACACTCAATGAATCTCTCTTTGGAAGTAAGAGTGAGGAGAGATTATTGACTGGAATGAAAGAGCTTTGAATGAGCTTGGAATGATTTCTCTTGATCTCTAAACTTGCAATAATATCAGCCTTGACTGTAATGAATGCATCCCATCAAGTATTTATAGGATAGAGGAGAGAGAGAAAGAAATTCGAGTCATTAAATGCTCCAACGGCTCTTTTCTGAACTCAACTAGTCGGTCAAAGAACAACCACCGACCGACTAGTTCATCAACTAGTCGGTCGTCAATTAACGTATACCGACTAATGGAGGAACATCCAAAAGGTTGAAGCACAGACAAAAGGAACTAGTCGGTCCAAGAAGAGTAGCTGACCGACTAGTTTCACAACTAGTCGATCGGTTACTCAACTGAGACCGACTAACAGATAAAACTGAAGTCTGAGCACAAATTGACTTAGTCGGTCCAAGAACAAATGTTGACCGACTAATTCACCAATTAGTCGGTCGCCAAATGAGCATAGACCGACTAACGATAAACAGTAAGTTAGGTGAAAATTGGCATGTACAGTAAAGCTAAACTAGTCGGTCCAAGAAGGAACGTTGACCGACTAGTTCATCAACTAGTCGGTCGATCAATGAACACAGATCGACTAATGATAAACAGTAGCTCAGGCTCAAATGTGCATGTACAGGGACAGCTCAACTAGTCGGTCACAGAAGCATCACTGACCGACTAGTTCACAAACTAGTCGGTCGGTGAGTCAACTTAGACCGACTAACTGTAAACAGTAAAGAGCTTAGAATTGACTGACAAAAACTAGTCGGTCCAAGAAGCTTTACCGACCGACTAGATCACCATCTAGTCGGTCAGTTCTTCTTCTTGAACCAACTAACATGCACAAGAAGTCGGGAATCGAAGCGCGAAGCTTCGGGAAAGATTGTATGGACTTCCACTAAGATCCTAGAGCTAAGATATGAGCGTTATGAAGATTTAAACCGTAAGACCTACTCAAGGCTTAACATTCTACGAAAGAAGCTTAAAGACTATAAATAAAACTTGACGATACCGTCTTCAATAGCTTCAATCGAATCTTCATGACTTCTAAATTGGTCCATAAGCTTCAACGAAGCTTTAGGCATACGATCACGTGCTTTGAGAAGTCTTGAGACGTCGTAATTGATATTCATATGAATTTGGCGACGATCTCCATAACTGCGCTCACAAAGTGTTAGTTCACGATATATTTATGTTTGTTCATCATCCAAAACCAAATCCGGGGAGTCCAATATCCAACAGCTTGGTCACATTGGACCAACACGTATGGATAGACTTGCCAAATGTGGCCTTCTATCTAATGTTTCAAAAGTTGATATGTCGACTTGCGAACATTGCCTTGTAGGGAAATCTTGTCGCAAGCCGTTTGGAACCGGCACAAGGGCCGAGGTTCCATTACAGCTCATCCATTCGGACATATGTGGTCCGATGAATGTCAAGACAAGGCGCGGGAAGTCCTATTTCATCACTTTTATTGATGATTTCACCCGATTCGGACATATCTATTTGATATCCCACAAAAGTGAAGCATTAACCTGTTTTAAGAACTATATGAGTTTAGTGGAGAATCAATTAGATCGCAAGATTAAGGTCTTGCGAACCGATAGGGGTGGTGAATATCAATCAACAAGTTTTAAGGAACTTTGTGATGAAAAGGGCATAGTACATCAGGTAACTATGCCTTATACTCCGCAACAAAATGGTGTTGCAGAAAGGAGAAATAAGACTTTAATGGAAATAGTCCGTTCAATGATGGCGCAAGCTAAACTGCCAATCACCTTTTGGGGTGATGCATTATTGACGGCCGCTTTTATCTTGAACCGCGTACCCTCGAAATCAGTTAGCTCCACTCCTTATGAGTTGTGGAACCAAAGGTCTCCTGACTTAAACATTTTGAAACCTTGGGGATGTGCATCCTACGCACATATTTCCTCCCATAAGTATGGCAAACTTGGGCCACGGGGAAGGAAATGTATCTTCATACGATACGCAGAAAACTCCAAAGGTTATGTTTTCATTAGTCAGGAAGACAATGGAGGTCTAATTGAATTTGAGTCGAGGGATGTCACTTTCTTGGAAAACGAGTTTCCAAGACAGGGCGAGATAAGTCAGGACTTATCTCTATTTGAGATTTATGATCAAGTAGGATTACCTCATTCGAGTGGGAGAATTCTTGGTGAAGACGAAAATACGTTTCAAATTTCACCAATGGATGATACGAATGATGCAAATCCTATTCCATACGGGAATAATGATCCAAGTGCGAGCATTTCTAATGACATTCCAAGTGGGAGTGATATTATAATTGATCTAAATTCGAGTCAACAAGGACTTGAAGAATCTCAAATACGACGTAGTAATCGTACAAGGTTGGTTCCTCTAAGATTTGAGGATGAATTTCCGCAAACCTTTATGACTTTACTACAAGATGATGACGAGCCTGCTACTTTTAAACAGGCCGTATCATGCCCGGCTAAAGACAAATGGATGGAAGCGATGAAAGAAGAGTTGGAATCCATGAAAGTTAACCAAGTCTGGGACTTAGTTGACTTACCCAGAGGACGTAGAGCTATTGGGAACAAATGGGTTCTCAAGATCAAGCATAAGGTTGATGGCTCTATTGACAGATATAAAGCTCGCCTTGTCGCGAAGGGTTTTACGCAACAGGAAGGGATAGACTACGAAGAGACCTTCTCACCTGTTGTTCGTTTTACCTCGATTCGGCTGATTCTGGCTATGGTAGCTTGCTTAGACCTCGAATTACATCAGATTGATGTAAAGACTGCCATTCTCAATGGAGAATTGGACGATGAGATCTATATGGAACAACCAACAGGGTTTGTAAAAGAAGGAAACGAACATAAGGTTTGTAAACTTCGTAAGTCCATATATGGTCTTAAACAATCCTCGAGGCAATGGTATATACGATTTCAAGAAGTTGTCTTATCAAATGGTTTTTCCATGCTTGATGAAGACAACCGCGTATATATCAAGAGGATTAAGAGCACGTACGTTATTATGTCTCTATATGTAGATGACATTTTAATAGCCGGAAATGACAAGGGCTTTGTGATGGATATCAAGGCTTGGCTTTCATCAGTTTTTGAGATGAAAGACATGGGAGAAGCCGCATATATCCTTGGAGTTAAGATTTCAAGGAATCGTTCGAAGAAACTTCTTTCTCTTTCACAGGAGACTTATATAAAGAAGGTTTTAGAACGTTTTAATATGCAGGACTGCAAGTCCATTGATACTCCTATAAGCAAGTGCGACAATTTATGTCTGAAATCATGTCCAAAGAACCAAATGGAAAAGGAAATTATGGAAAAAGTTCCATATTCCAGTGCAGTTGGTAGTCTTATGTACGCTATGATGTGTACAAGACCGGACATCTGTTTTACCGTTGGAATGGTAAGTCGTTACCAATCCAATCCAGGGCAAGTACACTGGAAAGCGGTTAAGAGGATATTACGGTATCTTAAGGGAACTACAGACTATGCTTTATGCTATCAAGGAGATGCCTTGAGGCTCGAAGGCTACACTGATGCTGATTGGGCGGGTGGTCTCGATGAGCGACGATCGACCTCAGGATATGTTTTTCTGCTCGGATCTGGTGCAATATCCTGTAGTAGTAAGAAACAATCCTGCATCACACTTTCAACTATGGAAGCCGAGTTTGTAGCATTTAGCATGGCAGTCCAAGAGGCTGTTTGGCTTAGGAAGTTCTTAGACAGGCTAATTGATGCAAGTGACTCAGGTGTTGTACCTATACACATCGACAATCAAGCATCTATAGCTTATGTCAAAGATCCTAAATTCCATTGTAAGACCAAACACATAGATATCCGCTACAAATTTGCAAAAGACTATGATAAGACCAAGAAGGTAGACATAAGATACATATCTACGCATGAGATGATAGCGGATCCGCTTACGAAAGCGATCCCCAGAGATGTGTTTTACAAACACTTATCATCTCAAGGATTGCGTAAGAGCTGAGTTGTACCAATGTAATTTCCCATGTCTGTAAGTGATCAAATTTAATAAAAGAATAAGTTCTTTTCAACATTGCATATGAATTCTTTAAGAAATGTTTGTGTACATTTTTGAAATCACAGCTGAATTTTAGTATGTCGGACAGATTAAGGTTGGCTCTCTCACATGAGCAATCGCCTTTATTTTATCAGACGGGTAAAATAAAGATGAGACCTGTTTAAAGTCAAAATCGTCAGACCGACGATTTAGAGTCATGACTTAAACAAAATGGTCATATGAAAGATCTGCATCATATTGATGCTTTCAAAAGATCTAAGAGGATTTTGAAATCCTATCTGTCTTATGCGGGATGTGAGTCCAGAAGATTATTTGAGTAGTAAAAGGGACTCAAAGTCAGACATTGTGGTGTTTGGTTATCATCCTCACAACATCATTAAGACATACGCTCCCTGGGAAAGGAGTGATGTTGTAATACGTATTCATACTACGTATGCATTTTGACCATTGGGTTAGAATAGTAATTGTGTTTACTATTATGTGAGACCCAAAGACCACATGGGTCTTAACTCGTTACCCTTATGGACTCTAATTGGTTCCTTAAGATTTGACTGGGTGATTGCTATCTTAGCATGTTGCTTATGGACTATGGTTAATTCAGTCCGACGGGGCATGTTAGAAAAGCGAGTCAAGTCAAGATCAAAAGGATCGCAAGAAGAGGAAGATTAATTTCATATTCATATTTGGACTTTAGAGATTCAAAGCTGGCCAGCCAATTGTAATCCAGATGGGATTCAATTGTTGAATATAAAGTATAAGAAATGTGAAGAAATAATCTAGGGTAAAGCATGCGTTGATCTACTCAACTTTGCACCTCGAGGAATGTTGTGTATCTCTAACAAGTGCACAACAGCGGACTCTATGCGCATGACGGTCACATGGCCTATTTCTCGGTATGACAAACAGAAGAGATAAAGGAAAAGATGTTTCCTTACAATCCCCTCAAGTGTGAGTGGGAGATGTTGGATATGGACGACATGAATACACCCATGAGGGGATGTATAAGGGTATACGGACCTCAGATGTCGCGTGCACGAAAGCGTGCACGAAGGGAACCTTTTCTCGTGTGAAAAGGACCACTCGATAAGTGGAAAAAGCCACTCGATAAGTGGAACAAGTCACTTTATAAGTGCATAAAGGCACTTGATAAGTGAATGAAGAAGAGGATAAATGAATGTGCTAATATAGGCTAATAAGCTTATAATTGGTTATTTCCTACAATAACCACCCCTAAAGCCTATAAATAGGACCCAAGGGTAAGGCATTTATGACACACTTTCCATGCCATAAGTTTGCAAAAGGCATCTTATGTTCTTCTTCTCCCTTCCATTAAAATCCTCTTCTAGTTAGAGATTTAGGCGGTGAAACTCTGCTTCGATCCTCCGTGACGAAGTATCGACCGTTGTGGCGAATCCGAGGGCGAAGTTCCGAGACTACGGTGCCGCATACGCAAGCGTAAGTCTCTACTTCATTAATCGATCCTAACATCCTTGTTTTGTCAGGATCCTACAGTAAGCGGGTATCGAACACGGGGAAGCGGTGCTATACTACCTATCTACTCCTAGGTTGAGTTAGACTTGCGGGTTTATTGGTGGATGTGGAGTATGGAGGGTCATAATGGTGATGGATGCGAAGGTTGTGTCACTCAACGTCGCAAATAAGGGGACTAGGACGTTAGGGATCACCACTAAGACCATCGGGGATCAACGTTGGAATAGAATCCTTACGTTGCATTAGGGTTAGGGGATTAATCTCCCAATTCGTACCACTCTCTTGGGTTAGAATTGTGAGGTACTTCGGTAGCTCTCGTTGCGCAATGTCGGTAGCCGTTAACATAGCGATATAATTCGTCGACGGATCCCCTCAAGGTACGAGCCGGACATGGTCACGAGCCTTGGTTGGATCTACCGATTTCCCTATTCGAATCCCACGGATACCCCTTGTCACGCCCCGCTTCCCAAAAATGTGGAGGCGAGACGTGAGAAGGTCCGCTCAGACTTGAAGCTGTGAAGCTCCAAGTCTGATAAGCGTATAAATTATCATATGGGAGGTCCTTGCAATGCAAACGAAACAACAATAATAATAAAGGAAAGAGACAAAAGAGAAATCTCTGAATATCCATTGAATGAATTACAATATCACAGAAAAGCCACCAGGCTAAAGGAAAAAGAGTCTAAGGCCCAACATGGCCAACAAGGTATAACATACATACAAAGGTGCCACGCACCAACAACTAACAGCAAACCTAAACAAAGAAGTGAACACGAGCGGTCTTCAAGACAGGCCCCTGGTGCCCACTCACCTCCACGGCAAACATCAGCATCAGCAACACCATATCCCCTGCAACAAAGCTCTGGCTCTGGGTCTAACATGTGACACCCAAAAGAGAGCGGGGCACATGTCAACAAGTCTGGAAAGACTTGTGCAAGGAAACTGAAGGAAAGGTAAACTAACAACCTAGCAGTTATAGTATGATGCATGGCAGGGCAAGTATAGTATGGAAGTGACAAGTAAAGTACAAGTAGCAAGTAACAAGTATGTCATAAATAACAAGTTTTACAAGTAAAACACGGACAAGTACAAGTGGCAAGTGTGACAAGTATTGTCAAGTAACAAGTACAAGGGATCACCCACACATGGATGCCCTATTGCCCGCAGGCCGTATTCAAGTATCAAGTACAAGGGATCACTCAACGAGTGCCCTATGCCCTCAGGCTGTGTTCAAGTGTCAAGTACAAGGGATCACTCAACGAGTGCCCTATGCCCTCAGGCTGTGATGTGTTCGTCTTCTGGAACACGAGCCAGAAAGTGTATTTAACAAGTATGGCGTAGGGGTGCACCTAGCCGGAACAAGTATCACTAGTATGTAGCGATGCTATGCAATCACGATGAGTATTCAAGCATGCAATGACATGAGCAGTTAATACGCGTACCGTTAATTGTATTTAAACGTGACAGGCAAAATGCAATGACATGAACAGATATTCGCGTACCGTTAATTGAATTAAACGTGACAGGCAAAATGCAATGACATGAACAGATATTCGCGTACCGTTAATTGAAATTAAACATGGCAGTTAAAATGCAACAGCAGTTAGGGATGCATGGATGACATGAACAGTTAACTCGCGTACCGTTAAGGGAAAGTAAACGTGACATACAAGCATGATGAAGGTGACGGACCAAGCTTCGTTGTCAAGCTAGGTCAATGGCGTCTAAACGGCTATCCTTTCACCGTCTAGTCTCTTTTACGCTAAAGCAAGGTAAATGGCCTAAGACATGGCCTAAATCAAGAGATGCAAGTTTCACTTGCCTAACACCGGGGATGACGACCACTTCGTCACACGAGAGCTATCTACGGGGGAAATCGCGAGAGAAGGCGGAAGAAACACTCCGGGGAACCCTAGGATCAGATCTGGAAGAGATTGGAGAAGTTTGGGGAAACTAGGGTTTTGGGGGATTTGGGGATTTTGATGGGTTCGATGAGATTTTGGGGAAGATGAGAGGTAGATAGAGTGAATGGATGGATTGGATGATGATTCTAGGGCTTGGAATGGAGAAATGGAGCTTGGAGGAAGATGGGGGCTGAAGGGGGAAGTTTTTAGGGTTTTGGGTCGTGTTGGAGAAGAAGAAGTCGAATGGGTAGGGTTTAAATAGGCTAGGCTGGCGGCTGCCCAGAAATTAGGGTTTAAACACCGGTTAGTCGGTCAAAGAACAACCACTGACCGACTAGTTTGGCAACTAGTCGGTCGGTCGACCAACGCAGACCGACTAAGTGCAAACAGTAACTCCTGAACGAAAATAGGATTTAGAGTTAGTCGGTCCATGAACAAGTACTGACCGACTAGTTTTGAATCTAGTCGGTCGATGAACGTTCTTAGACCGACTAAGAGTAAACAGTAACTCCTGAATTATTGATTGAATGAACTAGTCGGTTCCAGTTGATTTCCTGACCGACTAAATTGGAATCTAGTCGGTCGGTTGATCTTCTTGAACCAACTAACGTGCACGAAAAGTGCCGATTCGAAGCGCGAAGCTTCGGGAAGATTTCCATGGCTTCTAGGATCGATTTATACTCTAAGATATGATCGATATGAAGCTCGTCACGAATGACTCACTCCGAAATCGACGATTGAAGGAATAAGCTAGAAAATCACGACGAAACGATCGAAAGTGAAAGCTATGGCGACGAATCCACACATCCAAGGAGAAAATCCACCAATCATATATTTTAATATAGATAATCCAATTACATGAAAACCAGTCGTTACATCCTACCCACCTTAGAATAAAGTCCGTCCTCGGACTTTCTAACATATATATAGTCGCTCGGGTAACTACCCTCAACCAATATCACATCATAAATTCAACCAAGTACTTTCATTTCGAGTGCTTATATATATATGCACTAGAAATCAAATATTACTACCACTACACACATATTTTCACGCACATAGTACACTCATACTTATTATAGTCAATCAATTTCATACACGTATTTCAATCATATATATATATATATATAGTCAATATATTTATACAACAATAAACACTTATTACTTACTATAAGAAAATACCCAAGCCTCTCTTATTTGAAAATAATTTTCACATTTATTTAGTCATTCAAATACATGCAAATATTTCACCATATTTTCACCCCACATATAGTCCTATAACTATATATTGGCATAGCCACCCACAATCGTGTGCGTAACATAACCAAGCACAAACAACTCAAACACCATACATACATCATCCGTCCCTATTCACCACCACATACAATTATACCAAAGTACATAGAGTATACCCACTCAAGCTTGAGTGAGACTCAAATCATAGCAGGACATTACATGTGTAACACAGCATCCATACACATACCAATACCACTCCAAGGCATACACATCCACGTATCACATATTTTCACATCATATCCATCCATTTATAATTACCATATCAACACATCAACTACATACAAGTTTAAGAGATGCAATAGTCGGGTATACCTCCTGACATACACGCATACGACATCTCATAAAACAAGTAGTACCAATCAAAATCATCATTCTGTTATCATACGTATATCACATCATACTCAAGCAGAAAATTACCTACACACAACATACAATTGCCAACACCCATACCACTATATACACACCACGAAACCAAGACTACGACGACATAATCACTTAACTAATGGGCCCACCAAACTATAACAAGGTTGACACAGGCAACGACAAGCTCTATGGGCTAGACAATAGGAAGGAACCGAACCTAGATCATGACGAATAGAAAGATCGAAAAACATGAAAACGGTTGCGTAACGATGTAATGATGCTCCATTAGGACACATGGAAAATAGTGTAAGTAACATATTCTAAAATACGAAAAGTTTGAAAACTGTCACACTTCAAAGTTGGAGTCCTCGTTTGTATAAAATTATTTAGAGGTCGATAAACAAGTTGTTTTAAAACGAGTTTGAAACGAATATATGTAATAAGAGGAAAAGGGGTTTATTGGCTTATATAAAATCATCATGAGGAAAAAGGAAATCATTTACTCGAACATTAAAACATAGGTCAGAAATGTTGTGCGGCAGCAATCTAAAATTTTTGGAAAAGTTTTGAGATTCAAAGATTGAAATCAGATCAAGTATAGTGTGGAGAATTTAAGCGCATGCTAAATGTTTTCCAAATCTTAAAACTGAAGAGAAATCCCAAATAAACCAGGTCGAAAATAATTTTAGAGAAATCCGGATTTGCCAACAAAAATTGACTTATACAAGATCTTAATGTACGAGCAAAACGAACGTGGTACCGATATATAAAAATAATTGAAGTCATATTTTAGAAATTGTCTTAAAAGTGTGTATGGTGAATGGAAAGATAATATCTTAGTAGTATGGAAAGAGAAAAGGATATTTAAACTCATCAAGTTAGTATTAAAACTTTTAAACCGTTTTATGAAGGGTCTAAGTCAGGAATGATTTCGAAATAGTAAATATATTTTTTTTATAAACAAAAATCTGAAATATGGAAAATGTTGAGCATAAAATCAACTTGCTAAAAGCCGAAGTCCAAAGGGACTTGAAAAGTTTATTAAGAGTAAGCACGAGGGGTTTTCGAATAGAATTTTAATGGCACAAGTAAAAGAAATTATGAATCGAGTTAGGAAAATAGAAATACGGTTCAGAATGAAATTTGTATATGAAAAGGGACAAGACATTTATATCGATACGAAGGTATGTGCAGAAAATATTATAAACTTCTAATCTAAAAATCTCAACTCAAATTTCGATATTTTAAAACATAAATAATTTAAGTCGGCGAAGGAGCATGAAACCGTACATATATCAAAAGCGTTTCGAATAAATTTAAACTTAACGAGTACGACGAACCTATAATTGATATATACAAAAATTAGTTGAAGTCCATTCAGTTTTGGAAAAATACCCCTAAAGGTATGTAAGATAAGTGGTTAAAATAAAATTTTTTGTAGTTAGGAAAAAGGACGGTATATCGAACCATCAGGATAGTAATAAGGTTTAAAAATCGAAATGCGAAAGGTACATTGTTAGAAAAATAGTACAAGATAGTAATTTTAAAATTACGACCAAAAGTCTTCAAAATTCAAGAACGACTTTTAACTCCATCGAAATTTAGGGAGACATATTTAAAGAAGTTTAGGACAAAAATTTAAATTGAGTGAAACTTCAAATAAGGAAAGCATTCGAAAATAACTTTGGAAGAATCAAGATTTGCAACGGAAAACATTTGAAAGATCAAGGATAATTGCAATGAGGTGGTCATGTGAATTAAGGGCAAGGGAAGTGGTTGCGGAAACGTAATTTTCCAAAAATCTTTAGTCGGAAAAATGTTTGAACATAACTTTGATTTGTTGAAAGCTGAAATCATCTGTGACTTGAAAAGTATGTTAAGGGAGCGCGACGAGTCATTTGAATAGCATAATAAGAAAGGAAAGTTCATAAATCAAATTTGGAAAATAGAATTACGGCTCAGAATTAAATCGATTTATGAAAAGGGGTCAAGATATTCAAATAGGTATGAAAGGTATAGGATGTAAAACATTATAAAACAGTAATCAAAATCTCGTCAAAACTTTTGAATTTCAAAAATTAATTTAAGTCAACGAAGAGTACGAGATATAAGTATACATATAACAATTGAAACTCCATTTAACTTGGAAAAGATTTTAAAGTATGTATGCTATGCGATTAAAATGGATCTCACAGTTAGAAAATGGTATATCGAATTTTCCAAAATAGTATTGGAGTCTTTAAACCGAAATGCGAAAATATAGACAAGAAAATGGTTACGAGTTAGCAATTATAATTACAACCATTAGACTCCGAAATCTACAAGGAATTTGACTCAATCGAAAAGTGAGAAATTTTAAGTACATACGTAGCGGGTTTAAAACAAAATTCAAACTTAGCGAAAACTTTAATAAGGGAAATAGAAAAACAACTTTTTAAAAGAAATTAAGCCTTGCAAACGGGGACATTCGAA
The DNA here is from genome assembly GCA_030789695.1 of Scilla litardierei. Classification (NCBI taxonomy): domain Eukaryota; kingdom Viridiplantae; phylum Streptophyta; class Magnoliopsida; order Asparagales; family Asparagaceae; genus Scilla; species Scilla litardierei. The sequence goes on from CM061135.1 coordinate 143,837,572, forward strand.
GGATCAATGATTATCGAAACATGGCGGTCATGGGAATCGAGGCAAGGGGTTTGGTCGGATGATCAAAGCATAAATACTCCTAGGTTATGACTTAGGAAAATCTATGAAAACTCTTACGGTCAACCAACTAAAGATTATGGAACTAAGCGCTAAGACTTCCATAAGGGCTAGACAGCGATGAAATGAGTTCAGCTTGGTCCGAAACCGATGAACCCAAGCGAGAGACCAAAGAATTATAGAAGTCTATCCTAGTCAAAGCTAGACAGGAACCACTAAGGTAACTCTTAAGGCTATCAAATCAATCACTAACATGGAGTCTACTAACAATCAAGGATCCCTAACTAGCAAAGCACAAACTTCTAACTAAGTCTCACTATGGTTCTGATCTAATGGATTTCCTACCAAGCTTAGACAGATGCTCTAACACGCCTACCAGCCACCTAAGACATAGGAACGCTAAAAACCTAGACTCCGGGCTTATAACTTGGATGTTCTAATTCATTTAATGGACATCCTTTAATTATTATCGTTGTTCCGATAGTTCGCATTTGCAAATGGACCTGCATGGGCCACCACTAAAACCTGTCACGCCCCGCTTCCCAAAAATGTGGAGGCGAGACGTGAGAAGGTCCGCTCAGACTTGAAGCTGTGAAGCTCCAAGTCTGATAAGCGTATAAATTATCATATGGGAGGTCCTTGCAATGCAAACGAAACAACAATAATAATAAAGGAAAGAGACAAAAGAGAAATCTCTGAATATCCATTGAATGAATTACAATATCACAGAAAAGCCACCAGGCTAAAGGAAAAAGAGTCTAAGGCCCAACATGGCCAACAAGGTATAACATACATACAAAGGTGCCACGCACCAACAACTAACAGCAAACCTAAACAAAGAAGTGAACACGAGCGGTCTTCAAGACAGGCCCCTGGTGCCCACTCACCTCCACGGCAAACATCAGCATCAGCAACACCATATCCCCTGCAACAAAGCTCTGGCTCTGGGTCTAACATGTGACACCCAAAAGAGAGAGGGGCACATGTCAGCAAGTCTGGAAAGACTTGTGCAAGGAAACTGAAGGAAAGGTAAACTAACAACCTAGCAGTTATAGTATGATGCATGGCAGGGCAAGTATAGTATGGAAGTGACAAGTAAAGTACAAGTAGCAAGTAACAAGTATGTCATGGATAACAAGTTTTACAAGTAAAACACGGACAAGTACAAGTGGCAAGTGTGACAAGTATTGTCAAGTAACAAGTACAAGGGATCACCCACACATGGATGCCCTATTGCCCGCAGGCCGTATTCAAGTATCAAGTACAAGGGATCACTCAACGAGTGCCCTATGCCCTCAGGCTGTGTTCAAGTGTCAAGTACAAGGGATCACTCAACGAGTGCCCTATGCCCTCAGGCTGTGATGTGTTCGTCTTCTGGAACACGAGCCAGAAAGTGTATTTAACAAGTATGGCGTAGGGGTGCACCTAGCCGGAACAAGTATCACTAGTATGTAGCGATGCTATGCAATCACGATGAGTATTCAAGCATGCAATGACATGAGCAGTTAATACGCGTACCGTTAATTGTATTTAAACGTGACAGGCAAAATGCAATGACATGAACAGATATTCGCGTACCGTTAATTGAATTAAACGTGACAGGCAAAATGCAATGACATGAACAGATATTCGCGTACCGTTAATTGAAATTAAACATGGCAGTTAAAATGCAACAGCAGTTAGGGATGCATGGATGACATGAACAGTTAACTCGCGTACCGTTAAGGGAAAGTAAACGTGACATACAAGCATGATGAAGGTGACGGACCAAGCTTCGTTGTCAAGCTAGGTCAATGGCGTCTAAACGGCTATCCTTTCACCGTCTAGTCTATTTTACGCTAAAGCAAGGTAAATGGCCTAAGACATGGCCTAAATCAAGAGATGCAAGTTTCACTTGCCTAACACCGGGGATGACGACCACTTCGTCACACGGGAGCTATCTACGGGGGAAATCGCGAGAGAAGGCGGAAGAAACACTCCGGGGAACCCTAGGATCAGATCTGGAAGAGATTGGAGAAGTTTGGGGAAACTAGGGTTTTGGGGGATTTGGGGATTTTGATGGGTTCGATGAGATTTTGGGGAAGATGAGAGGTAGATAGAGTGAATGGATGGATTGGATGATGATTCTAGGGCTTGGAATGGAGAAATGGAGCTTGGAGGAAGATGGGGGCTGAAGGGGGAAGTTTTTAGGGTTTTGGGTCGTGTTGGAGAAGAAGAAGTCGAATGGGTAGGGTTTAAATAGGCTAGGCTGGCGGCTGCCCAGAAATTAGGGTTTAAACACCGGTTAGTCGGTCAAAGAACAACCACTGACCGACTAGTTTGGCAACTAGTCGGTCGGTCGACCAACGCAGACCGACTAAGTGCAAACAGTAACTCCTGAACGAAAATAGGATTTAGAGTTAGTCGGTCCATGAACAAGTACTGACCGACTAGTTTTGAATCTAGTCGGTCGATGAACGTTCTTAGACCGACTAAGAGTAAACAGTAACTCCTGAATTATTGATTGAATGAACTAGTCGGTTCCAGTTGATTTCCTGACCGACTAAATTGGAATCTAGTCGGTCGGTTGATCTTCTTGAACCAACTAACGTGCACGAAAAGTGCCGATTCGAAGCGCGAAGCTTCGGGAAGATTTCCATGGCTTCTAGGATCGATTTATACTCTAAGATATGATCGATATGAAGCTCGTCACGAATGACTCACTCCGAAATCGACGATTGAAGGAATAAGCTAGAAAATCACGACGAAACGATCGAAAGTGAAAGCTATGGCGACGAATCCACACATCCAAGGAGAAAATCCACCAATCATATATTTTAATATAGATAATCCAATTACATGAAAACCAGTCGTTACACCCCTTAAGCACATCAATTCCATATACCGTGGGCATGATCTCAGTACGGGTTATCTAGGGATTCGATAGGATCGACTGAAATACTCCCCTAAATCCCTAATTCAATGTAGGGATCCAGATATACGTCTTCCCCCTAGGATCTTAGGGCTAACCCATCAACCCTAGAAAGATCTACTCACTTATGCCGATATTACCGGACAAAAGCACAACTTTTAGGGATGAAAACATCATAACAAATTGATGGAGTAAAAATAGAGAACTTACAGCGAGCGAGAGATAGATAAAAATTGCGATTAATAGATCCAACGAAGAACAGAAATTCCAAGAGCGCCAGAAGAACGAAACAAAATTCCAATCCAAAAATGATCCAACAATATTCAAAAGTTTAATCTAAAAAACTACCAATTCAAATCGCTCTAATTTTCGCTCCCAAAATGTATATCCAACTCAGAAAATGAATCCCCCAACGCTTTGCAGCTCCTATACTTTTCTCTCAAAATCGGGCAACAGCCGCATCACAAATCTTTCCGAAAATGGCATTGGCATCGTCGACCGAGTGGGTGACTCAGTCGAGCATCGTGTTGCTCGGTCGGTCACTTGGTCCGAGCAGATGTACTGCTCGACCGAGCCTGACAGGGAATCGTGCTCCTCCAAATTCTTCACTCTGCCTGCACATGCCGAGTCGGCACTGCTCGGTCAAGTAGGAGATTGCTCGGACCGAGCAGGAGGTTGCTCAGTCCATGTAGGAGGTTGCCCGGTCCGTGGAGGACGTAAAAACACATTTCAGCAGCATTTTGCACACTACTCGGTCGAGTAGAGTGCTCTGCTCGATCGAGTAGGTGTCAGACACATTTCAGCAGAATTTCAGCACTGCAGCATCATCTTGCAGAAATTTCACAGGGCTCATCCGACCTTCGATTGGTACGTTCTTGGTGGCGTTGGAACTGAATTGAAGTCTACTATCTGGAAAAAATATCAGAAAAATAGTGAATAATCCCAGGTGATAGCACATTTGGAAATAGTGCATGGCTATCCTGTTTCCAGCACTTCGGGTCGCTTGATTCCTTCGCCGCATCATATCTCGATCGAGCGACCTTCTCTCTTGCCCATTCCTTGCTCCAGTATTCTTCTTTGTCACCTCGAGCATGACATCATGAGTCTCATTGGTACTCTCATGTCGTCGATTGTCTTATTGCCTCCAAATTGCTCCAATATCGCCCAAATCCCTGAAATGGACATAAACGCTCCGAAAGTCATATTATTCCAAATAATAGCGTAAAAGCGTATGAAATATGTAATTGAGCAATCATTTTGACGTGTAATCTTATCGATAAAATGTGGAATATAATGACACATCAATTGGACCAAAGCTAGCATTTTTATTATAAATCTATATCCATATTCGTTTGCAAGAGATTGGACGAATACGAGCTATCACAATCTAAATCGTAACTCGATTTTGCACGAGAGTGGGCTCGAGGTGCGATTGAACGATGATGTCGATCTTAATGCTAGTGGCTTAGGTTAGGGTTTGCACGAGAGTGGGCTCTAATCTAGGTTGCTATAGACCTGCAATAGCGCGAGAGCGTGAGCTTGGTTCTCTATTCAGTTACGACTAGTTCACCTCAATTCAAGTCTTGCAACATTGAGATTCGCGATTCACAGAGATGCATGACGATCCGTAGTGGGGATTCCCTAGCCCTAGACACTTTATTATATTGAATTTGAATCGATGTTTGACCGACTTCTTTATCATCGACACCGACATCCATCACCATTTCCATTACATCATATCATAACCATCTCCACCAATAAAACATTCGTAGTCGAACCAACCTAAGATAGATTGGAGCCAACACCACCTCCTCATGTTCGATACCCGCTCGCCACTACACCGTACGCTTGCGATAAAACTACAATTGTTTTTCGGGTGTACATCCGGGAGTGATCAAGTTTTTGGCGCCATTGCCGGAGAGGTGTTTTCCATTGGGTGCCAATTTGTCACAATTAGGTTGATTAGACTATGAAAAAAAATTAACAAAAGGAAATTTTCCCCCTCGCCACCATTATTATCATTTCTATATTCTTTTGTGCCACAGATATTTTTCTCCAGGTATTTATCTTTCTTGATCAAGTGCTATGGATGATATTATGTGGACCACAGACTTTGATCAGAGTGCTCAGACAGGAGAATACTTTTGTGAGGAAATGCACTGGCCCGAGCTTGATGAGATACAAAGGGATTTTTTTGATGAGATGCATGCACACCAGGTTGAAATACAAGCCAGGATTGAAAAGAACTCCCTTCAATTGGAATGGGTGAATTTTCAAAGATATCAGTTCTGCTTCCTCATTTTATGGGCAAGAAGCATCGCCAGTCATATTACCAGAGCTAGAATGTGCCGTCGTCGATCCCACATCCTACGATGCAGCTATTGCATATGAAGAGTGGATGGATGAAGAGGCAGTGGAGGAAGCAGAAATTGAGTCATATGCGCCGCCGGAGAAGGACACATTTCAGAACTTATTGGAGGGCCTCTTGGAGTCAGTGAGGTTCACCGGTGACGTGCGCTTATATTTCATATATTCACACACGTTTTCTTTTGTGTTTCTCCGTGTTTTCCGCCGTCTCTTATTCGTTTTCGTATATTTTCCCGTTTTCTTTCACTTTTCTTTGTTTGTCCATGATTGCAGGAGTTCGACCACGTAGGGGACGTTTTACGATGATATCCCAAGTCCCCGGAGCAACGGGAGAAGTCACGCGTGATCCAGGGGGTCAAACGTCGAAGAATTCATCTTTCAGCCCCTCACCCGGTCGGTTGATCATCTTCAACCGATCGGGTGATGCACGCATGCACCACCCGGTCTCTACCGCAGCTCACAAAGAAGTCACCCGACCGGTTCACAGACCAGTTCTGCGGGCGGCTGTTCTCTGTTTTTTCGAGCAGAATTCCAACCGATCGGGTGACTCTCACCCGATCGGTTCATCTGTAGCTGAGGAAAAAGAGCTGAAGACACGGGCGTCGAACCGACCGGTTCACCCGACTGCTCCAAGATCCAACCGATCGCCCAAGAACTCACCCGATCGGTTCATGAGGTCGGGTGAAAACCCGCTGTTTTCTGTTATTTATCTGTAACGGATCAACCGATCGGTTGACTTGTCAACCGATCGGTTGATGCGTAAGTCTATATATAGAACCCCTAGGGTTCCAGAAACGAGAGCTGTTGTATTTTTTACTGTTTTATTTCCTTGTGACGGCTGTAATTGTTACTCTTAAGTAAGTTTTCAGATCTTTCTAAAATTTCAGTATTGTCTTTATTACTCCTTTACTTCCGCATTGCAATTGTCCAATTATGATTTCAACGGTTAAATTTCATTTAGATTGCTTTTTCATGAATTTTTGTGAGTAGTTCCCAAATCTGGGATTTTGGTGGAAACCCCTTCGGGGGCTCTTCCCGATGCGTCCATAGGGTTAGGAAATCGATAGGGAGTAGGAATCTAACGGTTACGCGGGGCGTTTCATTGTCATCGGCGGGAAAAAGACCGCCTTTGACCGTCGGGCCAAGGGGGAATAAACTTGGCGGTTGACTCCCTAGCCAAAGCTCGCGCCTTTAGCGTAGACGCCAAATCCTAGCACGCGGGAGCGGCAGGACAAGACGTTGGGAGATATCGTTGCGGACTTAGTGCTCCCGGGATCGATCAGTGTTAATGGACACGGGAGTGCACACTGATCGAATCCGGGAAGTCCGGTGTATCATCCTGGGCACCGACCGGAATATCGGGCCCATGGGACGCCGGTACCACTTTCAGAGGCAACGTCTCACCATTAGACCCTAATCCCGATCGCTATCCATACCCGCAGGCCGTATCGGTGAGAGTCTCTCGTCGGGTTGGAAACCAAAGTCCCGGGTTTACTTTCTTTTTGTTCTCACGCTTTTATTTCCTTTCGTGACAACCATCCACCGATTCGGGCCAGCTCGCCCCTCGGGGTGATTTAGGTCCTACCTGACCCAAGCACAACCTCGCCTCCCTGAGTTCGATATTCCCGCACCCTACACTAACCGTGAAACTTGCGGTAGACGACACCGCGCCGCCGCGACTCAAGCAGGGCGCCGGTCAAGTTTATGGCGCCGTTGCCGGGGAGGCAACGTGCTTGATTATTTTAGGACCTCTTGAACCCTCGTGTCTAGCTCACATCCCTACCTCGCGATAATTTTTGCATTCTACTTTTTCTTTTTTACTTTTCTTATTTTTATTTCTTATTTTATCTGTCTCTTTCCCACTTGTCGCTTCACGGGTGTTTGTTGTTTTTCATACGCAGGAGTTCAAGGAGTCTTGACGACTTGATCCCCCTCGATCCAGAGATTAACGCCACCCTTAGGCGCTTGGCCGCCGAGAAGCGGAGAAGGGAAGATCCCGAATCCATGGAGGAGAACACCCCGCCTCAAAAGTCTCTGCTGGAATACTCGATGCCATCTATCTAGTCCACTTCCGCCATCCGTCCTCCAGCTATCACGGCCCAAAGCTTTGAGCTGAAGCCGTCATTGGTGACGTGGATCCAGCAGGATCAGTTTGCGGGTGCACCCATGGAGAGCCCGATCGAGCATCTAGACTCGTTCTTGGAGAAGTGTGACACCTTCCGGATTAATGGTGTCACGACAGAGGCTATCCGTCTGAAGCTATTCCCCTTCTCTTTGTGAGATAAAGCCAAGCAATGGCTAAGGGGGAAGGACCCCAACACTTTCAACACCTGGGAGAAGCTCTCCAACGCTTTTCTGACAAAGTTCTTTCCTCCGGGGAAGACCATGAAGTTGAGGAGTGAAATCTCCTCCTTCTCCCAGGCCAGCCACGAGTCCTTGCATGAAGCTTGAACGAGATATAAAGAGATGCAAAGAAGATGCCCTCACCATGAGCTTCCGAAGTGGCAGATTATTAATCTGTTCTACAATGGGTTGAGGGATGACCTGAAATCTTCTATGGACGCCGCGGCTGGGGGTTCCTTCATGTCTAGAAGCGAGGAAGATGCCGGACATATTCTAGAAAACATGGCATCGAACAATGAGCGGTGGTGTGACGAGAGAGCCACACCAAGATCTGGGGGTGTACACAGAGTCGAGGACGTCGACAAACTTTCAAGCAAGTTTGACTTGCTTTCGATCCAGATCTCCGCACTAATGGTTGGAGCCGGTGGGGCCGATACACAGCAGATTTCAGCAGTAGAGTCCGGATTCTTCGGGGAATTCGACGGTGGTGACATCTCACCACCGTTGGATCAGGCGAGCGCACTATTTTACAACCCTACGGGAAATGCGCCGTACCCGCCAAGGACAAATTCCAACCCGGCCTACTCTCCAAACAACCGGAACCACCCGAACTTCAGTTACCGTCCACCATTTCAGCCCTCGCCGCCTCAGCAGCCGCAGCAACAAGCATATCAGCCGGCTAGGCCACAGCAGAGTCAGTTTCAACAGCAACAATATCAGCAGCAACCATCTCAGCAACAATCTTACGCCCCCAGGAATCAGCAGCCGTTCCAGCAGCAGCAGCAGTATGGCCAACAGAGGGCCGTCTCTCCGGTTGAGTCTCTCTTGACTTAATATATTACCAACCAGGAGAGGATCAACCAGAAGCTGGAAATGGGTCAGCGGACCCTCACGGACCAAGTAACCCAGCTGGGGTTACAAGTGGCGAACCTTGCAAGGTCACAAAACCAATTACCGCCACAACCGGAGGTGAACCCGAGGGGAGTAACCCAGACATCGGCACTCTTGCACGAGCACGCAAATGTGTCCGCTATCGTTCTGAGAAGCGGGACACAAATTCCTACTAGAGTGCCCCCTAGCAACCCGGAAGCACCGTCGGTCGTTGAGAAACCGATCGAAAAATCAAACGACGCCGGTGCTTCGTCATCAAATCCTATGACTCCGGAGGGAGTCTCTGAAGAAGAGAAAGAGAAGAAGGAGGAAGAGAGCCCTAAAGTGTATAAACCCGTTGTGCCATTTCCCCAACGGTTGGCTCAGGCAAAAATTGATGAGAAATATGGCAAGTTCTTCGCCATGGTCAAGGACCTGAGTTTGCAAATCCCCTTCCTGGAAGCAATCGGAACAATCCCCTCCTATGCAAAATTCTTGAAAGATTTGGTGACTAGAGGGTCTAGAAAGGAGAAAGTAGTGTTGACGGCGGAGTGTAGCGCTCTTATCCAGAGGGCAAATCCGCCGAAACTTAAAGACCCGGGGAGCTTTTCCATTCCTTGCACGATCGGGGCAGTGAAGATTCATCGTGCACTCGTCGATCTCGGAGCGAGTGTTAGTTTGATGCCCTTGTCGATGTACAGAAGGATAGGGATGGGTGATTTGGAACCCACCGGGATGACCCTACAACTAGCTGACCGGTCGGTAAAATATCCGGTAGGAGTTGTGGATGACCTGCCCGTGAATGTGAGAGGGGTGCATGTGCCTGTGGACTTTGTATTCATGGACATGCCCAAAGACGCACACACCCCCATTATCCTGGGACGGCCTTTCATGGCCACTGCTGGCGTTCTAATAGATGTGAAGAACGGAAAACTATCTTTGAACGTCAGCGGAGAGAAAGTTGAGTTCGACCTGGGATTATCTATGAAGCACCCCGATCCCCCTGATGACCCTGGATGCAATTTGCTTGATATAGAAGAAGAAAGAGCTGTAGAGGAGAATTCCTGGGAGATTCTCCTGAGAAAGCCCCCCGATGACTTGGGGGATTTAGAAGATGAAGAAGGCCCCGAAGACAAAGAAGCTGCTGGAAAACCAAGTGCAGCGAGAACGACCCCTCCCGGGTTCCCCAAGGCTCCTCCTGTGAGGAGAACGGGGAAAGAGCACACAGACCTCACTAAAGACGAGGTTCGGATCCTGAAAAAGATGGCGGGAAGCGCCAACACCAAGGAAAAGCCCCCAGACCCCAAGAACAAGGGAAGGGTAGTCGAGCAAGTATTTTTCCAGCCGCTGACTACTCCAAGCGCCTTCAGCTCCAGCGAGGAAGAGATGCCGAAATTTGGGCATCACCCGTATCAGCCACCATGAGCATCTCTTGCGGGCGTCGAGCCAACGACGTTAAACAAGTGCGCTTCATGGGAGGCAACCCATGTTCTAAACTTTTTCTCTAATTTTTAGCGTTATTTTTTTACTTTATTTTATCTATTTTTATAAATAAAATCAGCCGCGAGAACATCCGTTCGGGGACTTAATCAAATCTATTGGTTTTTGCAGAAAACAAGCCCCAACCGATCGGGTGACAACTCACCCGATCGGTTGGGATGTATCAGATACATGCCGAAATCTGTCCCCATATGACCCGATCGGTTGAGTAATGAAGAGACCGGGTGGCAGACCGGGTGAGCTGGGGAGAACTCTCGGGAAATTTTGGGGAATATCAACCGATCGGTTGAGTTCGAGCGCGATCGGTTGACCTGACCGGGTGAGCAGCCCTAAGTTCTCGGGAAATTGAGTGGAGCGGCCAACCGATCGGTTGACAAGTCAACCGATCGGTTCGCCTGTAGCATTTCTTCGGCAAGATTTTCGACCTAATAGTCAACCGATCGGGTGACAAGTCACCCGATCGGTTCGACTTAAAACCTTATATAAACCCCCCCGACACCCGCTCGTTTCCATCTCGCCCGATCGCAAAAACCCTCAAAACCCGCCGTCGTTTCGCCTTCCCCTCTTCGCCAACAACCGATCTTCACTCCCCCACGCCCTCTACTCCTCCATTACTCCCACTCTCCACCTCCTTCATCAACCCCTCCATCATCTACACCCTCTCTCTCCTCCCATTCCGAATTTTTGACCTAATTTTCCCCCAAACCACCCCCATTTCGAAATTTTTTGCCAAAGGAGTTCGCCGCGGCTCCACGCTACTCTCTCTGAACAGTGTGGGGGCATCAACGAGCAAGCTCCACCATTCCGCTTGGGTAAACTCGCTCCTAAGCTTATATTTATATATTTGCCCTATTTATTGTACTTGCTCGTTTGCTTGTGTTAGTGTGCATCCACGATTTTCGCACTAATTCTTGCTTGCACACACACACACATGGCCAAGGATAAGGACAAAGGAAAAGAAATTATGCGGGAAGAGGAGCCGCCTCGAAAGAGGCGAAAACAAACGCGCCCTCCTTCCCGTACACGAGCACTTACACTTGGCCCTCATCCACCTATTATCCCTCTGTGGACCCAATGTTGGGCCCGCATGGGTATATCTTTCGGGACCAGGAGCACAAAGATTTTTACCGTAGGCTTGATGCTCGAGGGCATCTTTCTACTAAGTTCCCGCACGCACAAACACTTGTCGATCTCGGTGTCTTCACCGAGGTCGAATCTCTTTTCGGTAACTTAGGATGGTTGGCCTTCCTCAATGCATCCGTCGTTTCATACCCGGCACTCACCCTCGAATTTCTCTCCACACTCGTTTTAGAGTCCGGGTCGATCGTTAAATTTCGGGTGCGTAACCGCAGTGTCACCACAAGTTTGAACACGATTAATGATATATTTGGTTTCCCCATTCTTGGGGATGATTCCATCAGACACTACGGGTACACGCCCGAATTTCAAGTCGATCAATTCTGGTTCCGCCTCACACTCATCAATGAATATCCCCGGGGTAGGGCTAAGGCATCCTCCATCATTCATCCAGTGTTTCGATTGGCCCACAGGATCATTTCATCTGCATTCTTTCCTAGGGACGAGTCTGGCACTGTGACTATCCCTGACCTTTTTATCCTTTGGGCCATGACTTTCCCTTATGTCCGGGATGATGATGGAATTAGCTTCAGGGCCCTACCGTCCCCATCCATGGCGGCGATTGGCTTGTTTACAAGCTTCTCGAGATCAGCCGGGCCGGTAAGGGAAAATTTTGTTGTGGGGGCATCATCACTATCATATGCTCTTACCCCCAATTCAATATTCCCCTCCCCAATAATCTTCCCGTCGCCGCAGGACCATCACGTCTAGATATTGACGTCCTGCGGCACATTCACATGATTAGACCCCACTCGACTGGCCGCTTCATTTTCAACTATGGCCACCCCCCAGCCCCTTACACCATTCTCCCCAACCCCGCTCGCATGACCATTGCTCTCGTGGGAGATTGGACTTTCCCACCTGATCCCGATTTCTTTACGGGGTTGAATCTTCCTTTTCTCCCCGCAGGCGCACGCAGACCACCGTCCCCTGCCGCCCACTTAGGCGAGTAGGATATCCCTGCGTCTGCAGGAGATTTAGGGGCTGGCCCGAGTCGTCCTGTTTCTGCTCTGGGACCGATCACGTCTGAGCACCTCTCTGCGGCCATTTCTGGCCTTGTCTCCTGTGCCGGCATGACCACTGCCGCCGGCACCTCCTCGACCTTACCTACCTGCACCACATCTGCCTCGCGTCAGTCTACATCTTTTGGTCGCCGTCAGGTATCTGCCCGTCTAGGACTTGAGAGGGAGGTCGCTGCCCTTCGTGAGCTCGCCATGTCCTCTGTTTCCTCGGACCCATCGCCATCCTCCTTTCTTACTCACCCACGTTTCCTCGCACTTGAGAGGAACGTGGCCTCCATTCTCCGCCTTCTTACTCATATCCACGGACCACCTCCACCTTCACCACCCCGGCGATCTTCTCCACCACCCACCCACACTTCTCCACATCCATCACCCCCCTCACCACATTCCTCCCCTCCCTCTTCACATCCCATCCCAGCATCCACTTCACCCCTACCGACCACTTCCACCGCACCCACGCTACATCCCTCCTCCTCCGTCACTCCATACGTGCACCGGAGGAAATTGCCGGTGCGCTCCAGATCCCTCCCACCACACCCCACTACCGTCACCACCGCATCTACATCCTCCACTTCTATTCCTCTCACCACCGCCTTGATCTCCTTCCTACCACCACCACCCACCACCACCGACACCCCTCCCATTGTTCACACCACCACTGCCCCCACTCCTTCGCCTCTTTCCCCACTTCTCAGCACACCCCCAGCCTCCCCCGACCACCCTTCCACACCCTCTTCCGAGGAGGACGAGGACTGAGCTCCTCCTGCTTTCTGATTCACCTCTTTTGTTTTTGACGCCCCCTTGCACACCTCTGCATTTCTCTGATCACATCATTTCGCTAGCACTTTCTGGTCTAGTTTGGGGGAAGTCTATTTTGGTGTGCTGTCGTGTTTTGTTTGTTTTTCTCATTTTAGATGTGTGTGCTTGTTTTTCATTTTTTGAATGTCGTGTCGTGTGGTTTTATTTTTATTTTTATTTTTGTATCGTTTAATTTTGATTTTGATTTTTCTTTCTTTTTCAGTTTTATCTATGTGTTTTCCTCGTTTTCAATTCTTTTTGTGTCAGTGCGTATTCCCCCCCTATTTTCATTGCCCTCCCGTGCTCACTCATATTGCATTGAGGGCAATGCAAACTTCAGCTTGGGGGAGTCGCACTGTATGCGTCGTTTGAGTCCTTTTTCATATTTTTTGTGTCGTTTTCATCGTGTTTTTATTTTTTCTTGTTTTTCCTTTTTTTTAGCTCTTTCTCCTAGAAATGACTCCTATGATGAATCGCCATAAAGTCACATACACCTAGCATTGCATCGATGATCACACTCACTAACCCTAGGATTTCGAGTCCTCTTGCATTTCACGCGTCGCAGGTCCACTTAGCTTTTTGTGAGTCGTGTGTCGTGACTAGCATTTGGTGTGCTTCTGCTTTGTGATTTTACTTTATATACCCGTCCAGGAATGACCCCTAGATTGTCATGCTCCGATCTGAATATGCGGTATATGTTTCCACTGTTTGCATGCTATATTTATATCGTATAATTCAATTCACATGCGTCGGGATTCCACAACTAAGGACTAGGATAACCCATTTAGCCTATGCTCTATTTAGCGAGAATAGTTTCCTTTGCCCAAGTGTTTAGATTTCGACTTCTTTTTTGTTTTACTTGGTGCAAATCCCCTCGTCGTGTACCGTTCTCCCACTTGGGAGAGTACACATGTGTATAGCCAATATCCCAAAAATCCAAAAAAAGGAGAAAAGAAAAGAAAAACCCAAAAAGAAAAGAAAAGAAAAATCTTGTATAGCCCAAAATTCAAAAAAAATACAAATACCCAAAACCCAAAAAAATTTCCGTGTGAATATTTTTTCATACTTGCCAAGAATAAAGGGAAGGCGAGAATTTGCACTGAGTGTCCTTCTCCACATCATCTCAACCCCCGTCGTTATCAAAAACACTTGGCTTAGGAACTTTTTAGCTAGTATCTAGGCTATAGTGGCGTGATTTCCTTAACCCTAGTTGTGGAGTCCCCGATGCATGATACTCTTCTATTCTAACTCTTCTCGTGCATGCTTGAACTTATATTCACCGCTTATTTCAATTCGGATCGATATTTTGGGTCATATCTTGGCTTTGTGTATATCGAGCATCACAGCACATCGTAGAAGCATCACCGTTTGCTAGCACACGACGACGCTCACTCGCGCTTCACTGCGTGGACCCACGACACTTATTTGGACTCGCTTTCCTAGGTTTAGTGGTGTGATTTGGCGTTTGCTTGCTTGGTGTGTCGTTTCTGATTTTGGTGGCTCTGATGGACGATCTAGGGTTTAGAGTTTTCTTTTTCTTTCTTCCTCTCTATTTTCCCCTTCCGAGCTCCTACTCTCACTCGTCTTCCTCGAGGACGAGGAAGAGTTCAGCTTGGGGGATTTTGACGTGCGCTTATATTTCATATATTCACGCACGTTTTCTTTTGTGTTTCTCCGTGTTTTCCGCCGTCTCTTATTCGTTTTCGTATATTTTCCCGTTTTCTTTCACTTTTCTTTGTTTGTCCATGATTGCAGGGGTTCGACCACGTAGGGGACGTTTTACGATGATATCCCAAGTCCCCGGAGCAACAGGAGAAGTCACGCGTGATCCAGGGGGTCAAACGTCGCAGAATTCATCTTTCAGCCCCTCACCCGGTCGGTTGATCATCTTCAACCGATCGGGTGATGCACGCATGCACCACCCGGTCTCTACCGCAGCTCACAAAGAAGTCACCCGACCGGTTCACAGACCGGTTCTGCGGGCGGCTGTTCTCTGTTTTTTCGAGCAGAATTCCAACCGATCGGGTGACTCTCACCCGATCGGTTCATCTGTAGCTGAGGAAAAAGAGCTGAAGACACGGGCGTCGAACCGACCGGTTCACCCGACTGCTCCAAGATCCAACCGATCGCCCAAGAACTCACCCGATCGGTTTATGAGGTCGGGTGAAAACCCGCTGTTTTCTGTTATTTATCTGTAACGGATCAACCGACCGGTTGACTTGTCAACCGATCGGTTGATGCGTAAGTCTATATAGAACCCCTAGGGTTCCAGAAACGAGAGCTGTTGTATTTTTTACTGTTTTATTTCCTTGTGACGGCTGTAATTGTTACTCTTAAGTAAGTTTTCAGATCTTTCTAAAATTTCAGTATTGTCTTTATTACTCCTTTACTTCCGCATTGCAATTGTCCGATTATGATTTCAACGGTTAAATTTCATTTAGATTGCTTTTTCATGAATTTTTGTGAGTAGTTCCCAAATCTGGGATTTTGGTGGAAACCCCTTCGGGGGCTCTTCCCGATGCGTCCATAGGGTTATGAAATCGATAGGGAGTAGGAATCTAACGGTTACGCGGGGCGTTTCATTGTCATCGGCGGGAAAAAGACCGCATTTGACCGTCGGGCCAAGGGGGAATAAACTTGGCGGTTGACTCCCTAGCCAAAGCTCGCGCCTTTAGCGTAGACGCCAAATCCTAGCACGCGGGAGCAGCAGGACGAGACGTTGGGAGATATCGTTGCGGACTTAGTGCTCCCGGGATCGATCAGTGTTAATGGACACGGGAGTGCCCACTGATCGAATCCGGGAAGTCCGGTGTATCATCCTGGGCACCGACCGGAATATCGGGCCCATGGGACGCCGGTACCACTTTCAGAGGCAACGTCTCACCATTAGACCCTAATCCCGATCGCTATCCATACCCGCAGGCCGTATCGGCGAGAGTCTCTCGTCAGGTTGGAAACCAAAGTCCCGTGTTTACTTTCTTTTTGTTCTTACGCTTTTATTTCCTTTCGTGACAACCATCCACCGATTCGGGCTAGCTCGCCCCTCGGGGTGATTTAGGTCCTACCTGACCCAAGCACAACCTCGCCTCCCTGAGTTCGATATTCCCGCACCCTACACTAACCGTGAAACTTGCGGTAGATGACACCGCGCCGCCGCGACTCAAGCGGGGCGCCGGTCAACCGGTTCAGCTAGCATTACAGCAGGTGATGCATTTGAGCTACGATTTGCAGGTTTTGTTATGAACCGTGTTTCAGCTGCAGGAACAATTGAGGAGGACATCCATGTTAGTCTTGAGGGGGATAGACAAAATTTTTGGGTTGCTTGCGGGCATTCCCCTCCACATGATACATCCCCACAAGTTGACACACATGAGCAGCCAGCATCACCATTCCAGAGGGAGCCTACATTGATGATTGATGAGAAGGCAAAAGAGCACCAAGTGGAGTCAGAGCATGCTTTTGAGAAGGCCTTACACACGGAGCCAAAGCTTATCGCCGAGGAAGTCATGCATCAGGACAAGGACACAGCCATTCATGAGGATCTCGAGCACTACCTTCCTCCATTAGAGCTTCTGCAGCCACCTCATCCTTCCACTGACGCCAAGGACTATCCCACAGAGCTTACTACTCCCACTCAGGGAGATATTTTTACCCATTCCATTTCTGAATCATGTATTCCATTTGATATTTATTTTGATTCAGACATTATTGACATGTCGTACCTTTTGCAGCACACGTACGATTATGGATCGGAGTATGCTTGGACGTGTCATATCTAAACGAACTTGTCAAGGAGGTCCACACCTATGATCCAGAGTTACCTGAGCAGCTGAGAGAGGACACTACGGAGTATCTATCAAAGCACAAGAGGATATTGAATTATTTTCAGGGAAGTGTCGTACACCACTATTTATTTCATATATTTCTATAGACGATCCTCTTTGGAATACTTTTATTATGAGGGTGAAACTTTTACATTGAATTGATGCATCCTATTCTCTGCAGGGTACAGGTGGAGGCCTTGTGGGAATGCTGGAGGATGCATTGCTGGAGTTCATTGGTGTTTGTGGACACATGCGCCTGGCGGAGCCACGGAAGGAGCATTTGGAGCAGTTGCCTGCACAGGCAAAGATACTGGATACACCTTTTGCTATAGGTGATATCAATCCAGTAGTGTAGTATTTTATGCTTTAAATAAACACGAATCCTCTCGGCAGCGAGAGGAACGTATAGATTTGCTTGAATAAATATCACCTCATATGACGGCAACAAAAATTTTTACACCCCAAACCCATTATATATATATATATATATATATTAATTTCCCTCTTCATATTTTGATGTGTCACACCCTTTTTGCTCACCACCCATCAAGCATCTCTTTCAAGTGAATACTCACATTCTTATTCGTTTGACTCGATCTTGCTTAGCAAAGCCGTGACATTGATCGAGTCATTTGAATAGGATTGTTTGGTATAAGCTTGAGGGAAGGCGCTCTCATGCATCATTGCATGTGCTTGTAGTTGCATTAGGATTTCATGTCATTCATTTCATCATTTTTCATTCACCCCCCATATTTATTGTTGTCCATCATATTCTTCCATTATGATCACATTGAGAACAATGTGAAGTTTAAGCTTGGGGAGTGTATTTCCATGCCATTTAGTTGCACTTTTACTCTATTTTTAGGGTTTTTAGAAATTTTCAAAATTTTTGCATCATCTTTTTGATTTTTCCATCTTATTTTCCTTTTATGCGTGTTCATGCATCATATTGTGTGCTTGGTTTTCTTTTCTTTCCTCTCTTTTATTTTCTATTTCTTTATTTTCTTTTCCTCCTTTTGCTAGATATGTTCCTTATGATGATATCTCTTATTATTTTAGCAACCATCACGATGCTTATTATTCCTTGTCATGCTACTTAGAGTATCTCATAGTCTTGCTATCCATGTGCTTGCTTTTACATTCATTTGATGATTCCTCTACATGAATGCATGATATTAATTGACACTGAATGTATGGATTAGTGTTTAGTATGCTTTTGTTGGAAGTGCACCAAGATTCACGCATCAATTGTATAACGGAAGCATCTGCCTTATGTCTCATTCACCTTCTGTTGCATGCTTGATATGATTGTACACTTTACTGCTTGATTTCACTATTTATTGAAATGATTGAGAATATCCACGCTTACATATGAGTTTAGTTGATGTATTATCTTATTTAACCATTTGTGCACATCTTAGAGTGAACCGAGAGTTACACCACTTTCTTCTCCACATATATCTTTTTATTCACTACATGTCACTTGAGTTCACCTCCTAAAGCTACTTATATCGCATCTATTTCCCAAAAATCCCTACAAAATAAAAAGTTAGCTCCAAAAAGTACAAAAAGCCAAAAAGGAGCCAAAAACCAAAAATGCAAATCAAATAGCTCCTACAAAAATCCAAAAAGAAAAATGAGAAACAAAAAGTTCACAAAGAAAAAGAAAAAATTTTCTCTATCTCATTATTGGAGCCACAAAATACTTGGGAAACCCAAGGCAAAAATCTCATTTTCCACTATCATATTCCTTTAGATGCGATGCCTCAAGCTAAGCTTGGGGTGTGAATTCATTTGACCGTATGAGTGAGTACGACATTAGAGTGGAGAGGTACACGAATGGGAAAGTTTGATAATACTGAGACTTAGCGAATTACTTTACCTATGTAGATTCTTATGAATTGATATGAAAAAGTGAATGACATGTCTCTTATTCCATTCTCTATTGCATGCTTGGTGTGATTCTTATATGCTTCTGTTATAACTCTTGATTGAAAAGTGCATCGCCAACATTTGTATATTAAATTCAATGAAATGCGTGAAGTGGATATGAATTGATTGTATGAATTTAGACGGTCCCTTTTGTCGTTCTTAAACGCTTGCAAGTACCATGTTTAAGTAAGATATGAAATCTTTATAGCAGGTGATTCGTATTTTCCGAGTTATCGTAATGTTAACTTATGGCTTGAGATATGAGAGAATAATCTAGCGACTCCTTGCACTTCGTATTTTTTTCTTTCATTTCATTTCCTTTGTTTTCATTTCCCGAGTTCGTTCCTTTATTTATCTTCCTCGAGGATGAGTAAGAGGCAAGCTTGGGGGATTTTGATCGGTCCATATTTTACACCTTTTTTCTACACATTTGCATACCATTTTGATCGCCCATATCGCGCTTTTCACGATTATTCGACGATATTGCGTTACTTTTCACTATTTCCTGTTTTTGTCGGATTTCAGGAAATATGGTGCGATCGGGGGCAAAAATAAGCTTAATGGACTTGCACGCATACCGGAGTGCCACCCATGGCCCTACTGAGGAGCTAACGGTGCTAGACGATGAGCGGAAGAAGAAGAAGATCGATAGATTCGACGAAGAGGTGAGTAGGAGAAGATTTGACTCCAGAAACAGGCCACTCGACCGAGTAACACAGCCCAATCGGCAGAGTGAAGAAGCGTACTCGGCCAAGTACGAATGATACGAAGACACATTGTGCCACAATGCACTCGGCCGAGTGGTTAATTCCACTCGGCAGAGTAGAGAACTCCACTCGCCCGAGTGAAGGCCAAGAATTCGAAGAGAGCCATGTCGACTTCTCTGTTTTTCTGAATGATCTACAGACTGACGTACTCGACCAAGTCACACTTCTCACTCGGTCGAGTCATATTTCCACTCGGCTGAGTCACACTTCTCACTCGGCCGAGTCATATTTCCACTCGGCCGAATGACATGAGCGCCTAGATTTTCAGACAGGCTCTCACTCTTTTGAAATCTTCTATCATTCCAACAGACAAAGTATTTTTCTCATATTTTTTATGGATAATAGACTTCATGACGGTTCTAACTCCGCCAAGAACGTGCCAATTGGAGGTCGAATGAAATCTGGAAAATTTCTGCAAGTTGACGCTGTAATGCTGAAACTGCTACTCGACCGAGTCATATTTCCACTCAGCCGAGTCAGCGCGGGCCCAGAACTTAAGTTACGGCCAGAGCTGACTTTGGGCTCGAATTTCAGCGGGTTTCTAGGGTTATTTGCAAGGGTTTTGAGGGGACTATATATAGGGATTGTAGCCGTCATTAGGGAGGGTTCCATTTTATTTTCTAAGAGACTTTTTAGAGGTTAGGCCATGCTCTAGGCCCCCCTCTTAGATCTAAAAGCTTGTAATTGGATTGAAGTTCTTTATGAAAGCTAAGTATCTTTGTTCTTGTTATTTGAATCATTGATTTGATATCTTTTTACATGCAAGCAATGTCTCTTATTGATTTCTATATCCCTATTGCTATGCTTGCTTGATCTTTGTTCTAGGGAAAGGGATGAACCCTATGGATTTAATTTCAGATTTGTGATGAATGAATTTCTGTGTTGCTAGAATTTCTAGAAGGTTAGATTGTGATTAATTTATTACGGATAGCTAGGGATTTTCATTGATCTGGAGTTTGCAAGAGATTGGGCTCTGATCAATGGGAAGGTCTAGATATTCGATTTAGATTTATAATCGAGATTCACTAGGTTTGGTTTGCAAGAGATTGGACCAAAGCTATCATTTTATTATAAATCTATACACATATTCATTTGCAAGAGATTGGACGAATACGAGCTATCACAATCTAGATCGTAACTCGAGTTTGCACGAGAGTGGGCTCGAGGTGCGATAGAACGACGATGTCGATCTTAATGCTAGTGGCTTAGGTTAGGGTTTACATGAGAGTGGGCTCTAATCTAGGTTCCTATAGACCTGCAATAGCGAGAGAGCATGAGCTTGGTTCTCTATTTAGTTACGACTAGTTCACCTCAATTCAAGTCTTGCAACATTGAGATTAGGGATTCACAGAGATGCATAACGATCCGTAGTGGGGATTCCATAGCCCTAGACACTTTTATTATATATAATTTGAATCGATATTTGACCGACTTCTTTATCATCGACATCGGCATCCATCATCATTTCCATTACATCATATCATAACCATCTCCACCAATAAAACATTCGTAGTCGAACCAACCTAAGATAGATTAGAGCCAACACCACCTCCTCGTGTTCGATACCCGCTCGCCACTACACTGTGCACTTGCGGTAAAACTACAATTGTTTTTCGGGTGTATATCCGGAAGCGATCATGCCCCTATCATGTTTTCAGTCGACTGTATCGTCTTCATCTGTCGACTGTCGAGGCTTAGATTATAGCCGTTGGTATTTATTTAGTTATTGGACAGTCGACTGTCATTTGTTCATCAGTCGATTGTCTGTGACGTTTCAGCCCAAAATTTAGCCGTTGCAGCTTTTTGTTTTTGGCTGTTTTCTTGGCTTTTGAAAGTTCCTATGGGTTCATATATATATAAGAGGGCTGAGTTCATTGGAACTTCTTGATGCTATTGAAAATATTTAGAGATTAAATAAGCCACTCTCAAACTCTCTCATTTCCCTCTTAGAGCTCATTCTCTCCTTCATGCATTAAAGTCAAGCTCAAGGGAAATCATCCAAGTGCTTTCAAGCAAATCTCATCACTTGGAGATCCTCTTCTATGCCTTGGATTCATTATTGAGTAAGTTCATCTCAAGGCATAGCTAAGAGTATTTGTTTTACTTTGTTATTTCATTGAAACCCTAGCTTTCTGTTTGAAAGTTAGTTACTCTCTGTGTGAGAGTATAACCTTCTGTGTGAGGGTTGGTTGAGATCTCTCTGTGTGAGAGTTCAAGTCTTTTTGTGTGAAAGCAAGGATATCTCGGTGTGAGAATCCAAATCCTCTGTATGAGGTCTCTCTGTGTGATAGTAAGGATTTCTCTGTGTGAGAATCCAAATCCTCTGTGTGAGGTATCTCTGTATGAGATTGTATTCACTTCTCTGTGTGAGAATTATAGTGGATGTTGGTGTGGCTGGACGTACCCAAGTTTAGAAAACCAGGGTAATATCTTGTGTTTGCGTTTGGATTTTTTGGTGTTTAAATTCCTCTTGCATTTATAATTCCGCATTTGCAATTTTAGTTTTTAAATACACAATTTGTGCCATTACACTATTCACCACCCCTCTAGAGTGTTGTTAGTATTGCACGGGTAAGGCGATCCTTACAATTGGCAACAGAGCGAGGTTATATGTAACGACTGGTTTTCATGTGTTAGGATTATATATATTATATATATATATGTTTTGGTGGATTTTCTCCTCATGTGTGGTTTTCGTCTCCGTAGCTTTCATTTTCGATCGTTTCGTCGTGTTTTCCTAGCTTCTTCCGTTGATCGTCGATTTCAGAGTAAGTCATTCGTGACGGGCTTCATATCGGTCATATCTTATTGTTAGATCAAGCCTAGGAGTCTTATGAATCGATCCCGGAGCTTCGCGCTCCATTTCGGAACTTTCTGTGCACGTTAGCCGGTACAAGAAGGGGAACCGACCGACTAGATGACGATTTAGTCGATCGGCAAACCTTCATGGACCGACTAGTGGGCTTTGTTAATTACTCAGGAGTTACTGTTTATCGTTAGTCGGTCTAAGAACGTTTGTCGATCGACTAGGTTGCAAACTAGTCGGTCAGCAATCGTTCTTTAACCGACTAGCTCTATGATCATTTTTGATACCAAGTACTATTCATTCTTAGTCGGTCTAAGAACGTTCGTCGACCGACTAGATGAGAAACTAGTCAGTCAGTAGTTGTTCTTTGACCGACTAAATCTAAATCCTATTTTTGTACAGGAGTTACTGTTTACACTTAGTCGGTCTGCGTTGGTCAACTGACCGACTAGTTCCCAAACTAGTCGGTCAGTGGTTGCTCTTTGACCGACTAATCAGTGTTGAAACCCTAATTTCTGGGCAGCCGCCAACCCTTCCTATTTAAACCCCACCCACGATTTCTTTCATCCCTCTTTCATTCTCCTGAGCCATTTTCTCCCCCAAATCACCCTCCAACATTTCCCCAAGCCATTCCTTCCCCCTTGGAGCTTCCCTCTCCATTTAGGCCGGCCACCACCTCTAGATCGCCGGAAAACCCCCAAAAATCCCCAAAACCCCATTTCTCCAGATTTCCCCATCCATTCCAAATCTGAACCCTAGTTCCCCGGATCGCTTCTTCCGTCGCTGTGCTTGCTCGACATCGTTCTTCCGCTTCCTAAGGTAGTGATCGATCCTTTGATGTTCTCATAACCCGTTTTGTGATTTTTATGAAACCCTAATAAAACTAGGTTGGATGTTTTTCTAATGTTGTTATGCCATGGTAGCGACCTCTTCCCCATACATTAGCGTCCGTGAGACGAACCTTTGTGATCGTCATCCTCGGTGCTAGGCAAGTGAAACTTGCCACTTAGGGTTTTGGGCCATGTCTTAGGCCATTTGCTTGTGTATGCGTAAAAGAGACTAGGCGACGAAATGATACTCGCCTAGGCGCAATTTCAGGAACTAGCTTGACAACGAAGCTAGATACGTCATTTATCATATTGCATAACTACCATGTCATGTTTAATTTTAATTAACGGTACGCGAATTAATTGTCATCCATGCTATCCATGTTGAATGTCGCATTTGTAGCACACGCTACAACACTTGTGTTTCCTGGCTCGTGTTCCAGAAGCGGGCTACGTGAGTTGGTTGATAGCCAATGCCCGATCTACTTGTTTCCGGCTAGGCACCTGCGTTGCAGGCATAACCCTACGCCATACGTGTTAAATACACTTCCTGGCTCGTATTCCAGAAGCGAGCATTCCGTGTGCGGGGTAACGCCCTGGCTCGATACACGTGGAGGGGTAGGGATAAGCGGTCACCTGAGCTTACGAGTTGGCCCGATCAGCCACTCTAGCCAGCAGACGAAATCTCTGTGCACAACTTGTTTACTTGACGTGTTTACTTGACGTGATCACTTGACGTGAACCACTTGACTTGTACTTGTCCGTGTTTTACTTGTAAAACTTGTTATCCATGACATACTTGCTACTAGTACTTCCCTTTACTTGTCACTTCCATACTATACTTGCTATGTCATGCATCATACTATAACTGCTAGGTTGTTAGTTTACATTACTTTCAGTTTCCTTGCCCAAGTCTTTTAGACTTGCTGACATGTGCCCCTTTACTCTTTTGGGTGACACATGTTAGATCCCGAGCCTGAGTTCATTGTTGAGGACGAGGTGTTTGCGGACGCCGAGCCCGAGCCTGTGTTTGGCGAGGAGTACGTGGACACTGGGGACCAGTCCTAGTGTCTTTGTTGAGCTTTCCCCTTTTGTTTTAGACTGCTGTAGTTGTCGGTGCGCAGCACCTATACTTTGTTATGTTGTCCCTTTTGTTGGCCTTGTTCTGGGCCTTTAGACTCTTTCTTTTAGCCTGGTGATTTTTCTGGATGTTGAACTTAATTTTAAAGTTGGACAAATTCTGAGATTTGAGATTTTATTTCTGTCTCTCCTTGTGTTATTATTGTTGTTCCGTTTGTGGTTACAGGGACCTGCTTATGTTTTATTGACGCTTATCGGGTTTGGGGCTTCACAGCCCCACTCCCGTGCTGACCTTTTCACGTCTCGCCTCCATTTTAGGGAAGCGGGGCGTGACAGGTTTTGTTGGTGGCCCATGCAGGTCTCTTCTGTAATTGCGATTATCGGAATGACGATAATAATATTAGAATGTCCAATAAACTAAGTTCGACATCCGAGTCATAAGCTATGAGTCTAATCTGCTTCGTTTTCTGTGTCATTAGATGGCAGGAAGGCGATTTACCTGAGGTGGAGGTAGTGGTGCGCCCCCTCATGACGAGGAGCCTGAGCGGGAACCCACCAATGGAGAGATGATGCGGATGATGCTTCAGATGATGCAGGTGCAGCAGGGCGTGCTCCTGCAAGTACAGAATGCTCCAGTTGTTCGAACTGGTCGGGCAATCCAGGATGCCCCTCGCTCCGAGCCGGGAGCGAAGCAATTTCGGGAGCTGGGTCCCGCATATTTTGATGGGTCTGAGGGTCCTCTGGCTACCGATGAGTGGATTCGGAACATTGAGGATAACTTGAAGATGTCCAAGATCACCCCGGCTGGATGGGTTGATTTGGCGAAGAGGCACCTCAAGGATAATGCTCGGAACTGGTGGGATGCGGAAGAGAAGATGCTGGTGGAGCCGATAGCTTGGGCTACCTTTAAGTCCAGGTTTGATGAGGAGTTCTTTCCAAAGGCTGCTAGGAAGGAGATGCTGCAGCGCTTTATTGATCTGAAGCAAGGGAGCTTGACGGTGGACCTGTACCACCAAGAGTTCACTAGGCTGAGTCGGTTCGCACCGAAGATGGTGCAGGATGCTGATGAGAGGGCTCAAAGGTTCCTACAGGGGCTTGCTTTGGAGCTTCAGAGTTTTGTGTCTTCCTCTGATCTGGACTCTTATCAGAAGGTTCTGGTCGCTGCGAGGAGGCAGGAGCTGAACCTGAGCCAGAGGAGGGGACATGTTTCTGGTGCTGGGAAGAGGCCTATGGAGCAGGCCAGAGCGGTGGTTAGGCCTGGTTTCAAGCCTAATCAGCCAGCTCAGTTCAAGAGGCCAGGAGGGCCTATTCAGAAGACTTGCCATTTTTGCGGTAAGATCGGGCATGTCAAGGATCAGTGTAGGAGATTCCTGGGCCAGTGTGTTGTCTGTGGAGATCCTACCCATACCATGAAGGATTGTCCGAGGTCGAATCAGCCTTGGAGGGCACCTGTTGCAGCACAGCCGTTGCAGCAGAGAGCGTCTGTTCCTACTGGACGTGGAGTAGCTCTTGTTCCACAGAGGCAGGCTTTTCAGCCGGCTTTTCCGCCGAGGAGGCAGGCTTTTCTGATGACCGCTGTGGAGAGCGAGGCTGTGGATGAGGTTATCACAGGTAATCCTCAATCTAGCTGTTGCTTTCCTAGCTAGTTTTGGTTGTTAGATTATGTTGTTTGCTTGAACATGATTGTTTGCTAGACTAAGGTTTGATTGTTAAATTGCTTGTTAGGTGTGGTTTTGGTGTGCACATTTCCTGCACGAGTTCTCTTTGACTCAGGTGCATCGATGTGCATTATTTCTCGGAGCTTCGTGGAGAATCATTCCTTGTCGACGTCCCCTCTTCCCAAGAGTTGGAATATCGTCACAGGAAATGGCATGGTCTCGGTGCATCTTGATTGCAATTCTTGCTCGTTGGTGGTTTGTGGACATGAGCTTTACGCTGATTTCATTGTCCACGACATCATCAACTATGATGCGGTCCTTGGGATGGATTGGCTTGCGAGCTTCTATGCTACGATCGACTGTCGGAGGAAGAAGGTGGTGTTCGAGATTCCCGGACATCCAGTGTTCGAGTTCAGCCAGGGTAGCAGTTCGCTTGGTCCGGTCAGGTTTCGGGCCAGGCCAGTGGAGTTTGTGGCTATGCAGATGGAGCTGGAGAGGGCAGCGGTTGTGCTGGACTTTGATGACGTCTTCCCCGAGGAGATGTCTGGTTGGCCACCTGATCGAGCTCTAGAATTTTCTATTGATCTTGTTTCGGGAGCGCAACCGATTTCGAAGGCGCCATATCGTATGGCACCCGTTGAGTTGGAGGAGTTGCGGAAGCAGTTGGATGAGCTTTTGCAGAAGGATTATATCAACCCTAGTGTGTCTCCGTGGGGAGCACCGGTGCTGCTGGTGAAGAAGAAGGATGGTTCGCGTCGCATGTGCGTGGACTATCGGGAGTTGAATGCGGTAACCATCAAGAATAAATACCCGTTGCCTCGCATCGATGATATTTTTGATCAGCTTGGAGGTTCGAGGGTGTTTTCGAAGTTGGATCTGAGGAGTGGTTATCATCAGTTGAAGGTGAAGAAGGAAGATGTTCCGAAGACAGCATTCAGGACGAAGTATGGACACTACGAGTATGTGGTTATGCCTTTCGGTGTAACCAATGCACCCACAGTTTTCAGGAATCTGATGAACCTGATTTTCTACGACTTTTTGGATAAGTTTGTTGTTATCTTTATTGACGCCATTCTGATCTATTCAAATTCGGAGGAAGAGCATGCCTCGCACTTGAGGACGGTGTTGGAGATTTTGAGGAAGCATCGGTTGTATGCTAAGTTTTCGAAGTGCGAGTTTTGGCTGGACAGAGTTGCTTTTCTCATGCATGTGGTGACTGGAGATGGTATTTCAGTGGATCCCGAGAAGATCAGGGACGTCAGAGAGTGGCCTGTTCCGCAGTCAGCGTCTGAGATCCGGAGTTTCCTTGGGCTTGCTGGTTATTATCGGTGTTTCATTAAGGACTTTTCCCGTATTGCTGAGCCGATGACCAGATTGACGCGGAAGGATGTACCTTTTGTTTGGTCGGGTGATTGTGAGAATGCTTTTGGTGTTCTGAGGGAGAGATTGACGACTGCCCCTATTCTTGTTGTGCCTGATCGCAGAGGTGGATTTGAGATCTTTTGCGATGCTTCTGGCAAGGGTCTCGGTTGTGTGTTGCATCAGCACGGGCATGTTATGGTGTATGCTTCGCGTCAGCTCAAGACTCATTAGAAGAATTATTCGACGCATGATGTGGAGTTGGCTGCCGTCGTGTTTGCGCTCAAGATTTGGAGGCACTTCCTGCTGAGTGAGAAAGTGAAGATCTTCACCGATCACAAAAGCTTGAAGTATATTTTCACTCAGAAGGAGCTCAACATGTGATAGCGTCGATGGTTGGAGCTCATGGCGGATTATGAGATTGATTTGCAGTATCACCCTAGCAAGGTGAATGTGGTTCCTGATGCGCTGAGTAGGCTTCCAGCGGTGATGATTTTGACTTCGCAGTGGAGATTGCAGCAGGATTTTTGCGGGTCTGGTGTTGAGATTGTTCTTCCTGGAGAGGCTTCTTCGTTGATGTGTATGCAGATACAGTCGACGATTGCGGATCGGATCAAGGCTGGTCAGGCTGAGGATCCGAAGCTGGTGAAGATTCGGGAGCAGGTGGAAGCCGGTCTGCGGACTGACTTTTTGATTCATGAGGATGGCTCGCTGAGGTTTGGAGCCAGATTGTGTGTGCCAACTGGGGATATTAGAGAGGAGTTGATGGTGGAGGCACACAGTTCGCCGTATTCTGTGCATCCTGGTGGGACCAAGATGTACAAGGATCTTCGTCTGAACTATTGGTGGCATGGTATGAAGAGGAGTGTGGCTCAGAGTGTAGCCAAGTGCTTGGTTTGCCAACAGGTAAAGGCGGAGCATCAGCGTACGGCCGGGTTGCTACAACCTCTTCCGATTCCGGAGTGGAAGTGGCAACACATCACTATGGATTTCGTGATTGGACTACCTCGGAGTCCGAAGCAGAATGACGCGATTTAGGTGATCGTAGATCGATTGATCAAATCCGCGCACTTTATTCCATTCCGAGTGGGACAGTCCACTGAGGCGCTAGCGAGGAGATATATGGAGGTAAATTCTTTTGCTCTCCGTTTTATTTCCTTTTCCTAGTTTAGATAGTGATGTAACGTGAATCGTGTAGGAGATCGTACGACTTCACGGAGTCCCTGTGAGTATCGTGTCGGACAGAGACACGAGGTTCATATCTCAGTTCTGGCAGAGTTTGCAAAAGAGCTTGGGTACACGTCTGAGTTTCAGCACAGTGTACCATCCGCAGACGGATGGCCAGTCCGAGAGGATGATTCAGATCTTGGAGGACATGCTGAGGGCGTGCATGTTGGATTTCAAGGGTTCGTGGGAGGACCATCTACATCTGGTAGAGTTCTCTTACAACAACAGCTTCCAGGCGAGTGTTGGCATGGCGCCTTTCACCGCTCTTTATGGGAGTAAATGTCGATCGCCATTGAGTTGGGATGACGTTGGTGATCGGGAGCTGTTGGGACCTGAGATGATCGTGGAGACTGTGGATGTTGTCAGGAACATTCGGGAGAGGTTGAGGATTGCTCAGGACCGTTTTAAGCATTGGGCGGATGCTAAATGCCGTCCTTTGGAGTTTTAGCCGGGCGACCATGTGTTCTTGAAGATTTCCCCGAATCGTGGTGTGATTCGCTTTGGGAAGCGAGGGAAGTTGAGCCCGTGATACATTGGACCGTTTGACATTCTGGAGAGAGTTGGCGAGGTAGCCTACCGCTTAGCCTTGCCGCCATCTTTGGAAGGAGTTCACAATGTTTTCCATGTGTCGCAGCTTCGTCGATACATTAGCGATCCATCTGATGCTGTGGATTTCTCGGAGATTACCGTTCGTTCTGATATGACGTATGACCAGCAGCCAGTGCAGATTCTGGACAGGCGTCAGAAGTCACTTCGGAATAAGGTTGTCAATCTTGTGAGGGTGATGTGGCGACACGGCTCGCCTGGAGAGTCTACTTGGGAGAATGAGGATGAGATGCGAGAGCGTTTCTTACTTTTGTTCCCGGACACGTGAGTGTTGGGAAATTCCGAGGACGGAATTTTTCTTAAGTTGGGGAGGATGTAACGACTGGTTTTCATGTGTTAGGATTATATATATTATATATATATGTTTTGGTGGATTTTCTCCTCATGTGTGGTTTTCGTCTCCGTATCTTTCATTTTCGATCGTTTCGTCGTGTTTTCCTAGCTTCTTCCGTTGATCGTCGATTTCGGAGTAAGTCATTCGTGACGGGCTTCATATCGGTCATATCTTATTGTTAGATCAAGCCTAGGAGTCTTAGGAATCGATCCCGGAGCTTCGCGCTCCATTTCGGAACTTTCTATGCACGTTAGCCGGTACAAGAAGGAGAACCGACCGACTAGATGACGATTTAGTCGGTCGGCAAACCTTCATGGACCGACTAGTGGGCTTTGTTAATTACTCAGGAGTTACTGTTTATTGTTAGTCGGTCTAAGAACGTTTGTCGATCGACTAGGTTGCAAACTAGTCGGTCATCAATCGTTCTTTAACCGACTAGCTCTATGATCATTTTTGATACCAAGTACTATTCATTCTTAGTCGGTCTAAGAACGTTCGTCGACCGACTAGATGAGAAACTAGTCGGTCAGTAGTTGTTCTTTGACCGACTAAATCTAAATCCTATTTTTGTACAGGAGTTACTGTTTACACTTAGTCGGTCTGCATTGGTCAACCGACCGACTAGTTCCCAAACTAGTCGGTCAGTGGTTGCTCTTTGACCGACTAATCAGTGTTGAAACCCTAATTTCTGGGCAGCCACCAGCCCTTCCTGTTTAAACCCCACCCACGATTTCTTTCATCCCTCTTTCATTCTCCTGAGCCATTTTCTCCCCCAAATCACCCTCCAACATTTCCCCAAGCCATTCCTTCCCCCTTGGAGCTTCCCTCTCCATTTAGGCCGGCCACCACCTCTAGATCGCCGGAAAACCCCCAAAAATCCCCAAAACCCCATTTCTCCAGATTTCCCCATCCATTCCAGATCTGAACCCTAGTTCCCCGGATCGCTTCTTCCGTCGTCGTGCTTGCTCGACATCGTTCTTCCGCTTCCTAAGGTAGTGATCGATCCTTTGATGTTCTCATAACCCGTTTTGTGATTTTTGTGAAACCCTAATAAAACTAGGTTGGATGTTGTTCTAATGTTGTTTTGCCATGGCAGCGACCTCTTTCCCGTAGATTAGCGTCCGTGAGACGAACCTTCGTGATCGTCATCCTCGGTGCTAGGCAAGTGAAACTTGTCACTTAGGGTTTTGGGCCATGTCTTAGGCCATTTGCTTGTGTAGGCGTAAAAGAGACTAGGTGACGAAATGATACTCGCCTAGGCACAATTTCAGGAACTAGCTTGACAACGAAGCTAGATCCGTCATTTATCATGTTGCATAACTACCATGTCATGTTTAATTTTAATTAACGGTACGCGAATTAATTGTCATCCATGCTATCCATGTTGAATGTCGCATTCGTAGCACACACTATAACACTTGTGTTTCCTGGCTCGTGTTCCAGAAGCGGGCTACGTGAGTTGGTTGATAGCCAATGCCCGATCTACTTGTTTTCGGCTAGGCACCTGCGTTGCAGGCATAACCCTACGCCATACGTGTTAAATACACTTCCTGGCTCGTGTTCCAGAAGCGAGCATTCCGTGTGCGGGGTAACGCCCTGGCTCGATACACGTGGAGGGGTAGGGATAAGCGGTCACCTGAGCTTACGAGTTGGCCCGATCAGCCACTCTAGCCAGCAGACGAAATCTCTGTGCACAACTTGTTTACTTGACGTGTTTACTTGACATGATCACTTGACGTGAACCACTTGACTTGTACTTGTCCGTGTTTTACTTGTAAAACTTGTTATCCATGACATACTTGCTACTAGTACTTCCCTTTACTTGTCACTTCCATACTATACTTGCTATGTCATGCATCATACTATAACTGCTAGGTTGTTAGTTTACCTTACTTTCAGTTTCCTTGCCCAAGTCTTTTAGACTTGCTGACATGTGCCTCTTTACTCTTTTGGGTGACACATGTTAGATCCCGAGCCTGAGTTCATTGTTGAGGACGAGGTGTTTGCGGACGTCGAGCCCGAGCCTGTGTTTGGCGAGGAGTACGTGGACACTGGGGACCAGTCCTAGTGTCTTCGTTGAGCTTTCCCCTTTTGTTTTAGACTGCTGTAGTTGTCGGTGCGCAGCACCTATACTTTGTTATGTTGTCCCTTTTGTTGGCCTTGTTCTGGGCCTTTGGACTCTTTCTTTTAGCCTGGTGGCTTTTCTGAATGTTGAACTTAATTTTAATATTGGACAAATTCTGAGATTTGAGATTTTATTTCTGTCTCTCCTTGTGTTATTATTGTTGTTCCGTTTGTGGTTACAGGGACCTGCTTATGTTTTATTGACGCTTATCGGGTTTGGGGCTTCACAGCCCCACTCCCGTGCAGACCTTTTCACGTCTCGCCTCCATTTTAGGGAAGCGGGGCGTGACATTATAGCATACTACAACGATGGCATTCAACGCTACATCCGCGTCTCATGAAGAATGTCACTCTACCGTTCGACCTCCGCTCTTCAACGGAACCAACTACCCAAGTTGGAAGATCAGGATGATGATCTACATGAAGGGTCAAGACCTTTAGGACATTACGAAGTTGCCTTTTGAGGAGCCTACTTCACCCGCGGCTTCAAGAACTAAGGCGGAGAAGGACTCGATCAAAGTCAATGCGAGGGCTATGAATGCATTCCATTGCGCCCTCACTTCAAATGAGTTTAACCGCTTCTCCATGTGCAAAACGGCCAGCAAAATTTGGCATACATTGGAGATTTCTCATGAAGGGACTTCGAAGGTAAAGAAATCTAAACAATACGTATTTAGATCTAAATATGAGTTGTTTAAGATGCAGGAAGGTGAAAACATCTCGGAGATGTTCACAAGGTTCACTGATATCGTGAACGCTTTGGAAGAACTTGGGAAGGTGATTTTCCAAGAGGATCATGTGGAGAAGATCCTTGACTCACTCACATGCTAATGGGAGTCAAAGGCCAATGGTATTTTAGTGTTTAACGACTTGTCCAAATACACCGTTGAGGAGTGCATTGGGAATCTCATAGCATATGAAGTGAAACTTCAACACAAGAAAGAGATTCATCCAACCAAGCCCGAGAAGCAAAAAGGGGGGTTGCATTCCATACCGAGAAGGAGCCAATCAAGTGGAGGAAGAAATTCCATCGGGAAGCATCGAGTGAAGATGATGGAGAAGATAATGTTAGCGATGATGATTACATTGAGCTTGCCAAGCAATTTAAGGCATTCCTCAAGGGAAAGTAAGGTAAATCTTTGTCTAAGTTTGCTTCCAAGTCTAACAATTCTATTTGTTTCAATTGTAGAGGATAAGGTCATATTTCTACCGAATGCCCTTCTAAACCCGACAAAGAAGATTACAAAGGAAAAGGAAAGAAACATTGGAAAGGCAGGTCCAAATTCAAGAACCAAAAGAATGGACTTGTCGGTACATTCGATGACTCGGATGAGGATTCTTCTAGTGACGAAGAGGGAGATGACAAGGAGTGAGCTCACATGTGATTTGTGTCTTTTGATGATTCTTCATTAATCTCCTTAAGATCAAGCGATGAAGAGGTAAAGGCTTGGCTGAACTCCAACGAAGAAATGTGCTTCATGGCTAATGGGGAAGAGTCTTCGTCAAGATCTAGAGAGGAGAAAGCGATGGTGGAGAAGAGAAGGAGCCAAAGCTACCATATGAGGAGCTTAAGTTTCGCTTCAATGTGGCCTCCAATGTGGCCTCCAATGTGGCGAGTAAGTGCATCAACTCATATGATAAATTGAAAGCAAAATTTAAGAATGCTATGAGTAGGGTGCATGCTTTAGAATCTACTAGTGTAAATAAAAATGATGCTTTGCATGTTTGTGACACTAGTGAGAGAGAGAGAGACACTTCTCTCTCAAGTTAAGGAGTTGAGCATTTCTAATGAAAAATTATTAGCTCAAAATTTTAGCTTAGAATCTCGCCTTCAACAACTTACGTTGAAATGAGAAGAGGAATCCCGAAAGCTCAAAAGCTTTGTTTATTCTAGGGATTCACTCCATATTTTGCTTGAAAAACAACATCCGGCAAACCATATAGGAGGTTTGGGGTATATTCAAAATGTGGTGTCCAAACCCACCTCTAATTCCTTTTATGGTGCAACTACAAGAAATATTGCCAATGCACCTAAGAAGAATCACCATGCTTTCTTGTACAACAATAACACCAACAAGAAACATGTAAATCACAAGGTGGTGAGAAAAAATGAAAATCCTTCATTTTTGGCTAAGAAGCAAGATCCTCATTCTATGCATGCCAAGAAATTCTTTTCTACACCTAAGCATGCCATATCCACCCCTCTTGCAAAGACAAAACCCTTGCCTAGGAAATCCTTGAGATTATGCATTCCCACTAAGTGTAGTGTGCAAGAGAGGGATAGCTACATCAAGTCTCTAGTTAGGGATGTGATCACCTCATGTGATTACATTAAGAAATCAAACTCCTCTTGGGTTTGGTTCCCTAATGTTTAGGTTCCTCACACATATGCATATTGCATGGGTATTGTGCTTATTTGTTTATTTTAGCATACCATTGGTTGTGTGTGTGTTTCACGATTTTGAAAATGTTTTCAAATTTATTTTTCATGAAAATGGGGACCTTAGGGAATACATTGTCATGCATGCATTCTTTGATTCATATGTATGACAATGGGGGAGTTAATATGTTATATGTTTAAAATATTTTTAAAACATACTTTGACTCTCATTTCAGGGTGTCTTTGGGAACATTGCTTTGCAATTGATGTCATTTCAATTGGTTAGTTTTGGTCTCAAACTCAACCCCTGGGATATTGCCAACATGGTTCATGTTATACTTTATTTTGGAAATGTCAATTGTGTATCTTTGAAGCTTGATTTTTCCATATTTATTGCTTTGATACACTTTAGGCCCATGGCTCCAATTATGTTTAACCATTGGTAAAGAGGATTATCTTTCAAGATTCTTTTTCTACAATTGAAATTACCTCAATTGTTAGAGATTGTTTATTCTCCTACTTTACAATTGGTATTAGATCCTAGAAATCAAAAATTTGACCATTTCTATGATCTAGGGGGAGCATGAGATAGTGATTGATACTCACTAAATTGTTACAATTTGTTATCATACATTTCTTTACTCTTGCATATTGTCACATCTTTAATTAAGAAGTCAAGATGGATATTTTTGATGTCCACATTTTTGACGATGTTAAGGGGGAGAGATATATGCATTATGTAAATCTTGTATTTCATACATATGCAGATTGGGAGAGAGATATATCTATGGGGAGAGATATGTGGGATTATATAAACCATTCATGTGTGCATGTTATATTCTTATTGCAATTGGTTTACGCAATCCATACCTATTATATGTCACCATGGTTTCTCTTTCTTTCATTTGGTTTAATGAGAATTTACAATTGTGTATCTCATTTTACATTTGGTGCATATAAGTAGGGGGGAGCTCATTAGCATTGTGCTTTATTTCTTTATGTTTTACATAATGTGTGCCATCATCAAAAAGTGGGAGATTATTGAGTATTGGTGTTTCAAACCACTGTTATTTTGATGATGATCACAACATTATGTTGTTGCTAATAACTCTCATGTTTTAGTCTCTTAGTTATAATTCAAGGATATTATTTTTGGAGACTAAACACTTGGTGCAAGGATGGACATCAAGTGGAGATGGGCCAAAGCTTGGACTCAAGGGATGCCAAAGCTTGGAGATGATTGGGAGCATCAAGGTATCGTGAGCTTGAAGACTTAGACTTTAGGAGATGCAATATGTAATCCATGTAATTTCAATTACTTGCATTTCTCTTTTTGAGTCTAGGATTATTGTAATGCCTTGATAGATGGTCCTACTCTCATGCATATGCATTTAACCATCTTAGTGAGCCTTATGATTATCATAGAATCCAACCCAATAGGCTAATCTTGACCAAAGACTCATTTGGAGTCTCTGGCTCTCCAACAGTCGCCTGATGAAGGTTTTACAGTCGACTGGGTGATTTCCAGTCGCCTGTCGAGCCTTCTACAGTCGAC
The DNA here is from genome assembly GCA_030789695.1 of Scilla litardierei. Taxonomy (NCBI): domain Eukaryota; kingdom Viridiplantae; phylum Streptophyta; class Magnoliopsida; order Asparagales; family Asparagaceae; genus Scilla; species Scilla litardierei. The sequence goes on from CM061135.1 coordinate 143,873,056, forward strand.
TGTGGTGCACGGCTCAAGTCAATCTTTTATTGACTCTACTTGAGCTTTTCGCATCAGTGACTGATGAAGTATTTACAGTCGCCTGTATATTTGCAGCCGCCTGTGAAATGGTCAATAGTCGTCTGAAAGGTGTAAGTGCGAAGATTGCTTCTCTGTTTTATTCCATCTCTTGCAGCAGTCGACTGATGAAGGATTAACAGTTGCCTGTCTATTTTACAGTCGACTGTCATTTGTTCATCAGTCGCCTATATGCATACTGAGAGTAAGAGTGCAACTCTCTGTTTTATTCCATTCATGCAGCAGTCACCTGCTGAAGGTTTAACAGGTGCCTGTCATGTTTTCAGTCGACTATATCGTCTTCATCAGTCGACTGTCGAGGCTCAGATTATAGCTGTTGGTATTTATTTAGCCGTTGGACAGTCGACTGTCATTTGTTTATCAGTCGACTATCTGTGACGTTTCAGCCCAAATTCTAGCCGTTGCAGCTTTTTGTTTTTGGCTGTTTCCTTGGCTTTTGAGAGTTCCTATACGGTTCTTATATATATGAGAGGGCCGAGTTCATTGGAACTTCTTGATGCTATTGAAAATCTTTAGAGATTAAATAAACCACTCTAAACTCTCTCATTTCTCTCTTAGAGCTCATTCTCTTCTTCATGCATTGAAGTCAAGCTCAAGGGAAATCATCTAAGTGCTTTCAAGCAAATCTCATCACTTGGAGATCCTCTTCCATACCTTACATTCATTAATGAGTAAGTTCATCTCAAGGAATAGATAAGAGTATTTGTTTTACTTTGTTATTTCATTGAAACCCTAGCTTTCTGTGTGAGAGTTAGTTACTCTCTGTGTGAGAGTATAACCTTCTGTGTGAGGGTTGGTTGAGATCTCTGTGTGTGAGAGTTTAAGTCTTTCTGTGTAACAACCCTAGTGTGCAAATACTAAATTGGCCCTAGACTCTTTGTATATGTGCACACTAGTCCATGGGAATAGAGAGATTTGCATTTTGCCCCTAAATTTTTCATTTGTACCCAAATGATGGTATCATTGCAAAGATTGGGCTTAAGGCAAATTTCAATAAGTCAAGGGATTTTGTGCAAAAAGAGAAGTGAGATATTTGTAATGGCAAACTTGTAATAAATTGGAGGGCCATTATAAAACAAAAAAAAGAAAAGAATAATGGCAAACTTGTAAATTTTGAAAGTTTTAAGAGATAATTCCTTAATTAAGTGAATCCTCCACATTCTTCCACATTTTTCCTCCAAATTCTTCTCCATTCCACACTTTTCCAAGTATTAACTCTCCCTCATTTTTTTCATGAGGGGTGGCCGAAATTTTTGAGCCAAAAACAAAAAAAACAAAGAAAGAAAGAAAGAAGAGAAAGAAAAAAAAGAAAGAGACGAGAGAAGAGAAAGGAGAGAAGAAGGAGAAGGAGAAGGAGATAATCTAGGAAGAGACCCTATCCAACCCAAGACCACTCTTGGAGCTCTAAGAAGGTAGAAACTCTACAACTCCCCTCTCTAGCTACAACAAGAAGCAAATGCATAAATGTTAAGTTTCTCTTGAAATCTAAGCAAAAATCAATTACTTGAAAAGCTAAAACTTTGTCTAAGATCTGGGTTTAAGTGGCTATTAGGAATGCCTTGGAAATTTTATATGCTCCCTCATTAGTTTCTCTTGGAGCTCTAAGAAGGTAGAAACTCTACAACTCCCCTCTCTAGTTACAACAAGAAGCAAATGCATGAATGTTAAGTTTCTCTTGAAATCCATAGTAAAAGTCAATTACTTGAAAAGCTAAAACATTGTCTAAGATCTGGGCTTAAGTGGCTATTAGGAATGCCTTGGAAATTTTATATGTTGCGTAATTCGTAGTTATGAACAACTTTCATGTTCACAACTTTTCCCAATTCGAACGGGATGTTAGGTTATAAATTCATTCTCTACAACATGTCTGCAATTCTGTCAACCTGTACACAGTTTAGCAAAACGAGGCTCATTACCTGCACACACACTGGAATTGCATGTTTTTAGACTCGTTGGAAAGTTAACAAGTTTTTCTCCAACTTTATATCAGTGCTTATATATCGAAATTCTGACTGAAATAGGTCCAAAATTGGCTATCAAGACAGACCCTGGAATCTGTCTGAAAAACAGAACTGGCAGTCTTCACAAAAGAATTCACCATACATCATATACTTCGGATTTTTGCATGAAATTTTATATTCTAAACCAAAACTACCATATCTACAACTTTCATTTAGAAAATTTTACCAAATTTACACTAGAAATGTCAGATAACCACTGATGTTTGTTGCTGTTGGTGAAAGTCTAGTAATTTGAATTGGTTGCTAATGACTATACTATTGTTTTAGTTTATTTCTGAACGTATCGCTAATGTGGATTCATCAGTATTAAAGTGCTTGTCTATGGATATGCTATTTTATGTTGCAAGTTTGGAAATGGATGTTTATGTTCATGGCTTATGGAGCATGCAAGTTGTTGTGAACATTCCGATGAAAAGAATGAATTTGGACATCATTTACATGCTTCATTTTACATGCTTAATACACTAGGATTAGGGTTGTCTCGTTCCACTCGAAGTGGGTGAGTGCCCTAGGAGGGTTTGAGGGAAACCAAGATAACGAGTGGACATGCGGGGATGGACTGCTGGGTTGTGGACCACTCCTGACGAGCCCTCGGAGGCGGGGAGTAGGTCGGGTTGGTTGAGTTGGTTGAGTTGGAGAACAGCTTCTTTCGTAAGGGCTTGTCTCAGGAAGTCGTAGCATTCCACCCACCTTACTAGTGAGGTCCAGTCCCCGATGTCTGACCCGTTACTTAGGTTTCGAATTCATGCATGAAAACTAACCTATTAAGACCGACAAAACAGTAACTCTGGAATGTGTTGCCGTTTTCCTTGTTGTGCTTCCTCTGTTGTGCACTGCGATTAGAGTATTAGAGTTGTGGAGTTCCTACTGGGTACGCTGTGACGTGTCCTTCCCCCTACAGGTCCAGGTACTAGTTCTCAGGCATCGGGTCCAGGAGTGGAGACCCTGGAGGGCAGCTCGTCTCAGCAGGGTCTATAGTGTTCGTGGTTATGTGGATCGCGTGGTGTAGTTTTGGGTTGTGTGTGTGATGATCGTAGTGTTGTACCCCTGTTCCCTTTGTACCCCATAGGGTTGATTTGTACTTTTGTGGGGGCTTTTGCTGTTGGGGGTTGTACAGTGGATTTGTACGGTACTAGTTGTGTAGTTATGGTGCTCTGTGACGCTTGGTTGTTCTGTTTGTAGTACTTTACTTTACTGCCTGGGTTGTAGTACCTTGTACTTTCTTTTTATGTTGGAGCTGTACTTTGCTGCCTTTGAAGTTCCGAGCGACGGTCGTAGAGTATTTGGACATGGAAGCAAAGCCAGTGTTACCAAGAGTTGTTGAAGAGTTTCTTGATATCTTTCCAGATGATATCTTTGGATTACCACTAGATAGGTCCCTGGAGTTTACTATTGATTTGATTCCAGGCGCCCAACCGATAGCGAAGGCTCCATTCTGAATGGCCCCACCAGAGTTAGCTGAGCTTCGCAATCAGTTGACTGATCTATCAGATAGAGGGTTGATTCGCCCAAGTGTGTCACCGTGGGGAGCACCAATGTTGCTCGTAAACAAGAAGGATGGATCACAGAGGATGTGCATTGATTATCAGCAATTGAATAAGGTGACGGTGAAGGATAAGTACCCTCTTCCCCGGATTGATGATATCTTTGATCAGCTCGGTGGATCCTGGGTGTATTCGAAACTGGACTTGAGAAGTGGTTATTACCAAGTGATGGTGCGGGAATCTGACGTTCCGAAGACCACATTTCGGACTGAGTATGGTCACTACGAGTTTTTGGTGATGCCTCTTGGAGTGACAAATGCCCCAGCTACTTTCATGAGGCTGATGAATCAAGTCTTCTTCGAGTATTTAGATAAGTTTGTGGTGGTATTTATCGATGACATCTTGGTTTACTCGAAGAATGAGGATGAACATGATGAGCATCTGCGGATGATTTTGAATACTCTCAGGCAGCACCGATTGTATGCTAAGTTCAGCAAGTGCCAATTTTGGTAGACCAAGGTTGCGTTTCTCGGGCACATAGTCTCTGGGGATGGAGTGTATGTTGATCCTGAGAAGGTTGCCACAGTAGAAAGTTGGCTTATACCTCGGACAGCCACAGAGATTCGAAACTTTTTAGGGTTGGCTGGATACTATTGGAAGTTCATTAAGGATTTCTCGAAGATTGCCTCGTCTTTGACTCATCTGACGAAGAAGGATGTTGCATACGTCTGGTCCGAAGATTGCCAGCGCGCGTTTGATGAGATGAAGCTTCAGTTGACCACTGCTCCTATTTTAACCATCTCCGATCGTTCAGGTGGGTTTGAAGTTTTCTGTGATGCATCTGGGAGAGGGCTAGGCTGTGTCCTTCATCAGCATGGATGAGTTGTAGCATAAGCTTCCAGATTATTGAAGGAACACGAGCTGAACTATCCCACTCATGACCTGGAATTGGCAGCAGTGATTTTGGCCTTGAAATTGTGGATACATTTCCTACTAGGTGAGCATGTGAAGATATAGACTGACCATAAGAGACTGAAGTATGTGTTCACTCAGAAGGAGCTTAATATGAGGCAGCGTCGATGGTTGGAATTAATGGCCGAATATGACATCGATCTGCAATACCATCATCTTAGCCGATTGCCTGCCGTGATGAGGTTAGCTTTTCAGCCGCAACTTCGATGGGCAATCCGACAGATGGCAATAGAGGTTGTGCTCCCGGGAGAGAAGACTGTTATGATGGAACTGCAGATTCAATCTGATTTGGTGAACAGGATCAAGGCAGCTCAGTCAGGGGATGCTAAGTTGAAGAGGATTCGAGAGCAGGTGGAAGCTGGACTTCAGATCGATTTTCGTATTCACAAAGATGGATTGTTGAGATTTGGGAGCCGGGTTTGTGTGACGAGTGGCGATGTTTGGGAAGAATTATTGAAGGAGGCACACAGTTCATCATATTCTATCCATCCTGGAGGAACCAAGATGTACTGTGATCTGAAGTAATACTATTGGTGGTCTGGAATGAAGAAGAGTGTAGCCAAGAGTGTGGCGTCCTGTCTGGTCTGCCAGCAGGTGAAGGCTAAGCACCAAAGAACTACAGGATTGTTGCAGCCTCTCCTCATTCCAGAATGGAAGTGGGAACATATGACCATGGACTTCGTGACCGGTCTACCTCGGGCCCTAGAGGTAAGATGCGATTTGGGTCATTATTGACCGATTGACCAAGTCGACACATTTTATTCCGTTCCGGATTGGACAGTCCACAGAAATTCTGGCAAAGAGATACATGGAGGAGATTGTGAGACTGCATGGAGTCCCTATGAGTATAGTATCTGACAGAGATAGCAGATTCACTTCTCATTTTTGGAAGAGCTTACAGGCTAGTCTGGGGACACGTCTGAATTTCAGTACTGCGTATCATCCCCAGACTGATGGACAGTCGGAAAGGACCATTCAGATTCTTGAAGATATGCTGCGAGCATGTATGCTTGATTTCAAGGGATCATGGTGTTGAGTATTGGTGTTTCATACCAATCTTATTTTGATGATGATCACAACATTATGTTGTTGCTAATGAATCTCTTGTTTTAGTCTCTCAATTTATTTCTAGGATATCTTTCTTGGAGACTAATCACTTGGTGTAAGGATGGACATCATGTGAAGAAGAGCCAAAGTTTGGACTCAAGGAGTGCCAAAGCTTGGAGATGATGGAGAGCAATCAAGGCATCAAGATTGAAGATGTAGACTCTATTGAAAGCATTATAATCCATGTAATTTACTTTATTGCTTTCTCTCTCGTTTTGAGTCTAGGGTTGATGTAATGCCTTGCTAGATGGTTTGCTCATTCATGCACATGCATTTAACCATCTTAGTGAACCTTAGGATTATCATAGAATCCAACTCAATAGGTTCACTCTTTCTGTCAGTCGTCTGTTGAGGGAAACACAGCCGACTGGGTGATTTCCAGTCGCCTGTAGATCCTTCTACAGTCGCCTGATTTGCACAGCTCAAGTCAATATTTCAATTGACTCAAACTTGATTTTTACGCATAGTCGCCTGTCGATCAGTTTTCAGTCGCCTGTATATTTACAGTCGCCTGAGATTTGGTCAACCGTCGCCTGTCTAGCGTAAGTGCAATCTCTGCATCTCTCTGTCTTCTCTCCATAATTTACAGTAGTCGACTGATGAAGAATGTACAGTCGCCTGACTATTAGACAGTCGACTGTAGTATTAACATCAGTCGCCTGTGCGAAGAATTGGAGAAAGGGTGTAGCTCTCTGTTTCGTTCCATCCCCTGCAGCAGTCGTCTGCTGAAGGTTTTACAAGCGCCTGTCCTGTTTGTCAGTCGACTGTATTGACTTCGTCAGTCGACTGTCCTGGCTCAGATTATAGCCGCTGGATATTTTCTAGACGTTGATCAGTCGACTGTCTTATGATCATCAGTCGACTGTTCCTGTCGTTTTCACCCAGTTTCTAGTCGTTGCAGATTTGATTATTTGGCTGTTTCTTTGGGTTTTTGGGCTTGATATAGGATTCCCTATATATATGAGTGTGCTGCCTATGCTTAAACTTCTTGATTACTCTTGATTCTATTGAAAATCTCAAGAGATCTTTAAGCCACTCTCAAGCTCCCTCATTTCCCTTCTTTGAGCATTCATCTTCCTTCATGCATTGAAGTCCAGCTCAAGGGAAATCATCCAAGTGCTCTCAAGCATATTTCAACACTTGGAGATCCTCTTCCATGCCTTGCATTCATTGATGAGTAAGCATCTCAAGGCATAGGTAAGAGTATTTACTTTACAGGGTGTAATTTGTTTTCCTATTTCTCTTTGTGGGATTAGGATACTCTCTTTGTGGGAGTTTCTCTCTTTGTGGGAGGTTGTCTCTTTGTGGGACTAGGGAATTCTCTTTGTGGGAATTAACTCTCTTTGTGGGAGTTCTAGTGTCCTAGTGTAGGGCTAACCCTAATTCTCTGAGTGGGAGTTAGTGATTCTCTGTGTGGGAGTCTTGATCCTTGTGTAGGATTGGTTGGGTCCTTGTGTAGGGCATAAATCCTCTTTGTGGGGTATCTCCTTGTGAGATTTGTATTCACTTCTCTGTGTGTGAATATAGTGAATATTGGTGTGGCTGGATGTACCCAAGTTTGGGGAACCAGGGTAATTCTTTGTGTTTGCATTTGGATTAATTGTGCCTTTTAATTCCTCTTGCATTTATAATTCCGCATTTGCAAGTTAAATTTTATTTGGACAATTTTATTGCCATTACACTATTCACCCCCCTCTAGTGTGTGTTGTTAGTATTGCAACGGTTATAAGATACCTACAATTGGTATCAGAGCGAGGTTAAAGCATACTGCAACGATGGCATTCAACGCTACTTCCGCGCCTCATGAAGAAGGTCTTTCTACCGTCCGACCTCCGCTCTTCAACGGAACCAACTATTCGAGTTGGAAGATCAGGATGATGGTCTACTTAAAGAGTCATAACCTTTGGGACATAATGGAATCACCTTTCGAGGAGCCTTCTACTCCCGCGGCCTTGAGAACTAGAGCGGAGAAGGACTTGATCAAAGTCAATGCTAGGGCTATGTGTGTTCTCCATTGCACCCTCACTCTGGATGAGTTCGATCTCATCTCCATGTGCAAATCGGCCAATAGTATTGGCATACACTGGAGATCTCTCATGAAGTGTTACTTCAACATAAGGAAGAGATTCAGTCAACCAAGCCCGAGAAGCTTGAGAAGAAAAAAGGTGTTGCTCTTCGTGAAGAGAAGGAGTCGTTCAAATGGAAAAAGTAGTTCCAACAAGAAGCTCCGAGTGAAGATGAAGAAGATCTTAGCGACGATGACTACATCGAGCTTGCCAAGCAATTCAAGAATTTCAAGGCATTCCTCAAGGATAATCAAGGTATGTCTCATCAAAGTTTGCCTCACAATCTAATAAGTTGGTTTGTTTCAACTACAGTGGAATAGTTCATGTGGCTACCGAATGTCCTTCCAAACCCAACATAGATTCCTATAAGGGTAAAGGGAAGAAACATTGGAAAGCCAAGTCCGAGGTCAAGAACCAAAAGAAGGGACTCATCGGCACATTTGATGATTCCGATAGGGACACATCTAATGATGAAGAAGACGTTGACAAGGAGGACGATCAAAGGTGTTTTATTGCCTTTGATGATTCTTCATCAACTTCATCTAACTCTAGCGATGAAGAGATAGAGACATGGCTCAACTCGAAAGAAGAAAGTTGCTTCATGGCTAATGGGGAAGAGTCTTCGTCAAGCTCAAGCGAGGAGGAAAGTGATGAAGAAACCGAGGAGGAAAAGCCATCCTATGAGGAGCTTGAATACCGCCTAAGTGTGGCCTCCAATTTGGCAAGTAAGTGCATCGAATCATATGATAAAATGAAAGCTAAACTTGATAATGCTATGAGTAGGGTGCATGAGTTAGAATCATCTAGTGTAAATATTCATGATGAAAAGCATGTTTATGAGACTTATGAGAGAGACACACTTCTCTCTCAAGTTAAGGAATTGAGCATTTCTAATGAAAATCTCATTGCTCAAAACCTTAGCTTAGATGCTCACATTCAACAACTTACGTTGAAATGTGAAGAGGAATCCCAGAAGCTCATAAGCTTTGTGTATTCTAGGGATTCACTCCACGATTTGTTGGAAAAACAACATCTGGCAAATCATAGAGGAGGTTTGGGTTATATTCAAAATGTGGTTCCCAAACCCACCTCTAATTCTTCTTATGGTGCAAATTCAAGAAATATTGCTAAAGCACCTAAGAAGAATCACCATGCTTTCTTGTACAACAATAACACCAACAAGAAGCATGTAGATCACATGGTGATGAGGAAGAATGAAGAATCTTCATTTTTTGCTAAGAAGCAAAATCCTCATTCTTTGCATGCTAAGAAATTTGTTTCTACACCTAAGCATGCCACATCCTTCCCTCTTGCTAAGGCAAAACCTTTGCCTAGGAAATCCTTAAGATTATGGATTCTCACTAAGGCTAGTGTGCAAGAGAGAGATAGTTACTTCAACTCTCTAGTTAGGGATGTGATCACCTCGTGTGACTATGTTAGGAAATCAAACTCCTCTTAGGTTTGGTTACCTAATGTTTAGGTTCCTCACACATTTGCATATTGCATGGGTATTGTGCTTCTATGCCTTATTTTAAGCATACCCATTGATTGTGTGTGTTTCATGATTTTGAAAATATTTTCAAATCTATTTCCTTTCATGAAAATGGGACATTGGGGTTTATTGACATACATTCATGTTTGATCCATATGTATGTCAATGGGGGAGTTAATATATTAATATGTTTAACTAATTTTAAGACATATTTTTAACACTCATTTTGGAGGTTATTTGAGATCATTATCTATATTTGGTTATTTTGGGTCTCAAACCAAACCTCTTGTTTATTGCCAACTTGTTTCATCTCTCATTATTATTTTTTGGCAATATCCGTGTGTATCTTTGAAGCTTGATTTTTCCATATCTATTGATTTGATACACTTATGGCCCATGGCTCCATTAATTAAATGGTATTAAATCCTAGAAGTCAAAAGTTGACCATTTCTATGATCTAGGGGGAGCATGGGATAGTGAATTGATACCCAATAAATTTTATATTTGGTATCATATATATCTTTCTTTTCTTGCACATTGTCACATCTTGGTTAAGATGATAGAGGGGGATGTTTTTGATGTCCACCTTTTTGACGATGTCAAGGGGGAGATATATATGCATTCTGTGATCATATCTATAGGGGGAGAGATATACACATATGCATATGGGGAGAGATATCTCTATATGGAGAGATATATGTGTTTAGTTAAACCATTTATGTTTGCATGCCTTTATTCTTTGCAATTGGTTTATGTAACCCATGCCTATTATATGTCACCTTGTTGTTATTGATATTATGAGTATTTACCTTTGTGTAGCTCATTATATAATCAGTGCATATAAGTAGGGGGAGATCATTAGCTTTGTGCTTTAATTCTTTATGATTTACATAATGTGTGTCATCATCAAAAAGGGGGAGATTGTTGAGTATTGGTGATTCATACCAATCTTATTTTGATGATGATCACAACATTATGTTGTTGCTAATGAATCTCATGTTTTAGTCTCTCAGTTTATCTCAAGGATATCTTTCTTGGAGACTAATCACTTGGTGTAAGGATCGACATCATGTGAAGAAGAGCCAAAGTTTGGACTCAAGGAGTGCCAAAGCTTGGAGATGATGGAGAGCAATCAAGGCATCTAGATTGAAGACTTAGATTCTTATGAAAGCATTGTAATCCATGTAATTTACTTTATTGCTTTCTCTCTCTTTTGAGTCTAGGGTTGATGTAATGCCTTGCTAGATGGTTTGCTCATTCATGCACATGCATTTAACCATCTTAGTGAACCTTAGGATTATCATAGAATCCAACACAATAGGTTCACTCTTTCCGTCAGTCGTCTGTTGAGGGAAACACAGCCGACTAGATGATTTCCAGTCGCCTGTAGATCCTTCTACAGTCGCCTGATTTGCACAGCTCAAGTCAACATTTCAATTGACTCAAACTTGAGCTTTACGCACAGTCGCCTGTCGATCAGTTCCCAGTCGCATGTATATTTACAGTCACCTGGATATTGGTCAACAGTCGCCTATCTAGCGTAAGTGCAATCTCTGTATCTCTCTGTCTTCTCTACATACTTTACAGTAGTCGACTGATGAAGAATGTACAGTCGCCTGACTATTTGACAGTCGACTGTATTATTAACATCAGTCGCATGTGCGAAGAATTGGAGAAAGAGTGCAGCTCTCTGTTTCGTTCCATCTCATGCAGCAGTCGTCTGCTGAAGGATTAACAGGCGCCTGTCCTGTTTGTCAGTCGACTGTATTGACTTCGTCAGTCGACTGTCCTGGCTCAGATTATAGCCGTTGGATATTTTCTAGCCGTTGATCAGTCGACTGTCTTATGATCATCAGTCGACTGTTCCTGTCGTTTTCACCCAGTTTCTAGCCGTTGCAGATTTGATTATTTGGCTGTTTCTTTGGGTTTTTGGGCTTGATATAGGATTCCTATATATATGAGTGTGCTGCCTTTCTTGAGAACACTTGACAACATTTGATAAACTCTTGATTCTATTGAAAATCTCAAGAGATCAATAAGCCACTCTCAAGCTCCCTCATTTCCCTCTATTGAGCATTCATATTTCTTTATGCATTGAAGTCCAGCTCAAGGGAAATCATCCAAGTGCTCTCAAGCATATTCCAACACTTGGAGATCCTCTTCCATGCCTTGCATTCATTCATGAGTAAGCATCTCAAGGCATAGGTAAGCGTATTTACTTTACAGGGTGTAATTTGTTTTCCTATTTCTCTTTGTGGGATTAGGATACTCTCTTTGTTGGAGTTTATCTCTTTGTGGGAGGTTGTCTCTTTGTGGGACTATGGAATTCTCTTTGTGGGAATTAACTCTCTTTGTGGGAGTTCTAGTGTCCTAGTGTAGGGCTAACCCTAATTCTCTGAGTGGGAGTTAGTGATTCTCTGTGTGGGAGTCTTGATCCTTGTGTAGGATTGGTTGGGTCCTTGTGTAGGGCATAAATCCTATTTGTGGGGGTATCTCCTTTTGAGATTTGTATTCACTTCTCTGTGTGGGATTATAGTGAATATTGGTGTGGCTGGATGTACCCAAGTTAGGGGAACCAGGGTAATTCTTTGTGTTTGCGTTTGGATTAATTGTGCCTTTTAATTCCTCTTGCATTTATAATTCCGCATTTGCAAGTTAAATTTTATTTGGACAATTTTATTACCATTACACTATTCACCCCCCTCTAGTGTGTGTTGTTAGTATTGCAAGGGTTAGACGATCCCTACACATGGGAGGACCATCTGCATTTAGTTGAGTTTGCATACAATAACAGTTATCAAGCAAGTATCGGCATGGATCCCTTCGTAGCTCTGTATGGAAGGCAATGTAGATCCCCCTTAAGTTGGGATGATGTTGGAGATAGAGAGTTTTTGGGATCTGACTTGGTGGCAGCAACAACAGATGTGGTACGGACTGTTAGAGAGAATCTGCGCATCGCGCAGGACCGATATAAGCATTGGGCAGATACAAAGCGGCGACCCTTAGAATTTCAGACATGGGATTATGTGTTCCTAAAGATCTTACTGATTCGTGGAACTATCTGATTTGGCAAGCGCGGGAAGCTGAGTCGTAGATACATTGGTCCGTTCGAGATCTCCGCCAAGGTCGATGAGGTTGTCTATCGGCTAGTATTGCTGCCGTTGCTTGAAGGTGTGCATAATGTGTTCCATGTGTCTCAACTTAGAGGATACGTGTGAGATCCCAATCATGCCGTAGATTTCTCGAAGATAGAAGTACAACCACATCTCACTTACGAGCAGCACCCAGTGGCTATTTTGGACCGGAGACAGAAGACGCTGAAGAAGAAGGCCATTGACTTAGTGCGAGTCATGTGGCAACAAGAGTACTCTCCGGGGGAGTCAACGTGGGAGCGAGAAGATGAAATGTATGAGAAGTACACATACCTGTTTGAACAATAACTGTTGCATCTTATATTTTCTGCAGTTGTTGGTTGATGTATGTAAATATCTGCTCTTCTGATTTTGCTGAATTTCCGAGGACGGAAATTTGTCTAAGGAGGGTAGGGTGTAACAACCCTAGTGTGCAAATACTAAATTGGCCCTAGACTCTTTGTATATGTGCACACTAGTCCATGGGAATGGAGAGATTTGCATTTTGCTCCTAAAATTTTCATTTGTACCCAAATGAGGGTATCAATGCAAAGATTGGGCTTAAGGCAAATTTCAATAAGTCAATGGATTTTTGTGCAAAAAGAGAAGTGAGATATTTGTAATGGCAAACTTGTAATAAATTGGAGGGACATTATAAAACCAAAAAAAGAAAAGAATAATGGCAAACTTGTAAATTTTGAAAGTTTTAAGAGATAATTCCTTAATTAAGTGAATCCTTCACATTCTTCCACATTTTCCTACAAATTCTTCTCCATTCCACACTCTTCCAAGTATTAACTCTCCCTCATTGTTTTCATGAGGGGTGGCCGAAATTTTTGAGCCAAAAACAAAAAAAACAAAGAAAGAAAGAAAGAAGAGAAAGAAAGAAGAGAAAGAGAAGAGAGAAGAGAAAGGAGAGGAGGAGAAGGAGAAGGATCTAAGCTAGGAAGAGACCCTATCCAACCCAAGACCACTCTTGGAGCTCTAAGAAGGTAGAAACTCTACAACCCCCCCCCCCCCCCCCCCCCCCCCCCCTCTCTGGTTACAATAAGAAGCAAATGCATGAATGTTAAGTTTCTCTTGAAATCCCTAGCAAAAGTCAATTACTTGGAAAGCTGAAACTTTGACTAAGATCTGGGCTTAAGTGGATATTAGGAATGCCTTGAAAATGTTATATGTTGTGTAATTCGTAGTTATGAACAACTTTCATGTTCACAACTTTTTACAATTCGAACTAGATTTTAGGTTAAACATTCATTCTCTACAACATGTCTGCAATTCTGTCAATCTGTACACAGTTTAGCAAAACGAGGCTCATTACCTACACACACTCTGGAATTGCATGTTCTTAGACTCGTTGGAAAGTTAACAAGTATTTTTCCAACTTCGTCTCAGTGCTTATATTTCGAAATTCTGACTGAAATAGGCCCAAAATTGGCTATCAAGACAGACCCTGGAATCTGTCTGAAAAACAGAACTGGCAGTCTCCACAAAAGAATTCACCATAAATCATATACTTCGGATTTTTGATGAAATTTTATATGCTAAACCAAAACTACAATATCTACAACTTTCATTTAGAAAATTTTACCAAATTTGCATTAGAAATGTCAGATAACCACTGATGTTTGTGGCTGTTGGAATGTGTTGCCTTTTTCCTATTAAGACAGACAAAAAAATAGTAACTCTGGAATGTGTTGCCTTTTTCCTTGTTGTGCTTCCTCTGTTGTGCATTGTGATTAGAGTAGTAGAGTTGTGGAGTTCCTACTGGGCATGCTATGACGTGTCCTTTCCCCTACAGGTCCAGGTACTAGTTCTCAGGCGTCGGGTCCAGGAGTGGATACCTGATCACTCCGTATTTTACACCTTTTTTCTGCATGTTTGCATGCCATTTAGATCGCTCAAATCGTGTTTTTCGCGTTTATTCGACAATATTGCGATGCTTTTCACGATTTGTTGTTTTTGTCGTATTTCCGGAGATTTGGAGCGATTTGGAGTGATTCTGAGATGCACCCACTCCGGAGTGTCACCGACGACTCTCTTGAGGGGTATTTTGCGATTGGAGAGGAGTGGAAGAAGAAAGAACGTCGTAGGAGCGACAAGGAGGCAAAAATAAGAAAAATGGGCATTTTCAGCATGCCACACGACCGAGTGAAGGAGTCACTCGGCCGAGCATAGACAGCCCGCTCGGCCGGCCAGATCGGACACGCAACAGAGCCAATATCAGCGTGCACTCGGCCGAGCATCGCCATACCACTCGGCCGAGCACCGAGTCATTCCTCGCCCGAGTGGAGCCAAGACGATGGCATCAAAAATGTTGAACTCTCTGGAATCCGTCAGTCAGCCCCAAAGACTGACTCGGCCGAGTGACGAACGACCGTCCGCCCGAGTGAAGAACGCCCACCGGCCGAGTGAAGAAAAGTCACTCGGCCGAGTGACCTCCGAGGAGACGACCCCCCAAGACCCCCAACTCTCTGGAATCCGTCAGGGTCTCTCACTCGGCCGAGTGACATTTGTCACTTGGCCGAGTGAGCCGCGCTGCCTGTAGCGTAAACTGCGATTTTGAGGCTGCGCAGGGGCATTTTCGTCAGGGTTTTTTGGGCGATTTTGGGGGGTATTTAACCCCAGTTTTTAACCTAGTTTAGAGAGCTTTTCCAGAATTTTTTGCAGCCTTTTTAGATTAACTTTTTAGGAATTAGATTTAGCTTTTAGGGAGGAGAGAAAAGTGATATTTTGTTGGATGCTATTTTGTCTTCATTGGTTTGTCTCTCTCTCTCCCTCAAAAACTCCATTTTTATTGATATTTTGAATATTGCAATGAATTCTATTGATTTTGATTGTGAATTTCTATTGCATTTTATTATGAATTGTGAGTAGTTCTATCGTCTTAGGGCGTAGGGATGAACCCTACGAACCCTATTTCTAATTTGTGATGTGTTACGACCTAAAGATCGTAAGAGTCCAACTCCCATCCGGATCCGCTGATATACCCCATTGACTCTCCCCGTGGTGAAAGGGCCTCCACCCCAGGAGACCGAGACTATGCAGGAACGGGCGTGCCTCGCAGCACTCCCCCACCCAGCCGAGGCGCGCAACCGCAGTTGCTCGCCCCGCCGGGAGCAAAGCGCTTGGGGAGCCCCCGAACAGTACCGCCGGACAGGCTGACATGGTCATATGCGTGTCCTACCGTCCCAGCGGCCCATAACCCACGACCGACAAGGAGGCGCGGCTTGGCCGAACAGCCCTCGAGCCGATCGACCCGGCCGGCCCCCACGAACCGCGGCGCCTAGGATAACATAGCCAGACCTGTAGGTTGCCGCCAACGATAAACGTCCTAGGAGAAGGGCACGACTGACACATACGTCACCCGACCGTCTGACAAAGCACCCCCTGACGGTTGAGCCGACTGACAGTTAATGCTTTCGGCCCTGACATCCCGACAAAAGCACCCCCTGGCCGTCGCGCCGCCTGACAACGGCAGGTCAGACACTCCTGTTCCCAACGTCCTTGCCTGAAGCTTCCGCTGACGACCGAGCCAGCTTAGCACGTCTAGTCAGCATGCCAGCTCAGCACGCCTAGTCATCTACCGTCAGGTATAAATACCCCCTCTCCTCTCACGGGGAGAGGGGTTGCCAAATTCTCTCTCAATCTATCATTCACACACGAGAGCAAAGGTCGTCCATATCTTTGTTCTCCCACCTATAGCTCGTCGGGTTCGGTCGACGCACCGTTAGCCCGACCGGCGTGCCTAGCGCCCATTTTAAGTCCTATTACTGACTTAGGCATCGGAGGGGCTAAGGGTTGGACCCCAACCCCGCCCTTCTGACGAGTTGCTCGTGCTGCAGGGAAGCTCGCCCCTTGGTCGACATCGAATTCAGTATCCAGCTATCCAATCTTCCTCCGCCGCGTCCGGTGACATTCGACTCCGTGGCCACCCCCGGCGGCAAGTCCAACCCCTTCACCCCACTAATCACTTGTTAAACAGCCCACCTAAACCCTCTTCTCAACATAACCACCGTGCCCTTGGTTCTCCACAATACAAATTCATTGTACGCGAGTTCCACCTCGTAACAATTGGCGCCGTCTGTGGGAACGAAGGGTCACACCCATGTTAGACTCCATGCCGATCTCTCAGAACCCTGACCACGGCAAGGATCCCATGGGTCAGGAGCCGCTTTCTCTACTAATCACCCCGGTGCCCGACCCCCTTCTGGGGATGGGCACCGAGACTGAACACACTTCGGCCCACGCCGTCCTAAAGAGCTTCGAGGCTGTCACTCAGGCCAGGGGAGGCTATCCGGCGGCGGTGGTGGAGCCTCAGCCCGGCCCCCTCGGAGCCCCAGAACGTGAGGCGGAATCTCCACCCTCAGTTTGAGGAGGAGGGGGAGAACAGGGGGCTCACCGAGGAGGTCGTGGCCCAGCAGAAGCTCCTGGAGGAGGAGATGGAAGTTGCGCGATGGTGGAGGCGCCTGGGGGAGGCGGCCTCCGTGCAAAGGCATTTGGACGAAGCGGCTGAGACCGCCCGAAGGGCCCACCATGACGAAGAGGCCGCCCGCCACCAGCTCCGCCTCATCCTCACGGAGCGCGAGAGGTTGAGGAGGGAGAACGAGAGCAACCGAGAAATCCTGGAAGTAACGGCGACGGGTCGGCGTCTCGGGGACGGGCGGGGCCCGTTGTTGGCCAGGTCCCCACCCGGAGGAGGCAGCCCCCATCGCCTGCACCACCCCTCCGATTGCTTGCGCGATGAAGCCGTTTGTCGGTAATTGCGCTTCCTCACCGCCGAGCGCGAAAGGCTTCTGCGGGAGAATCAGGAGCGGATGGAGTCCCGAGGGGAGCTGGCCGGGAGGCGATGGTGCTGGGATAACCGCAGCCCGTAACCCGTCGAGTCCTCGACCCGAGGAAGGAGCCCCGCCAGGCGACCGTCGGGCTACTCCCCGTGGCCGGAGGACCGTCGGCGGCCGAGACGCGACCGAAGCCAGACCCCCGAATGGCGGAGAGGGGATGCGCCCGATCGCCTTACCTATCCGGAGGAGGCCACGCCACTTGCACGGTGGATCACGTCCGCTCCGAGACCCATAAGGTTCAAACCCCCCCCACTTGGCCACATACAACGGAAGAGGCGACCCCCTCACTCACGTGCAGCAGTACCGGGGGGCAATGGAGGCGCAGGATGTGGATGAGGCGTTCCTATGCCAGCATTTCTCCCAAAGCCTGAGGGACACCGCGTTGGACTGGTATTTCGGCTTACCCGCGAGGTCCGTAGGGGGCTTTGGCGAGCTATCCCACAAGTTCTGCCAAGAGTTCCAGGCCGGACGGACGAAAAAGAAGCCCTTAGACTATCTCAGCACGATAGTCCAAGGAGAGGGAGAGACAGCGGGCAGGTACCTCCGTCGCTTTCAGGATGAGAGACGGGCGGTGGTGACATGCGGCGATGAGGTGCTTATACTGGCCTTCAAAACGGGGTTGCGGACTCGGAGCCTCCACAAATCCTTGCTCTGGGATCCGTCGGCCGACTATGAGGCATTGGTTGCTATGGCGGAGAGGCATGCGCTGGCCGAAGAGACTCTCGGCACGAAGGCCCTATTCACCCCGCCGAAGCCACTCCAAGGCGAGCCCCGGTCTCCCCCTCGGCCGAGGCAAGAAGAGGGGCACCGAGGTCGCGACCGGTTGACCCAACCAAGGCGCGAACCGGTGTTGCAACGCCCTCAAGACCGTCCTGTCCCGGCGCGCGAGATCGCCCGGCCCAAGGCGAAGCCCGAGCCCTCCCAAGACAGGAAGGCCCCCAGCGGGTGCACTACACGCAGCTCAACGCCCCCATGATGGAAGTTCTGGCCGCGGCGACGAGGGCCGGATTACTGCCGGAGCCTCCCCGGGAGATGAGGACGGATCCGGCGAAGCGGGATCTCCGGAGGTATTGCCGATATCACCGTGACCACGGTCACGACACCGACCGTTGTTACACTCTTAAGAGAGAGATCGAGCGGCTGATCCAGGCGGGCCACTTGGGAAACTTCGTGGCGGACAGGCGGGCAGCAGAAGGAGAGAGAGCCCCCCGGAGGGGCGGGGGCCAGAACCGCCGGTGGACCGCGATCGGGGGGAGCCACGCCCCCCCCCCCCCTCGTGGCGATCATGCGCATTGAGATGATAAGCGGGGGGCCGTCCCCAGTGGGGACGTTGCCCACGGTCTCAGAAGGCGGTGCCCGACAGGTGATGGTGGCGGGCGCCGGCCGCCGGACGAAGAGAAGAAGGACACACCGACCCCCTATCACCTTTACTGAGGGAGACCAGAAGGAGGTGGGGAGCCAGAGCGAGGACGCCCTCGCCGTCGAAGCTCGGATCGGGGCGGTTGTCGTCGCCTGGCTCCTGATTGACACTGGTAGCTCCTGCGACATCCTGTTCCTGTCAACGGTCGAGAGAATGGGGTGGGGGCGTGCAGACTTGGAGCCCTGCACGGGCCCCATTGTCGGCTTCACCGGCCATACGATCCCCATAGTGGGGACGATCACCCTGCCGATGACTCTGGGGGAGGAACCAAGGGTCGTCACCAGGGGGACGCGTTTCGTCATCGTCGACGTCGCATCGGCGTATAACAGAATCATAGGGCGTCCATACATGACGGCCATCGAGGCGCTCCCCAGCCTGCGACACCAGATGATGAAGTTCCGGACCCCGCAGGGGGTGGGTCTGGTGCGAGGAGACCAGGAGGTGCCTGGGGGCCGCGACGGAAGGCCAGCCCGGCATCGGAGCCCGAGGCGCGCCCTGACGGTTCTCATCCCCGACGAAAGGGAGGACTTCTGCGACCAGCGGCCGACCCCGGCCGAGGAGGTCGAGGAGGTTCTCGTAGCCGCGGATGAAGAGAGAACCATCTCCATCGGGACAAAACTCCCGGCCGCCCTGAGGGCGACCCTCGTCGCCTTGCTCCGGGAAAATGCGGACATATTCGCATGGTCGCCCGTCGACATGCCGGGGGTTGACCGGACGGTGATCTCCCACAGGTTAAATGCGGACCCAGAAGCCCGACCTGTCCGACAGAAGAAGAGAAGTGCGGGGGGCGAAAAGAAGAGGGCGGCCGAGGAAGAAGTAGAGCAGCTCCTCGAAGCCAAATTTGTTCGGCCGGTGGATTACCCAGACTGGCTCGCCAACGTCATTCTGGTGAAGAAGCCCAGTGGAAAGTGGCGCATGTGCATCGACTTCACCGACCTCAACAAGGTATGCCCAAAGGACAGCTTCCCCCTACCCAGAATCGACCACTTGGTGGACCAGGCGTCCGG